>BSBK01001027.1:957500-1592500 GCA_027943335.1 Chamaecyparis obtusa | reverse complement strand
ACAAGAAAAAATAAGTTTGTCTTAAAAGTGATAAACTTGTTAAGGCACCAATTCACCCCCACTCAGTGTCTTGTTCACTCCAAAAGCTTCTACCCTCTTATTTGAATATAAGGTAATTTTTCCAATCATAGAATCTAATATGAGATATGATAGATTCCAAAGAAGTGGTAAGGATTGACTAATGGAAATTAGATCCACTTAGATAGCTTAACCTATCGATAAATGTTTGGAGTACCCTTTTATTATTTTCAATTTTACCTAGATTAGGTTTCCTTTTATTTGAAGAGGATGTCAATGAATTGATGGAGAGTTTGATAATTGTTTGGTTGTCCATGTTCTTTGTCTAGGTTTTCATGAATGATGAAGTAGGATTTTTATGAATTGGTGAAGGATTTTCAATATCTTTTATTTTTTTATATATTGAATCAAAATCATTTCTAAATTTTTATTTAATTTAATTTTTACACAAAAAATTCATAAAAGGATACCTTTTTGAGCTCACATATGTTATGGAAGAATTTTTATGGTAGCTTAATGTATCCAAGAACATGTGCATAATTTTTATCTCTCATGGTTGAAGGTTGTAAATGTACGAGGCCAAATTCAAATGAGATCAATTTATTTGGAAGTCATGTTTTATGTCAAAATAATGCGAGCACATTATGGCTCAATGGTGACCAACCTAGGATCAGTATCTACCAATCCATAACATGAGCATGTTATAACACACTTATGTTATGTCCTAGATGGACCAAAAATTAGTTGTGACCACTTTTTAGTCCATGTCATTTCACACATGCTCAAACAAGGTTGTATTATATCCTAGAGAGTGTCGGGAAAATAATTTAGGTTGCATTACTCCTTTGGGATTATAAATGGTTAATCAAAATTAGATCCTATAGTTTTCTTAGTAATTCTTGTGTGAAGTAGAGCTTGGAGTAGGAGGTTGCAAATGTTATTTTACATGTTATAGTAGAAGCAAAGCATTTCTAGAATTTAGAGTGATATATGTTTTGATGTAACTCATTATTGAAATATTAATATAGCTTGGATCTCCTTTGAGTGTGGAGTGTATTTTGTGTTATGGCTGCCTTTTCTTTTCTTTCTCATTTAATTTATCATGGTTAATGAACTTGATGCATTAATTTTTCTAATTTATTTCTATCATATTTTCTCCAACTACTATTAGATCCATGGTTGAGTATAATACATGAATGAAAAAATTTCTAAAACTTTTTTGAAAGTGAATGATTGAATTTTTTTAATACAATGCCAATTGTTATGCAGCTAACTTATCTCAATTAGAAATAAATTATCATATTAAGTATAATGTCAATTAAATTGATAAAATTATGTAAACTAATATAAATATCTTAAATACATATATTTAAAAAATATTAAAAAATATCATTTTTAAATTTTATTTTATTTTTAAATTATTTATATTATTTCTTTTATTTATTAAAATATCATTTTAATAAATAACTAATTTAGTTTAGTTAAAAAAAATTATTTTAATTTATTTACTTAATTGAAATATAAATTAAAACTATTAAAATATTATCAAAATTAACAAGATGTCTTTCTTATATATTAATTTTAGAAAACTAACAAAAATAAATATTATATTTATTATTTATAATTTGATTAATTTGATATAAATCAATAAAAATAAATACAATAATATTTATTAAAATAATTAAATATAATATAAAATAATATATGACTAAAATGAAATGGAAAACCATAAAAAATTACAATTCTTATATTACAAATTTTATAAATAATAGAAAACCCTCTAAATAACAATAGAAGGGTGGATTATTTAATTACATTCTTCAAACTCGTTGGCGTCATTTTTTTCACTATTCGTTTAATATTTCGTTTAATATTTTCGGGCAACGAATCTTTTAATTTTGAGGAACAGCCCCTCAAATCTATCTCCTTCATCTTTGTGAGATCCGCAAAGCTTAATGGCCATTCTTCTAACTTACAACACCTGGACAAATTTAACTTTCTCAAGTTTTGTAGCTGACCAATATCTGAAGGCAACTCTGCTAATTCATAACAATGACTCAAATCCAACTCTTCCAAATTTGTGAGCTGCCCCAAATTTGAAGGCAATGCAGAGCAGAAGCGGAATAACAAAGTTGTCAAATTGCTAAGTTGCCCAAAGTTTGAAGGCAACTCTTTCAATTCATTGCATCCAGCTAGTGTCAACTCTTTTAGATTGCTGAGATCTCCCAATTTGGAAGGAAGCTCCCTTAACTCTAGGCAATTCCATAAAGTCAAGCTCTCTAACTTCGTTAGCTTTTCCACTCCATCTGGCAAACTTTGCATTTTTTTGAAACAATTTAAGACTAATCTTACAAGCGAAGGAATTTTGGAATATGCCACTCTGTTCTCACCAGAATAATCCCGAATGACCATGTGGCGCAGGCTTGGAGGAAACTACATGTTTGCACAATAATTATGGAAAAGGTTGTCACGTGTTAGTATATAATCGAATGAAATATAATTGAAATGATAAATATGCTCTGAAGAAGGCAGATCTTACCTCGTACAAATTCATGCCTTGCGTCATTGGTCCCCAGTAGTAGACGAGATGCTCAAGTTTCTCCAACTCCATTGGTAAATCAGGAACGTCACCATAAATTTTAATGCATCTGAGCTGTTCAAAAGGTTTTTGACATTTCTCCCTAAATGTTATCCGCGATCCTTCATAAATTAGCACTTTTAAAGAATTGCTCATACAAGTAAGATGATGGCAATTAATTTCGATTGAAGGCTGCTCAGATTCTTCATCAAAATAAATGCCTTTTAATTTTTTGAGTTTCTGCACAAAAGTAAACCATAAACATCATTATGGTTGTGAAAAACAAGTGTATTTTCATAATATTTATGACAAACATTGTAAGTATGGCGTACCTCATCATTTTTCAAACATTCCAACAAAGTCTTGCACTCTGTGATTCTGTTTCCCTCTTGCTCTGACAGCTTTTTCCCTCTTGCTCGAACTATGTCATGAACAATCACATAACCATCTTCAGATGTCTTGACGAAAGAGGCAGCTTCAAGAGCTCTAAATTCCTCCTCTCCAATTATGCTGGCCACTGATCTACTAGTCCAATATTTATAAAAGTAGGATGCGAGATCTAGGAAGGCCTCTTGAACAGGTGGTAACAATCTGTCATATACAAAACCAACCATACGGTCGCTTAAGTCTTTATCTTTGACCTCCTTTCCTTGTTGAAGCATCTCCAATACTATATTCTTTTTATTCTCGGGATTCATAGCCAATTGCGAACCAGCTAATTGCAGTAGAAGCGGAACACCACCGCATAGCCCAAGGAGCTTCTTTATGTTATTTTCATCATTGTAGTCTGAAACTTTGCTCAATAAAAGTTTTCTGGCCTCAGTCTCTGGGAGAGGATTCACATCATATTGTCGGCGTTGAATACCCTTGTCGACAAATATGCCTGTCTCATTGAGCTTTCTAGTAGTGATGAGTATTCTACTCATCGATGGAAGGCAACTGCCCAAGCCTTCAGGTAGAAGTTTCTCCAGATCTGTACTTTTCAGACCATTGTCAATGTATAGGAATAAAGGCTGCTTAGGAATATTCTCTTTGAAGAAAGACCACAACCTTGCCCGACCTTCATCACAGTTTTTCAATTGTAAGTTTTTTCCAAACAACCCTTTCAAAATCTGTTCTTGATAGCCCTTAAGATCATTGTTGGTACAATCCTGATCCATCTGAATTCTGCAGTGTGGATAAGATTGGAGGTTGAGCTGGGCATAAACGGCATCGGCAAGTGTGGTCTTGCCAATCCCACCAAAACCATAGACAACCACAACAATGACTATTGGATCTTGTGCATTCAAATCAAGAAGTTTAATTACAGTATCCTGTGCGCTCTCAATCCCAACTGTAAAGTTTATGGAAAAACTCAGTCAAAGTTTGTCAAACACAAAACATAATAGGAAAATATCATTAAACTTAAAACATATCCTACCTTTAGGTTGGTATGCATAGATTTTCTGTGAATCTGAACCAATATTTGGCACTCTGTCCCCAATGTTAGTTACTCTTTCCACTATGTCAGTCACTTTGTCCCCAATGTCAATTATTCGTTTTCCCGTGTCAATTGCAGTCCATATTTGGATGTCGGTACACAAGCGCTCTATTTTGTTTTGAAAATCCTTTAAACTCTTCTCACTCACTTGAGCGGTTAGAAACCTTCATACAATCCACACATTAGATTTACATTAAATACATTGATTGAATGGATCCCAACACAGAGAAATATAATGATTCTACAGAGAAAAACAATAATTTCAACTTGGCTTACTATTATTTGGGTTAGTTATAACTAAAATCCAAATTTATTGTAAAACACCTTTACACCAACTTATGATTTTCCCCACTCTTTGACTATTGAAATCTTATATCTAAATTTATCCATTTTCACTGTATTGTACCATGCTATTTCTTAACCTTCCAACTGAAACATAAATGATGATGTAAAACAAATTCACCGTTAAACTAGGGGATATTCCCGAGTCTGCAGAATTTAGGGAAAGTTTATTATTATATACACTATGGTTTAGTTTTGAAAGGATGGGATATATTAGTCTTTTTTTAAAAATTAAAAAAATTATATTTTTATATATTTGTTATAGTTTTTATGAGTTCCTTTTTTATATTATTTTGGTACTATTATGTTTGAGTTCGATCTGTTTATTTTTTATTATAATCAAAATTATTTTACATTAGATTTTATATATGGTAAGTTAATAGATTATAGACAATATTAAAAATGTATGTATAAGTAGTTATTTTGTTTTATTTTTCTTTTTGATTTATAGGTTGTGTTTTGAGTTATTAAAAGGACTAAAGTCTAATTTGTAGAAATAAATATTGTTTGTATCAATTTGATTTCTAAATAGCGTAAGATATAAGAAGTAGAGAATTCATAATAATAATGTGGAATACCTCAATAGGGCAATAGTGGTTATGATTGTGGATGGAAAGGAGTTCTGTTGAAATATGAAAAAATGCATAAAGAAGCTGAAAGAACAAATAAGATGAAGCAGAGGTAGAATTAAATACAAGTCTAGCAAAGAAAGCTATAAAAATTAGAATTTGAATTGAAGGAATTATGGTGAGTTTGAGGAATGCAATAATAAGAAAACAAGAAAAAGAAAATTGTAGAAGAGACAATGAAGGACTGTGAAGGTAAAATAATAGCCACAATAAACATTCACCATGTAAATAAGAGTTGTTTTGAGTAAGAGTTGTTTTCAAACAGAAAATTCTTAAAATCTAAGATTGATCCATGAATGGGATTGTTAGAATAAGGAAAAACTAATTTCCTTGAAAGAGCTGGTACTATTATTAATGGATGAAAGGTTCTTTAATGTGATTGTGAAAATAGTTAAGCCATAAGAGATGGATGAACGAGAAGCTGTTAAGGTATATTAAGAATATAGAGAAAAACTGGGAGTGTGCATTTGTATTGGGGATTTAAAATGGGGAGAAGCAGGGGGATTAAGAGGGGGCTGAGGAAAAAAAAGTAGTGGGAGACAATAGTTTTAGAAAATAGAAGTATTATTTATATGTATAACCCAAATTCATTAAATGGAACCCTGTGCATCTCATTAGTGATAAAAGGAAAAAAGATTTTCGTGAAACCAATTGTTTAAGAGAATATCTAACTTGCAGTATTAAAAGTTGTGCACATCAAATAATTGAACTGACCTGAAAATATTGGCCTTTACAAGTTGGGAGATGCACATAATGGTTCCTTCAATAATGCACTGGACTCCCTCATTTAGTTTCTCCTTCTGCTCTGGAATTTGCTCATTCAATTGAACAATTTGCTTGCCATGATTAAGCATCCTTCTCAAAACATCAAGGCACTCACTTTTGTTCTCAGACATCTTAATAAATCTCTCCAACACAGATCCCAATATAGAAAGTGCCATTCCTACTTTAGGAATTTTTTCAGAGCCTTTGAGCACTTCTATACAAACTTTTTCTATCTCTGCAATTGTGCTATCCGCAGAATTTTGCTGTACAGAAATCATACAAGAATTTATAAGAAATGACAATCAACAACTAGCTAGAAGTAAATGATAGAGGAATATTATAGCTAGTTAATCATATAGTTCTAAATTAGAAAGTATACCGTTTGAGGACGCTTGCCAAAGCGTGTATCGAGCATCTCCAGGATTCTTTGACCATCATGGATATGAGAAGCTACCGCTGAATTAGATCCTCCACCATTCTTCTCTCCTGACTGTATTGGGCAACAACATCTTTATACTCAGTATAGTCTAAAAAAATTGTTGTTAGAAAAAATAAAAAAAATTTAAAAAAATTGTTAAATGTAGAATTGCAGAAATAAAACATATGTGTAGATAATTTACCGCGATCTCCACTAGCCCTTCTAAAAATGAAATTAGTGTGTCAATCTGGCTTATGTCATTGAACTTCTTTAGAAAATTCTTAAAATCAGTCATGGTGGCAGTGGGCTCTTGTTGAGAAGGTTGGGAAGGCGAGGAAGTGGGGGAATGGGCAGTGATGCTCTGCTGGTGAGGAGGTGAAGAGATGGGTTGCTGTTGTTGTTGAGAAGACTGTTGAGGTGAAGAAATAGAGACAGAGATGGATTGTTGTTGAGAAGATTGTTGTTCTGGTGCAGCGCAGCAAGAGCAGCATGAAGAAAAATATTTGGCCATCCTTCAATAGGAAAGAAATGAAAAAGGGAAGAAACAAGAAAATCTAAGTGAAAGAAATAAAACAGGTAAGAAACAAGAAAATCTAAGTGCTCTGATCTTCGTTGTTAGAGAAGATCAATCCAGCTTTTCTCTTTGTCATTCCCTTCTTTCAGATCTGATTCTTATAGAAGCCTGTGGCTGAAAATGTCAACTGGACAGCACAATTAAATACGAATTCAATCATTTCTTGAAATCCCTTAATTAATTTGTGGGCCGTGTGGAGCAGTTGTACATTCATTGACAAGCAAGAATGGCAAAGGGTGTCCCATTCATCTACCTTAAATTATAAATTGTTTATAATTTATCTCAAGTTCATAGGGTCAGAATGCGATGGACGTATTTTTTAATTATTTAAACGTTTAAAAAACATTGTATCCTGATTTTAAAAATTACTTATTAGATATGATCATATCTTTGTATACACAATTAGTGCCTCCTTCACAATGTTCATAATAATGGTTTGGAGTGAATTAAAAATATTTTCAATTAGTTGGCTTAAGTAATAAGTGTATTATTGTATTTCTATTATATTGTCTAGTTTTTGAATTAAACTTATTGGTCAAGGTTTTATGAATAGTAACTCAAGAAAATTCAATTTTGTGAAAATGAATGATACACTTAATACTCACTACAGTGAGATGATGGTCACAATGGTGAAGCATGGACCTTTTATATAAAGTAAAAATAAATCCTAATAAAGTTTTAAATAACCTTCTCTTTGTATAGTTATGGACTAGAATAGGTAAAATTTATTATGATTTTTAGTCATCAAGTTCAAAATCTAAGAAGCATAAACTGCAATCAATGTTATAGACAATTGTGAAAAACATCTTTGTTATCACAACATGTGACTAAAAAAATTCTTTTAGCTTTTCAAATCTTTTATTATGAAGTTTACAATTGAATTGATCTTAAGTTTATCCCATTAAAAAATAATACTCATAAATTTATCTCATTATTAAAAGAACTATTCAACTAAAATATTAATTTCTATTTGTAATTAATTAAATTAAAAGATAATTAAGAAAAAATATAACTAAACATGAATAAATAAAATAGAATAAATTATTTTATTGACTATTTATCATGTATAAAACAACACAATATTGTTACTGGGAAGGTCACATTATTTTTTCCTGTTTCAGGTATAATTAAATTTAAATTTCATATTATTGTATTTTAATTTTTGAATTAAGTTTAGAATATAACTACATTTAAATTTAATCAAAATCTCTTTTAATGGGTTGTTGTTAAGAATATTGTTGAGGTGAAGGGGAGAGTGAACTGCAGCAAGACCAGAAATTTTTTAACATCTTAATAGTGATGAAATAAAACAGAGAAGAAAGAAAATTAAGTACTCTTGACTCAGTCGTTAGAGAAGATGAATGTAGCCGAATAAAAGAAGGGGTTTTCTCTTTGTGATTCCCCTCTTTCAGATCTGTTTTTTTGTGGCAGGCCATGGCTGAAATGGTTAAATGGACAGCACAATTAATTATGAATTCAATAATTTGCCGCCTGTACTAATTTTTGGCATAATCACCGACAATGAAAAACGAGAAAGGGTGTCCCATTCATTCACCTTAAAAAATGTATAAATTCGCACATTGTCCGAGACTGAAATCTCGCATGTTGAGAAATCCAAGGCAAACAACGCGAGTCCAAGTCAAAATACGAGAAAAGACATAAAATGTTATTTGTATGTCAATTTCAAATGCGCTGTTCACCGAATTTTTTAATTATTTAAAAATAAAAAAATAAAGATACCTCCGGGCTTCATTCAATTCTTGGGCCACAGGTAATGAGCAAGCAATATTTTGTTTTTGTTTTTGTTATGGAGTGTCATTCATCAAATTTTATAATTGAAGTCAAATTTTATTACGGAAGGGAGATTTTGATAGAGGGTGTGTTATTCATAGATTTTATAGGCTGTTTTGTTTCTTTAATGTTTTTTACATCATTAATATGATCAAATCTTTTATTGATTCATGAAACATAGGTAAATAAATTTGACTCAAAAAAACTTTTCAATAACATCATTAGTTCTCTATGTATGAATTGTGGACTAGAATAGATCGATTTATTTTAGAGTTTTGGTCATAAACTTCAAATCTAAGAAGTATAAACTAAAATCAATGTATTGTGAGAGCTTCATCTTCTCACAAATGATTAAAACAATTATGTTTAGGTTTTAGAATCATTTAAAGTGGCGCCTACAATTGAATTGATCTAAAGTTAACTCAGAAAAAAAATAATACTAATGCATTGTTTAATAATTAGAAGTTCTATATAATTGAATTTAAAGGATAATTACCAATAGTTTCAACTAAAATCTGATTTAATCATTAAGTGCTTATGTTAAAAATAATTTATCAATTGAAACAAAAAAGTATATAATAAATTATTGAGTTAATTATTTATCATCTCGAGAAGAGAATGAGAATCTTGTTGAGAAAGTTAAGTTATTCTTTCATGTTTCAAATATAATCATATTAAAATTTGATCAAAAAATGTTTTACTTCTTGAAATTAAGCTTTGAGTATGATTACACATTTAAATTGAATGAAAATGTATTTTAATTCTTAAATTGTGTGGGCAAATGAGTGGACTGGATGTGTGTTGTAGGTCCAAGAGAGTTTGAAGAGTAGGAAAAACATGAAGAAAGCTACTCTCTAAGGTAAACTTTGCTGATGTGATTTTTATTACAGTTTTGGATATAACTCAACCACATAGTAGTGTCATTCCAAGCTCGCTATGCAATTTTCAGGTAAAATATTATCCATGAATAACTACATGTAAGATGAGTATTAGGTGACTGTTCATGTATAATAAAAGTTAACCCACCCCTCTGCCCTCCCTCCTCCCTCTAAGGCATGCAAACCGTTTGGCAAAATGCCTAAAAGAAATGTGGCCTCAAGGAATGATATGGTGGCAGAGTTTGGCAACATAGGTTTGTTGGAAAGGTCTTAGAAACCTTTAATTAAATGCAAACAACATTTGGCCTACCTAAGCTCAAATAGGAGCATGGGAAGAGGGTATGGACTATGGACAACCATAAAGTTTAATTGAAAGGGAATTGAAGTCATATGTTGTGATTACAAGGATTAGTTCCTCTTTGGATGAGTTCAAATTATCATTAATGCACTCTATCATGGGAACAACAGTGCTCGATAAAGTAGTTGTGAAGAAATAAATATATTTTGCATTCGCATCGAGGCATCACCTCTATTAGTAAATTTGATATAGCTTTGTAATTATAGATGTTGCAACCTTAGCATGGTACCAATATTATTAAATGATACTTGTATAGATTAATGAAATATGTGATAACTTGTCATAGATGTGTTGGTATCGACTTAAAATATTATAGCTAGTAGTGGCATGAGAAAATTCTTTAAACACTTTCTATCAATCGAAGGCCATAAAAAGTGAGGAGTCACCATGATGTGAGTTGCTTGTAATTTGGTTTGATATATCAGTCCGTGTGTATATTGAATTTGTATCTTGAGTAGGAGTATTCTATAATTTACATGAATCAGAACATGAGATATTATGAAATTGTTTTATAAACTAGAAATTGTTATATAATATGAATTCATTATGGAAATACCCAAGTTCAGATTATATATTGTAATTGAATTGCATGGTAATCTGAGAATTTAGTTGAAGTTGTAATTACATTTCACGAATACCTTGTTTTGGCACCTTACTTCTGGGAATGGATAATAGTGTGTATGGTCAATGATTGCATCACACAAGTGTGTTGTTGTCTTTGACTTGGTTAATTGTATGCTATTGTCTTTGACTGGATTAATTGTCTACTATTGTCTTTGACTGGGTTAGTCGTATAGTTGCATGGGTAATTGTACTCGTATTTCTAGGACATGTACTAGGTAAGGGTAAAGGATTGAGTGGTCAGTGGAAAGCATCATAGCCAAGGACCTTGATTAAAATTTCTAATTTTTGTTTCAATTTTTTGTTAGTGTTTCAGCTTGTTGTTTATCAATTTTATTTCAATATGTAATCACTATTCAGTTTGAAACTTTGATACAATGATTGTATGACATTTCAATTTGTGTACTTAAACTTCAAAGTTAATGTTTGATAGTAAAATTTATCATTGTTCTTGTTTTGAAAGCTCAATTTCACGTTATAGTTTTAGATTTTCTATAAAATATTAAATTATATATATATATATATATATATATATATATATATATATATATATATATATATATATATATAATTGACATACCCAAAGTACCCCCATCTCCTATTTTGAAAAAATAGCCATACCCATACTAGTACCCGTCTCCAAAGTACCCAAGTACCCTATCTTCTATTTTGAAAAAAAAATAGCCATACCCGTACCTATACCCATCTTCAAAGTACCCAACTACGCCTGCCTCAGTGCAACATTGGTTAATTGTCTGCAATATTAGCTAGTGCCCTAAATGTTAGACTAACATTAGAAAAATTTTCTCATATGTATTGATTAATATTATCAATTTCTTATTGTGTTTTATTCTCACTCTCCTTAGGTTTTGAAAATATTTTAAAGTTTTGAATTCCATGGAGAAATGAGGAAGTTATAGTAGTTTTACGACTGTTTGGTAATTATGTTGCTAAATTGGTAAATTATCTCAGTGATTAGAGGAGTATTATATTTTATTAAGTTGTTGTGTGTTTATTAATACATTGAGCCTCAAGTCTTGTCAAGGAAATAATCCTTTGTGAGGATTGTTCACTATGTAAAAGAACTTTGATATTAGATTTATTATGTGAATTTGGAGGAGGGATATCATAGTTGTATTAGACTCTATTATGATTGCATATTAACTTGTAGGTAATAACCACTTAATTTCATCATATTGTTGATATTGAGTAAAGAGATAAACAATCTCTAATCCTCTTGTTGAAGATCTTGTAGTATCTTACTAGTGACCATTAAAGTCATATTTAATATAAATTACAATGTGTGAATACTCTCTAGATCATGATCTTGACTATCATAAGAATATTGGATTGGGCTATCTATACTTAAAATAAAAGACTAAGAGTATTGTTATTATTGAGTGCATCTTCATATGATGGTCTAATCAACATAGTATTGCCAATTTTCTTGAGTGTGACTAAGGTGTAGGGCATGCTTAAGGCAAGTTTACAAGTATTGTTTTAAGCCTTTGAGGTCTTAAATAATTTTTTGTATGGCCTTGTTGTTGTCTAATGTGATCTATTTAAGTGGGATATCATAATATAGCATGATTATAATGTCTAATATCACTAAATTATATTATCATAAAAAATCACATGGAACCATAGTTGTTGCATCATGGATATGTTTGGCAATTAATGCCTTGTGATGGTGTAACAAGATTTACTTTATATTGTCTAAACTACAAGGAAAATGGTTTACACCTATCAGAAAATGGTTTACCAAGATCGAGATGAAATTTAATATGGATGTAATCATTTAAAAATTGATGATTCCTATGTAAAGATGATCTAGGTTATTTATTTGTACTGTTGATGTTAGGTTTTCTAAGATAGTATCTAAACCCTAATTAGGTAAAATCATTTTGATATAAGAATTGTAATTAAAATGTCATTTTGACATGTATCACACATGAAGTAGCCGCCATTTTGAGAGACATATGAAGATCATATTGGTTAAGTTTGAAGCATTGACAAAGTATACAATTTATCAAAAATTGAAGGCTACCGAGCAGTATTAAGAGAAGAGATCAATCACATTGAGGTGAGAACAGATAAGTACACATCAAATCTAAAATTAGGAAAGATTAGTTTCTATCTACAAATCAATTTACTGTTACTTCTTTACCATTGTATTATACCTTAAATCTCTTCACAGAGTAGACTTGATAGTCTTTTGTAAAATCTCTTAACTGAGTGCACACTTAATTGTGTTGTTAAAATCCTCTAACTAGGTAGAGCTAGTTGATCTTATTGTTACTCCTAACATGGTATGATCACTAGAAGTGATCAAATCTTTATAGCCTCAACCAAAAAATTTATCACTATAGTAGTGAAGCTTTGTGGGTTTCATCCCCACCACATTTTTTACCTTCTAACAAGGGTTTCTACAATACCAAAATACATGTGTTATGTGTATGGAGTTCCATGTTTTCATATTTGATTAGTACATGCATTTATATTTCAGTTATGTTATTGGATGTATGGTGAATGTAAATAATACAATCGGTTAATGATTTAGATGTTTACAAGGATTCAATTAAAATTTTTTAAGGGTATTGATTCATCCCTCCCCTCTATGTACACACCTTTCCATAATTCCAACAATTAGTTTAGAGCTAGTTCTCTTATTGAGGAAGTTTAATCATTGAAGAGAAAAGATCTTAAGGATGGAAAGGTATAATCTTGATATGACCATTGAAAATCAGAAATTGGCAATGCAGACTCTCGTAGAACAATTCAAGGAAGCCAAAGAAAAATTGAGAGCTACTAATCAAAAGAAAAGAATTGGAATTTTGGCTCAATGAGACTGATTATTAGGAAGAAGATATAAAAGATCCATTTGAAGGATCTGGATCTAGAAGTATATCTGATGCATTTGAAGGAACCATATTAGATCTATTTGAAAAGAATACACACCTTACTGATCAAGTGAAAGCACTGTAAATCGTTCAAGAGGCTCAAATGGTAAGAATGATTGATGTCATAAATAATGCAAGACAGGTTGAACAAAAAGGAACTTAGCTATTGAAGATAGAAGACAAATGGATGAAAAGATGGAAGAAAAGGAATCTGAGATACTGAGACTTACTGAGCATCTTTTTGAAATTTCCAATCAGATGGTTGTCATGAGTCAGGAAATTAACTGAGTGAACAATGAGCTTACTAGAAAATTGGAAGACATTGGTGAATTGAGAGAAGAGAATGAAAGATTGAAAAATGAAGTGAAAATTCAACAAAAACATAATGAGATGAATAAGAAAGCTGAAGAAAGTACAAAAAGGATGGATGAATTCCTAAGTAATCAAAGAAGACTTGAAAACACTACTGGTTTAGGTTATACCGAGCAGGGAGAGTCATCAAGACAAGCTGAACAAAAGAATGCCTATGCACATCCAAGGCCAAAGAATTTCTCATGACATCACTATGGAGAACCAGGTCACCCATCAAATGTTTTCAAAAGCAAAGAAAAAGCTATTCCTAAATCTACTCCTAAGTTTTATGGTTATTGTTAAAACTACAATAAGTAAAGACATCAAGCACATGAGTGTAGATCAAAGCTAAATAACTCACCTATCAAACACTACATGGAAAAGAACTATCGTACTTGCAATATGCATGGACATATATCATAGGAATGCATGAAAAGGATGAAGCAAGTCTAGAAACCAAAAGGACAAAACAAGACATATCAACCAAGAAGATAAGGTAATGCATATACTTGAGATTACAACACTTGGACTAGTTGTACAACATGTGTTAGGTATGGACATATAGTAGCAAACTGCACAAGAATGCACTGGAAAGGAAGATCTCAAAACTCGATAAATTCTAGAATGACATGTTTGCACTGTCACAAGGTCGGTCATTTAAGTAAAGACTATAGAGACTGAGCACCAGAGGTGAAAGTTTCTACACTGGGTGATACCAGATTTTTTGTTGAATCGATGGATGCTGGCTTAGCTAGAAATGGTGATATTTTATTAGGTGATGGATCTATCCTTTCAGTTCTTTTCCTTGATCCCCCTTTGGTTGGATCTAATTGGAGCCCTACGCTAGATGTTTCTCTAGGGGACTCTACCCCACTTTTGGGGGCTAGATTTCCATCTCTTGAATCATTGTGCTAGTAGGATAAGGTTGCGAGTGTTGAAGAAGGCTGGATAACAGTTAAAGGCAAAAATTATAAGAAATCCTCCCTGTCTTTTGACATGACCCTGCGTTCTCATTTGAAGGGGACAAAAGGATAGTTCATTTTTCTTTTACTACAAATTTTCAATGTTTTATCTTATGCATCGACTTGGGTGTTTCTTTGGATGAGTTCTTTTGGGTGGTTTCTTTTGGATGGTGACCTTGTGTTATGGCTGCATTGTTGTGTTTGGTGTCCTCCTAATGCTCTATCTTAAGTTTTTTCTTTATACAGGATTTTGGGTCCCTTCAAAACCTATTTTTTCCATTAATTAGAACATCATATAGCATCGAAAGGGCATTAAAATTCACAAAGGGAGTCTTAGAACTCATTTTTCCAAACACACCTATGTAGCACACTTTTAGGATAATATAAAGGCACAAGAACCCATAGAAATCCTGACATCTTCATGAGATTATAGGCGGACCCAACCACTCCACAAATAACATTTAATTATTCCAAAATTTTGATGACTCTTTCATTGGTGGGACCCACAGATGTATAAGAAAGGTTACTTGATTCATAAATGAGACGTGCACAATGAAAATCCTGATGGTAGGAGAATCTTTTATGGTCTACCATCAAACGATAAAATTTGTCTTCTCATTCAAGTCATCAAAGAACTAATTTCTTTCTATCGGGAATTTTGGTGAGTATTAGACTGTCGTCAAGTTTCGACAATGTTCTGGGAACAACATAGAATATGTTAGCTTGTGGTGACTAATCAGGAAAGTACTGTACACTTTTCCTCCCGACCTCACTGGGGTTCAGGGTTGGGCTGGGCCTTGAGTGGGGGTTTGGGGGTGGCAACCCCTGAGAGCGGGGTTTCGGGGGCGTAGCCCTCAAGAAATTTTTTTTTTGAGGATGAAATATTTTTCGGTTATTTGGGCCGACATGTTATAACTCATTCTAACCCTAAAGTGGCAAAAATATTGTATAATATGGCTTAGGGTTAGGGATTTTCATAATGTATGATTTTAGTACTTGCGACAGGATTGAGCTGTAAGGGATTACAGATTGTAATCAGGTTGTAATCACTGAATAATAATAATATTGGACTCGCTGTTGGTGGATGTAGCCTAGGGATTGGGTGAACCACGTTAAATCTTTGTGTCTTGTGTTCTCTTCTATGTGGTTTATTATTTTCTGATATTGGTTATATTTGCACATAATTGTTATTTCTGCCTTGTTAATCCTAACAAGTGGTATCAGAGCGAGGTTGTTTTTTTTTCAGTTATCCTTTGCAAGAAGAACTCATGGTTTAGTGGGAGTCTCATGGTTGAGTGGGAGCAATGGCAGACGAGGGTAGGCTAAAGGTTGACAAGTTTAATGGGCAAAACTTTCAGTTATGGAAAATGCAAATGGAGGACTATCTCTATTAGAAGGATCTATGGCAGCCATTGGAAGGAAAAGCTAAGAAACCAGCAACCATTTCTGATGAGGACTGGGTTATTCTTGATAGAAAGGCTCTTGGTAGTATTTGATTATGCCTGGCACAATCAGTGGCATTCAATATTACCTTAGCAATGACGACTGAAGATTTGATGAAAACCCTAGTGAAGTTGTATGAAAAGCCCTCTGTTTCAAATAAGGTATTTCTCATGAAGTGTTTATTTAATATGAAAATAGTGGAAGGTGGGTCATTTGTTGATCATTTAAATGAATTTAATATAGTTACCAGTCAATTAACTTCTGTCAATACTATTTTCGATGAAGAAGTTAGGGCTCTCTTGATTTTGTGTTCTTTGCCTAAAAGTTGGAATGGCTTGGTAATGGTTGTTAGTAATTATGTTTCTAGTTCTAATAACCTAAAATATGATGATGTTATTGGTGTTATTTTGAGTGAGAAAATTCATAGGAAAAGCTCAAGTGGATCCACATCGGGTAGTACCTTAAACGCACAAAGTAGGGGTAGAACCAATGAGAGAGGAAACAACTCTAGCAATCGTGAGAAATCAAGAGGAAAATCAAAGGGAAAGAGGTCCGAATCTAAAGGGCCAGATGATTGCTAGTACTATGGAAAACCAAGTCACAAAAAGAAAGATTACCGGTCTCAAAAGAATAAAGAAGGAGACAAACAAGAAGGTAACAATGAGGCAAATGTGGTAAGTAATAAACCCAAAGAGGATGCCTTGCTTCTTTTTTTAGAAAGTATTGATGATTCATGAGTTTTAGATTCTAGGGCTTCATTTCATGCTACACCCCATAGAGGTTACTTTCTTGATTATGTCCAAGGGGATTTTGTGCAAGTTTATTTGGGAGATAATGAACCCTATCAGATTGTTGGAAAGGGAAAAATTAAGATTAAGTTGTAGAATGGGAATCATTGGCTACTACAAGAGGTAAGACATGTTCCAAGGCTGAGTAGGAATTTAATTTCAGCAGGGCAACTAGGTGATGAGGGTTGCACAGTTACTTTTAATGATAGAAATTGGAAGGTTTCAAAGGGTTCCTTAGTAGCAACAAAAGGTGTGAAATTAGACACCTTATATCTTTGTACAGGTCATACTGTTCCTTCTACTTTAATTATTTCAGAAGATAATGAATGTTCAAGAACAGTGGCTGCAGTTGAGCAGGAAGAACATCAAACTGTTGTTGTAGATTCTAACACAGCACTGTGGCACAACAGACTCGGGAACATGAGTGAAAAAGGTATGAAATTACTTCATTCAAAGAGAATTTTACCTGGTCTGAAATGTGTCAATATAGATTTCTGTGAAAGTTGTGTTTATGGAAAACAAAAGAGAGTTAGTTTTGTGAAGAGTGGGAAGGAAAAGAAAAATGAGAGATTAGAGCTTGTGCATACATATGTATGGGGATCAGCTCAAGTATCTTCCCTTGGTGGTTCTCTGTATTATATTACATTTATAGATGATGCAACAAGAAAAGTATGGATTTATTTCCTTAGACAGAAATATGATGTATTTCAAACTTTTAAGAAATGGAAATGCTTGGTTGAGAATGAGACTGGTAAAAGGTTAAAATGTCTCAGATCTGATAATGGTGGTGAGTATTGCAGCACAAAATTTGAAGATTATTGTTCCTCTAATGGTATTCGTAGGTAAAAAACTATACCAAGGACTCCACAAGAAAATGGAGTGGTTGAACGCATGAACATAACAATAATGGAGCGTGCAAGGAGTATGAGGTTACATGCTAGGCTGCCGAAAAACATGTGGGTAGAGGCTATAAATACTGTTGTTTATTTAATCAATAGAGGCCCCTCTACTCCTTTGGACTATGGTATTCCAGAGGAAGCATGGAGTGGTAAGAAGGTGAGTTATTCTTTTCTCAAAACCTTCGGTTGTGAAGCTTTTGCACTTATAGATTCTGAAAATAGAACCAAGCTAGAAGCTAAGTCAAAGAAATATGTCTTTGTTGGATATGGCATTGATAAATTTGGTTATAGGCTTTGAGATTTTGAAAATCATAAAATTGTAAGAAGTGGGGATGTCATATTCAATGAGAAAGTATTGTAGAAAGATTTGTTGCAGCAGCATGAGAAGAAAGAAACTGACTATGTAGTATTGGATGATACTCCAAAAGATGATATTCCAGTAGTTCCATATGCTCCACAACAACAACAACAAAAAACACCACACACCCCAGTGAATGTTAGACGGTCAACAAGGCTAAGTAGACCTCCAGAAAGATTTTCTCCATCTTTGTATTCTATTTTGCTAACAGATGCTGGTGAACCTGAATGTTATAATGAAGCCGTGCAGGTGGATACAAAGATTCAGTGGGAGTCTGCAATGAGAGAGAAAATGGACTCCTTGCTGAAAAATCAAACTTGGGATTTATGCAAGTTACTTGCAGGTAAAAGGGCTTTACAAAATAAATGGGTTTACAAGCTGAAAGAAGAAGATGGAGGTAAGAAAAGATTTAAAGCCAAGTTAGTTGTAAAAGGATTTAGACAGAAAAAGGGCATTGATTTTGATGAGATATTTTCTCTAGTTGTTAAAATGACTTTTATCCGTACTTTTTTAAGTATTGTGGCTACTGAAGATTTGCATTTAGAGCAGCTTGATGTTAAAACAACTTTTCTTCATGGTGATTTAGATGAAAAAATATATATGGTCCAACCACAAGGATTTGAGGTCAAGGGTAAGAAGAATTTGGTGTGTAGATTGCAAAAAAGTTTATATGGCTTGAAGCAAGCACCTCGGCAATGGTATATTAAATTTGACACTTTTATGAATGAGCGTAGATATAGTCATAGTCATTGTGACCATCATGTTTATTTTAAGAGGTTGGATGATGATAGCTACATTATTTTATGTTTATATGTTGATGATATGCTTGTAGCTGGGTCTAACATGGATCACATTAAGGGTTTGAAACAACAATTAGCACATTCATTTTCTATGAAGGATTTGGGGGCAGCAAAACAAATCTTTGGTATGAAAATTTGCTGAGATGGGAAAAATAAGAAGCTGACTTTATCTTAGGCCGATTATATTGAGAAGGTGTTGCAACGTTTCTCTATGGAGAATGCCAAAGTTGTCAGCACACCTTTTCCTGGTCATTTGAAATTGACTAAGGATATGTGTCCAAAGACACCAAAAGAAGAGACTAAAATGTCTAAGGTACCTTATGCTTCAGCTGTAGGGAGCTTAATGTATGCTATGGTATGTACTAGACTAGATATTGCACATATAGTGGGAGTCGTTAGCCAATATATGAGTAACCCTAGTATTGAATATTGGAATGCAGTCAAATGGATTCTCAGATATTTGAGAGGTACATCCAGTAAGTGTTTACACTTTGGGGGTTCTACTACTACTGTACAAGGCTATGTTGACTCAAATTTGGTAGGAGATATAGATAGTAGGGGGAGTACTACAGGTTATGTATTTACTATTGGTGGGATAGCAATGAGTTAGATTTCTCGACTACAAAAGGTGGTTGTTTTATCCACTACAGAGGCAGAGTATGTTGCTGCTATAGAGGTAACCAAGGAGATGATATGGCTTCAATTCTTCATGGAAGAATTGAGACATCCACAAGGGGATAATTTTATGCATACAAATAGCCAGAGTGCCATTCATCTTGTGAAGAATTATGCTTCACTCAAAGATAAAACACATACAGTTGTGGTACCATTTCATTCGGTCAGTTTTAGATGATGGGAAGATAAAGCTGGAAAAGATTCATACAGATGATAATCCAACAGATATATTTACAAAGGTAGTAACAAGGGAGAAGTTGAACTCATGTTCAGCTTTAGTTGGTCTTCTAGATTGAACAAAATAAAGGAACAGCTGAGTCCAGGGTGGTTCGATCTAGTGGGAGCCTCATATGGTAGCGGTATTGCTACAGGATCAGTCTCCAAGTGGGAGGTTTTTTAGTATAGTGTGGATATTGATCAGTCACCAAGTGGGAGATTGTTAGCTTGTGGTGATTAATCAGGAAAGTACTATCTAGGAAAGTATTGTGCACTTTTCCTCTTGACCTCGCCGGGGTTTAGGGCTAGGTCGGGCCCTGAGCGGAGGTTCGGGGGCGCAGCCCCCAAGGAAATTTTTTTTTTTAGGCCGACATATTTTTTGGTTATTTGGGCTAACATGTTATAACTCATTCTAACCCTAAAGCAGCAAAAATATTGTATAATATGGCTTAGGGTTAGGGATTTTCATAATGTATGATTTTAGTACTTGCGGCAGAACTGAGCTGTAAGGGATTACTGATTGTAATCAGGTTGTAATCACTGGATAATAATAATATTGGACTCGCTGTTGGTGGACGTAGCCTAGGGATTGGGTGAACCACATTAAATCTTTGTTTCTTGTGTTCTCTTCTGTGTGGTTTTATGATATTGGTTATATTTGCACATAATTTTTATTTCTACCTTGTTAATCCTAACAGAATATTCCTGATAGCCATGTCAAAGTGGATGAAAATGGTTTAGTGTGTGGGTTTGGGACAAAGTGATGGAAAATGGCATTGAGCGGGTTTAGAATTTATTGAACCTCGCATATATGATCATGCATCAAAGTGGAGTAAAGACGGTTGAAATTCAAGATCTTGACTACTTTTCCACCAAGTCTATTGGAATCTAAATGTGCATGGATGTTTGTTCAAGTCAGGCAGTAGTTCACTTCGAAACCCGACAAGAAGCAAGGGATTTTGGAAGCCGACACCGCTCCTGGCACTTTTAAAACATCTTACGTAGAAGTGGAATTGCCAAATCCCTTAACAAGGTTCATGTTCCACCAAAATCCTAAACATTGAAAGGGAGTACCCGATGAAGAGAATGGACAGATAAGATGGAAATAGATATTAGGATATAAGAATATTGTGATAACACTAAAAATAAAAATGGAACCTGATACAGTTCCAATAGCCTACCTTTTTAAGGATATTTTCATGAAGCAGTTACAAATGAAAGGCTCCTAAAAGATGGGAATATTAAAGACATGCATTCAAACAAAGAGGAGGAATCAATTACAGAACTAAAAAGTCATAGATCTGGAAATTTTTAAATAAGAAATGGAAAGACAAAAGGATCGACAATCTTTGGCTAGAATTCCCCTTGTCGCTGGGATGATAGAGTGAGACTCGAATTTTGAGTCGTTGTTTTTGCTCATTGAATTCTTGTATCATTCTTTAATGTGGAATGGGTCAATATGAGATGATTTAATAAATTAGTCATTGATGTCAAACTATATTTTTTAATCTGTGATTATAAGGTGATTTGAGAGTCATTATCTATTATTTTCTTCTATTATATTCATGTTGTTCAATGGATTTATATCACTTGTGGGTACACTGCACATGTAACCTTCATATTGAAAGCTCTTTCAATTGTTCGTTAATAGAGAAGTCTTGTTAGGGTTTGAATCAATATTATAATTAAAGACCAATCTATTAACTAACATGGCTACATCTTTTTTTTGGTTATTTCCATTTTATTTATAATGGTTAAAGAGCTTGATGCATTAATATTTTTTAAATTATTTGTATCATATTTTTGGCAACTAATATTACATCCATGGTTGGGTTGATTTGAGGAAGTGACACCTTTTTTAAAGTGAACGATTGAAGCTTTTTTAGAAGTTAAATATGGACAATCTCTTTTATATTTCTCTTGTAAACTAGATATAAAAATAAATTATCATATTAAGTATAATGTAGAGAAAAACGATACTTTCAGCTTGGCTTAATATTATTAAGGTCAGTTATAACTCAAATCCAAATTGGTTGTAAAAAATCTGTATACCAAATTAAAACTTCTGCCACTTTTTGACTGGCCGTGAAACCTTAAATATAAATTTTTCCATTTGACTCTTGAAATCTTATATCTAAATTTTTTCATTTGACTGTTAAATTCTTATATCAAAATCATCCATTTTCACTATTTTGTACTGTGCTACTTCTTAACCTTTCTAACTCAAACACAATTGAATCTTTGGCTTAAGCTAATCACACATGCACCAGTTCAAATAAAACCATTCAGATGGTTATGTAAAATGAATTAACCACTTCTAATAAAATGAGTACGTTGAGAATGTAGGGGAAGTTAATATATGTGTGTGATGGTTTAGTTTGAGAGGGGGACGGGATATTTTGGAGACCTTTAAAAAAAAAACCATATATATATTTTTACATATTTATTATAGTTTATCATGAGTTCATTTGTTATGTTATTTTTTTAATTCTTTTGTTTGTTCTTTTTATTTTTTAATATAATCAAAATTATTCTAATCAGATTTTATATATATATGGTAAGATAATAGAGTATAGGCAATAAAAAGATTGATTGCATAAATAGTTATGTTTTAGTTTTGTTGTTCTTTTTTTTTCTTGTATTTTAATTCATTAAAAAATAGATAATAATCTAATTTGTAACAATAAATATTGTTTACATAATTTGATATTAAAATATTGTAAGATATAGGCAGTAAAAAATTCATAATAATAGTTCCCAGTTCTATAAAGGGCAATAGTGGCTGTGATTGTGGATGGAAAGGATTTGCATTGAAATATGAAAAAGAGGATAACCAAGCTGAAAGAACAAATAAGGGAAAACAGAAGTAGAAGCAAGACTAGCAAAAGAAGCTATAAAAAAGAATTTGAGTTGGAGGAGGTATGATAGATATTGAAGTAGCATGAGGAATGCAATAATAAGAAAACAAAGAAAATGAAAATTGTATAAGAGGCAATGAAGGAATGTGAAGGTGGGAAAAATAGTCAAAATAAATATTCACCTTATGAACAAGAGTTGTTTTCAAAGAGGAAAAATATAGAATCTTAGATTGATCAATGAATAGAATTGTTAAAATAAGGAGAAACCAACTTCTTAGAAGATTTAGTACAATTATCAATATGAAAGTTCTGGAATGTGATTGCTAATATATTTTTTGCTAGAGAAGATGAAAATGTTGAAGTATTTTATTTTGAAGAGGAATAAAATATTGATAAATATATTAGAAAAGCAGAAACATTGGAAGATTGCAATGAAAAAGAATGTAGACTATCACTAGAAGTGGCCTAAAATGTTGCAATTAAAAAGAAATCCACATTAGACAATAAAACTAAAAAGAAATGGGAGGGCATGTATTCAATGAAGTCATAAATTAGTTTAAGCAATCAAAAGAACATCTTTAACATCCCATTAGTGATAAAAGGAAGAAGATTTTTTTGAGACAGTATCTAACTTGCAACAGAAAAGGTTGTGTGCATCAAATAATTGAACTGACCTGAAAATATTGGCTCTTGCAAGTTGGGACATGCACATAGTGGTTCTTACAACCATGCACTGAATTCCCTCATTTAATTTCTCCTTCTGGTCTGGAATTTGCTCATTCAATTGAACAATTTGCTTGCCAAGATTAAGCATCCTTCTCAAAACATCAAGGCACTCACTCTTGTTCTCAGACATCTTACTAAATCTCTCTAGCACGGATCCCAACATACAAAGTGCTAATCCTACTTTAGGAATTTTCTCAGAGCCTTTGAGCACTTCTATACAAACTTTTTCAATCTCTTCAACTGCGCCATCCCTAGAATTTTTCTGTAGAGAAATTATCCAAAAATATTTTAAGGTACGACAATCAACATCCGTTAATTAATTTCTCAAATCTCTATAGTCACAGCCATGCAATAATTTATAACTGGCTAGAGGTAAATCGGGAAGAAATGCAATCACGAGTTAACTTTATTTTTCTGAAATGGAAATTATACCTTTACAGGACGCTTGCCAATGCGTTTATCTAGCATCTCCAGCATTACTCGACCATCTTGGATATAAGAGCCTGCTGCTGAATTAGATCCTACATCATCACTCTTCTCTCCCGACTGTATTGGACAACACCATATTCAGAATGTCAGACTCGGTATACCCTAAATTGTTGTTAGCCAAAAGATATTCTAAAATGTAGAATTGCAGAAACTCCTAAATTATACAAGATTTTATTGTAACAATATAAAACATACGTGCAGATAGCTTACCGCGATCTTCAATAACTCTTCTAAAAGCTGAAGCAGACCTTCAATCTGGCTTATGTCATTGAATTTCTGTAGAAAATTCTTAAAATCAGTCATGGTGGCAGTGGAGTTTTGTTCAGAAGGTTGGGAAGGCTAGGAAGTGGGGAAATGGGCAGCAATGGTCTGCTGGTGAGGAGGTGAAGAGAGTGGTCTGTTGCTGTTGTTGTTGTTGAGAAGATTGTTGAGGTGAAGGGGAGAGTAAAGCGCAGCAAGAGCAGCAGCAAAAGGAACAGAGATTTTTGGCCATCTTAAAAGTGAGGAAATAAGACAGAGAAGAAGGAAAATATGTAAGTGCTGCTTTCTTCCTTGTTAGAGAAGATGAAACGAGCTTAACAGCTAAGAAAGGGCTTTTCTCCTTGTGATTCCCCTCTCTGAGATGTGGTGTAAAACTTATTAGAGGCCATGGCTCATTTTCCATGAATTGTCATGAAAGTTGGGTCAAGATAAAATTGCACTCCAACACGGAAGTTTGGCAAGCCATAAAAGATAGCATAGAAAGTTTATGTGGTTGTCCTTCAACAAACGAGAAAGGACGATAACGCCAGGTCAAATTGGTAGGCCTGCCTTCTCTCAATCAATGTATACAGGCTGGAATGGAAATGCACTGCACATTAAATGCTTGAATTATCTATGAAGTGGCTCATTTTTCCAGCAATTATCAAAGTGGGAAAAAGAAGGAATGGAATTGCAGTCCAGTTGGTTGCAGCATGATGGTCTGACAAATCAAGAAAGGACAATAATAGAAGTAAGTTAATGTCAAGTTCACGGGGCAGCCTTCTGCACCACACTGTTCATAGTTAGTACTGGCAGTGAAGTAAAGATACTTTTCTCGGGCATCATTTAATCTACGACCTGGTCAAATCTGAAATAACGTGGTCATAGTTACTTATGGGTTTTAGAATCTCTTAAAATGGAGCTGGTTGACAAGATCTAAACTTCTCCTTAAAGTGGTTCTCCCAATTGAATTGGTCTGGAGTTAACTCCTTTATAATATTTGGGAACAATTTAAAATAAAATCTGATCTAAATAATTGAAAATAAAATCTGATCTAAATATTAAAAAAAATTTAAAATTTATTTATTTGTGAAAAAAATTATATATAATTTAAAATCAGAAGTATTAGAAACAACTATGACAGATTGTAAGGAAATTATATTCTTAACGAGTATTTGCCAGTAGGCAATAAGTATATGTTTTTTACTCTTAACTAGTTATTAAAAAATTTATTATAACTAATTAGAAGTATTTTTATTTTCTTAAATATTTTTTTCAAAAGTATAGATGTAATTTTTTTTTCTAAAGTATAAGTATAAAGACGGTGTCAATTTTTGGCCCTCTTCCACCAAACCCTTCTCAAACCCCCATCCAAAACCTGTCAAGATGTGACATCCTTAGCCAACCATTGAGGAAGAAAATACTTCCCAATTTGTAGATCAAATGCATTCTATCCTCTGAATTCTATCCCACCGAGTTCAATGATCCTCCATAATCCAAACATTAAAATTTGCAGAAAAATAAGGGTTCCCTTTTGATACAACTACAACCTATTTGAACCCTAAATTTTCATACAAAACTTACAAGAATGCCTTTTATGGTGGCAACTTATGTCCCCAAAGTTACTTTTCTCACAAATAGGTATAGACATGTATAAATGATGATAAGTCCAAAGAAACCCATCAGGATCACTGTTGCAGATAAAACTTTGTCCTAGTGAACATAAAAGCAAAATCCAATGACCATTGATGCTTCAATGGTCTTGCAAGCCTTCGTCATCACTATAAGTTGTTAATCACAAATATCAAGTCGTTCATTCTAAATATTAAATGCCTTTTAAATAAAACTTATGAAAAACTTTAAATAAACAAAATAATATATAGAAACTTATGTATAAGAATTCATTTAAAAAACTTAATTAATAAAACTTTTAGTTCATATCAAAAGGCCTCTTTTTGAGAATTATATCATATTGCAATGTTGTCACTTAAATCAATTTGTGTTCTTATGTAAAATAAAGTTGGAAAAGAAAAATTTAAAATCTTTTCCTATTTTTGTGGAGAAGTTATCAAGAGAGGGGCTAGAAATAATTTATTGAAAAAAATGACACGTCTTCACCATTCTTTTGCTTAAAATTAAGCAGCAAATATTATCCTCCATGGGACTACTAACTCCACTGAACAACTGCTGCTAGCAAAAATAAGCTTAAGCATGAAGTCCTGTATTAAAAGACATATTTTAAAATTTGTAAATGAAACAAAAAGCTTTGAACGTAGAACAACTTTTAATGAAACTTTATAATTTAGCCGATAGACTTATTTAAAGCGATGTTCGGATTTTTCGGATGGTTGTCTTACCCCGAGAAATAAGGGCCCGTTTGTTTGCCGGAAGATGGCAGGAATTTGAGAATAGGAATTTGACTTTTTGTATGGTCAAATTCTCATTTTGGTCCAAAATGAGAATTTGGCAAATTCCACCTCTTGAGGTGGAAGATGGCAAATTCTCATTTTGGGTCAAAATGAGAATTTGACCGTACAAAAAGTCAAATTCCTATTCTCAAATTCCTGCCATCTTCCAGCAAACAAACTGAGTAAGGGAACAGTGTCGAGAAAACCTTGAAATGCGGGCCCAAATGATTGCTTCTCCCTCACAATCAATTAATGCATGCCATGTGGAAATAATAATGCGCAGTTGTCCGCTACAATCTTTTAAGACACTGCGTTCATTATTTAAATTAACTTTCAAACATTATAATTAAAAATTGACAAAAGCTTTAAAAGGCTATTAAGTATTCAACAATGAAATAATTATCCAATATAAAATCCTTTGCCACTAATGTAACCCAATATACTTCTTCATTCAATACAAAATAATAATAAAAACAATAAAAAGTGCCTGTCAAATGTTTCCCACTGCTACAATGCCAAAGGAACTGCCATATTCACCATGCGTATTACCTGCTTAAGACAATTGTTTTAACGAAGAATCGTATAGACAACAGAGAGCACAAATAGTATTGCAGTCATTCACAATGTTCATAGAATATGACATGTTAGTTGCTGTAGATGTAGAATAAATTCAAATTTAACTACGGCGTGTTGAGAGGATTATTTCAAAAAACTATATGCTTAATTTCAAAAAAATAGTTGGTTTGTTGAATAATTTTAACCTGGAGTCACATTCAACTATGGTAGTCTATGTCAATTTTGATTCTAATTCGTGTAAAATTTCATTTTTTAAATGATATGATTTTTAGTATTGATATGGTTTTTATAATTTAATCTAAGAGTAACATGTTTAAATATTATAATTTATGTAGAGATCAATTTTGACTATAGTATGATTTCTCATCTCTGAAAAATTAGGATTCAAGTATTTGATTTATGATTTTATTTATTTATATTATTTCTCATTTTTAGATATTCTTTTATGCTATCATTACGATGATGGAATATTATATTTGTATAAATTTTGCATACACACATTCTTACATTTCATTTCTAGATAAGATAGTCCACACTTGTTTCATTCTAACAAATGTCATTGATCAGTGTGATGACAATCAATATTATGACACTTTCTAAGGACTACAACAAAATTATCACCATACCAACTAGTTCATCTCCAAAATCACCATTGTCTTGGGGCCATATCAGATCACCCCACTCGTTAGTTGGGTCGATATCAATCAACTCATGTGATCTGGCTATAAGCAATGTGTGACAATATTATTGAAGAGCTGAGAAAGGAAAGAAAACAACTACTTCGTGTATAAGCATATCAAATTGAAAGGTTTGAAAGGGTCAAGAAAATTTTTCATTTGGCATGTACCGTGGTGGAGACCTATCATGAGCCCCTTAAGGAATACCAATATGCCAAACATTATGGTCTTGATAATTTTATGCATCGCAGGGTTTTATTTCATAAATTTTTATAATAGACTTGGTACTTGTGAGCCATGTGGCTATTAATGTGAATGTATGTATATATGGCTTACTACCAAATATATGCTAGTATTAATTGCATACTCTATACTCTTACGAATGGAAAGAGTCATACTCTCTATGCTATGTTAATTAGATACTTCCTATTATATAGTGACAATATTGTGTATGTATATATGGCTCACTACCAAATATATGTGCTAAGGAAGCTAGCACTATGTACATACTCTAGGCCCTTAGAGTTGGTATTGTTACCGTCGTTATCTAATTCCCTGGGTATACCCTAGCTATTTCTAATTTCTCTGACCAAATTTTTTTCAATGTCCATGATTTCCAGTACTAAATATAAATGACATTTGAAATTTGTATTAATTGCATACTCTATACTCTTACGAATGGAAAGTGTCATACTCTAAGTTCAACTATTATCTGTTTCAGCTCAAATGACTTAAAATAAATATTATGTTAAGCTATGTACTTTTCTAAGTCCCAAATTATCTGATAGTATATTGCATTCTTCAAGGAGCAATTAAATTGGACTTGCACAGATTCTGTAGAATTTATTATGAACTTCCAACTATGGAACCATTGACTATAAATGCAGTCAAACATCTGTATGATGGTAATACACGACTGGCTCTTCAAGTACAAATATTCTCCATAGTAAAATTTGGAGATGGTCTTGGGTAATCTCTACGATATAAACTAGACATATCTGATGTCATTTATAAGCATAGAGAAACATTGCTAACAAAATATAATCACTATATAACATCTCAAGATATTAGTGTAGGATCATTTATACGCTTGACAGAATATAGCTGCTCCAAGTTAAGAAAAGTACGATGAGTGGAGCATTCTAACCGATTTTTAAAAGGTTTTCTATTCACTTATGTTTTAAAATCTATCACTCACAACTACTTGCTCCATAAATATGTAGGTGGATTATAATTATGGGGCTAGAGATTGTGCATATAGAGCATGTATACTTAGAAATCCTAAATCTTTAGATGCAGGATGATACTTTAAATCCAGAATCTTTAGATGCAGGATGTCTGGATGAGAAAGACCTAGAAATAGTAGTTTCACAGTCTTCATAATCAAAATTAGGAAACCCTACCAAAATTAATATTGTACCTCAAAAAGGTCATGTTTGGTGTATAAACAGCTCAACTAGCTAAGACAGTAAGCACCATGTTGATGCCTATCAAAATCTTGAGCCCATCTCAAACAAGATGGCATATAAAAGTTCATGTAACTATGAAAAAGGAGATGTACTAGTTTCACAAAGATAGAAGGCATGGCTAAGTGTTTAGTTTTGATGTTATAGATAGTGAAGGGATAGAGACACGTGTCAAGTGCTTTAATGAAATAGTAGATATTCATTTGTAGACATTTAAAAATGTCCTTAGCACTCTATATTAATTAAAATTTAATTAATATTTCCATAGCATTATAGTTAGTTTTAATTAATTATTTATATTTATTATATTCTCAGGCTACCTATTTAATTAATTTTATTTAATTAAATTAGGTTCACCTCCTATAGTATTTAAGTTTAATTTAAATAATTTCCCCTCCAATGCATTAAATTAATTTTAATATATGGTTCTCCATATTCCCATTTAAATAAATTCCTAATATTTTTATTGCTCACAATATCCCTCTTGCTTCTAAACTTGGTTTAAATTAATTAATTTAATTTAATCCTAACCCCAACCTAGAAACCTACTCTACACCCATCACCCATCATCCTCAACCACTAAACCTACTATTGTTTCTAAACACTCACTAATCACACTTAAAAGGTGATTCCATAACTTTTTAGGCCTAATGTGTTGCTCAGACATGTGTGATCAATTCAATCCCAAGGAAGTCAACCAACTTCTTTAAATTATCTTACACATTCTTGAATTCTTATCCCCCACACATTTCCCCAACATTTCTCAACCTTGAGCCTCTCAAACCTTAAATGCCTTTCTTGTCCCATGTTGTTTGCACATGTGTGAGAAAATTTAACTTTTGCATGGCTTTTCCTTTTCCCATGTGTCCCTTATGTGGCTCCTATGTGGATTCCACATAGGTGTCACATCATCCAACCCCTCATCCTTGCAACAAAAATCTATAAATAGAAGCCTTTCCAAGAGCAATCCATCCTTCATTTTGCATGTAGAGTTATCATGCTAGATTTTCTTTAAGCATTTAGGACACTAATTTATGTTTTCCTTTCATAGTTTGAATCTAGTTTTCTAGTTTTCATTAATAATATAAGATCTTGCATTTCATGCCTAGTTGTGTTGGATCATCATCATTGTTGAAGCTATGTGGCTAGTTCCTCATACTAGTTCTTGAATCCTTCAAGTCTTCATTAGCTTGCATCTTTAAGATCATCCATCTTCAAATAAGCAATCAAGTGGGATTTCATATTGTGTTGGGAGAGCACACCCACACATATCTCTAAGAGAAAATAAAAAATTAGCTTGCATCTTTAATATCATCCATCTTCAAATAAGCAATCAAGTGGGATTTCATATTGTGTTGGGAGAGCACACCCACAAATATCTCTAAGAGAAAATAAAAAAGGCTTGGGTGCCCTTTTTTGGCTCATCACACGTTATGGAAGAAACTCTTGTGTTATTTGTTCAAAGTTTTAATAACATGTTTTATATTGTTAGAATGAATATCCACTAACATTTGCATGTTTAAGCTTTTTCCACACAGGTAGGTTTCAACTGCATACATCATTATAGTAATATACAAATTGGGGGTGTCTAAACTGTAGCTCATGTAATGGTGAAAAGTGCTAATAGATTTTATAATAAACTCAATAGTCAACTAGAAATAATTTTGATGGAAGATTCAAAGGTTTTCCCATGTGATGATGACTCCTCTATACAAGTAGGTTTCAACTGCATACATCATTATAGTAATATACAAATTGGGGGTGTCTAAACCGTAGCTCATGTAATGGTGAAAAGTGCTAATAGATTTTATAATAAACTCAATAGCTGACTAGAAATAATTTTGATGGAAGATTCAAAGGTTTTCCCGTGTGATGATGACTCCTTTATACCAAATAATTGATTTACTTTCACCCCGATTGATGAAATTAATAGCAAGAGGAACAATTCAGATGTTGATATTATTGGAGTTGTTGTCTGTGTGTAAGAATCCTCAACAATAAAAAGAAAAAGATGGTACAGAAGTCCCTAGACACACCATCAAGTTACTAGACATGTCTTGTACTATTATTGATGTAACACTATGGGGGCCGCCAATTGAGAAAGAAGGTGCACATCTCTAGGAAAAGTATTATCTCCAAGAAACTAAGGTGCTCTCTATAAGAATGGACGTGTATCTAAATTTAATAGGAAAGCCATAAGTACATCAAATGCCACAATTTTTTATAGAACATGTCATAGAGGAAACCAAGCAATTGAAGGATTGATATGAGAAAAAAATTAGAAATCTCAAGGAATCAACGAGGCAATTAGCTGGCGTACCCCTGCCGACCACATAGATTACAAGCAGTGATATACAAAATCAGGACTCATAGTCATCCCAACACTTTGAATGCATACTAAAAGAAACAATGATATAATTCAAAAATGAAAAATTATGCTACCCAGCTTTCTCTAAGATGATAAATGGAAATCAATGAAAAAAGAGATTGGGAAAAGTTGATGATGAAATCTGGTTTTGTCCCAAGTATAACTTAGCAATTACTGAATACACTTATAGTTACATAGCTCAATTAAAATTATAAGACTGCACAGGTACAATCTAGGCTATAATATTTTTACTATGTAGGGAAACATTTAGTGGAATAATTACATCTTTATTTTTCCATTTACATAAAAAAAATACATTTTCCTCCTCTTTCTCCTTCGACTCCTCCATTTCCTTCTCCATCTATTTTTCCTTCTCCTTCTTCTCATTCTCATTCTTGTCCTTCCCCTTCTTCTCTTCAGCTGAATGAGACTATGTATATGTTCACATTAACATACAATAGTGAGATGTATAATAATGAAGAGCATGTGAAAACAACTATTACAAAAGTTTCACAAATATATTTCAGTGTAGATATCAACATATTACTTTAAAAAATTAAGGAGATGTTTAATGCTCAACCCCTCCAGTAGGATAGAAATAGATAATACCACAATATATGCAAAAAGAAAAAAAGAAATGTATCAGTGTACTTTGATGCATATATCCATCAATAGATCATATCTTACCCAAAATGGGAGGATGACTATACAACTATTATTTTTTGAATAGACATGTCATGTACTTTCTAGTGTTAATAAAGTATCATCAAACATACCAACTTATGATAGCCTGTTGTGTTCCTATTGCACAATTAATAATTGAAAGTAATGAGATACATGTAGTGTACTTTGAAACTATAAATAAAATACATGCATACATATTAACTTATAGTAGCCTACTATCCACTGATGGCACCAATCACAATTATAAATTCTGAGGGTATAAGAAAAAAACATGTACAATCAAATCAAGCAATATTGACTTCACCCAATTTCAGCATCAAGACCATACATAAAAGGGTACATGCAAGAAGTTGAGTCCCACTTTTGGGCAAAAAGTGGAAGTGTTTTCCCCTTTTTTCAAATTTCTTGTCAATTGATGTCTAAATTTTTGGCACTTAGAGATTGAATCTCAAAAAACTTTAGGAATATAAAATGTAGCTCTTGGATTCTACTTTTTAAATATGTAATTTATTTAAATACCCACATGATATAAATTTATTTTTAGTAGGAACGTTTAAAAACTATATTTTCAAAATGTTTGTTTCAGGACCATACCATAGTCATGTACGACCACCATATTTTGACCTAAATAAATGAATTTTTGCAAATCTTTCTAACAAAATATACCTAAGACACCAAAGATTGATGAGCATATTTTTTCTTATTTTTTATTAAATTTATATTTGACCATGTTGTCAATTGAAAATTAATTAAAAAAATATATTCAATAAAAAAAACTGGTCAAATATGATTATATGGTCAAATATGAATTGACAACATGGTCAAATAGACAACATGGAAAACTAGATACTTCAGTGTCTCACACACATACAAACTATTTGGGGAGACACCACAGAACTTACTAGAAATTGATTATTAGTAGCCTACGTGATTTACCTCCGAAAGTGTCATAATCTTTGTGCAAGGAGGGAGAAGAGTCTCTCCTCAAGGCACTCACCATATTTATCGCCTTGAGTTCTTTAAAGTGGATAATACAACACTGGAGGTCTCATTTCGTATTAAAAAAATAGTAACTTGCAAAAAATAATTAATGAAAAAAATGTAGGAAAAGCGTATTTGTGTTACCTTTCTATAGAAAAATAAAAAATGAGTTTCGATAGATACATATCAAGTTAGAGCAATCCAAAAGAAATTACAACTACTCTCACTTTAGAACTTAATAAAGTATGAAATATTGAACCAAAATGAATGAAACCAATTACATCCATTAGATATTGAAGTTAACAATATAACCTCAAAAGAATTACATTGTTATCATTTTTGAAAAAAAAATTTATGCTAATCCAAGTGACAGACACTCGTTAAAAATGTTGATTTTTCAGACAAACCACTTTTTGAAGGAGAAAGAAAAATGTATTCAAATCAATTTTATTTTTATTTTTTTAAATAATATATTTAGAAACTAGAAAGAAAATTCTAAAATACTCTAGTTAACATCATCTTCAAATTCCTAATAGTTTTGCGGCAATAGGTGTTCGAAAGTGAAGTTTTTTTTCAGAATGTTGATCTCAGTGTCAAAGTTAGCCAAAAAGTAGGGCACACTATTGTGGGACCACCCCTTAGATTATAACCTCATTTAAAAAATGGCATGCAGTTCTCTATGCCCTTAAGCAACTAAGTGTTAGTTGATCAAAGTTTTAACCCTTTCTGGAGCCTCTAAAGCCTTCAAAACTAAGTTCAAAGTTTTTGTACCACCCCACCAAAATAGAAAATGTAATAACTTTAAAACCAAACTTGATCTTCCTATGAAACTTTACTAGCAAACTAATATATAAAAAATGAACCTCCATGGAAGAAAATGGAACAATCTATGCTCAAATGAATAACCTATTAAAAATAGTAATTCTGTCCAAAGACAACCCTTAAATTGAAAACTAGACAATATTGTTGGGTGATGCAAGATTCCTCTTACACCTTGGATACTCTTGCATTACACACACACACACACACACACACACACACACACACACACATATATATATATATATATATATATATATATATATATATATATATATATATATATATATATATATATATATATATATATATATATATATATATATATATATGTATGTATGTATGTATGTATGTATGTATGTATGTATGTATGTATGTATGTATGTATGTATGTATGTATGAACAACATTCTCATAGTGATACTTGATTAGTAGTGATATATGACATTTGGTCATTTTCACTTGATCATTTGGCTTATACAGGATTACCTTAATACATGACAATGATGTAATATGGTGCTTGGTTATGATCCTTGGTTTCTTGACCATATTTTATGGCATTTGCACAATGAGCCTCTATAGGTTGAACTTTGATTACATATGCTTCATATTTCCAAATGCGTGGAATGTCATTGTAATGTGAAGTGTAATAAAGTGGAGCATTTTTTATATGTTGCCAAAAAGTATTTTTAATGCTATGATATCAAAATTTGGAGTTGATTTAAAATACATGTTAAATTTTAAAAAGTAGTTTGGACTTAATTTCCATTGACATGTTAAATTGCAAAAGTATTGTCATCATTAAAAAATGAGCTCTCTTGAGCTAGGGCATTTTTTCAGTTTTGGTCTTCTTGCAAAGGGCACGTTTATGGAAGTCACGGTAAAAATTTTTTGCCATGTTGACATTGTAGAGAGTGAAGGACATAAGAGACACTTTTTTTATATACATCTTTTGCAGAATGTATGTGAGCTCATGCTAGGGCATAGTTTGAAAGGTTGGGGTTTTTCTTGTCTCAATGTTTGGAACACATAATAATGAGATCTTTGAAAAATAGTTAAGGTGGTTTTACATCGACAGTTTTGAAAGATTATTTTTGATGAATAGGAAGAAAACATGTGTCCCATTTCCTTTCAATTCTTTTTTTGTTAGTCAATCTTTGATATAGTTTTTATTAGCGGTATATTTGTTTATTGTTGCAGTTTATTCACTATGGTTTTAATCACTTTTTATTCCTTAATCAAATCTTTAGTTTGTACAAACCCTTGTATGGGTTCACCTATTAATAGTTAAGTTTAAATATATTTTCTTCTTGTTATGTATCTAAACCTAGTCAGGGTTTTCCTCGTTTGGTAACAATTTTGTTCTATACCTTCTATATCAGGTCAAGTTTAGTTGTTGTAACCTTGAGTTAGATTTGTGCATTTTATTTTTGTAAACTTGGATTAGGCTCATGAGTTTGTTAAATCTTGTGGGTTCTAGTATGTTAAGATTTTGAAATTGAATCATGGTTCAAATTTTGGGTTACCATTTATGAAGGTATTCAATCATATGTTGTATTTTCAAGACAGTTTTTAAAACCAAGTTGTATAATGTGTTTTCTTAAAACAATTAAAAACCATGACAGTTTTGATATAGTTCTCAAATTTAAAGAAATTTGTGGCTTAGAAGAAAAGATAGTTTAGAAGCTATTTTTGCAACATGAGTTTTTAGTTATTAAACACAATTTGGTAAAATCAGTTTCACAATTTGTTTTTACAACATGAATACTATGACATTTGTATTTCAGTTTGAAATTGAAGACCATTATAAATGTACCATATTGAAAGGCAGAGATATAGAGACAAAAGTGGATGTTGTACAATTGAATGAAAAGTATCATATTTGTTGAAATTTGATTATACAACAACATATTGAAAAAAATTAGAAAAGTATAGAGAGTTCATATAATGTATTATTGTGTATAAATCTCAATTATGCACAATGATATATTGTATGAGATTATAAGGTAGTTGTTGATCATAAAGGTTCGGGTACTGCAACATATTGAAAAGGATAGAAGGCATTATTTTGAGCTCATATAATTTATTGTTGTGTGTAAAATCAATATATGCATAATGTTACATTGTATGTGTTCTTAAGATCTATATTATATCAAACTTTTCTTCTTAAAATCAAGTGATGTAAGTCTAGAAGATGTTAAGTAATGAAACAAAGCAATTTCTCTGTGTTTTGAAATGAATGTAGAGGTGTATATAAGGTATTATAAATCCAGTGAGGCATTGTAAGTCTAGCAAGAAGTTGTAAAAGGCTAGTGAGGCATTTTCAAAATTGTAAGTGAGATATTGTAAAGAAGAATATTTTAGTTAAGCTAGTGAGGCAATCTTTTCAAATGGTTTTATTCCCAAAGAGGGTTTTCACTTAGGACATTTCATTGTGTCAATTTCTATATATGATTATCCTATTTATGTTCATGTTCATTTCAATTTTATTTAATTTAAGATTTAACAAGAAAAATGAAGTTTGTCTTAAAAGTGATAAACTTGTTAAGGCACTAATTCACCCCCCTCTCAGTGTCTTGTTCACTCCAAAAGCTTCTACCTTCTTATTTGAATATAAGTTAATTTTTCCAATCATAGAATCTAATATGAGATATGATAGATTCCAAAGAAGTGGTAAGGATTGACTAATGGAAATTAGTTCCACTTAGATATCTTAACCTATCAATAAATGTGTGGAGTATCCTTTTATTATTTTCAATTTGACCTAGATTAGGTTTCATTTTATTTGAAGAGGATATCAAGGAATTGATGGAGGAGTTTGCTAATTGTTTGGTTGTCCATATTCTTCGTGTAGGTTTTCATGAATGATGAAGTAGGATTTTTATGAATTGGTGAAGGATTTTCAATATCATTTAAAAAAAAATGAATCAAAATTATTTCTAAATTTCTATTTAATTTAATTTTTACACTAAAAAATTGTAAAACCATACCTTCTTGAGCTCACATATGTTATGGAAGAATTTTTATGGTAGCTTAATGTATCCAAGAACATGTGCATACTTTTTATCTCTCATGGTTGAAGGTTGTAAATGTAAGAGGCCAAATTCAAATGAGATCAATTTATTTGGAAGTTATGTTTTATGTTAAAATAATGCAAGCACATTATGGCTCAATAGTGACCAACCTAGGATCAATCTCTACCAATCCATAACATGAACATGTTATAACACACTTGTGTTATGTCCTAGATGGACCAAAAATTGGTTGTGACCACTTTTTAGTCCCATATCATTTCACACATGCTCAAACAAGGTTGTATTATACTCTAGAGGGTGTTGGGATTAAGTCCAAATAATTTAGGTTACATTACTCCTTTGGGATTATAAATGGTTATTAAAAATTAGATCCTATAGTTTTCTTAGTAATTCTTGTATGAATTAGAGCTTGGAGTAGGAGGTTGCAAATATAAGGAGGTTCACACAATCGAGACATTAAATTTACATTAAATATGTTGATTCAATAGATACCCAACACATAGAAATATAATGATTCTAGAGAGAAAACTAAGGCTTTTAGTGTGGCATGCCATTATTTAGGTCAGCTATAACTAATTCCAACCTGGTTGTAAAACACCTTTACACCAACCTTAAAAAAAAATTCCACTTTTGACTGTTGAAATCCTATATCTAAATTTATCCAGGCTGTTGTAATCTTATATATAAATTTATCCACTTTCACTGTATCGTATTGAACTACTACTTAAGCTTAAACTCAAATACAATTGACTTTTTCGATTCAATTTACACATGGACAGGTTTGAATTAAAACTATTCAAATGATGATGTACAATGAATTTTCTGCTTAATTAGGGGTACTCCTAAGTTTGTTGAAAATTTAGGGGAAGTATAAATAGAGTTTGGGGTATTACAGATCATGATTTTTTTAAATATTATTTTTTAATATTTTATTATATATATATATAGAGAGAGAGAGAGAGAGAGAGAGTTTGTGTGTGTTTAGGGTATTATAGATCATGATTTTTTTAAATATTATTTTTTAATATTTTAATATATATAGAGAGATATATAATCAAAACTATTCTACATTAGATTCTATACATACATGGAAAGTTAATAGAGGGTATGTGCAAGAAGATGAGGGGCCAAAAAGTGGCGATGTGAAAAATATTCACTTTTCACTCATCCAAAAGTGCATGAAAGCGCTTGTTGACTTTTTAGTAGGCCTGGGTGTCAGTACACCTGGGCAAGCCTACCACCAAAGCACATTCCTAATCGGGTACCCGAAAATATCGGGTACCCGATATTTTCGGGTACCCGATAACTGTGGCATATATCTCGCACCTACGAGCCCTATTCTTCATTTCCTAGCGTGATTTTATCATTTTCTAGCCGTGGTTTTTTGATACCCGATATATTTTCAGATACCTGATATTCGAAACATCAAATTCGACTTCAAGCATATTTGGTAAGTAGTTAATTGTATATTTTTATTAATTTATTTCATTTTCATTGTAAATGTAGTGTTTTTTTTTAAAATAGGGTTTTGTATTTATATTTGTAATAATATTTGAAACTTAGATTTGTTTTTTATTTAATCAGGCATGGCTGACAACAATGAAGAAAATAACCCTCCAAATAACAATCCCGAAAATAATCCCCCATATCTAAACCCTAAATCTTTACAAGATTTGATAGAAGAAAATTTGAACACAATACGAGGTTTCCAAAACACGTATCAAAATATACCTACATTAGCTCCCATGCTTACCACACTAAATACAATTGTTGGAAATATTGACACACTCACGCAGCAACATAATGCTGCTCTTCATTGGCATGATGATATGCACGACCAATTTGATGACGGGCTTGACCATGATGGGATTGTAGCCGTTAATATAACTAAGGAAGATATAGCTGCCCTTTTTGTCGATCCTAAAACCGAAATACCCGTTGACCCCAAAAAGCCCAAATTATCAATAAAATGGTGCACAAATGAAGCAATGCGCAGAAACTTTTGGGATCGCTGGTGGATGGTTTTTGATAAACCACCACATAGCAATTTGGAGGTCCCATTTTATTTCCTTAAAAAATTGTATGCTGAGTTTGTGCTTGGTCAACATGTTGATTATTGGAGTATGAGGCCCAACATGGGCATAGGCAGAGGAGCTCCTCAGACTAGGCCATCTTCCCAGTGCCGAAAGGCCACTACCTTTGTCCCCCCCACTGATGTTGCACCCCCTCCTTCAGTGCAGCATCCTGATATCATTAGAGAGGCTGCTGAACAGACTATTAGGGCAATTCATTTACTAAGTGATCAATTGATCACACAGACTAGGTCAATGTTGCCTCCTATGGATGCTGCTGGCGCATCGACATCTCGTTGGAGTTCACATGTATGCGAGCCCCATACGTGCATTATGTGTAGGCATATGTGCCTCGGACCGCTTACTGATTCTGATATATATCAATTTCATGATATTGATGAGGGAGATACAGGAGAGGCTACTGCAAAGGCTACAACACCTCATGGAGCATCTACATCTCATGAGATTGCTCAGGAGGTGCACGTAGAGCCATTGACTCCTGTTGATATGGTAAGAGTAAACATTATAAATAAATTTGTCACATGACTTATTTAATTTGAAAATAATTTATTTATTTAGATTAGTTTTAATGATTGCATGCACTTATGTATATATATTTTTTCCATTTATGTTTAGTCGATGACATAGGAGGAGGTGAGACAGGTGGATGAGTCCACACTTTCGGCCATTTCATTTGGCCTTGATGACTATATGGTATATTATAAATTATGAATCCATTAGTTTTTTTTAATATCATTTGGTGTACATGCTTAAATCTCTATCAATTAGAGCAATAAAATTCATACATTTACTAATATATATTGTCATCTTATTGTGTTCTTGTAGGCTACAGCCAATGTCAGTGGGGGGTGTGAGGGGGTTCCTTCATTAGGTGTCGACAAAGGAAAGGTAGTTAATTGTTTAAGATTAATTATGCATGCATATGTATGCCACTTGTGTGTAGTAATAAATATTTTACTTGCACTTTATTGTATAGGGTGTGGCTATTGATGATGTCCCGACACCGATTTGGCGGTGTAGGGTTACAAGCATCTCGATTCGGAGTGATAGCCCGATTGTACGTAGACTTTTACATATTGTTATTTGTATTTTGTAACTAGGGTTGCTATGATGAAGTACATTGATATATAATTGACAATCTTTTTACTCTCATAGGTTACTCCGACTGTGAGGGAGGTCCCACGAGAATCCTTCGTTTCTTTGTTGACCCAGCCCACTATTCCAGACAAGGGATCACCAGATGTAAGTTTTAATTTTAGTTCAATCAATTTGTAATTTTATTATGCTATCATCCTATTTTGTAGATTTATTACTCTATGTTGCACCAGTCTACTAATCTCATTATTGCAAATATATATTTATAGGTCAGAGTTGGTATTTTTGGCATGGTCCCTTCGCTACCCAGGACTTATGTTAGGACACCTGATCGTGGTAGGCGATCGAGAGACCAGGTACAAATTTATTTGTATTCAGTTATAATTTTAATTAAATTAGTGTTTGAAAATTATGAATTATATATATATATATATATATATACATATATATATATATACATATATATATATACATATACATATATATACATATACATATATATATATATATATGTATATATATATGTATATATATATATATGTATATATATATATATGTATATATATATATGTATATATATATATATATATGTATATATATATATATGTATATATATATATATACATATATATATATATATGTATATGTATATGTATATGTATATATATGTATATGTATATGTATATATATTTATATGTATATATATATATGTATATATGTATATATATGTATATATATATGTATATATGTATGTATATATGTATATATATATATATGTATATATATATATATGTATATATATATATATGTATATATATATATGTATATATATATATATATGTATATATATATATATGTATATATATATGTATATGTATATATATATGTATATATATATATATATATATATATATATATATATATATATATATATATATATATATATATGTACAAATCATATAAAGTAAGCAATCTAACTTTGGTTTGAACTCATTTTTTATGCAGGATCAATCAGAGCCCAACACTTCTTCAAAGAGGCTACATTTTGATGATCCCCCTACAACATAGGATGCAGTTTTAGTTTTGTGGTCATTTAGAGATGACACTTGGCACATTTTGAGATGGCATATATGCCACATTGTACACCTTAAAAAATTGATTTTGTAGACATTTTGAAATGGCATGTGCCATATTTGTATATGGACATACTTTTGATACATTTGATACATATATAGAACATATTCATTTATATGTTATATTTGCATCATCTTTTGTATATACATATTTATTATTCATGTTTGTGGAATTGAATGGTGAAGTTATATCTTGACTATGATTATCATTATGATTTAAATTATATCTTGTTGAAGTTACATTTGTTTTTCTTTACTCTGGAATACCCTGTTCATGGAGCTTATTATGTTTGAGGTTTAACTTCTTGTTGGTGAACAGATTTGTCTTCGAAAGAAATGCTTACAAAATGACCTTTAAAGCCCAAATAAAATGACTCAACCAACACCAACAGTTGGGTCACTTCGCTATTGAGAAGTGTAAGCGCCCTTTGAATTATCCAAGTACAACTCCCCGTGCAGGATTTACAATGAATCAACTAAACTATAAATGATAATGCTTTTAACCTGAAAGCAATAAAGGCTTACAAACATCTATTCATAAACACAAGATAGACGCGAAGGGACTAATTTACTGAATAGTGCCATCTGGATCTTATTGCAACACAAGTGTTAATGCATTTGTGTTTTGATTGGACGCTTGGTGCTATAACTAGAGTGTGTCATTTCTAGCTCTCCACAAACATACCACTTCATGCAAGTGACACCAATAAATATTTTGTCGAAGCCATCATACATATGTATTTTGGGATTCAATTGCGAGCACGTCCTCCTCAATTTTCCCACCCTGTGAACCTGAAGCCAACATCTCTGAATCATGACTGATGTCAACACAAAGAACTGCATTATCACGCATCATGAAGGCATCATCAGCTTGGTATTGAAAATCCCTCTTGATTTTCCCACTGATATAGTCCCAGTCCTCTATGAATCCAACAACTGAAAAGATCGCTGCCCAATCGTGCTTAGTGCACCTTGGGGTCACTTGGGTCGAGCGTGGTCGCGAGCATTTTTGTGACTCTATAAGTAGAATGGGGTTGTCACTGGCATTTACCCGGCCAACCAGAGCTAATGGAGTAGACGGTTCGATGCCAGGTCAGACGGTTTGAAAGATACGATGCTGAGCCACTTTCAACTGACCCTCACTGCAAGTTTTGGCATCGATTGAGATCGCCTTTCCAAATGCAAACGAAGTCGAATCGCCCAAAATTGAGAGAGGTTATTGTAGACCTTGAAAACATGATCTTGTAGCACTTGACAGTTTGTCAATAGCTCTGATGAGGTTTGAGATACGAGCCCCAGAAGATCGCTGCCCAATCGTGCTTAGTGCACCTTGAGGTCACTTGGGTTGAGCGTGGTCACGAGTGTTTTCGTGACTCTGTGGGTAGAATGGGGTTGTCATTGGCATTTACCCAGCCAACCGGAGCTGATGGAGTAGATGGTTCAATGCCAGGTTAGATGGTTTGAAAGATACGCTGCTGAGCCACTTTCAATTGACCCTCACTGCAAGTTTTGGCATCGACTGAGATCGCCTTGCCAAATGCAAACGAAGTTGAATCGCCAAACATTGAGAAAGGTTATTGTAGACATTGAAAACATGATCCCATAGCACCTAACAGTTTGTCGATAGCTCTCATGAGGTCTGAGATACGAGCCCCCGAAGATCACTGCCCAATCGTGCTTAGTGCACCTTGGGGTCACTTGGTTCGAGCGTGGTCGCAAGCATTTTCGTGACTCTGTGGGTAGAATGGGGTTGTCAATGGCATTTACCCAGCCAATCAGAGCTGATGGAGTAGATGGTTTGATGCCAGGTCGGACGGTTTGAAAGATACGCTGCTGAGACACTTTCAACTAACCCTCACTACAAGTTTTGGCATCGACTGAGATCGCCTTGCCAAATGCAAACGAAGTCGAATTGCCCAAAACTGAGAGAGGTTATTGTAGACCTCAAAAACATGATCCTGTAGCACCTGACAGTTTTTCGATAGCTCTCACGAGGTCTGAGATATGAGCCCCAGAAGATCGCTGCCCAATCATGCTTAGTGCACCTTGGGGTCACTTGGGTCGAGCATGGTCGCGAGCATTTTCATGACTTTGTGGGTAGAATGGGGTTGTCACTACTGTTTACCCAGCCAACTAGAGCTGATGGAGTAGATGGTTTGATGCCAGGTCAGACGGTTTGAAAGATACGCTGCTGAGCCACTTTCAACTAACCCTCATTGCAAGTTTTGGCATCGATTGAGATCGCCTTGCCAAATGCAAACGAAGTCGAATCGCCCAAAACTGAGAGAGGTTATTGTAGACCTCAAAAATATGATCATGTATCACCTAATAGTTTGTTGATAGCTCTCACGAGGTCTGAGATACGAGCCCCAGAAGATCGCTGCCCAATCGTGCTTAGTGCACCTTGGGGTCACTTGGGTCGAGCGTGGTCGCGAGCATTTTTGTGACTTTGTGGGTAGAATGGGGTTGTCACTAGTGTTTACCTAGCCAACCAGAGCTAATGGAGCAGACGGTTCGATGCCAGGTCAGACGGTTTGAAAGATACTCTGCTGAGCCACTTTCAACTGACCCTCACTGCAAGTTTTGGCATCGACTGAGATCGCCTTGCCAAATGCAAACAAAGTTGAATCGCCCAAAACCGAGAGAGGTTATTGTAGACCTTGAAAACATGATCCCATAGCACTTGACAGTTTGTTGATAGCTCTCACGAGGTCTGAGATACGAGCCCCAGAAGATCACTGCCCAATCGTGCTTAGTGCACCTTGGGGTCACTTGGGTCGAGCGTGGCCGCGAGCATTTTCGTGACTCTGTGGGTAGAATGGGGTTGTCACTGGCATTTACCCGGCTAACTGGAGCTGATGGAGTAGACGGTTTGATGCCAGGTTAGACGGTTTGAAAGATACATTGCTGAGCCACTTTCAACTGACCCTCACTGCAAGTTTTGGCATCGACTGAGATCACCTTGCCAAATGCAAACGAAGTCAAATCACCCAAAATTGAGAGAGGTTATTGTAGACCTAGAAAACATGATCCCGTAGCACCTGACAGTTTGTCGATAGCTTTCACGAGGTCTGAGATACGAGCCCTAGAAGATCACTACCCAATCGTGCTTAGTGCACCTTGGGGTCACTTGGGTCGAGCGTGGTCGCGAGCATTTTTGTGACTCTGTGGGTAGAATGGGGTTGTCACTGGTGTTTACCCGACCAACCAGAGCTGATGGAGTAGATGGTTTGATGCTAGGTTAGATGGTTTGAAAGATACGCTGCTGAGCCACTTTCAACTGACCCTCATTGCAAGTTTTGGCATCGATTGAGATTGCCTTGCCAAATGCAAACGAAGTCAAATCACCCAAAACCGAGAGAGGTTATTGTAGACCTCGAAAACATGATCCTGTAGCACCTGACAGTTTTTTGATAGCTCTCACGAGGTCTGAGATATGAGCCCTAGAAGATGGCTGCCCAATCGTGCTCACTAATAGATTTTACCCCCAAATTTTGACCAAAATTTTCGACCAAAGTGCAAAATGGTTTTACTTGGTCACATTATAAAGGATAAATTTTCTTTTTTTTTACCTTATGCCCGTGTTGGTCGAAATTTCGACCAACATATTGGTCAAAATTTTGACCAAAACGTGCATAAAAGTAAAAAAAGGAAAATGCATCTTCATTTTCTTTTTTTTACTTCTATGCCCGTTTATGCCCGTGTTGGTCAGAATTTCGACCAACGATGTGTTGGTCAAAATTTTGACCAACACGGGCATAAATGTAAAAAAAAAGAAAATGCATCTTCATTTAAACATGACTTTGATGGGCGGGAGCGAGCAGGCAGGCATGGACATAGTAGGTATTTCACGCAAGGGCGCAATTTCTGTTTCCATTCCAACCGTTTCACCAATGCTAAAGTCTATAACTTTTTTGTGGTGTGAAGATTTCATAATATTGTGACTGTTATTACTCTTAAGACCACTGTGAATATCCCTATGCACATTGTCAAAATTTCCATAGACTCTATCGTCCTCGCTGCTTTGTCTGCCATGTGGAGACTGTTGAATATCATGAGTGTTGTTCATATGATAGTGGTGACTGGGCTCAATGCAATTTCCTCTATCATGAATAGTTTGAAAAACAATTTCCCTATCATTAAAGTCGGCACTATGGGAAATGTTATGACGAGGAGAGGGGAAGAGCATAGGCTCTCCCCTATTTTCAAAACCACTCTGACTTTCAAGGCCATCTGCTGCTATGCATTCTGAGCCAAAGGGCCATAAAAAAGGGTGCTTGATAACTTCCCTTGCTATTCCATATTTGGGGCAGCCTATCTTCTCTGCCTTTTGTAAATTATCTCATCTTATTGTTTTCCACAGAAAGGTTTTGAATCCTGATCTAGGGTAAATTTTAATGTTTTATAATTGAGATGAATTTTCTTTTTTGTTTGTTGAAGCCAATGGTTGCTATCTATATATAATATATCTAATCAATGTTTCTCCCATCATAATATCTACACAATTATTCAGATATATCTATATCTTTTCCAATGAAAATTGTTTGAGAAGCTTTCCTCTCTTATTTGTTTGTGTATTCATGCTTACTGTGTCGTGATTTATGGCAATCATTTGAAAATGTTGCCAATGTATACTTTCTTGTTTCTTTTATTCTATATTTTAGATGATAACAATTTTTTTTCTATCTTTCTATCAGTGTTAAGATTTAAATTAGAATCTCCAAGCAGTTTGTTTCATTGTCTTGGTTTACAATTTCACAAACAAGGTTATAATTGCAAATCAATGAATAGATGTATGATACTATTATATAATATAAGTCTTACAAGGAAGTTTGTTTATCTTCTATTTCTTGTTACATATCTTACATTTTTTTTTTCCATTGTGTTTTAGTAAAGTCCATTTACTAAAGTCTCATGATGGAGCTCATGTGAGCTTGGTTCTTATTTTTGCAGTCATTATTTCCTCTCGTGCCTCTTGGATTTTTGAGGGAAGGAAATGTTCCTTTTGTTTTGAATGGATTTTTTGCTTTTCAAACTTCATCAGAAGGGGTATCACATTATTTTATCTTATCTAGGTCTACTTTATAGATTTATGAATATATGTTCAATCAATTATTTTTTGTCACCTTCAACACCTGGGCCCCATGATCATTTGACATCTTCAATTTTCATGCATGCTTCAATTTACATAACACCTAATACACGACATATTAAATGAGGGTCTAGGGAAGCTACCTATTAACTTGTTAAGGCTGAAAATAGGGTTGTAGAAACTATTGATCATTATTCTGAGTTATATTCCTATGATAGTTTTGCAATTAATTGGACTACCTCCTGAGTGCTAAAATAGTATTAAAAGCCAAGATCGGAAAAATAAACCCTAGATTATTGAACTATTTTGACACTGTTGATAAATTATTTGTGCTACAAAACAACATTCTAGAAGATTTTAGACAAACAGGTATTTCCAAGGTCTATAATGAAACAAGAAGTATTTCGTCTGACTTTATCATTTGGAAAAGCCTTAAGTATTTTTGTATGTAAGAAGTCATAAAACCTATATTTGTGAATTGATAATCTCAAAGAACCCTAAGGGTTTGGCAGAAGCTATATCGTATTCTCTCTTATGAAATTTTATAAATCTCAAATATACAAAGAATGTAAGTAATAGAAGAAAACCTCACTGCTAATATCACAACAAGGAAAATAGAGTAATGACAACACTACCTTGATAAAGCAGAGTAATGACAATACTACCTTGATAATGAAGATATTTAACTCTAGGAAGTCAGTTGTAAGTCCTTAAAAAGTTTCAACTAACCAAATTTTTCTGTCTTTAAGTTCAGCAAATGGCACAGGCATTCAAATCTTAGGAATATATTTACTCTAGGTTCCCAAATCTACATTAAGTTGTATTCTATTACCATCTATTTTACTTTGATGAATTTGACATAGGCATTTAATATTAGAAAACTTATTGCCTATATCTCTTTATTCATTGTATGAAATCTACTTCCCATTTGCCTTGTTGACTGCCAGTCTCTTCCAAGGTGTATGGAAGTTGCACTATAGTCACACTTTTTCGTTTCTATTCTTTTTTTGTATATGGTGATTCATAGACATTAGTTCAAGTTCCTTCCTTTTCTTTGCAATTTAAATAAAGAATTAAATTTATTTCATGCTGGCCAATAATTAGTTTTGTGAGAGGTTATGGCTAAAGATTAAGAACTCACAATGTTGTTAATGGACAGGTTGTAATACTATGGTTTTAGTAACATATTTGTTATGATTATCATTTACAATCAAACAAACTTAGTAGTCGATAATAATGGGAATGAGATGATGCCTACATTTTTGAAAATAAACACAGGATTCATCCCAGCAGGAAACACAACCTTTCATTTATTGGTTTCTTAGGAGAACTGGAGACTGTAAACACCAAAATGACTGGATAAATAAAATGTTGTTGCCACTGATAATTCAAACCAGCTATAGTATCCATCATACATATATGGCACGGAAATGGAATCCCTCAGCCTTTGGTATATATCAAACTTTTATAGGTAAAGAGAAGCAGACTTACACAAACCATATGTATGTTAGGAACTTAGGAGTTCTGTTTAGTGCTCTCGAATGCCATAGCATCATTCCAATTGATATACATATACATCCATGTACAAATGCACACACCTGCACTTGATATACACCTTAAGCTTTATATAGTGGTAGTATACATCTATAGTCAAGGTCAAGGAACAAATGGAATAACCAAGAAAACACTATACGTTAAATCATGTGATTGATAGAAGATCGGGGCTCACCTGAGTCATAAAGATGAAGAATTATTCTAAAAAAAGATGTAAACCATATATATGCGCACTTGAGGCAAAGAGAAGTTACGTCATATCCATATTAATATTAATTTTTGTCAAAGGCCAATTGATGAAAATGGGAGTGCTATGATGGTTGATTTTTGCAAGCAGGTGCATGGACACTGAGATTTTTGAAATCCTTTTAAACGGTTTCCCTCACAATCAGAGACCTTCCACAACTTCTAGTCTTACCAAATTGATATAACCATTTACTACTGGCTCTGAGATTTAGTCGTGCACAATGTGGGTGAATGTGTGATGATTGTATTAGTGGTTTGTGTGGTAGAAGTAGAAGGGAAGAAGCCATGGTGTTCTAAGATTTTTTCCTGTGTCAGAGTGATTCGGAATGACCCAACAAATTAATTAATTTGAGCTTCTATAAGATGTAGGATTATCTCAAATTTAAAAATTTAAAAATGTGGCTAAGTCACTCCCACATAATCCATACCCTATGAATTTACTTGCAAATATGGACCTCAAAAATATCAAAATATAATATGAGAATGGGCAAATTTGATTCGCTTGAATTTTGAAATCTTCACGTAGTTTGATCTGAAAATAGATTTAATTTACTAAACTATTCAAAACTTTCATCAAATTCAAAATTTTCTGTGTTGTGAAATGTGCTAACTTTTTAGTTTGAGTTTTTTCCCTTCATTTTAATTAATCAATTTAACTTAATTATTCTTTAAGCAATGATAGAGGTAAAAATGGTGTGATTTCTAATAAAAGTTAGTCATAATTTAGATAATGTGTGGTTCTATTTATACACATTTATACATTGGGTTTTTAAGTTTTTGAATAAACTGTAAACCCTTGTTTGCATAGTCATGGCCAATATAGAAAATTTTGTTTTGACCAAAACCCAAAAACTGACAGGATCTTCCTTCTCAAATGAGGAAAGCCTCAATTCATTGATTCCCTCAACTAATATAATTGTCTCTTTATCCGCTCCCTATAGTCCTAAAGAAATGAAAGCTATGAATTAAGCTTCTCAATTTAAGCTCTAGTTTCTGCATCCTTATCCTTTGAAATATTATATATATTATTGCCAATTGTGTGATCTATGACTCAATGGAGTCAATCTCATCCTTTATGCTTTTTTGAAAAACTAGGTCATTTCAAGAAAAATTGATAGAACACATACTTAACTTCATTAGCACATTCCTTCAATAATTTCAAGTGATGCTAAAATATATCAATTGTGTGCATTTTCATACTGATTAAAGGCTTCTACCTTTCTCTTATCTTTTATCTTACTTAAGGCATCCCACTCTTCTTTATTCTCAATGAGAGAGGAATGATCCTTGAAGGAACCTATCGAAAGCTTCAATTTTTGTTTTAGAAGAAATGAGGAATCAATGTTTACCACTTAAATTCATCACTTGTCTTAGTAGTGTCTTGAACCTTCTTAGTATTTTCCTCTTCCTCTTTCTCATTAAGGACTATAGTTTTCTCTAAAGGAACAATGTCCTATTCTTTGTTTCTAGTTGTGTTCCTTGAAGGAGGGACACCTATTTCACTTTGATCTTCTGCACCACTACTCTTTGGATGAGCAGTTTTCTTATCCTTCTTATCACTCTTCTTTGTTGTATCCCTCTCAATCATAGGAGCATCAAAGGCAAATATATATATTTCTTGTGTGGATGCATAAGGTATATCCTAAAAATTAATATCATCTATAAGTGCTTATTACATAGGAACAACTTCAACCTTCTTCATCTCCTCTACTATTTTAGTAGTCATCTTTTTAGTTTGTTTCTTTTTCCTCTCTCTCTTTTCTTTGTCCATTCCCATGATGGTATTCACCCATTTTTTGGGGCTGGAACTCTTATGCCTACATTTGACACAATTGGACTCTTTCTTCATTTGAGAAGGAAGACCCAAAAAATGAGGACCCCCTCTTTTCACTTGGCAGTATTGTGAGGTTTTCACACCATCACCCCCATTTCAAATGGGGACCCCCTCTTTTCGCTTTGGCAGTATGAGTAGTGGTCTTAGTTGGTACCAATTTTCAAGTCTCCAAGTTTGAGAGATGAGTTTGAGCAACTTTGCCTCATTTACGAGTCAAGAGTCGGACCTTGAAATGTGAAGAGGAGAGCAAGATCTAGTGTTTGAGACTTGAGAGGTAAAGAGAAAGTAGGATGCACCATCAATGGTGACGATGCATGAAAGTTGTTATGAGAAACAAATCCAAATGGCGTTGATATGGGTGTGAATTCAAGTCTAAATTAGATTGTGAACAAGGTATGAAATTGAGGTGAGAATGAGTAAGATCCAAGTATGATAAATGGACAAGTATGAATCTCAACATTCAGTTCAGAAATGAATCCCACTGAAAATGGAGGCAAAGAGAGTTATCATGGACCTAATTTCAATGAGGAATGACCAAGAAGAGTTTAGCTTTGGATGAGCTATGCCAATAAAGTAACTCCCATTACAACCACTTTGTAGCTCATTCAATAATAAATAGAGGCCACATACATTTCTTTTTAAATAGTGGCTATTAAATATATCATGCTGGTAGACCTCATGTTAAAATACATTTTGTATACAGGCATTTATTGCTTATGTTAATGATGTAATAAGACCCCATTAGTTATGCCAATAAAGAAACTCCCATTACAACCACTTTATAGCTCATTCAATAATAAATAGAGACCACATACCTTGAAGTGTGTGCCATCCAATTCTCTCAAACTTGATGAATCTGTTCTTTCAACATTTGTAGCAGAGCAAGGAATCCATAGGAAGTGTATGCTGATTTAGAGAGAGGAAACCCAAAGAAATAAAGTTGGTATCTAAAAGGGAAGAAATATGCTGTGGACCTACCGTCTGAGGAACAATTGCAACACAGATGAATTGTGGTAGAAGGCATGGGTAAAACATGATTGGGTATGGATAAACAATACTAATAGTTTACTATCTAGATGAAGAATTATCTAATACATCTAAAAAATAAATTGGATTATGGAAGCTCTGAAGATTGCTTTATGGAGATTTAGAATTTAGCAAGCATTTTTCTAGCATCTCTTTTGTGCATTTTCATCATGAAGGTAACAATGCAAATAATGCCTTAGCTAACGTGAGGATTCTCCAAGACCATCTCTTTTTTCTTCAATGATGATGTGGAATCATGAACTTTGTTAGGAAGCATTCTACTGGATGATAAGTCACCTTGATTACTTTAAAGAGTATCAACTTGTCATTCCCAATGGTAGTTGTCTCTTAATCATTGGTTTGTTATATTTTGCTGTGACACTTTGTTCTATCCTTGGTGTATGTTGGTATTGAAGGCATTTGTATTGATGAGAGCTATTTATTTCGGTCACTGCTATGTTCTCACACATGTCATTGCTCTATTTCTCATGGTATTCTAGGTTTTGAGTTATCTTGCTTGTTTGATGCTTTAGTATGTTTCCTAGTGTCTACATTTTGGTTATGTATAAGTCAATTTAGTTATTCCCTTGTGTTCTATTTATGGGTACTAAGGGCTTCCCTTTGGTAACAAGAGACTTGTTCATGTTTATCTGCAGGTTGCAAACAAATCATCCTTCTTCCACCAATGAGTCATTCCATTCAAGAAAGACCATGTCTGACGATATCAACACACAAAAAAATAGGGAGACAATTGCTAGACTATGGTCTAACTTAAAAAGAAAGGGTGATGGAAAATATTATTGTCCTTGCAAACTTTGTAAGGGCTTAAAGACTCGAAGATATCTAATCAAAATAGCTAAGGAACATTGTAGGCAACATGGTCACATTGAAGGGGGAAACGAATTTCATCCATTGGTATGTATTTTAATATTTTATAAAATACATAAGACATGATTTGATGATGACAACATGGTCATGGTTAAGGTCATCATTTTCATATAGGTCAACATCCCTCAGTTTCATGTTATGGACCATGACAATCTGGAGAATGTGGATTTCCAAATGAGGGAACATGGAGGTGTGAATATAGAAGTAGAAGGTAATGATATCATAGAAGAAGACCACGATGATGAAGAAGATCAAGATGATCATGATGATCAAGATGATGATGATGTTGATGCAGAGCTTGATGTACCTATACTTGAGAAGGCACATGAGCCCCTATATGAAGGCTCCAAAACAACTCTTCTTGCCGCTGTATTGTTGTTCGTGAACTTGAAGGTTATGAATGGTTTATCCAACATAGCAATGACACGTATGTTAAGGTATGTCATCTTTTTTCATTATTTTAGTCATAATTTCCTTACAATTAATATTGGGTGAATCATGTAGCAATTAATATTCTTTAAATTAACAAATTATATTTTTGGTCGTAGGTTGATAGGTGAGTGTTTGTTACCACCATCAAACATTCTACTTCGCTCATACCGAGAATTATCTGCCATTATGAAAGATATTGGAATGGAATATCAAACAATACATGCATGTCCGAATGATCATATTATATATTATAAACAGCATGAATTTGCAACAGAATGCCCTATTTGTCATATTAGTAGATATCAATCAGATCAAATAACTAAAAAGGTGCCTCGCAAGGTTCTTTGACATATTCCCATTATTCCACATTTGCAACGATTATTCAAGTGCAATAGCTTGGCACAATTTATGGATTACCATGCACGCAATAGAAGTCAGGATGGCATTATGCGAATGTCTGTAGATGGCTTGGCATTTAAGGAAATAGAAGAAAAATGGCCACACTTTAAAGAAGAACCTCGTAATCTCAAGCTTTCATTGGCAACGGATAGTGTCAATCCATTTGGAGAGATGAGATCTACTTACTTGGTGTGGCCTATTTTTGTTATCAACAATAACATTCCTCCTTGGTTGTCCATAAAGAGGGAGCACATAATGTTGTCACTGATTGTTCTAGGTATTTTTTGATTTAATGGTCATCTAAATTAATTTATTATTAATAATCCATCAAAATGGTCATAATAATTATGTAATGTTTTTGTTCATTCAACTAGGTAAGTACCAAGGTAAAGATATCAATGTATATATTGAGCCCCTTATCGACGAGTTGATGGTGTTATGGAATGGGGTCACTATGTATGACATCTCTAGACCAATAGGACAAAGACAATTTCAATTCCATGCAATGCTTGTATAGACAATACATGATGCCCCTGGGCTAACACATTTTTGTGGTATGTTCTCTTCTTAACGCCTCTTTTTTGGTATGTTATAGTGCTAACACAAAGTTAACACATTTAATCCAATTATACATGATCTTGTAGGTCTTCAGACAAAGGGAAAATTTGCATGTCTAGTTTGTGGTCCAAAGACAAAATCTCGTCATTCAAAAAGTTTGAGAAAGCAGGTGTTCGATGAGAATAGACACTTTCTCCATAGAAATCATAAGTACCAAATTACTGAAAAACATCTTTTCAATGGGAAAGAAGAGACTACATCAAAGCCACGAAGAATGACACCTCACCTATGGAAGTTGGCATACAATAAAATAAATCATCGAGGTAATGTCATTCCATCTGATGGGTTTTGTTTCAAATTTATATTTTGATATTGTGTTTTGTTTACTGATGATGTAATTGATGCTTGTGAAGGTCGTCAAGGCATCAATGACCAACTTCCAAAAAGACTAAAAAGTTATTCTACGCAATTTAATAGGTTGCCGTACTACGAGCAACTTTCAATCGTGCATTTGTTTCATCCTATGCATATTGGAAAGAATGTAACAGAGACATTATGGAAAATATTGGATGGAAGGCATGACAAAGACCAAATTATCAAAATTTGTAGTGACATTGAAGAATCCAACCATGCAATGAAAAATTTTATTCGATCAAATAACAATGGAGACCAGATTGATACAAGTTCCCTTCCATGGTTATTGTCGGAGCAGCAGAGCAATGCTATAAAAGAAATTATAAAAAAAATACGATTTCCCACAGGATTTTCTGTGAACATAAATGATCTCATATCAAAGAAAAGTGAATTTGGGCTAGGGATGAAAACACACGATTGACATATATTTATTAAGGTAATTCATATTATTTTGTATTCACTATATATTTGTATACTGCATGTGGTTTTCATTGCATTCTTTTATAAAATATTGACAAGATCATTTTACAAATATTGTAGTACATTCTACCTCTATCTCTCCCACACCACTTTGCCAATGGTGTCAAACAAGTTATATATGATCTTGGAAAATACATGAGGTGGTTGTCATCTAAAGAAATCAATAAAGAAGATATAAAATACTGGAAGAGAAAAATTCCTCTTCTTATGTGTGAAATGCAAAAGTTTCTACCTTCAACTTTTTTCAATGCACAAGAACATTACCTCATACATCAAGTTGAGGAGATTGAATTGTGTGGACCTGTACCAACTAGGTCAATGTGGATGGTTGAGAGGCACTTGAAATTTTTGAAAGGCTTGGTTCGACAGAGAGCACATCCTGAGGGTTCTATGGTGGAGGGATATATGGTATACCAGACCATGGTGTACATTAGTGAATATCTTCCTAAGTTTGCAGCAAAGATCCATGTAGATCATATTTGGGATCCCAACTCCATTAACAAATTTGAAGGGGAGTACTTGATGGGAAAAGGTAGATTGAGGAAAGTGAGAGGTAAATCTAAGATGTTATTGTAGTTAATTAATTCTTATAAATCTGGTCGAGAGTGGGATGCAATAAATCCAAGATGTTTTTGATACAGCTAGTCGAGAGTGGGATGCAATACATTTGTATATTGCAAACAATCTTGATTGAATGACGGTATGGATTGAACGATGTCAACAAAATGGTTTTTCATTAACATGAGAAGGTGTTGCTTCATTGGTTAGAGAAGCTCATTGTAATGGAGATTCCAATGTTACTCCAATGGTAATTGATCTAGCACATGGTTTAAGAGGTGGACAGGTACGTACAAATTTATTAATGATCATGACTCGTATGTTTCATATCAACTCATGATGAAAATAATTTACACACTTGAAAAATTGCAGGTCAAGCACCACAAAGCTATGTACTATCATGGCCACAAATTTTGCATAAAAAAGTTGGATGACACAAAGAAAACTTGTGATTTTGGGATAAGTGCAGTTTTTGAGGTCATAAATATATCATCTAGAAATGACATACATCCTCAACAATCTCAAAATCAATACTATGGCATCTTAGATGATATAATTGAGTGTGACTTTAACTCCTTCAAAGTAGTTCTATTTGTCGTCAAATGGTACAGGCTACGACTGAATTAAAATGATCCAGATAGAACTATTATTCAACATGATAATGGATTTACAATGATTAATACAAGGTCATTTGAGCCAGTTGGAGATGAGCCCTATGTTCTTCCAAGCTAGTGTGAGCAAGTGTTTTTTACTCAGAGGTTCCACATAAACAAGGTTGGTCATTTGTTGTTAGACATGATCCAAGAGGAAGGTCGATAAAGTATAATGTTATGGAAGAAGAAGATACCGAAGATGATGAAGAAGCAGATGATGATGATGATGATGATGATGATGATGATGATGATGGTGATGATGGTGATGGTGATGGTGATGGTGATGGTGATGATGACGATGATGATGATGATGGTGATGACGATGGTGATGGTGATCATGGCAATGATGATGATGGTGATGCTGTTGATGGAGATGATGATGGTGATGATGGCGATGATGGCGATGATGATGATGATGATGATGATGATCAATGACATAATTGAAATGGCTACATATTTATTGTGTTCAATTCTAATGATTACGACATATGTGATTTATAATTACCAATTTTTTGTTTACGATGCTCAATTAATTGCTGTTGATACATGTATATTTGTGTTTGATTATCACCCTTTTTGCAAACAGGCAATTGACTACAGACATTATCACCCCGGCCTTCTATTGATGATCTTGCATTCCATACATAAGGTAAATTTGTTCATGTTTACGATGTTGCATATTGTTCATGTTATCTTCTAAGTTATTTGTAGCATACGTATCATGTAATATTTAGCTAACTTAAGATAAATGATTAACATATGCAGGAAATTTGACCCCTTTGGCGTAGATCGTGCATAGTGACATGGATCGGCAGGTATAAGTCAATAAATAGACATAATTTTCTTATATTCTTCTTGTTTATCACTGAGCATGTATGTTATAAATAGACATATTATATAATCATATAATGTATATATAGACAAAGAAGAACCGTACGTATGGGTCACGACTTGATTATTCTATATATATTGACGTGGCAATATCTCATTTGATGGATTGTAGCACCCACCAAATAGGTACTTGTCAGATCTATTTACATCGAATGAGGGAAATGAGGGAATGCTAGATGAAAGTTCTACATGTAGTACGGCTAAAATAGGGAGATCAACTAGAGGTCAAAAGATTAGAAAAAATTTTGATAAACGCATGGAATATTTCCTTTCTAATGGGGGGTCATGTTCTTATGATGATGAGACCAAAGGTGACATCAAGGTGCCCTTTCGGTACACACACATTGAGAAAGAATGGGTACCCAATGAGCTACATCCAATTAATACTAATTTTTATGTTAATGAGAGGATATATCACATTGCTCCATCCTCATTACATGGTTTGGGCCTATTTTCCATGGATGGGATAAAGGTATATTACAACAGAGTTGTTGAATTATTCAAGTATGTCGGTCCGTGTTACAATTACAATGATTGGATGTGGATTGTTCAATATAAAAAAAGTATGCGTAGGTATGCACTATCAGCTAATTATATACAAAGGAAAGAAAATCATCAAAGTAAAAGATTTGCAATGTACATTGATGGGAGACCAAAAGCAATAGGTAATATTGCGGGTTTTATAAATAGTACGCGACCTTCGTCAACTAATAAGCAACCCAATTGCATATTTGAGGCGCGTGAGGGGAATCAAGTTTTTGTATGTGCAATAAAATCAATAAGTGCAGGGGAAGAACTGCTAATAGATTATCATTTAAATCGCATAGATACAAACAAAGTTACTATCATGAGGGTGGTAAGTACTATATACCATTTTATTAATAAGTTTTTTTTTGCTAAGTCTATTGCTTTTAGTTTGCTAAAGTTTTTATATTTAATCTTTGTCACAGGACGATATGGATCTTGCACATGATAGAGGCCACGAGGATGCTCCTCCCACCTCTTCTTCAGCAAAGGTAAACCTTATTAAAATTGTACAAATTAGATAGTTGAAAAATGTTATATTATTACGTTATTTTATTTATGGTTTTGGAGTTTTTATGATAGTTTTACTGATATTCCTGTCACAATTTGATGTTCAGGATAAGGGAAAAGCACCCTCGATAGTAGAGGCAATAGCTACCCCCGAGGATGATGATCTTTTTGCAGATTCGCCTAATGTTATAATCATGTCGAAGAAAAAAATGAAACAAATCAATAAAGATATAATTAATATTTTGTATGAAACAAATCCAACTGAGGAGATACTCATGAGGCTAACTGAATTGAAAGCACTCGCACATCGGTATCAAGTAAGCAGTAATGAATCTTTAGTTATAACAAAATTTCAATAAAGGTTAATATTTTATACTCTTTTATATTGTGAAGTAAAATATATGTAATATGTGTTCTTGTTGCAGGATTTTATGGAATCTCTAGTACCTGGTCAAGGACAATGTGCGGATGAGGCCGGTACTAGTAGACCTCCGGCCGCCTCAGGTAAAATAATCTTTTAGTTGATAAGTTACAAGGAATTTTTTTTTTGGAACATTCAAAAACTTCTCAAGTTAACTCTTACTTTTATTATTTCAAAATGTCTTTGCTAACAATGTATTGTTTAGGTCATCAATTGCAGGAGACTCCTCCTAGCCAGGTTGTCCATAGAAGATTTTCGAGTGCAATGTCGGCCACAAGGGCCATGCAAACATCAACACCTTCAAGGGCTATGGCAACTAGTAAATCATTGTTTTACTATATTTGGTTTTGTGCTAATTATGATTTCATAATTTGTACTTTAATCTTGGGTGCATCACATAGTGGATTATTTTTTTGGAGCAGGAGATACCCCGGTGGCACCGCTTGGTACACCAGATTCTGATTAATCTACATGTATTGGTGATAATTCACCACCATTTCCTGGATCTACCCGTGTTACTAGCACAGGAGCTACGCAGATGTCATTATTGATTGACAATAATGAATCAATGCCTATAAAATGTCCTCAAATTCTAGGTACTTTAAATAATTATTTTTTATATTGTAATATGCATTTACCTATTCACAACAAGTTTTGGATTGATTAGCCCATGACATTTTTTGTAGGAAATGATACGTTTTATAAGAAGCTTTATGACCTCACATTGCATATATTCAGGTCCACCATACGTACAAGGTGGAACATCATAAGCGAACTAAGTTTATCCCACTATTTTTTTTTCATATCATTAATTGGTACAGTATTTTTCCTTTCATTCCGGTCTTTTCTTTTAGTGGCTATATCTAACAATTTTGTGTTTTTCCTTAAAAGGTGGAGTTTGCAAGAAAAAAGTTTAAAAGATCAACTCGTCAAAGATTTACAGCATGAGTTTGGTAATAATATTTTTGATGAGAAGAAAATTTTAGAAAGAGCTTGCAAACATCTTAAGACCATGAGGGACGCATATAGAAAGAGTCTCGTCTAGAACCCAAACTATGAGCGTCCTCCTTTTATTTCAGTGAGGGATTGGAATGAATTTATTTTAGATGCAAAGGAGAAAGTGGATGCTCAAAAAGGAGTTTCACCAACAAATGCGAGAAGGTATGCAATAGTATTAACTACTAGTGATAAGGTGTTTGGCATAGACTTTTGAGATGATAATTAAATTTTGAATGCAATCATCATTTTTCAATATAATATCTTGGTATGATGTTTTAGACATTTTCACCATTGAATGCAATGAGTTTAGCATTTCAAAGTTTCATTTGTTATTCCATATACATGTTTTTATAACCATTTTTTCAAACTTTTCATAGGTTGCAGGACACTTCAAAGGCAACAAAGGCCAGGCTGCAAAAGATTGGGCAACACGGACTTGGCGCTGGAGGATATTCGAAAATTAAAGCTCGCATTGTAAGTAGCAATAAATGAATTGTAGAGAAAAATTATTTATAAAATGCAAATAATTTTGTTTAATCAAAAAATGCAGGGCTCTGATTTTAATGTAGAGGCCACGAAAGAACACAGAAAAATTGCCTTCAAGGAAGGCTATCAAGCCGTGGTTGAATGCCTACGGCAAGCTTCCACTGGCCCAACCGAAGAGTCTCCTGCATCATGTGCATAGGTAAATATGCCAAAAAATATATTAGAAATTGAATACTTGAGCAACAATCAATTTGATAATAATGTCCATTACATTGCAATGCAGCCTCTTAATCGTGACACAGATCATATGCTGCATCATGAAGCCCCTGATGTGCATCATACTATCCAAGGAGGTGCTCATTTGCTATTTAAAACTAATTATGTAATTATTAATACAATTTAACATCTTAAATTGAACTTGGTGTAACATTTTTGTGTATATTTTAGAGGATATAGAATTAGGTCATGCTGAACGAGTGCTGGAGGATGTTCAGACTGATCACCATGTAGATCATGTGGCACATTCAGGTAAAGAAAATCTATGTTTTGTTCTTTTAAATTAATTTTTTGATTTATAGTTCTTTTACTTACATAAATACTTGTAATTCAATAATATAAAATAGTGTGAATTTAACTCATGAAGTAGTTATTGCAACAGACCCCCCTTTAGTGTAGCGGCCTCCTGTTCCTGAACAAATGAGGAGGAGACACACGTTGGGATTAGAATCAATAGAGGAGGGGAATGATGAGGACATTGATCTTCCTCTTAGAAATTATATGATTAAAAAAAATAGAAAGAAACCCAAAAAGAAATGATTGTAATTAACATTTATTGCTAATGAAAGAACATTGTCTTAATGGATGTAATTTTGTACTAGTAATGTTGATGAATGATGTGTGTTAATACGTGTTAATGAATTATTCGTGAATGTTGTGTGTTAATGAATTATGTGTTCATGAATTATTTATGAATGTTGTGTGTTAATGCATTTTATGTGTTAATGAATGTTATCATGTGATTATAATGATTGAATGTTATATTTCAAAAATGGATGAATGAATGAATGAATGAATGAATGTTATTAAATGTTAATGGGGAATTTAGAGTGATGTTAGGGGGGGGGAGGGGCCAAATGAGCTTCCACCTTCATGTGGTTGGCCTTGTTTAGTAGAGAATATTAAACTATTCTTGAAACCAAGTGAAGCTCAAACTTTAAAGACAAGCTTAGATTTTTTGATGCAGAGCCTTCTAATATCCCCTTAAGGAACCCAGTTCAACTCGAGGATTCAACAACGTCTTGGAATCCACTCAAGGAACTAGAGTTCAACTCAAGGATCAATAAGAAGTCCCTGACTTTAGGATATCAACCAAACACTCCTCTGCAATAGGTTCACTACCTTGATTCATTTTAGACAACTTATCGATTCACTTTGTCCATGTTCCAATTTCCCTCTCCTTGGGAACACTCCTAATTCACCTTTCATGCAATCACCTCTTGATTTCTATCTTCAAGGATTCCCTTGATCCTTCTAAGGCTTCAAAAATCCTCAAATATCCTAACTAAGGAGTTCCAACCCCTACCAAGCATTAACTCTGTCCCAATCTTCAAAACTGCCTTTTCTAGGACTGTCCAATTAGCCCTGTCCTGCTAGTAAATTGCACTTTTCTCTAAAATTCCTCAAACACCATGGTGACTTCTTCACCTTTCCAGATACCCTTTATGGATTTCTTCAAACCCTGCTAATACCAATCCTTCAACTTGTGACTGTTGCACACTTCTATGACTATCCCTATCAGCAATTAGGCCTAATTAGCCCTCCTCTTCCAAAGCAACTCCTATTTACACTTACTCTCAACCTTCCAATCTTTATACAGTCTCAAGGCATCTAATAAACATCAAAATTCCTCAATTAGTTTGACCCTCCAAGCTTTCCTAGATACTTTTTCATCAAACCCTCCCTTTAAGGGTTTCTATCCTAGGGCTTCCTAGAAAAGACCCTAAATCAACTCACAAAACCTTTCTAATGGCTCAAACACCTTCAAAAAAACTCTCTTGATCATTTCCAACACTCATTTACCAATTCCACCCTCAACTTGTTCATATTCACCACGTGGTGCTTCCCAAATGCACCCTTCACTGCCTGTTCAACAGTCACCTACTGTTCCTTTCTCCTTTCACTAACACCTGCATCTAGATCATGATAAAAACATAATATTTATAGGCCTCAGTACCTCTCCCATAGGCAATTATTAGAACACAAACAATTATAGGTACTTTCCCCTTTTTAATCACAACAAAAGTTTACAGTTCCGATTTACATGAAGATCCAATTAGAATCAACTCTAACATACTTCACAGATTAAAAGCCCGTTGTTTAAGCTTTACACAGCTTGTTGCCTATAGATTGTAATTTTTAGTATGTACTTCATTCTATATATGAATAAGCCAGCTAGTTTGTTAATTAATGGCCCAATTTCTTTGAGAATTTGCCAGCCTTTTCAGAAGTATTTTTGTTTAGGATGTCAAAGAGATATGAAGAAGAAGAAGAGAACTTCTGTGAATTGAAGTGTCAAGAGGGTGGTATTTATCTTTTGACATTTGGAGGGCATGACAAGCATGTGTAAGCTGCCTCACTTGCATTTTGAATTTTATAATTCTATCAAATTTATCTTGCTCATTTGGTTTCGCTTGTGCAGGTTTGGGCCTAGGGAAATCCAAAATATCAATGAAGCTTTGAATAAGGTATGAAAAGATATTCATAAATTCACAAGGTATGTGATATTTTTTGGGTCATTGTATTTCATTATATCAATGGTTCTAAGGATAATTTGGCAGGTCGAGGGGGACAGAGATGCAACAGTTCTTGTCACAACGAATGAGGTAATTTCCACCATTTTTACAAGTTGGGTTGGATCATGAGAATAGTTATATAATTTGATAAGTAGGAAATATTTTTTTACAGTAAGTTAAATTATGATATTATTATCAGAATTTAACTATGTAGTTTTATAATTAGTTTACTGACAAATGTTTCATGAATAGTAGTTCATAATAACCTTTCTTTTATGAGAATGAATGGAACACTTAGTACTCATTGCATCTAGATGATGCTCATAGAGGTGAAATGCTACTTCCCAGTAGGTCACTCATCCCAATATTATTCTAGTTCAAGTTCTCTTTACTACGAAGGTTCCTCCAATGTTAAGCCCACTTTTCTTGCAACCCCATTTTCAAAACATTCAGCAAGTTTTGTGCCTTGTGAACCATTCATTAAAAAGCCTCTTAAGCTCATCAATTGATAATTAAGAGATATTTTCCACAAGTTGTCAAATTGTGATATTGCAATCAACATTCAACCATGTAGCTTTATGGTTAGCTTATTGACAAATATTTCTTGAGCAGTGATTCACATGAATCCATCTCTCATGAGAATGAATGGAACACTTAGTGCTCATTTCATCTAGGTGATGCTCACAGAGGTGAAGTGATGTAGGGGCATCCATCATGAAACCAAGGAATTCCATGGTACCAGGTGAAGACAAGAAGGACAAGGCATCTAGCCATGTCAACTGGAATATTCTAAAGCCAATCATGGCATATTTTCATGGCCAAAGTACTTTAATGGTCAAAGGTCCTGATAAAGCCTATGGGCAAAATGATGTAACAAATGGCATATGAGCCATGAAAGGGTAGTAGGATGTAGTTTCATGTTTTAAGATATTCAATAAGGTCATTGGACCAATTATGAGTCATTAGCATAGGTCTAGATATTAGAAAAAGCATAAAAAGCATATCTTATAATTTGAATTCAAACTCAAACGGTCACTAAGTAGTTCTGGAGGGAAACTTAAGATTTAGTATTTGTCTTATTTAAATAAACATTCCAACTACCTTGGTTGGTTGGGTAGTCAGTTAGAGGTCTATTTAAGATGTCATAGCCTTAGGCAAGGAGGAGGCATGGTTTTGTATGAAGTACACAAAAAAATTGTATGGACAGGCAATGAATCAATGAGATTTTGAAGTTTTCTTGCTAATTTGAAGGCCTCTTTGATGTAGAAATATTCCATAAATGTTGGTAAGGCATACTTAAGTTGTTTTGAGTTGAATTTGGTGAATTTAATAACACATTTCAAAACTTATTACTGTTGTCACGCCAAACATACAATTTTGCATTATTTTTTTTCAAATGAATAAGTGAGGGTTCCATCCTATGAATGTATATCTGACCATGGGATGGACCCTGATGGTTCTAACATGTTTAACTAACCATGAAAATGCAAGGAAAGTGAAGATTTGCAGGATAGGGTGAAGCATATGCAAATTTGAGTGGTGTAGGGATTGATTTGGGTACCCAAATGATGCTAACAGTCACACAGCCGTACATCTAGCTTAAGGAGGTGTATTTTTTGTTGGAGAATATTTTAATACATGTTGAATACATGGTGAAACCTGAAGTTTGGGTCTTGGAAGTGCCAGATTGACCTAGTTCAATGATGCCCTAGGAAATTAGGGTTTTAATGCATGTAATTGGGGTTTTTGTACCAAAACACTTCATAGTCTGAAATTGATCAGTGATTTCTTTAATTGGGCATAAATAATGATGGTCCTATGAATTTCATGGAGTTTGGATGCATTCAGAGCATGGTTTCTTTGTAAACCCACCTAATTAGCCCTCTAAAAATAGTCTCAATCATGTTTTCTGGTAATATTTTCCATAGTAACAATATTTAAGTTTTGGATATGTTTTAGTACAAGAAAAAGGGTATTCATAAATATAATTACCTTATCAAGTGTTTTGGAAAAAAATTGAGTTATTTGGGTTTTAGTGCTGTTGGAGGGCTACTAGCCTGTCAACTAGACCTAATAGTCAGTTTTGGGGATTTGATGATTGGAGTTGCATAAAAGGTTGAAATTGATTGATTCTTGTCTAAAACATCTAGTTTATACCATTTGTGTCCACCCTAGGCATTTGGAGGCAAGATTGAGTGTTTTGTGGGTATTTGACCTTTGGAGTACCTTAAAGGCTTGTGGGATCCTTGTAGAATTGAACAAGTTTTGTGTGAAACCACCACTTCTGCTAACCACTCTACATCATGAAGCACTAGGACTATTTTTTTAATTTTTGATGATTTTGGAATGCTAATGAAAACTATGAATGAATGTTGTCTAAGGTGCATGTAGTATACCCTAAGATAGATAAATGTAAACCTTCTAAGGAAATACCTAAATGATGTTGGGAACTATCTTGAATTCAATTTTGAGGAAAAAAAAATTATAATTATGACAAGTTGTTTATGAATAAGATAAATTTAGACAAGAATGACAAGCATCCAAGAAAAGGTGGACATGAAAAGAAGATAGCTATATTTAAAGGAAGTCAAGATAATGTGAAAAGCCACTATAGGAATGTCCTCAAAAGATGTACCCTCTAATTTGGAAAATGACTCTAGAAAGTGTAATTCTTGACCCTAGGATGTGCATGCTATGTTTTTAGATTTTTAGATTTTTTGAATCTAAGATGAGGACTATTCACTATGAAAATGACTAAGAAAGGTTATAAACTCTCAATATGAGAATGCCACTAAAATGCAAGGTATGAACTTATAATTTGCAAGGGTTTCCAATCAAAATATTCTAGATAAAGGAAAAATGATATATTTATGACCCATGCTATTTTGTTTCTCTATGTGGGATATTTTTTAGGACAAGTTTTGATGATTCATAAACACAAAAATCACACAATCACTTATGGCTGTAGGTATGACTAAAATGAAATGTTTTGTCTTTATTCTGTCTACTATATGAAAAAAGGCAAAGTGTGAAATCTATGAAAATCACTTTCTTGCATGAGTTTAAAATGAAATAAGGAAAATTCTATGATGGAGGAAAAAGAAACGAATCTGATAAATACCCCTCGGTATTCAGCATTTCCCCCAGGTTATGAGCTACCAACAAATATTGCAATAATTACACTTCAGGTAAATTTCGCATTCTTTTCGAGAGGATGATGAATATTTTAAGGTTTATTTCAAGTAGATTGTTTGGGAGAGTCATTTATATTTATTTTTTCCTCTTTTATTTTTTATTTTACATTGAACATGCAATTTGGAGAACAGGAACTGGAGGATAAGCTTACTTTATTGCGTTTAGCACATCTTTATGAGGTAAATTTGAACTTTATATAAACTGAACCATTTTGTTTGTACAAAACTATGGTCTGAAATTGTAAAATTATAAAAAAATTTGGCAAAATGTCTGTTGTCTTGTATTCTTTTGTAGATTGGAGAAGATGACAAGTTTTCAACCCCCGCAAGAGTTGATCTTCAAAAACTATTTCCAGGACAGAAGGTATACTCTTTTGCAAATGGACCTTACTAGCTTCCGATGCCCTATTTTTTCATGTGGATATCCAATTACTCCTTTGTAAGATTGATGGCATGTGTTTGTCCTTAGTTGTATAAAGCTTGCCTCAAACATTTATTCCAATGCACTGCCTTCATACAACCAAAAAATCATATTTATGCATGTCATAAATGCAATTTTTCATATTTAAGGATAAATCTACTTTGGCAACAAATGCAATAAATGAGAATGATAAATAAAGGCTTTCTATTTGTCCTATTTAGCAAAACATCAATTGTTGAGTATATATTGTTCTAAAGTTCAGTCCTTGATGGCTGTTGACATTTATTGGTGATTTCTGAAGAGGAATATTGAAGTCAGTCATATACATCTTGGTGGCAAACCAGAAATAAATGTTCCTGAAATAGATATATGAAACAGCAAGTGAACACTCTGGGTACTTGCAGTTGATTTCTCAATATTTTTTTGTTATTTTCTTTTTGATGTTATTAATTAATGCCTTTTAAAAAATTTGAAGTTCAAATATGTAAACTTATATTATTGAGGCATGTGAACTAAGGGGACTTGCACCCTGCTTTGTCTATTGGAACATGTCACATCAGCAAGATGGATGTCATATTATTTGACCTAGTTTCATTGTGTTATTGTATCTCTTAAATAGTTTGACCCAGCTTGTCCATACGAATTCCTTTATGCTTTTTCACATGAGCTCACTACATTAAACAATTTACTGCTATGATTTTGCATGTACAAAAACCATCCCAATTTAACGTTTCTAGGTTATACCATCCTAATATCATGTGTTTGATTAAATATGTTATCATGTGTTTGATATAACCATATTATCTCCAATCTTCATCACTGTGCTATTTTGGTCAATTTTTACTTTTCATTTCCTATGATAACCATTGAGAAAATAAACACACTTTCCTTGAAGGATGGAATAAGGTCTTGAAAATATAATCATAACTATTTAAAATGTTGTAGACAACAAGCCATGCATAACATACGATTACCCTTTATTGCTGGTATTTTTCTTCCAGAGAAATCTTTAATGGGTAGTTATTATAAAAAATACAATTGAACATATCATTATGGCTTTATTTAATTTAATATTTGCCTTTTAGGTCCTTGCATGATCTTTACTCTCCCATTGCTCATTCCCTTCTCATGGGTGATTGACCCTATGTATTGAATCATTTATATATACATCAGGGGATTAAAAAAATTGCATGTACACGTTCACATTTTCTTTGAGTCGGAATATGAAGAACAATAGGAAGTTGTGGTCCCTTTAATGAGTTTAGATGGTAGAGTCAAAGATTAAATGGTATATTTGCTCTAATTGTTGAAATATTTGTTTTGCATGATTTTGTAGATTGAAGAAGTTCTCAAGCTCAATCTTTCTACAGTTCAGGAAAAGTTAGAAATGACATCATTGGACTGGTGAATTGAAGGTGAAGAGAATGATATGCATGAGGCATCTAAGAGAAACAAAATAATGAATGAAGAATTTATTGTGGAATTAGCACCTATGGAAATTAGAACCATTCAACTTGAGTTTAATGACTAAGGACTATGTGAGTCCTGTATGAAATTTTTTACAACAGTTAAAAGAACCCATGATTGTCAAATTTTTATGACTCGGGAACCCCAGTAGCCCTTCAGGCTCACCAAAGGCTACATACCCACAATTGAATCAACTATGCCTCCAAACACCTAAGATGGACCAAAATGGTGTAAACAAGGTGCTTTCAACAAGAATCAATCATTTTTGATAGCCTTTACAACACATATTGACCACAACCTTCAAATCTGCCTTCTAGCCCTATGAGCCCCAATTAGCCCTGCTGGACCAGTTTTCTCCCTTTTTCTCTAACTTTTTCCAAACAACTTGAGAAAAAAATTACAGTTTTAGACACCCTTTTCAGTGTTATTTAACATATGTAAACTTCAATGGTGACTCCTTTAGACCAGTCTTAACTTCCTTCACAAGGTACCCTCCTAATGGCATCAAAATCAAGCAAATAACAAAGAAACTATATCATTCTCTTATCCTCATCACTCCAAACTTTCATCATAGTTATAATATGGAAAAATATGACTAAATCCAAGATATTTTAGTCCTATTCCACAAGGAACGCCCAAAACACTCATTCAATGCCTTCAAACCCTTGTTGCATAGGGTTTCACCAAACACCTATCTCCACTAACCTTGGAGACCAAATAATGGTTCATAAACCTTCTCTTTGATGCCCTAGGACATCTCAAATCATTAGATAACCTTCTTGTACAGCTCAATATGCTGCTGTCATACTATTCCCACCAATCCACCATGGGACATTTCCATTATTTTCTCCAAACTTGCTGTCTTCGCACTAGTGCTACATCAAAACTTGTTAGATTTCTATTGTACATGTTAGTAACATGCCTCCCATGAAGTCTGGGCCCTTGAATTCATGGGAGGTTCATCTATTTAAAGAAAACTTTTGTCTGTCACAGGAAAAACTCAAGAAAACAGCCTGAAATGAACCAACAGTCGTATATGCTGCTTCAAAACAAAGTGTTATTCATTCAATAATGAGTGAAATGTGTTTAAATACCCTTCTAATTCATGTATTTGATAGTCCCAAACAAAAATAAGTTCAATACATTGAATGGAACAGCACCAAAATGAAATTTTATTGCTTGCTTTCACAACAGTCCGTACAACAGGCTTTTTTTCTCCTTGTCCCCCTCCATACAATGGATCCTTTAGACATTTAATGACCCCTATCTACCTGCCTCAACCAAATTTAGACAGTTGGGAGGTTTAATTAATCCTAAAACCTATTAAAACTAATTTCCCTCCAAAAAGGTAATATGACCGTTTACATTCAAATTTAAATTAATAAACTTTATTTTATGCATTTTATGACTATTCTGACTTCCCAAATTACTCCATTGACCTACACATGGTCCAATGTATTTATTGAATGCTTCTAAACATGAAAACTACTCAAATCTAATCCTATTGGACTCTTTCACCTATTACATTGCTTTGATCACTTATTACATTGTATTGGTCCTTAGACCTCTATCATGACTTTTACATAGTTTTTTGAATCCAACACTATCATAAGCCATTATAGGCTTCAAAACTTGCCAATCAACTTGTCTTGATACCATCTTCTCCTCCTTAGTTACTGGAGTCCTCCTTTGCTCAGATGCTCTTCTAGATGCCCCTGCATCAAATATGCTTTAAAAAAGTCTTTCTTCTTGGTTGGGATGAGTCTATTATTGGCCTATCCATGGAAGCCTCATTTTTAACCTATTCAGGGCATTTTGTCCTGCAACATATCTAGTTTATACTTCCCGAGTCACCACTAGAGTCTTCAAATCTAGATATTTTGCACAAGGTTAGGGCACCATTGCCAGTCATTTAAAACATGGTTTTTTCTTTAACAGATGATTTTTATCATTAATATTTGTGTGCTTACAGACCCTAATGTTGTTGCTCCAAGAACCCTAAATTGGAAATCTGTAGATGGGGTTTGGTGTTAAGAAATAATACAAGATTCATGTGATAAGTAAGAGATATTTTCCATAGCAAGCCAAATTGTGATATTGCTATCAGGATTCAACAGTGTAGTTTTTTGAGTCAAACTCATTGACCTATGATTCATGAGTAGTGGTTTACATGAACCCATCTCTCATGAGAATGAATGGAACACTTAGCACTCATTGGCTCTAGGTGATGCTTACAGAGGTGAAGCACTGGGACTTCCCAGGAGGTCATCCATCCCAGTACCACTCCAGCTCGAGCATGCTTAACTACGGAGTTTCCTCCATGGTTAAACCCACTCTGCTTGCATCCTCATTTGCAAAACCTTCACCAAGTGTTGTGCCTTATGAACCATTCATTAGAAAGCCCCTTAAGCTTGTCAATTAATAAGTAGGAGATATTTTCCATAGCAAGTCAAATTGTGATATTGCTATCAAGATTCAACTGTGTAGTTTTTTGAGTCAAACTCATTGACCCGTGATTCATGAGTAGTGGTTCACACGAACCCATCTCTCATGAGAATGAATGGAACACTTAGCACTCATTGGCTCTAGGTAATGCTCACAGAGGTGAAGCACTGGGACTTCCTGAGAGGTCACCCATCCTAGTACTACTCCAACTCAAGCACACTTAACTATGGAGTTTCCTCCATGGTTAAACCCACTCTACTTGCATCCTCATTAAATGCACTCTGCTTGCATCTAGAGTGGGTTTAACCATGGAGGAAACTCCATAGTTAAGTGCACTCGAGTTGGAGTAGTACTGAGATGGGTGACCTCTTGGGAAGTCCTGGTGCTTCACCTCTGTGAGCATCACCTAGAGCCAATGAGTGCTAAGTGTTCCATTCATTCTCATGAGAGATGGGTTTGTGTGAACCACTACTCATGAATCATAGGTCAATGAGTTTGACTCAAAAAACTACACAGTTGAATCTTGATAGAAATATCACAATTTGACTTGCTGTGGAAAATATCTCCTACTTATTAATTGACGAGCTTAAGGGGCTTTCTAATGAATGGTTCATAAGGCACAACACTTGGTGAAGGTTTTTCAAATGAGGATGCAAGCAGAGTGGGTTTAACCATGGAGGAAACTCCGTAGTTAAGCGTGCTCGAGCTGGAGTGGTACTCGGATGGATGACATCCCGGGAAGTCTCGGTGCTTCACCTCCGTAAGCATCACCTAGAGCCAATGAGTGCTAAGTGTTCCATTCATTCTCATGAGAGATGGGTTCATGTAAACCACTACTCATGAATCATAGGTCAATGAAAAGAACTCGGTCTATAACATTTTTTTTATTAAAAAAAAATTCGCATTGGTCAAAATTTTGACCAATACTAGAACCAATTTTGACCAACGATTGGTCGAAAGTTCAACCAATGGACCAAAAAATTGACGATGAATCCATACTTTTGACCAATCCAATGGTTGAAATTTTGACCATTTGATTGGTGGCAAGTATGGATTCTTTGTCTATGGTTTGGTCCATTGGTCATAATTTCGACCAATCATTGGGGCAATCAGTGGTCAAAATTTTGACCATTAGAAAAAATGACGGCAATTTTTGAGCCTGGGATATCGTCGACATTTCGACCAAAACACTGGTCAAAATTTTGACAAATAGTAGATGCGTCAAAAATTTGAGGAAAAAAGAACGACGACAGTTTTGGTCGTATATTCGACCAATTACTGTCGAAATTTTGACCAATTTTCATCGAAATTTGAAGTCAAATTTACTAGTGGCTTAGTGCACCTTGGGGTCACTTGGGTCGAGCGTGGTCGCGAGTGTTTTCATGACTCTGTGGGTAGAATGAGGTTGTCACTGGCGTTTACCCGGCCAACCGGAGCTGATGGAGTAGACGGTTCGATGCCAGGTCGGACGGTTTGAAAGATATGCTGCTGAGCCACTTTCAACTAACCCTCACTGCAAGTTTTGGCATTGACTGAGATCGCCTTGCCAAATGAAAATGAAGTTGAATCACCCAAAACTAAGAGAGGTTATTGTAGACCTCAAAAACATGATCCCGTAGCACCTGATAGTTTGTCAATATCTCTAACGAGGTCCGAGATACGAGCCCCAGAAGATCACTACCCAATCATGCTTAGTGCACCTTGGGGTCACTTGGGTCGAGCGTGGTCGCGAGCGTTTTGCTGACTATGTGGGTAGAATGGGGTTGTTACTGGTGTTTACCAGGCCAATCGGAGCCGATGGAGTAGACGGTTCGATGCCAGGTCAGACGGTTTGAAAGATATGTTGCTGAGCCACTTTCAACTGACCCTCACTGCAAGTTTTGGCATTGACTGAGATCGCCTTGCCAAATACAAATGAAGTCAAATTGCCTAAAACCGAGAGAGGTTATTGTAGATCTCAAAAACATGATCCCATAGCACCTGATAGTTTGTCAATACCTCTCACGAGGTCTGAGATACGAGCCGCTTTCAACTGACTATTAGTGGTATGTTTGAAATTTGAACAGTGAAATTAATCATGATTAAGCTTGTTAAATTTGATAAAAAATAATATCCTTAAAGCATTACAAACAACAATCAAACATGTAAGAATTCAAACCATGCAAATGACATAAGTATATGACATGTAAGATCTCTTCTTGGCACTATTGGCCACCCATACATGATTTTGGTCATAAGTCCTTATGAAGAGTTTTAGGACATTTAACTTTTAAATCAAATTGATTGTTACAAATTGCCATTATAGGCTTCAAAAGATCTCAATTAACCATTAAGGATCCTTTTGTCCTTCTATCTCTAATTGGATCCATGGTGACCATAGGCATCTTCATAGGTGCTCCTGCACAAGTTACATTCCACATACAAAACCAATTTTATTGACTCAAAATACAATCTAAGAAAGGTCAAATTAATGTATTGAAATTAAGCTTAACAAACTTAGAAAATAATGCACCAAGTTAACTTATTACCTACTCAGGTGTTCCTGAAGGGTCATCTCTTTGCTTCAAGGTCTCCAATAGTGCTTCATGATCAGCAGTAGTAATAGTGCAAAGTTCTTGTCTTTGGTCTTCCTTGATGCTTTGACAACTTGACATTTGTTGCTATAACAAGGTGTGAATACATAAGAATAGTTTTATGCTTCTCATAGTCTTCAAATGCGGGAACTCCATTCTTTCTAATCATGTATGTTCACAGCCATGTTCTCGCAACAACAACTGAACCAGTAGGATATGTGAACCCATCACCATCTGTCATCGGTTGTACAAGCTTTTGTTTACCTTGTACACAACGTGCTAACCAATAATCTGACCTCTCATCATTACCCTATGGTGAAACCAATGCAAAAACATCTCCTGGCTTCAAAAGATCTGAAAGATGGTCATAGTCAATTGAAGTGTCCATGTCATCATTTCTTATAGAGAGTGTCAAAGATAAAGGAGTCAGATACTGTGGAACCCATGTATCCACCCACTCACTTGACTCGCAATGATCCCAATCATACTGAAAACACATGGGGCAAAAACAAGCCAACTCTCATGTCCAAATGGTCCATGTACTACTATTGGAGGTTCGGAATGAATGCATTTTTGAAGAGTCTTTCACTGTTTGAAAATCCAATCTATCTCCTATAGTTCCGTCCTCAACCAACCAAAAGAATCTACGCACTGTAGAATCAAGAGTCCCCCCCTGTGACAATGCTAAAGTACACCAATCAACAATAGAATGAGCATCAAGAAGTACAACACCTGAAATCCTCAATTGCTCCTTAACTAGAGCTCTCTTGACACACGCACCTGCTCCGTCATGCTCCCCTTTCCCATGCCCTGACTCAAAAAAACTCCAAATATGAGGTACACCTCTCTCCACATGCATTCTACACAACCAATAAAACATTCTGGCATTCTTAAATTGACCAGTGCAATTATCCAACCAAATGAGATGTCTATCCATAGCAATACCATTTTCCTGCAAGAAGTCAAGATAGTTCTGGAAACAATGTTGAACAAACTCATGAGAGTGAGACCTGTCACCGCTCATATAAAAATGGTACTCTCTGATTATCTTTCGCTCATCTTTTGTGCTATCAGCAAAATGTCTATCTGTGATGTGTACAAAAATAGCAACCTGACTCAAATTGTAATGTTGAGCTTGAGTCTCATTTTGGGGCTGCAATGTATAGTTCTCCGCAAAGTCTACAATGGATGTAATATTTCCAATGGGGAAAGTGTCCTTACATGTCCTGAATTGTTGATCCAACCATTGAGACCTGTGACTATGCCTTGCATACTTGTATAAAAGATTTTTCTTGAAATCTGAGATAAAATCAGCAACATTGTATTCTTTTGCAACTAACTCACATCTAGAGCCTTCACCTCCACTCTTCAATGTATATTTCACTGTTTCATATACCTTTTTTTGGACGAGTGTCTTTCCAAAATTGTGTTCCAAACCCTCATGAAAACATGTTCTAAACTTGGACAAGCCACCACATTTTGAGCACTTGGCATTTAAGCAATTTTTTTTATAAAATAAACAACCATCATCTCTATGACATAAAAATTGATCTAGCAAGTCTCTTGATGATTTGGGAAGACCACTTGCACCACAATCCTCTAGCATTTCATTAGTATGCAATTTAGAATGAATGGGCCGTAATAATTCATGATGCATTGAAAACTCAACATGATATTTGAAACATGTATTTCGAATCTTAGTATGCAATTTAGAACGAATGGACCTTTGTGATATTTTCAATGTTGGATGTGTCTCACAAAATTTTTTATACAACATTGTTTGACTTACCTCCACATAATGTTTAGGATGTGGAGTGCGGTCTCGATTGCCAACTCTCAACTTCAAGACATCCTTCACATTTGATGACACTCTTGAGTTAGCATCCCAAAATTGTTGAATTTCATCCTTGACAACATCTGTTAGCTTCTTATCAAAACATGGAAGTCTCCCACCATAAGCCCATGTATCAATTTGAAGTGGATCATCAAGTCTTTCTCTTCTTGTAAGTGTTCTACCCAAAGTTTTACGATCTATATTGAAGTCAACACAAGTTTGTCTCATCAAACGAGCCTTTCTCAACTAATGACTTACTAAGGAGGTTGTAATAACCCTCCAAGCAACTCTCTTGTCTTTTTCTCTACTAGTCTTCCCAATGTTATTGAGAGCATTGAAAAGATTTTTCACAACAATGGCATTTCTCTCCATTTTTTTGTTCACACAAATCTTCAATTTCACAAGCATAGGTCTCATCTTTTGCATCTTTAACAACTGCACAAAAATTTGACATTTCTCAACCAATGTCTTGTTTTGAAAAAAATGATCATAAAGTCTTGAAGCCCACAACCTAACGGTTCTATGTGCCCTCTTTCCTTCCCAATTATTCATAATGTTCTCCTCAATTTCAATTAACCATTTAGGTGTTTTTGAAAGCCCCAAATTTGAAGATTGATTATCTTTATTACAAGGGACTTCATTTCGCATATAATTTGGAGATGTATAACATTCATGTCGTTCTTGTGCAACATTTTCATTCCCAAAGTCTACATTTTCAATCTCCATCTGTGCATTTTCAAATTGAACATCCTCTTCACTTACAACTACATTTACGGGGTCACCTTGATTAATGGTTAACATACCTTCTCTCCTTCTTCAGTGATTTTCCTTATCTTTTTCCCTATATGCTTGAATTTCATCATCTGTCAGCTTCCTCTTACGTTTAGCCTTTCGATGACTGGTGCTTCCCATGGTGAAACCACAAGTTGAAAAAAATCAAACAATGGGCCCCAAATCACATTTTTTGTTTTGCAACGTGTGAAAAAAGTATAAAATCCCGTGATTGTCTGCTTTGTGGGGACAAGGAATATTTTTGTCAAATATTGCCTAGCAAAAATTGGGTACCCGAAAATATCAGGTACCCGATATTCCCTAACTGATGAAAAAATGGCGGGAGCAAATGAAAACAATTGAACTTTTACATATATTTATGTATATAATATATATAAAAAAGAGGCATATGATATATATAATGTATATTATATATGTACTAATGTGGTCGGCTAAATCTTTGTATTAAATGGGCCTTTTATAGGTGTCATAAACCCTAGCTATGCAAAAATGGACGCTTTGAAGAATAGTTCACTGGAGGCAGAGAGAGACTCCCTAGGGGTCCTAACGCGTGATAAGGGGTCATGGGGACTCCCTAGGGGTCATGATGTCTCAAAAGGGGTCATGATGATTCCCTAGGGGTCCTAGTACACTTTATCACATCTTAGGACACCTAGGGAGTCCTTGTTACCCCTTTTGACACATTGGAATGCTCAAGTGTGTCATAAGGGGTCCTTTTGACTCCCTAGGGTTCCTAACGCATGATAAAGTGTACTAGGACCCCTAGGGAGTCATCGTGACCCCTTTAGACACACTTGAGAATTTTAATGTGTCAAAAGGGGTCACGATGACTCCCTAGGGGTCCTCGTATGCCTTATCACATGTTAGGACCTCTAGGGAGTCCCTGTGACCCCTTTTGACACATTGAAAAGCTCAAGTGTGTCTTAAAGGGTCCTACGACCCCGTATGACACACTAGAGCATTCCAATGTGTCAAAAGAGGTCACGATGATTCCCTAAGGGTCCTAGTATGCTTTATCATGTGTTAGGACCCCTTAAGGCACACTTGAGTGTTCCAATGTGTCAAAAGGGGTCACGGGGACTCCCTAGGTGTCCTAATGCGTGATAAAGCGTACTAGGACCCCTAAGGAGTCCCCGTGACCCCTTTCCACACATTGGAATGCTCAAGTGTGTCTTAAGGGGTCTTACGACCCCGTAAGGCACACTTGAGCATTCCAATGTGTCAAAAGGGGTCATGGGGACTCCCTAGCTATCCTAGGACCCCTAGGGAATCATCGTCACCCCCTTTTGACACATTGGAATGCTCTAGTATGTCATAAGGGGTCCTACAACCCCTTAAGACACACTAGAGCATGCCAATGTGTCAAAAGGGGTCACATGAACTCCCTAGGTGTCCTAACATGTGATAAAGTGTACTAGGACCCCTAGGGAATCATCGTGACCCCTTTTGACACATTGGAATGCTCTAGTGTGTCATAAGGGGTCGTAGGACCCCTTAAGACACACTTGAGCATTCCAATGTGTCAAAAGGGGTCACGATGACTCCCTAGGGGTCCTAGTATGCCTTATCACATGTTAGGAACCCTAGGGAGTCAAAAGGACCCCTTAAGACACACTTGAGCGTTTCAATGTGTCAAAAGGGGTCAGGGGGACCCCCTAGGGGTCCTAGTACGCGTTAGGACCCCTAGGGAGTCCCCCTGATCCCTTTTGACCCCTAGGTAGTCCTAATGCATTCCAAAGGGTCACGGTTCCATAGAAGTTGCATTTCAAACCCTAATGACCCCTTAACATGCCTACTGACCCCATTTCAACATGTGCTCTCCTGAGAGCTCCCCATGGACCCCTTTTGCGTTCTACTAGAAAAAAGTCATCCAAATTTGGTACATAGATCTTGTGACATGTCTTAATGAATTTGAAAGGGTCACCATTCCATAGAAGTTGCATTTAGAACCCTAATGACCCCTTAACAGGCCTACAAACCATGATTTGACATGTGGTCTCCCGAGACCATGCCATGGACCCCTTTTGAGTTCTACTAGAAAAAAGTCATCCAAATTTGGTATGTAGGTCCTTTGAAATGTCTTAATACATTCCAAAGGGTCATTTTTCCATCAAAGTCACATTTGGAACTCTAATGACCCCTTAACAGGCCTACCGACCCTGATTCGACATGTGGTCTCCTCAGAGAACCCCATGGACACTTTTTGAGTTCTACTAGGAAAAGTCATACAAATTTGGTACATAGGTCCTCTAAGATGTCCTAATGTGTTCCAAAGGGTCACCATTCCATCCAAGTTTCATTTGTAACCCTAATGACCCCTTAACAGGCTTACCGACCTCGATTCGACATGTGGTCTCCAGAGACCACCCCATGGACCCCTTTTAAGTTCTACTTGGCAAAAGACGTCCATATTTGGTACATAGGGTCAGCATTCCATCAAAGTTTCATTTATAACCCTAATGACCCTTTGACAGGCCTACCGACCCCAATACGAGATGAGGTATCCCGAGAGCACCCCATGGACCCCTTTTGCATTCTACTAGGAAAAAGTCATCCAAATTTGGTACGTAGGTGCTCTGATATGTTCTAATGTGTTAGAAAGGGTCACCGATCCATTGAAGTTGCATTTAAAACCCTAATGACCCCTCAACAGGCCTATGCACCCCGTTTCTACATGTGGTCTCCCGAGAGTAGCCCATGGACCCCTTTCGAGTTCTACTAGGCAAAAGTCATCCAAATTTGGTATGTAGGTCCTCTAACATGATCTAATGCATTCCAAAGGGTCACCATTCCATCAAAGTTGCATTTTGAACACTATTGACCCCTTAACAGGCCTACTGACCCCGTGACCCCTTTTCACACATTGGAACGCTCAAGTGTGTCTTAAGGGGTCCTATGACCCCTTAAGGAACACTTGAGCATTCCAATGTGTCAAAAGGGGTCACAGGGACTCCCTAGGGGTCCTAACGCATGATAAAGTGTACTAGGACCCCTAGGGAGTCCCCGTGACCCCTTTTCACACATTGGAATGCTCAAGTGTGTCTTAAGGGGTCCAACGACCCCTTAAGGCACACTTGAGCCTTCTAATGTGTCAAAAGGGGTCACGGGGACTCCCTAGATGTCCTAACACGTGCTAAAGCATACTAGGACCCCTAGGGAATCATCATGACCCCTTTTGACACATTGGAATGCTCTAGTGTGTCATAACGGGTCGTAGGACCCCTTAAGACACACTTGAGCATTCCAATGTGTCAAAAGGGGTCAAGGGGACTCCCTAGGGGTCCTAACTCATGATAAAGCATACTAGCACCCCGAGGGAGTCATTGTGACCCCTTTTGACACATTGGAACACTCAAGTGTGTCTTAAGGGGTCCTATGACCCCTTAAGCAACACTTGAGCATTCCAATGTGTCAAAAGGGGTCACGGGGACTCCCTAGGTGTCCTAATGTGTGATAAAGCGTACTAGGACCCTTAAGGAATCCCCGCGACCCCTTTTGACACATTGCAATGCTCAAGTGTGTCTTAAGGGGTCCAAGGACCCCTTAAGCAACACTTGAGTGTTGCAATGTGTCAAAAGGGGTCACGAGGACTCCCTAGGTGTCCTAACGCATGATAAAGCATACTTGGACCCCTAAGGAGTCCCCGTGACCCCTTTTCACACATTGGAACTCTCAAGTGTGTATTAAGGGGTCCTATGAACCCTTAAGGCACCCTTGAGCATTCCAATGTGTCAAAAGGGGTCACGGGGACACCCTAGGTGTCCTAACGCGTACGCTTTATCACACATTAGGACACCTAAGGAGTCCCCGTGACCCCTTTTGACACATTGGAATGGTCAAGTGTGCCCTAAGAGGTCCTACGACCCCTTAAGGCACACTTGAGCATTCCAATGTGTCAAAAGGGGCCAGGGGGGCTCCCTAAGGGTGCTAACGCGTACTAGGACACCTAGGGAGTCCCCGTGACCCCTTTTAACACATTGCAACACTCAAGTGTGTCTTAAGCAGTCAAAGGACCCCTTAAGACACACTTGAGCATTGCAATGTGTCAAAAAGGGTCACGGGGACTCCTTAGGGGTCCTAGTACACATTATCACACATTAGGACCCCTAAGGGGTCCCCGTGACTCCTTTTGACACATTGGAACACTCAAGTGTGCCTTAAGGGGTCGTAGGACCCCTTAAGGCACATTTGAGTGTTCCAATGTGTCAAAAGGGGTCACAGGGACTCCCTAGGTGTCCTAACACGTGATAAAGTGTACTAGGACCCCTAAGGAGTCCCCGTGACCCATTTTGACACATTGCAATGCTCAACTATGTCTTAAGGTGTCGAAGGACCCCTTAAGACACACTAGAGCATTCTAATGTGTCAAAAGGGGTCACGGGGACTCCCTAGATGTCCTAACACATGATAAAGTGTACTAGGACCCCTAAGGAGTCCCCATGACCCCTTCTCACACATTAGAACACTCAAGTGTGTCTTAAGGGGTCCTACGACCCCTTAAGGCACACTTGAGCATTCCAATGTGTCAAAAGGGGTCATGGGGACTCCCTAGGTGTCCTAACGCGTGATAAAGCATACTAGGACCCCTAAGGAGTCCCTGTGACACCTTTTCACACATTGGAACACTGAAGTGTGTCTTAACAGGTCCTACGATGCCTTAAGACACACTTGAGTGTTCCAATGTGTCAAAAAGGGTCATGGTGACTCCCTAGGTGTCCTAACACATGATAAAGCATACTAGGACCCCTAAGGAGTCCCCATGACCCCTTTTCAAACATTGGAATGCTCAAGTGTGTCTTAAGCAGTCCTACGACCCCTTAAGGAACACTTGAGCGTTCCAATGTGTCAAAAGGGGTCACGGGGACTCCCCAGGGGTCCTAACGCATGATAAAGCATACTAGGACCCCTAGGGAGTCATCGTTATCCCTTTTGACTTATTCCAATGCTCAAGTGTGTCTTAAGGGGTCCTTCGACCCCTTAAGATGCACTTGACCATTGCAATCTGTCAAAAGGGGTCACGGGGACTCCTTAGGGTTCCTAGTACACTTTATCATGTGTTAGGACACATAGCGAGTGCCCGTGACCCCTTTTGAAACATTGGAATGCTCAAGTGTGCCTTAAGAGATTGTAGGACCCCTCAAGGCACACTTGAGCATTCTAATGTGTCAAAAGGGGTCACGGGGACTCCCTAGGTGTCCTAACGTATGATAAAGCGTACTAGGACCCCTAAGGAGTTCCCGTGACCCCTTTTCACATATTGGAATGGTCAAGTGTGTCTTAAGGGGTCCTACGACCCCTTAAGGCACACTTGAGCATTCCAATGTGTCAAAAGGAGTCACAAGAACTCCCTAGGTGTCCTAACGCATGATAAAGCATACTAGGACCCCTAGGGAATCATCGTGACCCCTTTTGACACATTGGAATACTCTAGTGTGTCATAAGGGGTCGTAGGACCCCTTAAGACACACTTGATCATTCCAATGTGTCAAAAGGGGTCACGGGGAATCCCTAGGGGTCGTAACGTGTGATAAAGCATACTAGGACCCCTAAGGAGTCCCCGTGACCCCTTTTCACACATTGCAATGCTCAAGTGTGTCTTAAGGGGTCGAAGGACCCCTTAAGACACACTTGAGTGTTGCAATGTGTCTAAAGGGGTCACGATGACTGCCTAGGGGTCCTAGTATGCTTTATCACATGTTAGGACCCCTTGGGAGTCCCCGTGACCCCTTTTGACACATTGGAATGATCAAGTGTGTCTTAAGGGGTCCTACGACCCCTTATGACACACTAGAGTATTCCAATGTGTCAAAAGGGGTCACGATGATTCCCTAGGGGTCCTAGTATGCTTTATCATGCGTTAGGACACCTAGGGAGTTCTTGTGACTCCTTTTGACACATTGGAATGCTCAAGTGTGCCTTAAGGGGTCGTAGGACCCCTTAAGACACACTTGACCATTCCAATATGTGAAAAGGGGTCACGGGAACTCCTTAGGGGTCCTAGTACGCTTTATCATACGTTAGGACACCTAGGGAGTCCCCGTGACCCCTTTTGACACATTAGAATGCTCAAGTGTGCCTTGAGGGGTCCTACAATCTCTTAAGGCACACTTGAGCATTCCAATGTGTCAAAAGGGGTCACGGGGACTCCCTAGATGTCCTAACACATGATAAAGTGTACTAGGACCCCTAAGGAGTCCCCATGACCCCTTCTCACACATTAGAACACTCAAGTGTGTCTTAAGGGGTCCTACGACCCCTTAAGGCACACTTGAGCATTCCAATGTGTCAAAAGGGGTCATGGGGACTCCCTAGGTGTCCTAACGCGTGATAAAGCATACTAGGACCCCTAAGGAGTCCCTGTGACACCTTTTCACACATTGGAACACTGAAGTGTGTCTTAACAGGTCCTACGATGCCTTAAGACACACTTGAGTGTTCCAATGTGTCAAAAAGGGTCATGGTGACTCCCTAGGTGTCCTAACACATGATAAAGCATACTAGGACCCCTAAGGAGTCCCCATGACCCCTTTTCAAACATTGGAATGCTCAAGTGTGTCTTAAGCAGTCCTACGACCCCTTAAGGAACACTTGAGCGTTCCAATGTGTCAAAAGGGGTCACGGGGACTCCCCAGGGGTCCTAACGCATGATAAAGCATACTAGGACCCCTAGGGAGTCATCGTTATCCCTTTTGACTTATTCCAATGCTCAAGTGTGTCTTAAGGGGTCCTTCGACCCCTTAAGATGCACTTGACCATTGCAATCTGTCAAAAGGGGTCACGGGGACTCCTTAGGGTTCCTAGTACACTTTATCATGTGTTAGGACACATAGCGAGTCCCCGTGACCCCTTTTGAAACATTGGAATGCTCAAGTGTGCCTTAAGAGATTGTAGGACCCCTCAAGGCACACTTGAGCATTCTAATGTGTCAAAAGGGGTCACGGGGACTCCCTAGGTGTCCTAACGTATGATAAAGCGTACTAGGACCCCTAAGGAGTTCCCGTGACCCCTTTTCACATATTGGAATGGTCAAGTGTGTCTTAAGGGGTCCTACGACCCCTTAAGGCACACTTGAGCATTCCAATGTGTCAAAAGGAGTCACAAGAACTCCCTAGGTGTCCTAACGCATGATAAAGCATACTAGGACCCCTAGGGAATCATCGTGACCCCTTTTGACACATTGGAATACTCTAGTGTGTCATAAGGGGTCGTAGGACCCCTTAAGACACACTTGATCATTCCAATGTGTCAAAAGGGGTCACGGGGACTCCCAAGGGGTCCTAACATGTGATAAAGCATACTAGGACCCCTAGGCAGTCATCGTGACCCCTTTAGACACATTGCAACACTCAAGTGTGTCTTAAGGGGTCCTTCGACCCCTTAAGACACACTTGAGCATTGCAATGTGTGGAAAGGGGTCACGGGGACTCCTTAGGGGTCCTAGTATGCTTTATCACACGTTACGACCCCTAGGGATTCCCCGTGACCCCTTTTGACACATTGGAATGCTCAAGTGTGCCTTAAGGGGTCCTATGACCCCTTAAGGCACACTTGAGCATTCCAATGTGTCAAAAGGGGTCCTACGACCCCTTAAGGCACACTTGAGCATTCCAATGTGTCAAAAGGGGTCCTACAACCCCTTAAGGCACACTTGAGCATTCCAATGTGTCAAAAGGGGTCCTACGACCCCTTAAGGCATACTTGAGCATTCCAATGTGTCAAAAGGGGTCACGGGGACTCCCTAGGTGTCCTAACGTGTGATAAAGCATACTAGGACCCTTAAGGAGTCCGTCTAACCCCTTTTGACACATTGGAATGCTCAAGTGTTCCTTAAGGGGTCGTAGGACCCCTTAAGGCACACTTGAGCATTCCAGTGTGTCAAAAGGGGTCACGGGGACTCCCTAGGTGTCCTAAAGCATGAGAAAATGTAATAGGACCCCTAAGGAGTCCCCGTGACCCCTTTTGAAACATTGCAATGCTCAAGTGTGCCTTAAGGGGTCCTACGACCCCTTAAGGCACACTTGAGTGTTCCAATGTGTCAAAAGGGGTCACGGGGACTCCCTAGGTGTCCTAACGGGTGATAAAGTGTACTAGGACCCCTAAGGAGTCCCCATGACCCCTTTTGACACATTGGAATGCTCAAGTGTGTCTTAAAGGGTCCTACGACTTCTTAAGGCACCCTTGAGTGTTCCAAAGTGTCAAAAGGGGTCAGGGGGACTCCTTAGGGGTCCTAACATGTACTAGGACACCCAGGGAGTCCCCATGACCCCTTTTGATACATTGAAATGCTCAAGTGTGCGTTAAGGGGTCGTAGGACCCCTTAAGGCACACTTGAGCATTCCAATGTGTCAAAAGGGGTCATGGGGACTCCCTAGGTGTCCTAATGCGTATGCTTTATCACATGTTAGGACACCTAGCGAGTCCTCCTGACCCCTTTTGACACATTGGAATGCTCAAGTGTGCCCTAAGGGGTCCTACAACCCCTTAAGGCACACTTGAGCATTCCAATGTGTCAAAAGGGGTTAGGGGGACTCCCTAAGGGTCCTAACATGTACTAGGACACCTTGGGAGTCCCCATGACCCCTTTTGACACATTGGAATGCTCTAGTGTGTCTTAAGGGGTCCTTCGACCCCTTAAGACACACTTGAGCATTGCAATGTGTCAAAAGGGGTCACGGGGACTCCTTAGGTGTCCTAGTGCGCCTTATCATGCGTTTGGACACCTCGGGAGTCCCCGTGACCCCTTTTGACACATTGGAATGCTCAAGTGTGCCTTAAGGGGGTCGTTAAGGCACACTTGAGCATTCCAATGTGTCAAAAGGGGTCACGGGGACTCCCTAGGTGTCCAAACGCATGATAACGCGTACTAGGACCCCTAAGGAGTCCCCGTGACCCCTTTTGACACATTGCAATGCTCAAGTGTGTCTTAAGGGGTCCTTCGACCCCTTAAGACACACTTGAGCATTGCAATGTGTCAAAAGGGGTCATGGGGACTCCCAAGGTGTCCTAGTACATGTTAGGACCCTTAGGGAGTCCCCCTGACCCCTTTTGACACATTGGAATGCTCAAGTGTGCCTTAAGGGGTTGTAGGACCCCTTAGGGCACACTTGAGCATTCCAATGTGTCAAAAGGGGTCAGGAGGACTTGCTAGGTGTCCTAACGTGTGATAAAGCATACGCGTTAGGACACCTAGGGAGTCCCTGTGACCCCTTTTGACACATTGGAATGCTCAAGTGTGCCTTAAGGGGTCCTACGACCCCTTAAGGCACACTTGAGCATTCCAATGTATCAAAAGGGGTCACGGGGAATCCCTGGGTGTCCTAGTACGTGTTAGGACCCCTAAGGAGTCCCCCTGACCCCTTTTGACACTTTGGAACACTCAAGGGTGCCTTAAGAAGTCATAGGACCCCTTAAGACACACTTGAGCATTCCAATGTGTCAAAAGGGGTCACGGGGACTCCTTAGGGGTCTCGTTAAGGCACACTTGAGCATTCCGATGTGTCAAAAGGGGTCACGGGGACTCCTTAGGTGTCCAAACGTGTGATAAAGTGTACTAGGACCCCTAAGGAGTCCCTGTGACCCTTTTTCACGCATTAGAATGCTCAAGTGTGTCTTAAGGGGTCCTACGAACCCTTAAGGCACACTTGAGCATTCCAATGTGTCAAAAGGGGTCACAGGGACTCCCTAGGTGTCCTAACGCCTGATAAAACATACTAGGACCCCTAAGGAGTCCCTGTGACCCCTTTTGACACATTGGAACACTGAAGTGTATCTTAACGGGTCCTACGACCCCTTAAGGCACCCTTGAGTGTTCCAATGTGTTAAAAGGGGTCAGGGGGACTCCTTAGGGGTCCTAATGCGTACTAGGACACCCAGGGAGTCCCCGTGACCCCTTTTGACACATTAGAATGCTCAAGTGTGCCTTAAGGTGTCATAGGACCCCTTAAGGCACACTTGAGTGTTCCAATGTGTCAAAAGGGGTCACGGGGACTCCTTAGGGGTCCTATTATGCTTTATCACACGTTAGGACATCTAGGGAGTCCTCGTGACCCCTTTTGACACATTGGAATGCTCAAGTGTGCCTTAAGGGGTCCTGCGACCCCTTAAGGCACACTTGAGCATTCCAATGTGTCAAAAGGGGTCATGGGGAATCCCTAAGGGTCCTAACATGTACTAGGTCACCTAAGGAGTCCCCGTGACCCCTTTTTACACATTGGAATGCTCTAGTGTGTCTTAAGGGGTCCTACGACCCCTTAAGACACACTAGAGCATTGCAATGTGTCAAAAGGGGTCACGATGACTCCCTTGAGGTGCTAGTATGCCTTATCACGTGTTAGGAACCCTAGGGAGTCAAAAGGACCCCTTAAGACATACTTGAGCGTTCCAATGTGTCAAAAGGGGTCAGGGGGACTCCCTAGGGGTCCTAGTACGCGTTAGGACACCTAGGGAGTCCCCCTAACCCCTTTTGACACATTGGAACACTCAAGTGTGTCGTAAGGGGTCGTAGGACCCCTTAAGGCACACTTGAGCATTCCAATGTGTCAAAAGGGGTCAGGGGGACTCCCTAGGTGTCCTAATGCATGATAAAGTGTACTAGGACCCATAAGGAGTCCTCATGACCCCTTTTGACACATTAGAAAGCTCAAGTGTGTCTTAAGGTGTTCTATGACCCCTTAAGGCACACTTGAGCGATCCAATGTGTCAAAAGGGGTCAGGGGGACTCCCTAAGGGTCCTAACATGTACAAGGACACCTAGGGAGTCCCCGTGACCTCTTTTGACACATTGGTATGCTCAAGTGTGTCTTAAGGGGTCCTAAAACCCCTTAACACACACTAGAGCATTCCAATGTGTCAAAAGGTGTCACGGGGACTCCCTAGATGTCCTATCTTGTGATAAAGCGTACTAGGACCCCTACGGAATCATCATGACCCCTTTTGACACATTGGAATTCTCTAGTGTGTCATAAGGGGTCGTAGGACCCCTTAAGACACACTTGAGCATTCTAATGTGTCAAAAGGGGTCATGGGGACTCCCTAGGGGTCCTAACGCATGATAAAGCGTACTAGGACCCCTAGGGATTCATTGTGAGCCCTTTTGACACATTGGAACACTCAAGTGTGTCTTAAGGGGTTGTAGGACCCCTTAAGACACACTTGAGCATTCCAATGTGTTAAAAGGGGTCACGATGACTCCCTAGGGGTCCTAGTATGCCTTATCACATGTTAGGAACCCTAGGGAGTCAAAAGGACCCCTTAAGACACACTTGAGCGTTTCAATGTGTCAAAAGGGGTCACGGGGACTCCCTAGGGGTCCTAGTACACGTTAGGATGCCTAGGGAGTCCCCTTGACCCCTTTTGACCCCTAGGGAGTCCTAATGCATTCCAAAGGGTCATGGTTCCATAGAAGTTGCATTTCAAACCCTAATGACCCCTTAACATGCCTACTGACCCCATTTCAACATGTGCTCTCCCGAGAGCTCCCCATGGACCCCTTTTGCGTTTTCTTAAGAAAAAGTCATCCAAATTTGGTACATAGGTCCTCTGACATGTCTTAATGAATTTGAAAGGGTCACTATTCCATAGAAGTTGCATTTAGAACCCTAATGACCCCTTAACAGGCCTACACACCATGATTCGACATGTGGTCTCCCGAGACCACCCCATGGACCCCTTTTGAGTTCTACTAGAAAAAAGTTATCCAAATTTGGTACATAGGTCCTCTAACATGTCCTAATGCATTCTAAAGGGTCACCATTCCATCAAAGTCACATTTGGAACCCTAATGACCCCTTAACAGGCTTATGGACCCTGATTCGACATGTGGTCTCCTTAGAGAACCCCATGGACCCTTTTTGAGTTCTACTAGGAAAAAGTCATACAAATTTGGTACATAGGTCCTCTAACATGTCCTAATGTGTTCCAAAGGGTCACCATTCTATCCAAGTTTCATTTGTAACCCTAATGACCCCTTAACAGGCCTACCGACCTGTTTCAACATGTGGTCTCTTAAGAGCACCCCATGGACCCCTTTCGAGTTCTACTATGAAAAAGTCTTCCAAATTTGCTATGTAGGTCCTATGACATGTCGTAATGCATTCCAAAGGGTCACCATTCCATCAAAGTTTTATTTGGAACCCTAATGACCCCTTAACAGGCCTACCGACCCCATTTCAACACGTGGTCTCCTGAGAGCACACCATGGACCCCTTTCAAGTTTTACTAGGCTAAAGTCATCCAAATTTGGTACATAGGTCCTATGACATAACCTAATGCATTCCAAAGGGTCACCGTTCCATTGAAATTTCATTTGGAACCCTAATGACCTCTTAACAGGCCTACCAACCCCGATTCGACATGTGGTCTCCTGAGAGCACCCCATGGACCCCTTTCGAGTTCTACTAGGAAAAAGTTATCAAAATTTGGTACGTAGGTCATTTGATATGTTGTAATCTGTTCCAAAGGATCACCATTCATCAAAAGTTTCATTTGGAACTCTGATGACCCCTTAAGTCACCTATCAACCCTAAATCGCACAATGGTCTCCCAAGAGCACCCCATGGACCCTTTTCAAGTTTGACTAATCAAAATCCATCTAAATTGTGGAGTTAGGTCCTTTGACATGTCCGAATACGTTCCAAATGGTCACCGTGCATCAAACATTGTCTCACGAGCCCTGATGACCCCTTAAGATGCCTAGCAACACTGATTGGACATGTGGTCTCCTGAGAGCACCCCATGAACCCTTTTTGAGTTTGACTAGGAAAAAGTCATTAAAATTTGGTACATTGGTCCTTGGACATGCCCTATTGCCTTCCAAATGGTCACTGTACATCCGAAGTTGCCTCACAAACCCTAATTACCCCTTAAGACGTCTAGCGACCCAGATTCGACTTGTTGTCTCATGAAAGGATCTGTTATAACTTAAATTAAATATTAAAATAATATATAAAATATTTGAAAAAATATAATATTTAATAGACTAAATATATAATATATATTATAAGATATATTAGATATTACATTTAATATATATTATCAAATATACAATATATTAATGTCCTATTCATTTTATATATTATATATATTAGACATTATATTATATACGTGCAACAATATTTAATATTTAATATTATATATATATATATATATATATATATATATATATATATATATATATATATATATATATATATATATATATATATATATATATATTATGTAACATTTATATTATAATATAAAAATATTGCATTTAATATAAATCTGAACAGACTATATACTTAGGTCGTTTAAATTGATATTATCGAATATATAATATAAATAAATAATATATATAATATATATACTATATAATATAAAATATAAAACATAAAATATAAAACATAAATATAAAATATATTAATTATTGATTGTCAGGGTGAAAGAAAAAAAATCAAAATTAAAGGGAAATAAAAAAAGAGTGGGAGGGGCAAACTTTTCAAAATTCAAATTCAAACAAAATCGGGTACATGAAAAAATCGGGTACCCGATTAGGTTTGGTAATAGCTTTGGAAACCAAAGCCCCATGGTCAATGCTGAAGGTGTGCAAAAAATGTGTTTTTTCTGTATTTTTCTTATATCGACACTTCGACCATTAGGTTGATGACTTTTTTTCCACCCTATTTAGATAAAATGAAAAAGGGTTTCTTTGGATGATTGTCAGCTTTCCATCAATATAAGTGCTGTCAGATTTTGAATTCGTTAAGTATTTATTAGTTATTTTCTAGTTCACTTACGTCTAAAGTCCTGATTGACATACTGATGGAAAAAAAGCTATAACTTTCAAACCGTATAACATTTTTGAAATCTGAAAGATGCGTCACATTCTATGCTTTGTCTAGTATAAGAAAAAATTTAAAAAAATTGAATTATGATAAGTTTTCAATGAGTAAAGGTGGTCAGACATGAGAGTTTTTAAATTCTGAAAGCGTTGTAGCAAAAAAATATAATTAATTATCTGTTTGGAATAAAAATACCAAAAAATATGTGTCACATCCGAGCATGAGTCAGCTTCTTATATATAGAATATTATAAAAAAATATTATCATTTTCTTTTGATTAGTGTGGTCAGACATACACATACTTCTTTTTTTTTTGCTGAAATGTTTGTAGTGCTGCATTGCAATCTATACTTTTTACCAATCATATTAATTTTGTTTCAAAAAAGGCTTAGTAGTTTAGAAACGACATTCAATTTCCTACAAATTATGTTCTTACAACTTTTTGATATTAGGTAGATAACTAGCTCATTTTTTCACGTCAAGTTGACTAATCTTGATTTTCTGATTTTTCATTGCCACTTAAGGGCATAGTTTGGCCCCTCATGATCCTACACATACCCTAGAGTATAGACAATAAAAACAATATAAGCGTACATAGTTACCTTTCATTTTTAATGTTTCCTATTAAAAATTAGACTAAAATTTGATTTATAACAACAAACATTGTTTTGCTTCAATTTGATATTAAAAAAGTGTAAGATATAGGAAGAAAAGAATTCACAATAATAGCTACTAATATTTTAGAAGGCAATAGTGGCTATAGTTGTGGATGGAAAGGAATTGTGTTGAGATATAAAAAAGAGAATAACCAAGCTGAAAGAACAAATAAGACAAAACAAAAGTAGAAGAAAATAGAAGACACGCAAAGGAACCTATAAAAAATGAAAAATTGAGTTATGGTAGAGATTGAAGTAGCATGAGGAATGTAATTATAAGAAAGTAAGAAAAAATGAAAATTCTAGAAGAGGCAGTGAAGGAGTGTGAAGGTGGAAAAAAATAGTTAAAATAAATATTTACCTTATAAGCCAAAGTTGTTTTCAAAGAGGTAAAACATAAAATCTTAAATTGATCAATGAATAGAATTCTTAAAATAGAAAAAACTAATTACTTAGAAGAGTTAGTAGAGTTATCAATTCATAGAAAATTTTCTAATGTAATTTCCAAGGTAAAAAAAGATAGGTCAGTGGAATGAAACTGTTGAAGTATTTTATTTTGAAGATATTATAGAGAAAAATCAATTAAAAGAATATCTTTAAAATTCCATAAGTGATTAAAGGAGAGATTATCTTTATGAGACAAATTGTTATAAAAGACTAACTAACTTGCAACAAAAAAGGCCATGTGCATCAAATAATTGAACTGACCTGGAAATATTGGCTATTGCAAGTTGGGAGGTGCACATAGTGGTTCCTACAACAATGCACTGAATTCCCTCATTTAATTTCTCCTTCTAGTCTGGAATTTGCTCATTCAACTGCACAATTTGCTTGCCAAGATTAAGAGTCCTTCTCAAAACATCAAGGCACTCACTCTTGTTCTTAGACATCTTACTAAATCTCTCTAGCACGGATCCCAACATACAAAGTGCTATTCCTACTTTAGGAACTTTCTCAAAGTCTTTGAGCACTTCTATACAAAACTTTTCAATCTCTTCAATTGTGCCATCCCTAGAAGTTTTCTGTAAAGAAATTATCCAAGAATATTTAAGGTATGACAATCAACATCCATTAATTAATTTCTCAAATCTATATAGTTACAGCCATGCAATAATTTATAACTGGCTAGAGATAAATCCGGAAGAAATGCAATCACTAGTTAACTTTATTGTTCTGAAATGGAAATTATACCTTTATAGGATGCTTGCCAATGTATTTATCTAGCATCTCCAACATTACTTGACCATCTTGGATATAAGAGCCTATTGTTGAATTAGATCCTCCATCATCACTCTTCTCTCTCGATTGTATTGGACAACACCATATTCAGACTCAATATACCCTAAATTATTGTTAAGAAAAAGATATCCTAAAATGTACAATTGTTGTTTACAAGATTTTATTGTAAACAATATAAAACTTACTCTGATCTTCGAATGGCGACTGGAAGATCGGAAGGAGTGGGAGTGGGAGTGACAAGGATTTTGAATTTGAAGGTGGGTGGGAAACCTAGCCTGCATCCTGTGGGAGCTAGCATCGATGCTTCCTCTGGAGATCTGGAATCTGTAGCACCAGAGACAAAGGATGGGGTCCCGCATGAAAAGTAGAAGGACCCTGGGAAGGTTGAGAAGGTGAGGGAAGAGACTTCGGGTACTTCTCCTATTTCTCCCACTATCTCAAAGACCCAGACACGTGACCAGGATGGAAAATTCTCAACTCAGAAGTGGTCAACTCTCTTTGGGGTTAAACCTACAGGCAAGTCCTCTTTCCCTTCCATCAAGGATTTATTAGATAAGGAAAAAGGAAAATATGTCATAGAGATACCTAATGAACTGGTAGACTACAATATTGCTACCATGGAGCATACTCTAGTTGGAAAATTTGTTGTCTCTAGGCCTAATATAGACATTGTTAGACTTTTTGCTTTTAAGAAATGGGACTTAAAGGGCCAAGTCCAAGTTATAGCGATGGAAAAAGGATTCATGTCTTTTGAGTTCTCCTACAAAGAGGACCTAGATAAAATACTATGTACCAGTACCTGGGCCATTGGAAAGGCTACTCTAGCACTGCAAAAATGGACCCCCATGCTAGACCTCAATGACTCTTTCTTTTTTCAAGCCCCTGTGTGGGTAAGACTGCCAGAATTACCCTTGGAGTTCTGGAATGAAGATGTTTTCGATGGAATAGCCAAATCCTTTGGCACCCTTCTATCCATAGACCCAGTGACTGTTGCAAGACGACGTCTTACCTATGCAAGGATTTGTATAGGGGTAGAAGCTGGACAAGACATGCCAAAAATCATTGAGATTCACTCCAAACTGGGTAAACTAATATAAAAATTGGACTATGAAAGTGTCCCCTTTGCTTGCTTCCATTGTAAGAAAGTGGGACACAATGCAAAGTCATGTCTAGTGTTCTAGAGCCAAGAAAAAGAAAGGAAAGCTAGAATCACACAAAGAAAGAAAAACAATGGTAAGAACCTAAGTTAGGAACAAGCAGAACCTAAGGAGAAACCAAAACCCTAGATGGGAAATGAGGCCAACACTCATAGGATATGGAAGAAAAAAGAACAGGCTTTGAACCCTAAAATTGGGAATATCAATGTAGAAAAAGAAATAATAGAGGAAGGGGAGCTACCAGCTCAACAGATCAATAATAAAGTTACCATTGGAGAGCTTCTCTTTCAAGAAGGCATAGGGTTGGAGGTAAATATCCAACAAGAAATCTCGAAAGAGGATAAGGTCGATAGTTGGGTTGAAGGAGGTGATTCCTACCCTGGCTCCTCCTTCATTTCTATGGTTTTAGATTCCTTGGAATCTCCTTGGGAGGAAGGCTTCTCTAGCCTGACTCAGAGGAATCAAATTGGGTCTCTAGATTCCCAACCTAGTCCTATGAAACAGACTTCTAGTAAGGTCCTTCAAATAGAAGAACTCATGGCTTCTGTTTCAGCAAACCAGCTCACTAAAATGGAATCTAGATTTTTGCAAAATACAAAGAAGAAAAGGAGGGATGGACTACGGTTCACAAGAAGAAGCCTAGTAGTAGAGATCCCTCCCCAATTTCCCTGTCATCCACCAGAAGTAGAAGCAAAGTGGATGTTGGTGCCAAACCTAAAACTCTAAGCAGAAAGAGAGCCAGTCAGATCAGGCAAGAAGAAGTCAGCAAGAATATAGCGGATGGAACTCAGCGTACCATCCAGGCTGCCTATAACTCCAATAAGAAATGAAGATCATTTCTTGGAACATCTGTGGGCTCAACAGGTCACACAAGCGGGACCTAATTAGAAACATGATAAGGGATCATAGACCTAACATTTTCTTAATTCAGGAAACTAAGATGCAGAAGGACAAATTAGAGAGTATTAGCTTCAACAAAGTTATGGAGAAAAAAGCATCCAGTTTCGATGGAGCTTCTGGTGGCCTTATGACTATGTGGAACTCTTTCCATCTCAAAGCAGAAGTCATCTATGAAGAAGGTAATTTTCTTCTCATGCAATTCACTAAAATAAAGGATAATGATAGCTGGTTAGACATGAATATCTATGCCCCTAATTCTAAGAAAGGAAGAAGATCCTTTTGGGATAAGATCAAAGCTATTGTCACCCCTCTTAGCTTGGCAAAGGGAATCATCATGGGGGACTTCAACACTACCCTCAAAGAAGGGGAAAAATAGGGTGGGATGCCTCCTGACCTTGAAAGTAGGCAAGACCTTGTGGACTTCATCAATGATCAGGCCCTTCTTGATTTGGATCTCCAAGGAGCTGACTTCACCTTGTCTAATAGGAGATTAGGATAGGACTGTATCCAAGTTTAGTTGGACCACGCTCTGATAATGATGGACTGGTTGAACCATTATTCTCTCAATCTCTATGCTCTAGCCAGAGCCGGTTTTGACCACTCCCCGATCTCTCTCTCCCTCGATGAGATAGCCAAGAAAAGGAATTTCCCTTTCAGATTCAAAAATATGTGGATTTATCACCCAAATCTGATGAACAAAATTAAAGAATGATGAAATATTGATGTTTAGGGCACTGCTATGTTCAAAGTAGCTAAAAAGCTCAGAAACATTAAAAGCAATGTTAAACTATCAAATAAGGAGGAGTTCAGCCATATTTTTACTACTAAAGATAATATCCTCTCTAATCTAAACCTTATCCAACAAGAAATTCAAAAAGAGGGATACAATGAGGAAAGACTGAATAAGGAGAAATCTATTCTCACTCAATATCATAATGTCATAGGGTAGGAGGAAACTTTCTGGAAGCAGAGATCGAGGTCCATATGGTTAAGCTAAGTTTATCAAAATACTCATTTCTTCCACCTCTCCACTATGAAACACAAAGCTGCCAATAGGATTAACAATATTAAGAAGGGAAGCCTTGTCTTGCAGGAAGATAAGGACATCATGACAGAAGCAATTGCTTACTTCTCTTCTCTCCTTTCCAAAAATGAAGAGTTATCAATGCAAGATTAGGACAAGCTTCTTAATAACATCCCAAAAATCATATCTTCAGACCAAAATAAATTCCTTTTCTCTATACCAGACTCTTCTGAGGTTAATCACACCCTAGATTCTCTTCCCAGAGATAAAGCCCTAGGCCCAAATAGCTTCCCAATGTTCTTTTTTCATCATTACTGGGAGGTGGTGAAAGAGGACTTGGTTAAAGCAGTGCAGGAATTCTTTGGATTGAAAAATCTTCTTAAAGAGCTCAACACCACCTTTCTGGTGCTTATCTTGAAGACTTCTAGAGTGGACTCAATGGAGCTTTCTAGGCCCATAATCCTTTGCAATTCTTTCCTAAAGATCATATCCAAGGTGATTACCTCAAGTTTCTCCCTTCCTTGATCTCACAATAACAATTTAGTTTTGTGCCTGGTCATCAGATTCTAGACTCCATTATGATGGTGCACGAAGTGATCCACTCTTTAGAAGCTGGGAAAAGGGAAGGTTTTCTTCTTAAATTGGACCTTTCAAAAGTGTATGATCGAGGATATTGGTAGTTCCTCCTCAGAGTTCTCAATGCCTATAGTTTCAACTCTCATATCTGCAAAATCCTTCATCAGATCTTCTCTACCCCCTCCCTGACTATTCTAATCAATGGCTCCCCTTCGGCCTTTTTCAAACCCACTAGGGGCTAGAGGCAAGGGGATCCTCTTTCTCCAATCCTCTTTATCATCTTGGTTGAATGCCTTGGAAGACTCATCTCTTCTTCTAGGAGGGAGGGTAACATGAAAGGTATCAACCCTTCCACTGGAAACAATGTCTTCTCACACCAGCAATTTGTGGATGACACCATTTTAGGATGAGAGGCCTCAGTGGGAGAAGATAAAGTGGTCAAAGACCTTCTTAATTCTTATATCAGAAACTAGCCAATCAATAAACTGGAATAAAAGTTCCATTTACTTCTCCAACACCCCTGAGGGGAGGCAGAGGAAAATGGCCAACATCCTAGGGTGTGGAATCAACACTTAATTACCATCCTCCTATCTGGGATTACCCTTAGGAGTGAGACCCCCAGAAGATTTTTGGAACAAACTCATAGATAGATTTAATAGGAAGCTTGCAAGATGGAAAGGGGCCACTCTCAGCCAAGAAAGAAAGATATAACTGGTTAAATCCACTCTTCAAAACCTCCCAACATATGCTCTAAGCCTCTTTTCCATCTTGGCTAAAGTTGCAGAGTCTATGGAAAGAATCCAGAAAATATTTTTGTGGTCTGGGTCTGAGGATCACAAGTGTATACCCCTAATCACCTAGGAAAAAGTTTTCTACCCAAAGAAATCTAGTGGTCTTGGTATAAGGAAAATTAGTCTATTTAATAGAGCTCTGCAAGCCAAACAAATATGGTGAATCTTCAATAGCAAAGGGGAATGGCGTGACATAATAGAAGACAAATATCTTTCCCACAATTTGATGAAGCTCTTCTTTGAAGAGCTAAATACTCTGAAAGGCTCTATCATATGGAATGGTCTTCTTAATGCTAGGGAACTGGCTAAATCTAAAGCAAAATGGAAGATCAAGAATGGATAGGCTATAAATTTTTGAGATGACAATTGGCTCCAAGATGGATGTTTGAAGGATAGAGCAAGATTCAATACTTGGCATGATGTTTGTATCCAAACCTATGGTACTCAAGCCAACAACTACAGAATGGAAGGAAAATAGGTGGATCTAACTCAGATTTCTCAGGATTTGGCTCCCCTTATGACTACCCTCAATACGGTCTCTATCCTCAGACTAGGATGAAATTATATGGGAAGGGACCCCTAATGGTAAATTCACCATGGCCTCAGCTTATATCACCAGAATCCTCATTTTCAAGAAGCTAATCCATTATGAGTGAAAGCATGGATTCCTGGTCTTACCCCCAAAATCAGTGTTTTCTTCTGGCTCCTGCTCCAGGATCACATTCTTACAATTGACAATCTTATCAAGAGAGGCTTTCAGATTCCCAATAGGTGTGTGCTTTGCAGATGCCAAGCGGAATTGGTCGACCATATGTTTATACACTGCTCTTTTGTAAGTAAAATTTGGAACCTTCTCCTTTCTTCCCTGGACCTTTCATGGTTCTTTCCCCTATTTTTTCAAGAGCTCTTCTCTCAATGGTCTTTCTATAAATTTAATTTGGATTCTCACAATTTTTTCCCCTGGGTCCTTCCCCACTTCTATTGGGGAGTTTGGAAAGAACGCAATAATTGAATCTTTTGTGATTGCTCTGCTCCCCCCAAAATTATTTTTGAAAAGATAAAATATGTTGTTAAAGAAAACTACTTTTTCTATGGAAGTAAAAATTTCTTTGCAGGAATGACCCAGGACAAGTCGTAGGAGAGAAGACAAAATTGTACCTAGAGCTCCCCCCCGTCTGGTTGGTCTAAAGCCAACTTCGACGGAGCTGCTAAAGGAAACCCCTGTCATGCTGGAAGTGGTGGTGTTATCAGAAACAATTATGGCTTAGGCCTAGAAGCTGTCATTCTTCCTTTGGGTACCTAAACAAACCACTTTGTAGAAGAAAATGCAGCTCTCCAAGTGACCAAGATTGCCCGTGACATTGGGGTTAATAAGCTTTGGCTCGAAGGTGATTCAATGAACTTCATCAATTTCCTTAATCATCACCATTCTCCATCCTAGTCAATATCCACTATGATCAAAGAGACGAGAGCTATTTTAAACTCCTTCGACAAGGTGTACATCTCCCACGTGTACAGGGAGGCCAACATAGTTGCTGACTATTTTTCCAACATGGTAGTTAAAAGGGAAGCCAAGATATGGTATAACTGTGGAGATCTCCCCAGTGATGTCAAGGACCTAATTAATAGGGAAAAACTCCAAAGTGCAAAGGGAATAATAAAAAATAATAATCATGAGTAATGGAGTGAAGCGAATGTGTCAATTCATTATTGACAAGTATAGGAGGGAAAGGAAAAGCAATTATGGCACATCCCTTTGGAACGCTTTCTAGGTTATCTTTCCCAAGAAAATCATTTCTCCTAAAAAGGAAACTAGAAAGCTAAGATTGAAAGCAATGAATAATAGAAACATCAAGAGATCTCACCAGAACTAGAGAAGAGTCTACATCCCTACTAGAGAGATGATGGGGGAAAGACATAGAAGGGAGCCTGAGAATGACTATGCAAAATGGAAGAGATGTACTAAGGTCTGGGAGGCTTTGCAAAAAGGGGAGATAACAAATTTTATCAAGAGACTTCATGGCAGCAGGAAGGAGGTAACTAATAGTTTTGTGAAAAGCTGGAATGAAGGTTTGGTTGATATTGAGGACAAAACCTTCATGGTTATAGAGGAAGTCATATCCAATGTTATCGGCATTCCCATTGTTGGTAAAAAAATTTACAGGGACCGTAAAATCTCTGAGAATGCGGTAACTGATTTTGTGAGAAACCAAGATGAGAAGAATGCTATTAAAAAATCAAGAACTTACTACCAGCCCAAGGGAATAAAGATGTTGTGGAAGTATGTCCTCAAAGCTCTCATTTCTTACATCACCTTGGATATGAGATTCAATAGAATCAGGACATACCATTTTGTTTTGATGAATCACTTCAGGGATGAAAAGAAGGTATCCATTCATTTTTACCTTTATTCTTTGATAAATGATAATATAAATGGCTTTAGGGAAAAGAATATTGCAAATCCTACTTTGCATGAGGGTCTTTTATTGCTAATCTATAAATATTTCAAAGCCCAAATAATGGGAAAGGAGATTCTAGAGAATAAGGATAATAATGAGGCTTTTGTGTTGGACTATATCCCCTCGGATGGTTACAGTAAAGAAAGGAAAACAGAGGATTATGAAGAAGAAGAAAGCAAAAAAATGAAATAGGGGTCCTCCTCTAAAAAGAGACCCTATGGAACGGTTAAAAAATATAAGCCCACTAAGAAGCAGGTCAAGAAGGAGCCCCTCTCTAAAGTGGACTATAATGACAATGCTGAGGATATGACCATTGATGATGAGGATTGTAACCCTGTGGAAGCAACCAGCAAGGAGAAATCCTAGCTTAAAGGGGAGATATCTAATACTAACAGGGAAATCGAGGGTGACCTCTCGGTTGACCTTGATATCAGCGAAGATAATTCCATCCCTCCCCCTTCTGGAGATAATGTTCATCTGTAGGACCCCAACATGGAGAAGCTTGATGATAACAAGGGAAACCCCTCTTCCCACCCCCCAATATTCAAGACATTTCAGAAGATAAAAATCAGTCTAGGGAGTATCACAGTCAAGATTTTGGAAAAGGGAAAAAAGTCTAGAGGAATTTCAACATGAACACTCTTAGGATGGGAATCATAAGAGAAGTTGTTTCCCAAAATCCTCGAGGACACTGATGGTAAAATTCAGAAGGAGGAACTTATTGACCCTGCACTAGTGGTTCTCAGTGACAAAGCCAGGGAGATGGAGATAAATTTTCTCAACAATGTGAAGAACTGCATGCTTGACCAACTCAGGGCCTTCAAATGGCTCTATTTTGAAATTTATGAGTTAAAGGATAAAATTCAGTGCATGAATGGTAATGGTCATAGAGCTACCGAGTATAAGAGTAGCCTTGAGACTAGGATCAAGCACATGGAAAGAAAAATGAAAAGCCTTAATGACACTCTTAAAGGCATCACCAAACAAAACTACAACATTCTCAAAGCATCCAATGAACACATCAAAATGCTTATAGATTAAATGGAAGAGAAGTTGGTTAACAAGGACGAGCACAAAAACACTGAGAACAACAAGGACCTATCAAATGATGGACCGGGAAAGAGGAATAGAGAAAAGATAAGAAACAACATGGCTAAAGATGGTTCTCAAGAAATCCAGTAGGTCAAAGAAGCTACAGAGAAGATGGAGATTCTAAAAAATAATGCAGTTGAAATGCTTAGGAATCTCACCTGATTCAGGCCACTGGTTCTTTTCTCCACACTTGTCTTTTGTTTTTTATTTGACTTATCTTTTGAGAAGTTGGTTTTGGCCAGCCTGTGGCCTGTTTCATCTTTTGATTAGCACTTGATACTCTCTATTCTTTACTTTTAGCTTCATTTATTTTGGATTTGGGTTTCAAGAACCCTGTAAAACCTATTTTAATTAATCAAAAACTTACTACAATCTTCATTAACTCTTCTAAAAGCTAAATTAGACCTTCAGTGTGGCTTATGTCATTGAATTTCTATAGAAAATTCTTAAAATCAGTCATGGTGGCTGTGGAGTTTTGTTCAGAAGATTGTGAAGGCGAGGAAGTAGGGGAATGGGTGGTAATGATCTGTTGGTAAGGAGGTGAAGAGATGGGTGATTGTTGAGAAGATTGTTGAGGTGAAGGGGAGAATAAACTGCAGCAAGAGCAGCAACAAAAAGAACAGAAATCTTGGGCCATCTTATAGTGAGAAAATAAGGCAGACAAGAGAAAAAAACTTAGTACTGTTATCTTCCTCTTTTAGAGAAAATGAATCGAGCTGAACAGCTAAGAAAGGGCCTTTCTCTTTGTGATTCCCTTCTCTTAGATTTTGTGTTTATTAGAGGCCATGGTTCATTTTTCATGAATTTTTGAAGTGATGTAGGAGCATCTGGGGTCCTGAGTAATCTTGCATCACCAAAAATATTTCATGTTTTCCTATTCCTATTTGTTGTTTGTTTCATCGCTGATGTTGCTATTGGTTTCATGCCTTGCATAGTTAATACAATGTTGTATACCTAATCTAGAGCATTCTCCTAAGAGCACATGTCCTAATTCATTTGGATCTAAAAGTTATCACCATTTTCCTTGGGTATCAATTTTCTGCTAGTTTCGCATGAAACGTGTGGTATTTCACCTTGCGCGGTTCTGTGCAGGAAAAATGGATCTTGTGAAGTTCAATATATGTTCTTGGATCATGTGTGGACCTAAATACATTAGCACATCATGTTTTATTCTTTCTTTCTTTAGTTTTGGTTCCTCTCCCTAAGTGGACCTATAATGTAATTAAATGCCTGACTGGCTGACTTGTGGCTTTGCTGGTTGTATATTTGGAGTTTGTGTAGATGATAGGAGAGATAAAGGATAGAGAGAAAATAGAGAAGAGGTAGATACATGAATAGATACATCATTTAAGAGAGAATTTTATGGGCACAATGAATTTGCATTCATAATTTCATTGTATAAGGCCGAAACCCAGAAGGCCTCACAACCGAACATGTTGATGATTTTATAATAATTGCACCAATGTTGTTGCCAGTTGCTTGTCTCATATCCATTTTTTTTAACTCCTTTCATGTGGTTTTAATATTTCTTCCGTGTGTAACTCTGAGCACGGATTGTTTGTGGGTTTAAGTGGAGTCAATTAACCTTAATTATGCCTATATCCTCCCTACCCCTGCGTCAGGTGGTATCAGAGCAAATTCTTTCTTGAGGATTGGATCATGGACAAGCATGTTGGATTGGTTGTACGGTGGAAGATCTTAAATCTTATCTATAACTTTTAGAAGCTTATGATCTTTCTGGAACCTGATTGTCAAGATGGTTCATGGTAAACAAACTGATAATGCTATCATGGATATGTTGAGGCAAATTGCAACTAGGCTTGAAGCTGTAGAGACAGCCTAGAGAAGAGGCACACATCTTGAAGATGTTAGTGATGAAGAAGAAGCATCACCTAATCCTGAACTTGAAGTTGAACAAGATGAGGAAAGACTCTTGAGAGTTTTGTCTAAAGCTAACTCCAGACCTGTAGTTGAAGTTGCTTGTTATTATGGAAGACTTGAGACCAATGCACTTTTGGATTGGATCTATGAGATGGATAAATAATTTGAGTATGAAGGTACTCCTAATAATAAGAAGGTCAATATAGCAATTACAAAGTTGAAAGATCATGCATCTCTTTGGTGGGATCATTTGCAAACTGAGAGACAGAAGAGAGGAAAAGAAAAGATCAAGACATGGATGAAGATGCTTGGAAATATGAAAAAGAAGTTTCTTCTAGCTAACTACCAAGTTAGTTTGATGAGAAAAATACAAAATTTGAGACAAAAGGACATGAGTGTGAAAGAACGTACTGAGGAATTCTACAAATTGGATATCAGATCTGGACATGTGGATGATGAAGTTGAGAAGGTGGCTAGATATCTGAATGGCCTAAGGATTTCGATTTAATATGAGATCAGTTATGTTAAGATAGATAGTGTGGAAGAAGCATACCAATTTTATTTGAAAGCATAAGAGAGATTAACAAAGGGACATGAACAAAGACAAAGAGGAAGAGGTGATAGATTTCAAAGAAGTAGAGGAAGATCTTATGTAGAAAGTAGTAGATCGAAAAATGCAGTACAAGATAAAGCATGGAAAGATGAACTTGCTGGTAGAAGAGGTAACTACTCTAGAGGTAGCTATACTTGATACTCTAGGAATAATAACAATAGTGGGAAAATAGATGAGAAATCTTGGTTTAAAGGTACATTTTACAAATGTGGTGAAGAAGGACATAGAGATTTTGAATGTACTAACTCTGGAAACAAGACTGGAGGAAATAGCAGAAAAAATTTGGCTTGTGAAGAAGTTGAGGAATTATCTAATGAACCTGAACATGGTGAAAACTTAATGCTAAGAAGGATATTGTGTAATGAAGAAGCTGATGAGGAACCTATACCGAGGAAAATTTTGTTCAAAACCAGATGTAAGATCGCTGAAAAATGTTGCAAGGTAATCATTGATAGTGGAAGTTATGATAATTTAGCATCTGAAGAGCTGGTTAACAAATTGTAGTTGCAGAGATTGAGACATCCTAAGCCTTACCATATTGCTTGGATCCAAAAGGAGCATAAACTACTTGTAAGTGAACAATGCCTTGTTAAGTTCAAAATTGGGAATTATCATGATGAAGTCCTGTGTGATATTATACCTATGGATTTTTGTCATATTCTTTTGGGTAGACCTTGGCAGTATGATAGGAAATCTTTGCATGATGGTAGATTGAATCAATATACTATTTGGATGGATGGAAATAAACAAATATTATTGCCTTTGGTAGAAAATTTTGAGGAAAGTCACTGTACTACAGTCAGAGTATGCTTGGTTGATGGAAAAAGATTTGTAATAGAATTGAAAGAACAAACTATTTTCTTTGTTTTAATTCCAAGGAAAATTGAGAAACAAGATGAGTTAGAACATGCACCTAAAGTTAAACCTTTCCTAACTGAATTTCATGACATCATTTTTGATAATGTACCTGATGGTTTACTACCTATGAAAAGTATAATTCATTGTATGGATTTGATATCGGGAGCTAGTTTGACTAATAAAGCACCACATAGGTTGACACCTGATGAAAAGACTAAGTTGAATAGACAAGTGCAATAATTTCTTGAAAGAGGTTTGATTAGGGAAAGTTTGAGTCCTTGTGCAGTACCTATTGTATTAGCACCTAAAAAGAATGGAGAATGGATAATGTGCAGTGATTCTAGAGCTATAAAAAAGATAACAATAAAGTACAGATTCCCTTTGCCTAGGATGGATGACATAATGGATAGTTTTAGTGGACCAAAGTATTCCACAAACATTGATTTGAAAAGTGGATATCATCAGATTAGGATTAGAAAAGGGGATGAATGGAAAACTACTTTTAAGACTAATGAAGGTTTGTACGAATGGTTGGTTATGTCTTTTGGTTTGACTAATGCACCTAGTACTTTCATGAGTGATGCAAGAGCATCTTGGGTCTTGAGTAATCTTGCATCACCAAAAATATTTCCTATTTTTCTTGTTGCTATCTATTATTCATTTTGGCACTGATGTTGCTCTTGGTTTCATGCCTTGCATAGTTAATTTAGTGTTGTGGACCTAATTTGGAGCATCCTCCTAAGAGCACACATCCTAATTCATTTGGAGCTGAAAGTTATCACCATTTTCCTCAAGTACCGATTTATCGCTACTTTTGCATGAAACATGTGGCATCTTGCCTTGCGCTATTCTGTATAGAGGAATTGGATCTTGTGACATTCAGGATATGTTCTTGGATCATGTGTGGACCTAAATTTTTCAGTGCATCATGTTTTGTTCCTTTTTTCTTTAGTTTTGGTTTCTCTTCCTAAGTGGACCTATAATGTAATTAAATGCCCGACTAGCCGACTTGTGGCTTTGCTGGCTATATATTTGGAGCTTGTGAAGATATTAAGTAGAAATATTAGGACAAGATAAGTAAGATAGAGATATTAGAAACATCATTGTATAGGCACAGTAGATTTGTATGCCTAAATTCATTATAATAAAGTTGAAACCCGGAACGCCTCACAGCCGGGCATGGTGATGATAATATAATAAGTGAACCAGTGTTGTTTCCTATTATTGTCTCATATCCATTGTGTTTTAAGCTTCTTTCATGTGGATTTACTATTTCTTATGTTGTGTACTCTTCGCAGGGCTTGTTAGTAGGTTAAGCAGTCTTAATTAACCCTAATTCTGCCTGCCTCTACTCTGCCTGTGTGTCAAGTGGTATCAGAGTTCTTTCTTTCTTGTGGATTAGATTGTGGAGAACCTTGTTGAATTGGTTGTAGGGTGGAAGATCTGAAATTTGACCTATAACTTGCAGAAGGTTATGATCTTTCTGGAACTTGATTGTCAAGATGGTCCGTGGTAAAGGAAATGATAATACTATCATGGATATGTTGAGACAAATTGAAACTAGGCTTGAAGTTGTAGAGATAGCCCAGAGAAGAGGTGCACATCTTGAAGATGTTAGTGATGAAGAAGAAGCAGCACCTAATCTTGAACCTGAAGTGGAACAAGATGAGGAAAGGCTCTTGAGATTTTTTTCTAAGGCTAACTCCAGGCCTTCTGTTGAAGTTGCTTGCTATGATGGAAGACTTGAGACCGATGCACTCTTGGATTTTATCTCTGAGATGGATAAATATTTTGAGTATGAAGGTACTCCTGATAATAAGAAAGTGAAAATAGTAATCACAAAGTTGAAAGGTCATGCATCTCTTTGGTGGGATCATTTGCAAATTGAAAGACAAAAGAGAGGAAAAGAAAAGATCAAGACATGGATAAAGATGCTAGGAAAGATGAAGACAAAGTTTCTTCCAGTTGATTATGAAGTTAGTTTGATGAGAAAAATGCAGAATTTGAGACAAAAGGAAATGAGTATGAAAGAATATACTAAGGAATTCTAGAAATTGGATATTAGATCTGGACATGTGGATGATGAAGTTGAGAAGGTGGCTAGATATCTGAATGGCCTAAGGACATCAATTCAAGATGAGATCAGTTATGTTAAGATAGATAGTGTGGAAGAAGCATATCAATTTTCTTTGAAGGTAGAAGAGAGATTGACAAAGAGAAATGAATAAAGACAAAGAGGAAGGGGTGGTAGATTTTAGAGAAGTAGAGGAAGACCCTATGGAGAAAGTAGCAAAACTGACAATGTAGTACAAGATAAAGCATGGAAAGATGAACCTACAGGTAGAAGAGGTAACTACTCTAGAGGTAGCTATACTAGTTACTCTAGGAATAACAATAATGGGAAAAGAGAAGATAGATATTGGTTTAAAGGTACTTGTTTAAAATGTGGTGAAGAAGGACATAGAGCTTTTGAATGTACTAACTCTGGAAAGAAGATTGGAGGTAATAGCAGAAACAATTTGGCTTGTGAAGAAGTTGATGAAGTGTCTAATGAACCTAAACATGGTGAGAACTTGATGCTAAGAAGGATCTTGTGTATTGAAGAAGCTGATGAAGAACCTATACTGAGGAAAAGTTTGTTCAGAACCAAATGTAAGATCATTGACAAATGTTGCAAGGTAATCATTGATAGTGGAAGTTCTGATAATTTGGCATCCGGAGAGCTAGTTAACAAATTGTAGTTGTAGAGATTGAGACATCATAAACCTTACCATATTTATTGGATCCAGAAGGAGCATATACTACTTGTAAGTGAACAATGTCTTGTTAAATTCAAAATTGGGAATTATCATGATGAAGTCTTGTGTGATATTATGCCTATGGATTGTTGTCATATTCTTTTGGGTAGACCTTGGCAGTATGATAGGAAAGCTTTGCATGATGATAGATTGAATCAATACACTATTTGGATGGATGGAAAGAAACAAATATTGTTTCCTTTGGTAGAAAATTTTGAGGACAATCACTGTACTACAGTCAGAGTATGTTTGGTTGATGGTAAAATATTTGCAAGAGAAATGAAAGAATAGAATGTTTGCTTTGCTTTTATTCTAAGGAAAACTGAGAAACAAGATGAATTAGAACATGCACCTAAAGTTAAACCTCTGTTGAATGAATTTCATGACATAATTTCTTATAATGTACCTGATGGTTTACCACCTATGAGAAGTATAAGTCATTGTATAGATTTGATACCAGGAGTTAGTTTGCCTAATTAAGCACCACATAGGTTAACACCTAATGAAAAGACTGAATTGAATAGACAAGTGCAATAATTGCTTGAGAAAGGTTTGATTAGAGAAATTTTAAGTCCTTGTGCAGTACGTATTGTGTTAGCACCTAAAAAGAATGGAGAATGGGCATTGATTCTAGATCCATAAACAAGATAATAGTAAAGTACAGATTCCCTTTGCCTAGGATGGATGACATAATGGATAGTTTGAGTGGAGCAAAGTATTTCACAAAGATTGATTTGAAAAGTGGATATCATCAGATTAGAATTAGAGAAGGGGATGAATGGAAAATTTCTTTTAAGACTAATGAAGGTTTGTATGAATGGTTTGTAATGCCTTTTGGTTTGACTAATGCACCTAGTACTTTCATGAGGTTGATGAATGAAGTTTTGAAAAGATTCTTGGGTAAGTTTTTAATTGTATATCTTGATGATATTTTGATATTTAGTAAGAGTAAAGAAGAACATCTTGAACATATCAGAAAAGCATTGCAGAGATTGAAGGAAGAAAAGTTGATGATTAACTTGAAGAAATGTTCATTTATGAAAGAGGAGATTGTATACCTTGGTTTTGTAATTTCAACTGATGGATTGAAGATGGACCCTAAGAAAGTGAGAGATATACTTGATTGGCCTACATTAGAGAATGTTGGAGAGGTAAGATCATTTCATGGATTCGCAAGTTTCTATAGGAATTTTATCAAAAATTTCAGTTATATTTGTAATGCTATGACTAAAACCATGAGAGGAGATAGAAGGGATTTCAAATGGACACGTGGAGCACAAAGAAGTTTTGAAACTTTGAAACAAAGAATTGCAGAATTAACTACACTTGTTTAGCCTCATTTTAGTAAATTTTTTCAAGTTGAATGTGATGCTAGTGGTAGTGCAATTGGATCTATTTTGAGTCAAGAAGGAAGACCTATAGCTTTCTTTAGGGAGAAGTTGAATTATGCTAAAAGAAAATATTTAGTTTATGACCAAGAATTCTATGCTATTGTTCAAGATTTGAAGAAATGGAGACATTATTTGATGCCTAAAGATTTTGTGTTCTATACTGACCATAAAGCTTTGTAGTATTTGGGAAGTCAGAATAAATTGAATCAGAGACATGTGAAGTGGGTTGAGTTCTTAAAGAATTTTTCCTTTTCATTGAAACATAAAAGTGGACAGTTGAATAAGGTTGCTGATGCCTTGAGCCAAACAAGAATTTTGCTAATGGAGATGAGAGCTGAGGTACTTGGTTTTAATGATTTGAAATGTTTGTATGAAACTGACCTTGATTTTGCAGAACCTTGGAAAGCTTGTAAGGAACAAATAGTGAGTGATAAGTGGATTGATTATTTCATTTAAGAAGACATGTTGTTTAAAGGAGTTCAATTGTGCATACCTAGATTATCTATGAGAGAAAAAATAATGAAAGAGAAACATAGTGGTGGACTTGCTGGACATTTTGGGATTGATAAGACTGTGAATTTGATTTCAGAAAGACACTTTTGGCTGCAAATTTATAGAGATGTACATAGAATGGTTAGAAGTTGTAGAATTTGCCAAACAGAAAAAGGAACTAGTCAGAATTTGGTATTGTATACACCTTTTCCTATACTTGATAGACCATGGGAAGATGTGAGTATGGAATTTGTTCTTGGATTTCCTAGAACACGAAGAGGTAATGATTCTATTTTGGTAGTGGTTGATAGATTTTCTAAGATGGCACACTTCATAACTTGTAAGAAGACATCTAATGCATTGCATGTAGCTGAATTATTTTTCAAGGAAGTGGTAAGATTGCATGGGTTGCCTAAATCTATTGTTTCAGATAGAGATACTAAGTTTACTAGTTACTTTTGGAGAACACTTTGGAAAAATATGAACACTGGATTGAAGTTTAGTTTTGCATTTTACCCTTAGTTAGATGGACAAATCGAAGTTGTGAATAAAAGTTTGAGAAACTTGTTGAGATGTTTAGTTGGAGATAAACCTGCTAATTGGTATTTGATTTTGGCACAAGTAGAGTTTGCATATAATAGTTTTGTGAATAGAAGTACTAAGAGAACACCTTTTGAGATTGTCACTGGATTTCACCCTAAAGGATCCATGGAGTTAAGAGATTTACCTACTGAGACCAGAAGAAGTGTTGAAGCTAAAGATTTTGCAGTATACATGAGAACTTTTCATGATGAAGTAAAAAGCAATTTAGAGGACAGTAATCTGAAATATAAATAGAGAGCTGATGAGAGAAGGAGACATAAATCTTTTGAAGCTGGAGATGAGGTTATGATATATTTGAAAAATAATAGATTTCTAGTTGTTACCTATAACAAGCTGAAGATGAAGAAATTTGGACCTTGTAAGATTCTGAAGAAGTTTGACAGTGGAAATGCTTATGAAGTAGAATTACCAGAGAACATGGACATATCACCTATATTCAACATTATGGATATCTTTGAGTACTTTGAATCAACTGATGAGGTGGAAGATGATCTGGATTATCCTAAGAAGAATAAAGATAGCATTGAGAAGATTTTGAATAACAGAGTAAGCAAGAGTACAAGAGGAAAAGACTACATGGAATACTTAGTATAGTGGACAGATAAGCCAGTTGAAGACAGTTCTTGGATAACACAAGATGAATTGAATCTTTATGATTTAGATCAAAACTAGAGGATTCCCTGATGTGGACATCATTTCTTTATTAACCCCAGGTGTCTGATGCAGGAGCATCTTGGGTCTTGAGTAATCTTGCATCACCAAAAATATTTCTTTTTTTCCTATTCCTGTCTGTTGTTCATTTTAGCACTGAAGTTGTTGGTTTCATGCCTTGCATAGCTCATGTAGTGTTGTGGACCTAATTTGGATCATCCTCCTAAGAACACACATCCTAATTCATTTGGAGATTAAAGTTATCACCATTTTCCTCAAGTACTGATTTACCGCTAGTTTCACATGAAACGTGTGGTATCTTGCCTTGCGTGGTTCCGTGCGGGAGAATTGGATCTTGTGACATTCAAGATATGTTCTTGGATCATGTGTGGACCTAAATTTGTTGGCACATCATGTTTTGTTCTTTTTTTCTTTAGTTTTGGTTTATCTTCCTAAGTGGACCTATAATGTAATTAAATGCCTGACTGACTAACTTGTGGCTTTGCTGGCTATATATTTGGACCTTGTGAAGATGTTAAGTAGAAATATTAGGATAAGATAAGTAAGATAGAGATAATAGAAACACCATTGTATGGGTGCAGTAGATCGGTATGCCTAAATTCATTATAATAAGCCCGAAACCCGGAAGGCCTCATAGTCAGGCATGTTGATGATAATATAATAATTGAACCAGTCTTGTTACCAGTTGCTGTCTCAAATCTATTGTGTTTTAACCTGATTTCATGTGGATTTAGTATTTCTTCCATTGTGTACTCTTTGCAAGGCTTGTTAGTACATTAAGCAATCTCAATTAACCCTGATTCTGCCTGCCTCTACTCTGCCTGTGCGTCAATGAGGCTAATGAATGAATTTTTTAAAAGATTCTTGGGTAAGTTTGTAATTGTATATCTTGATGACATTTTGATATTCAGTAAGAGTAAAGAAGAACATCTTGAATATATCAGACAAGTATTGCAGAGATTAAAGGAAGAAAAGTTGTTGATTAACTTCAAGAAATGTTCATTTATGAAAGAGGAGATTGTGTACCTTGGCTTTGTAATTTCAATTGATGGATTGAAGATGAAACCTGAGAAAGTGAGAGCTATACTTGATTGGCCTACACCAGAGAATGTTGGAGAGGTAAGATCATTTAATGGATTGGTAAGTTTTTATACGAAGTTTATCAAAAATTTTAGTTCTATTTGTAATGCTATGACTGAAACCATGAGAGGAGATAAAAAGGATTTCAAATGGACAGATGGAGCACAAAGTAGTTTTGAAACTTTGAAACAAAGAATTGTAGAATTAGCTACACTTGCTTTGCCTGATTTTAGTAAAGTTTTTCAAGTTGAATGTGATGCTAGTGGTAGTGCAATTGGATCTATTTTGAGTCAAGAAGGAAGACTTGTAGCTTTCTTTAGTGAAAATTTGAATGATTCTAAGAGAGAATATTCAATTTATATGACCAGAAATTATATGCTATTGTTCAAGATTTGAAGAAATGTAGACATTATTTGATGCCTATAGATTTTTTGTTCTATACTGACCATAAAGCTTTGTAGTATTTGGGAAGTCTATATAAATTGAATCAGAGACATATGAAGTGGGTTGAGTTCTTGCAGAATTTTTCCTTTTCATTGAAGCATAAGAGTGGATAGTTAAATAAAGTTGTTGATGCCTTGAGCCAAAGAAGAAGTTTGCTGACAAAAATGAGAGTTGAGGTTGTTAGAATAACTGAGAGGGGGGGGAGAATCAGTTATCCACAGTCCCAATTCAAAATGTATACTTCAAAACAATTATCAAAAACTTTCTGCAACTCGGTAACATGAAATACTATTATGTCTATGCTTTTACCAATTAGCAGACAATTAACTTAAACTAATTACCAATCAAATCTAATATGTAATATGTAAAGTATGATAATGAACAATCACCACAATAAACACATAACACAAGAGATTTAACATGGAAACCCTATTAAGGGAAAAACCACCTGGGACTAGCAACCCAAAATATTCACTCTTCTGAAGTGAGGTCGGTGAAGACCCAACCCTATTAAAGGTTACAAACACACTGTTAGGTGTGACCTTGTTAAAGGATTTAAGACCAGAAGTTATCGTCCAACTAGCATTCACTATGGGGTTGATAGGATAACAAATGTATACTCTATGAGAAACATCCAATAAGACTTAAGAGTCTACTCTGTTAAGAGATTTCTCTATTTACAATGGTTAAACTATAGCAGCAATTTGATCTGATTACAATACAACTATAATTGCAGATGTTCAGATCTCTAATATGCTCATACAAATCCTCTAATCAATACAACAATTTAAGTATCAATAATAACCACTTACTGTCCGTTCATAATAGCTTTCTGATGCTCGGTATCTTCTGTAGTCAGGTTCTTCTTAACCAGTCTAATCAGGCATACATGAAGCTTGTTCATGCAATATCTCTACAGTACTTCTTCTTGTGGCATAAGCTTCATCATGAAACCCTAGTCTCTTAAATAGACAAGTAACTCATTTAATTTTCCTCCATTGGATTTTGCTACTTAATCATCTTCATCCATTTTGTCACTTTAACCTTCCTCGACTGTTGTGTCAGAAATACGTTTCAATTCTATCCTTTAGATCTTCCTTGAATTTTTCTAGTCATTGATCTTCATAACAAACTTTATATCTTCACCTCAAAATCATGTGTATCTAGCTCATCAATCCTTGTTAGCTAAACTAATCATTTAGTTCTTTTCACTTCATCGGTTAACAAAGAAATGTGTTGATAAACACTCTGTCGGTTTACACTGTCATCGGTATATACTACACTACTCGGTGTGTACTGTGATGTTTCACTTTACTGACCACACTAGCTTGTGTCTTTTAGCTCTTTTCTTCATCATAGATGAATGAAACATAATCAAGTCATCAACTTAAGGTCATAGACTCATCAAAAAGTTACTCAATGAATTCCTTAACCTCATCTATCACATACATCTTCCTCATGTAGATTTATCTGTTCTTCATCTCATTTCCCCCTCTTTTACAGATGTTTAGATATAGTAACTTCAAGATAAGTACTGTCAAGCTAGTTGACATCAATGACAACATATTACTGATTCAATTACGTATCATATCTAATCAAAAACTCCTGTGATCTATAATCACTGTTTCTTCAATCAAGTTCTAAATCAGTTGTAGTTCATCAATCTCTCCCTTTGGCATTGATGGCAACTCAAATAATATGAAGTGTACCATACATACCAACATATATTCTACAACTCTATAAACTAATTTTGTCCAAGCTCTCCCTAGCTTAATATGTTTAATCACTATGTTACTTAACAACATTACCATAAGAAGCATTGACAATCTGCAAATATGCTCTTTTCAAGTCAAGTTCCAACTTCTGTTCATAGTAACTGATCTTCAATGTTCTCCTTTCTTTTGAATTGTCTCTCCCTTAGACTAATATCTCTCTTTATGTATTGTTTATCTCTCCCTCAGATAGATGTCCTCATCGGTGCTCATATATTTTATGTACTTCATATTGTCTATCTCTCCCTTTGACAACAATGACAAAGAAACAAATAAACAAATAGCTCTTGCAGTAGCCAAGAAACTCTTTGTTGTCCTGTATCTTCTCTATATCTTGGTATACCAGTTTCCCAATCTGTTTTAGTTCTCCAACCATCTTCACAGCCTTAGACATGATCCAAAGTGTGAGCTTTTCTTGCATCAACATGTATGATCTTCTGATAAGATTAGGTTGATGCAACCTCTAGATCACCTTAGTGACCGATAGACAAGGGATGGACCCCTAGTCTAGTCCTCAAATATTCAAATGTTTCCTTCGGTAGAGGCTTTGTAAAAATATCTACAAGTTGTTCTTTTGATGTAACAAATTCTAACTTAACTTGCTTCTCTTGAACTTTCTCTCTTAAGTAATGGTACTTAATCAATATGTGCTTAGTTTTAGAGTGCATCACCAAATTTTTAGAAATGTTAATTGCACTTGTGTTGTCATAGTATATGATCACTAGTTCAGTAATCACCTCATTCATTCCTTCCAATACTTGCTTGATATATGCAATATTTGAACAATTTTTTGTAGCAGCAACATACTCTACTTCAGCTGTAGACTGAGAAATGCAAGCTTGCTTTTTACTTGTCTAGGTTACAAGTCTTTCACCAAAGAAAAATGCTCCTCCAGTGGTGCTTTTTCTGTCATCAACATTTCTAGCCCAATCAACATCGGTGTAAACTCTAAGTTCAAACTTTCCTTCCTTAGGATACTAGATTCTATAGTCTTCAATTTTCTTCAAGTATCTTAAGATTCTTTTAGTAGCAATCATGTGTGATTCTCTAGGGTTAGCAAAAAATCTAGCAACTATTCCCACAGCATGTGCTATGTCTGGCCTACTATGAACTACATACATTAATTTACCAATCATTGATCAGTACAGTGTTTGGTTTACCTTAGTAGTTTCATCTTCCTTTGTCAGTTTGCATCCAGTGGCCATCAGTGTTCCCATCAGCTTAGCATCTTCCATGCCAAATGTTTTCAATATTTCCTTGACATATTTTGACTATGTGATGAATATCCCATCACTTTGATGAACCACTTGTAGTCCTAGAAAGAATTTAATCTCTCTGAACATAGACATTTCAAATTCATTCCTCATATCATCAACAAAAGATTGACATATCAAATCTTGTCCTCCAAATATGATATCATCCACAAAAATTTCAGCAATCAGAATTGTATTATCAGTATCTCCTTTCATGTACAAATTGTTGTTGTCACTTGTTCTTACAAATCCAATACTTAGCAAATAATTATGTAATCTTTCATACCATGCTCTAGGTGCTTGCTTCAAGCCATATAATGCTTTATGTAATCTACATACAATATCCTTATTGTCTGGATCAACAAACCCTTCTGGTTGTTCTATGTAGACCTCTTCTTCAAGTATTCCATTCAGAAATGTTGATTTCACATCCATTTGGTAGACTTTGAATTTCTTGTGTGTAGCATATGCAAGCAGCATCCTTACTCCTAGTCTAGCAACAGGTGCAAATGTTTCTCCATAATCAATTCCTTCTTCCTGTGCATAGCCTTTGCATACTAATCTAGCCTTGTTTCTCGTTACTTCTCCATCTTCATTTAGTTTGTTCTTAAATATCCACTTAGTACTGATAACATTTTTATCCTTCGGTCTAGGTACTAAAGTCCAGGTTTTATTCTTTTTTATCTACTCAATTTCTTCTTTCATTGCATTAACCCATTCATCATTATCTAATGCAATCTTCACATTCTTTGGTTCAAATTCACAAACTAGACATGTACCTTATCTTGTCTTGCTCCTTGTTTGCATGCCAGCTTGTCAGTTTCTAATTATCTGTGTCTCAAGATGGTGTCTTTTGACAAATCAAGCCAGAACATGATCTCTTCTTTCTTGTTCATCCTGCTCAGGTTCATTAACTTTCTCGGTAGGTCCTTCATGCTCGTCATTTCCTTCAATTTGTTCCTCAGTTTGATTATTCTGCTAATCGGTAGTCACAGTCTGTGTCTTCAGTAGAAACTCAAGTTGTTCAATGTAAGTAAATCTACCATAGTCCTCTAGTTCCTTTCTACTTTCCTTTGTATTCTTATCATTAGTGCTCTCAATCATCTTGTTAGTTACTTTGTTTAGACACTTATATGCTTTACTTTTTGTGGAATATCCTAGGAATATACCTTCATCACCTTTTGAATCAAATTTTCCATTCCTTTCATCTTTCAAGATAAAGCATTTACTTCCAAAATTTTTGAAATAACTTACAGTAGGTTTGTGTCCAAACCACAACTCATAGGGTGTTCGATTGGTATCCTTCTTTAGTTGTACTCGGTTCAATACATAAACATCTGTGCTTACAGCTTCCCTCCAGTATGTTTGTGCTACATTCTTCTCTATCATCAATGTTCTAGCACAGTCAACTATTGACCTATTTCTCCTTTCAGCAATCCCATTTTGCTAGGGTGTCCTCAGTGCAAAGACCTATCTTTTGATTCCATGCTCATTACAAAAGTTAGTAAACTCATCAGAGATAAATTCACCTCCTCTATCAGATCTTAAGCATTTTATTTGTTTACCAGTCTCTTTCTCAACCTTTGCCTTATACCACTTAAACATCTTGAATGCCTCAGATTTTTCTTTTAAGAACATGACAGTCATTAACCTTGTATAATCATCAACAAAAAGTATAAAGTATCTATCTCCATAATAGCTTTGAGTTCTCATAGGACCACATAGGTTAGTATGAACCAACTCAAGTATCTTCTTTGTTGATTAATCCTTACTTTTAAAACTTGACTTAGTCATCTTACCTTTCTGACATTCATGGCACATAACATGATCAGAATTTGATAAGTTAGGCAAACCTCTAACTCTTCTCTTTTTACTGATCTTAATCATGTTATCAAAATTGACATGGCATAGCCTCTTATGCCACAACCACACATCCTCATTTTCATCATTAAGAAAGAAGACTCATTAGTATCAAGATAAAATAAATTACCTTTCGTTTGAGCTCCTATTCCAATCAGTCTTCCTTCATCATTAAATATCTTCACTTTCCTGCTCTCAAAAGCAACTCGGTGACTAGAATTATTTAGCTGAGCCACACTAAGAAAATTATAGTTCAATCCATCAACCCAATAAGTATTGTCACATTTAATTCTATCATTTATCATTAAGGATCTTTTACCTCTTATTATACAGGGTGTGTCATTACCCATTTTGATAGATCCTCTATTGTAATGCTCAAGGTGATCAAACTTGTCATCATCACCGGTCATATGATGAGTACAACCACTATCTATGATCCATGTATTGTTTTTATTCTCTTTTGAGATCAGTGTTGTTTCAGATTGTTTTTCCTCTTCCTCAGAATCATCTTTCATAGCTACAAAAACAACTTCTACATCATCATTAGATTCAAAATCAGATTCATTTTCTTCTTCTATGTAACATACCTTTTTCCCTCGATCATCACTATTTCGGTTGTCTCTTTTGTTGTGTCGGTAGCCTCTATTGTCTCTTATTCCATAGCTTCCTTCTGATTGGTCTTTTGTTCTATCATCATCATCCTTTTTCTTTGGACATCTGGCAGCAATGTGGCCAACCTCGTTACAATTAAAGCATGCCAAAGGTAACTTGCCTTTGTATCTACCTTTTCCTTTGGGAAATCTCCTAGCCATAAGAGATTCAAGCTCATCAAGCTCATCATCTATATTGCTATCACTGTCATTCTTATTCTTGCTACTAGACTTACCAATCTTTAGAGAAGTCATGAAAGAAGATTCAACATTGGGTACTACACTATTATCATAGTTATTCAACTTGAATGTTGTAAGCTTTCCAATCAGATTATCTAATGTAAGTGTACTATTAGGTGCTAACCTATTCTCATGAATTGCAGATACTTTGATGGCATAGATAGGTAATAGAGTTCTTAGAATTTTGCTTACCATAGTGTCTTCATTTATGACTCCATTAGATGCTCTAATAGCATGTACAACCTCCTTGATTCTATTTGTGTATTGCACTATATTTTCTCCTTATTTCATCTTCATGTCATCGAATCTTCCTCTTAGACTTTCAGCTCTTGCTCTTTTGACATCTCCACTATATATAAGTTCAAGTTTCTCCCACATCTCTTTTGCAGTAATACAGTCCTTGATGTCTTCAAATTTGGCATCGGTATAGGCAGCAACAATCTCCATCATGATAATATTATGTTCATGCCTATCCCTCAATTGATCAAGGGTAAGTGAACCAGTGGACGGTGAAAGATATCCATTCTCCATTAGATCTAGGGCTGAATTCCCAATTCCAGATATATGCAGCTTCATCTGACTTTTCCATATTGTGAAATTATCCTTATTAAGCTTTGGCACTTCCTTCTTATACATCTTGAGACCTTTGTGCTAAAGTCCTTAAAACTCTATTCCAAGCAACCACAACTCTGATACCAATTGTTAGAATAACTGAGAGGGGGGGGAGAATCAGTTATCCACAGTCCCAATTCAAAATGTATACTTCAAAACAATTATCAAAAACTTTCTGCAGCTCGGTAACATGAAATACTATTCTGTCTGTGCTTTTACCGATTAGCAGACAATTAACTTAAACTAATTACTGATCAAATCTAATATGTAATATGTAAAGTATGATAATGAACAATCACCACAATAAACACATAACACAAGAGATTTAACATGGAAACCCTGTTAAGGGAAAAACCACCTGGGATTGGCAACCCAAAATATTCACTCTTCTGAAGTGAGGTCAGTGAAGACCCAACCCTGTTAAAAGTTACAAACACACTGTTAGGTGTGACCTTGTTAAAGGATCTAAGACCAGAAGTTATTGTCCAACCAGCATTCACTATGGGGTTGATAGGATAACAAATGTATACTCTATGAGCAACATCCAATAAGACTTAAGAGTCTACTCTGCTAAGAGATTTCTCTATTTACAATGGTTAAACTATAACAACAATTTGATTTGATTACAATACAACTATAATTGCAAATGTTCAGATCTCTAATATGCTCATACAAATCCTCTAATCAATACAACAATTTTTGTATCAATAATAACCACTTATTGTCCATCGATAACAACTTTTTGACGCTCGGTAGCTTCTGCAGTTGGGTTCTTAACCAGTCTAATCAGGCATACATGAAGCTTGTTCATGCGATATCTCTACAGTACTTCTTCTTCCGGCATAAGTTTCATCATGAAACCCTAGTCTCTTAAATAGACAAGTAACTTGTTTACTTTTCCTCCATTGTATTTTGCCGCTTAATCATCTTCGTCCATTTTACCGCTTTAACCTTCCTCGATTGTTGTGTCAGAAACATGTTTCAATTCTATCCTTTAGATCTTCCTTGAATTTTGCTATTCGTTGATCTTCATAACAAACTTTATATCTTCACCTCAAAATCATGCGTATCCAGCTCATCAATCCTTGTCGGCTAAACTAATCATTTAGTTCTTTTCACTTCATTGGTTAACAAAGAAATGCGTCGGTAAACACTCTGTCGGTTTACACTGTCACCGGTATACACTACACTGCTCAGTGTATACTGTGATGTTTCACTTTATCGACCACATTGCCTTGTGTCTTTCAGCTCTTTTCTTCATCATAGATAAATGAAACATAATCAAGTCATCAACATAAGGTCATAGACTCATCAACAAGTTACTCAATGAATTCCTTAACCTCATCTGTCACATACATCTTCCTCATGTAGATTTATCTGTTCTTCATCTCATTTTCTCCTCTTTTACAGATGTTTAGATATAGTAACTTCAAGATAAGTACTGTCAAGCTAGTTGACATCAATGACAACATATTACTGATTCAATTACGTATCATATCTAATCAACAAGTCCTGTGATCTATAATCACTGTTTCTTCAATCAGGTTCTAAATCAGTTGTAGTTCATCAAAGGTACTTGGTTTTGATGATTTGAATTGTTTATATGAAACTGACCTTAATTTTGCAGAACCTTGGAGATCTTGTAAGGAACAAACAGTGAGTGATAAGTGGACTGATTATTTCAATCAAGAAGACATGTCATTTAATGGAATTCAGTTGTGCATATGTAGAGGATCTATTAGAGAGAACATAATAAAGGAGAAACATAGTGGTGGACTTGTTGGACATTTTGGGATTAATAAGACTATGAAACTAATTTCAGAAAGATACTTTTGACTGCAGATTTATAGAGATGTGCATAGAATGGTTAGAGGTTGCAGAATTTGCCAAATAACAAAAGGAACTAGTCAAAATTTGGGATTATATACACCTTTTCCTATACCTGATAGACCTTGGAAAGATGTGAGTATGGACTTTGTTCTTGGATTTCCTAGAACTCAAAGAGGTAATGATTCTACTTTGGTAGTGGTTGACAAATTTTTTAAGAAGGCACATTTCATACCTTGTAAGAAGACATCTGATGCATTGCATGTATCTGAATTATTTTTCAAGGAAGTGGTAAGATTGCATGGTTTTCCTAAATCTATTGTTTCAAACAGAGATACTAAGTTTACTGGTTACTTTTGGAGAACACTTTGGAAAAAGATGAATATTGAGTTGAAGTTTATTTCTACATTTCACCCTCAAACAAATGGACAAACTGAAGTTGTGAACAAAAGTTTGAGAAACTTGTTGAGATGTTTAGTTAGAGATAAGCCTGCTAATTGGATCTTAGTTTCGGTGCAAGCAGAGTTTTCATATAACAATTATTTGAATAGAAGTACTAAAAGAAGACCTTTTGAGATTGTTATTGGATTTCATCCTAAGGGAACCATGGAGTTGAGAGATTTACCTACTAAGACCAGAAGAAGTGTTGAAGCTAAGGATTTTGCAGTATACATGAGAACCTTTCATGATGAAGTCAAAAGGAATTTAGAGGACAGTAATCTTAAATATAAAGAGAGAAAAGATAAGAAAAGGAGACATAAATATTTTGAAGTTTGAGATGAGGTTATGATTCATTTGAAAAACAATATATTTCCAGTTGGAACCTACAACAAGCTGAAAATGAAGAAATTTGGACCTTGTAAGATTCTAAAGAAGTTTGACAGTGGAAATTCTTATGAAGTAGAATTACCAGAGGACATGGACATATCACCTATATTCAACATTGCTATCTATCTTTGAGTACTTTGAATCAACCGATGAAGTAGAAGATGATCTGGATTATCCTAAGAAGAATAAGGACAACATTGAGAAGATCTTGAATAGTAGATTGAGCAAGAGTACAAGAGGAAAAGACTACATGGAATACCTAGTTCAGTGGAAAGATAAGCTGGTTGAAGACAGTTCATGGATAACACAAGCTGAGTTGGATCTTTATGATTCAGATCAAAATTGGAGAAATTCCTGATGTGGACATCAATTCTTTATTAACCCCATGTGTCTGATGCTGGAGCATCTTGGATCTTGAGTAATCTTGCATCACCAAAAAATATTTCTTGTTTTCATGTTCCTGTCTATTGTTTATTTCATCGCTGATGTTGTTTTTGATTTCATGCCTTGCATAGTTAATGCAATGTTGTGGACCTGATATGGAGCATTCTCCTAAGAGAAAACATCCTAATTCATTTGGATCTGAAAGTTATCGCCATTTCCCTCAGGTATCAATTTTTTGCTAGTTTTGCATGAAACATGTGGTATTTTGCCTTGCACAGTTCTGTGCGGGAAAATTGGATCTTGCAAAGTCCATGATATGTTCTTGGATCATGTGTGGACCTAAATGCATCGGTACATCATGTTTTATTCTTTCTTGCTTTAGTTTTTCTTCCTCTCCCTAAGTGGACCTATAATATAATTAAATGCTTGGCTGGTCGACTTTTGGCTTTGCTGGCTATATATTTGGAGCTTGTGTAGATTCTAGGAGAGACAGAAGATAGAGAGAAAATAGAGAAGAGGTAGATACATGAATAGATACATCATTGAAGAGAGAATTGTATGGGCGTAGTGAATTTGCATTCATAATTTCATTGTATAAGGCCGAAACCCAGAAGGCCTCACAGTCGGACATGTTGATGATTTTATAATAATTGCACCAATGTTGTTGTCAGTTACTTGTCTTATATCCATTGTGTTTAACTTCTTTCATGTGATTTTCATATTTCTTCCATGTGTAACTCTGAGTAGGGCTTCTTTGTGGGTTTAAGTAGAGTCAATTAACCTTGATTCTACCTATATCCTCCCTGCCCCTGTGTCACAAAGACATTGGGTAAAGATAGATTTGCACCTGAACATGGAATTTTGGAAAGCCATAAAAGATAGCGTCAAAAGTTTATGTGGTTCTCCTTCAACAAACAAGAAAGGACGATAACGCCATGGCTTATTTTCCATGAATTGTCAAAGTGGGCCAAAGATAGAATTGCATCCCAGCTCAACTTCGCCGTAGGTGTTTCCCTATGAAAGAGTTTGAGCAAAAATTGGCATCCAACGGTGGGAAATTGTGTAGGTAGAATGGCTACCATTGAAACAATTTGATCCATCCATTTTTACCACTTTACACGTCAGTTGAAGGCAGTTTTAAACATCCAATGGTAATATATGTCAAAATATCCACCGGATTCAACACCAAAAGAAGAACAACATTACGATACCTTTGTTTAGTTGCATTTTTAAAAATTCCTCTGTTTGAGGAGTTTCTTTTCTCATCCATGGATTCACCTTCCTCATCTTGTTGATAGAATTTAGAAGAGAATGTTTAGGTGAAATTCTATATCAAGGAGAAAAGATTGGATCATTAACCACCAAGGCCCTGATGTCAAACAAACCCTGGCTCTTGAGCTTTATAATTCTCATAAGAAGGCGGAAATATGAGCATTTCTTGATTGCAAAGAGATGGAATTGGGCAATTTGTTTCCTTCCACAATTCAAAACGCTATATACAAATCACAATTTTCTCTCCAAGATATATGCCTAGTCACTATGGACTTTGGTGTTTAGCTGAGCTTGACCATATGCTAAGAAGTAAGAGAATTATTATTCCAATATTCTACGATATATTTGACCAAATGATAGAACAATATGTATTCTCATTGTGAGTGTGCTGGCAAATGTAATCAATGTAGTCTGGGCTCCTCCTGAACTGGTAAAATTATTTCTGCAAATGCAATGAATATTTTTTTAGCCTGATCAGTTCACATTCACGAGCATACTCTCAACTGTTCCAAAAAGGATTCTTTGGAGTTGGTTATGGGAATTATACAAAGATGAAAACCCCTAATTAATTATGGTGATGGCTTTTGCCAATTCAAAATAATATTAATAAATTGTGTCCTTTTCAATCTGAAACCTACAAATTATGGTGATGGCTTAAGCCTTACTTGCTATTGTTGAAGATAATCGAAAAAGGGTAGAGAACCCAAGATCGAAACCCCTAATTAATAAATATTTGTACTTTGTGCCAGCTCGGTAAGCGGCGAAAATAGCTAGGCAATAAAGAGCGGGCAAAGATACTGGAATAAATAGTAACAGATAGGAGGCAGTTGACGGAAACAAAGAGAACGGATAAGGATGAAGATGAAAGATGAAAGATAAAGATACCATTCCATTGGAAATTCAAGTAATTTAATGTGATGGGTGGAAAATGTTTTGTCATGTAAAGTGGTTGGCTTGAATAGGAAAACCGGTCCATCCTTATCCTCCTTCTATATGAATGTGTTGCTCACATACCCTATTCTATTATATTCTTCCACTGAACGTGATCTGTCACATACGGTTTCATTGTTTTCAGCACAAGCTTTTAATTGGTGCCTCGTTTTCCACGTCTGCTGTTTGGGTAAATTTTTTTGTTGCAATGAAAGCTTCACATCCCTCATAGAGATGCAACAGGAGGGTACAATTATCACATTTGTTGCAAACCAAATGAAGAGAAGTAATATTACAGTGGAGCAAGCCAAAATTAATCAAAAGTAGATTTTTGTCAGATGTCGTAGTTGTAAGTGCCCCACTAGAAATGTATGTTGAATCTTGAAGCATTGAAAAGAATGATATAATTCTTGTGAGAGATGATGTATCATGAACTACAATCATTGCAACATATAGATTAAATGGCTTTGTTAAGAATGCCTCAGAATTCAATAGGTAAGCAAGTGAAATTGGAAAAAATCAAACTGAATTCCACAACTTTTGTGGGCATGACTGAGATGGATTTTTGGTTAGATGTTTGAGAGTTGCATGCATAATTTTTTCCGTGGAGGGCATACATCGGTTCACTGGTAAACGTGGCAATCTGGCACCAAAATCACTGTAAACATACTAAATTGCTCTGTAATTGCAAGACATACAATTATTTACAATCAATTTATAAGTTTTAATTCTTTTTAACTTTACAGTTCTTATATTACCTAATTATTTAAAATATATATTATTAATACTATTGTGTTCCTGCATTAATTTTGGGGCTTAACATCTTTTTCATTTTTAATTTTTTTTTCATTATTCTGTTTTGATTTTACGTTTATTGTGCTTATATAATTGTTTTGTTTTAATTTTAAAGTTCCTCAAAATTGTAATTATAATTATTAAATATACAAATATAAATAAAATACAATTATTAAATATAAAATTATAGATGAATTTATAATTTATAATTTATACTTTATTTTTAAACATATGTTAAACTACGAAAGTATTTTATTTAAGTTTACAGCTGTATGATAGATTTTAAAATCATTTCAAGATATGTGTCTATAATTTACTATTGTCTATATGTGTCAGAATAGAAGCATTTTTCTTCATGCTTGCCCTTTTCTTTTTTCCAAGACCAAATCTTTGACCAGCAACATCACCAACATCATAATCCACTTTTGTGATCATTTTCTCGTGGAAAAAACCTTCCAGTTTTTTAAACCAAAGTGTTAAGATTATCTGCAAAAGCTTTGATACTCTCATGATTGTGTTGGAGGATCTTTTTCAGCATATTCTCCATTTTCTCCACTCTAATACACATACCCTCCAATATCTCCTCCAACATGCTAATAGAATTGTTCTCAACCATAGATTTATCTTGTCATCTCTCTATCACTCTCTATCCCTATATATCTCCCCCTTTTTATCTCTCTCTCTCTATCACTTTCTACCTCTATCTTTATCTTTATATCTCTCATTCTCTAGATTCTTTATATATTTACATCTTCCATCCATACTCCCCCCCTCTCCTCTCCATATCCCTCTTCTTTTCAATCTCCATCTCCACACCTCTCTCTATCTCTTTATGCTATCTCTTGCTCTTCCCTTTGTACCTCTCCCTATTTCTAACCCTATCTCTCCACACACACACACACACACATTATCTCTCCATCTAGACACATCTTCCTCTCTCTATCCACCCATCTCTCTCCATTACCCCTTTCTACACCTTTAACTCTCTCTCTCTCTCTCTCTCTCTCTCTCTCTCTCTCTCTCTCTCTCTCTCTCTCTCTCTCTCTCTCCATACCTCTCTATCTCTTTTCTTTCTAGGTCTTCCCTCTACACCTCTCCCTCTTTCTATCTCTATCTCTTCCTATCTCCCCCCTCTCTCTCCATATCTCTCTTCTTAGCAATATATCTCTTTCTCTTTCCACCCATCTGGCTCTATTTATTTCTCTCTAACTCTATCTCAATATCTCTCATCTCCGTCCATGTCCCCCTCTCTCACACACATCCCATTGGTATCCCTCAAAGACTTGAAAAAACCGATGTCTATGTTGAAGAACTATACTTAGATGCCAGGCTTGGATTCGAACTCATTCAAGAAAACAGAGATAGGATAAATCATAAAATCAACCTTCAAAAGAAAATTTTCAAATAAGAAATATTTAAATGATTGCTTTTGCTACACCTTGAGATTCCAACTCCATCCTTATAACTCCTATACATATTAGGATAAAGTGAGGAAGAAGGAATAAAATCCTGGCTACTTAAAAATGTATGCTTTCGCTAAAACATTTTTCTAGTTACATTTCCACTGGAAAAATAGGAATAGACCTCAAATTTTAAGATGCAAAACAAGACCACATGTGGATTGACTAAATACTGGAATAGACCAATTGACCTCTGAGAAATAAAACTCCTAAAAAAATCACACACATAATGAAAGGCATTTAAAAGAATGAACATACAATCGATGTGTATTGACTTACCGGTAGGAGAGACAAGACCAGACTAGGTTATGGTTCATGTCTTTTAGTTTATCCATTTTTAGGTAGTTCCATTGTTGGGCACACTCTACAATCAACCCCTTTATTTTCCTCCATGGTTTCTAAGTAGAATATTGATGGAGCAAAGTGAGTGTTCTATCACATCTTCCCATGTATGATTCTAGCATACAACTCGACAATCAAAGACAAATATTAATTTATATCCAACAACTATCAACCACAATTAAATCAATGTTATTTTGCCACCAATTGATTTTTTATTCAACAAAAAAAAATAAACATTTTTTTTTTGTATCAACAACGGCAAACGTTTCAATCATCTTGCACACTTCTCCACAATTGATAACTTTGATGCTGGAAACCCAAGTCCTATGTTTTCATATATGAAACACATTTCATATATGAAATAGATCAACTAAATTTTTAAATCGATAGTTTCTATTTCTAGAGGGACATGCAAAATAATTGAAGCGTCCAAAACCGTCCATCATTTTCATCGTTACTGGGAATAGATTTTCGTAGATGTGTGAAAATGTGTCGTGCAAGATGGAAAATTTTCCATCCTCCTGAGTGACATTTATTTTTAAAAAAAAATTGATTTCTAAACTTATTCTAACCAAATTTATTTCAATTATTTATTTAAAAAATAAATAGAATATATTAATGATGAATATTATTGTATTTAAAACTAAAGAAGCAACAAGATGTCAAGATCATGTATCCAAATTAATCATTGAATGCGATAAGACATGCATTAAAGGATAGAAAGAGCAAGGGCAATATGAATAAGTTGATCAACCAAGAAAATCCAATTGAAGAAAATAAATTAATTAAGTTGATATAAAAGTGCCTAACCCTAAACATGATTAAAAAGGGGCTATAATCAAAGTAATAATAGAAAATAATCACACATTAAAAATAAACATTACTAAGACAAAAACTTGTTTCCCTCTACCTGTGCATAGGCCCGTTATGATGGGATTATCCACTTGTTTAAATTTATCTTTTGGATGCATTGTTCTGCTAAGTGGTGGTCTCCAAAGATCAATACATTAAAAATAGAAACCCAAACGCCTATACAAAGGACTCATATTGTGTTCTTTTACATGGACTCTATTTTTCTCATCCTACAATGCTTACTCGTTACACTTTTACAATCCCCCACAACAAATAACAATATATTCACAATAACACATATGGATTTGTCTTTATCTAAGCTAATCCATTAATCCAACACCTAGAGAGACTTTATTGTGTTCTTATTCTTGTTCAATTAGTTCAAAACGTATACAAATATTTGATTTGTTTGGACTAAGGAATATTTGGTTTTTTATTTATCTGGAGCTTTAAGGGTTTAAAATGGGTGAGAGACATTAGGGAGTAATGGGCGTAATAAATGAGAATGCACCCAACTTCACAAAGGTTCTAGGTTTTATAACATTTTTTATATGTGGTGTCATTTATAGCTTCCTCTTACTCATCAATATTTTCATTCTTTCATGTTGTGTGCCATGAGATCATTTAATCACTTTGAGACACTTTCAATAAGGCCTAGATAATTCTACAGATTGAGCTGGTTCTTGGAATATACACTTCTAATTGCAATGCCCTCTTCCTCTTTCATCACTTGTGTGCTCTAAAAATCACAGAGATTCCAAAACATAATCCTCAAACGCACCCATACCCCACCTTTTTAATATTCCCCCTTGATCGCAATAATCTATTTCACATGGGTTTAATGATGCTCGGAAAAATTCCAAGGCATTTAACACAAATAATTATTTTATTATTTTCTCACACTGCATCTTGCATTTGTAGACCATGTTCAAAATCACAGCACAAACCTTTTGAAAATTGGTATTCATGTCCCACTCCATATTTTGGGTAAACCTAAATTTTTCCACCAGCATTTATTCCTTGACCAGGTGTAGCTTTGATTTTTCACTGAAAGTGACTACATGACCTTTCTAGAGTTGGGCATTCATTTATGAAATGAGCAAAATGAGCAATGTAGACTTGCATGGTAAGTTTTCTCATGCTTCCTAAGACTTCACAAACTGTCAAGTTGTCAAACAACTTCCCTTCCCTCATCATGTCTTCCAACATTTGAATCCATTGGAGCTTTGCTACCTTATCGATACCCTTTGTATAAAGCACTTGTTCAACAATTGCTTGGAGAAGGAACACTCTAAATACTTTTTTTCCTCTTTCCACATCTGTAGGAAACTGGGCGAACAATCCACATCATGCTCAAAAAAGAGCTTTGTACGATTCTCCATTTCCATGGAGACCATTGTGTTGTATGCCAATTTGCTCCACTAATTTGCACTCTCATACACCTTGGGCAACATTTTATTTTTATTTCTTATAATAGTTAAATTATATATATTATATATATAATTGATTTAAATATATATTATATCAAATTTTAATAATATTACTATTTAACGTTAAAGATATATAGTAAAGTAATAAAGAGGTTTTAATAAATATATTTTTTTAGAAAATAATACTAAATTATATTATTCATATATAGAAGTTGATTTTTTTTTTTAAATTTACCATTATCTTTTTACCTTTTTAATAGGTTTCATTTATTTTTTATTTTGAAAATGTTTAGGAAGTGAGATAGATAAAAATATTAGAGAGAAAAGATGGGCAGAGAGAGGGAGAAATAGAGATAGAAAGAGGTCCAAACAAGGTGGGAGGTAGAGTGATAGAAAGATAAAGATATAAGAAGTAATATATAGAGAACGATCAATAGTGATATATATATATATATATAGACACACACACACACACACACTTTAATATAACTTAATGGTCACAGGTTTGAGACTATGTCTTTGTATTCTTTGCCCCTATTTTCGCTTGTTCTGGGTTGATGTCGTCTACTATAGTGGGACCATTCAAAGCGGGTGAGAAAAAAAATGACAAGATAGGAGGATAAAATGGTGGGGCAATCTAACGGTCAACAAGTGTTCAACCATCTTGCACTTTCGTGCGATGCTGTTACAAAAACTAGCAGACATGCAGTTCGAAACGTGGAATGCATGCATGTGTTTGAAAGATTCAAAACTAGATGATAATTCTTTTATAAACTTTCCTATACTTAGGTCACTTTTAGTCAGACCAAATTTGAAATACGTTACATTTTCCTATGTTTAGGATATGGTTTATGGCCACTACACCAATAACAACTTATACTTTATTCATCATTTAAGGAAATCCATTTTGTATCACAATAATATATGAATTTGAATGCCATGATTTTTTTTGTGCATCGTTGCTAGGAATATTCTAAATATTATTTTTAAGATTATGCACTCTCTTTCATTCATCACATTTTTTTGGAGAGAGCGAAGTTGTGAGCTTTTTGAGTCCTTTGCAAGATTACTTGGAAAGCAAGATTAGTGAGATTGTCAGGCTTAATGTTACATAAAACAAAAAGAAATTTTAATGTTACTAAAAATATATGTCCTTCTTGCAACCCAAGCGTACCTTCCCCTCATTCATGATGGCATCCTTCCAAAATGTGTTAGCAAGCACATGCTTGAATGGTCAACCATTATCTCAACAAACTTTTAAAACAATCAAATTATTTTAATATATTTACAAACTTTTTAATTATGTATGTTTTATTCCTAGTTGTGAAGCAACTTAAATATAAAAATTTAGACATTGCCAATTTAAAGGTATGACAACTATAAGTGATTATAATTAACCTCTTCAACAATGTTTCTATTCAGTTAAATAATTTTACAAATAATAATCTATTACTACCTAAAAAATGAAAGGAAATTTTGTTCCTCATAAATACGATGTACCCATTGCACACTAAGGTGTGATTTCTAGTTATTATTACCATTCACATGAAGAGAATCAGTTGTCCATGTGGGACAAACGTAGAATTGCATGCTAGCTGAAAAGAGCCAACCTTAAAATTGCATCCTAGTTTAACTTTATTATTACCATTCACATTGACAGAATCTTGGGTTCATTTTTCATCAATTGTCAATGTGGGGCCATCAAAAGAATTGTGCAATGCATGTGGCTTTATGTCAAGATCATAGGTCCACCTTCTGTGAAAAAAGTTCCCTATTAGTGCATCCTATCAATTACGGAACAAAATTAAATATTAATCAATATTCACATAAATTTTTTACTTATCTTTAAAGTGGCTCATTTTCCATCAATCATGGAAAAAGATAAAATTATCATCACGTGGTTCCATCATGATGGAAAGCGCATAGGAGTCTGACAAATCAGGAATAGCCAGCCTAGAAAGTTGGTTGCAAGTACAATAATTAAAGTAAGTTATGTCAAGTTCATATGATCAGATCTGAGAATAACATGGTTGAATCAGTTTTCCTTGTGAATATGGACTACCAAGAAAGAGTCAATTTATTCCGAGCTCCAAATATGAGAGATATAAATTGCAATCAATGTATAGAGTTAATTTATTCTATTTAGAATTATTTTATTTAGTAAACAAGGATTAGTGTAACTAAGTTCTTCAACTCGTGCCTGAAACTGAACTTGATCCCTGGTGGGCTCATTGAGAACCATTCAACTTCACCAACAGACTATTGGCCCATTGACTACAATTCCAAATTTGAATCTATTAAAAAAAATATTTGATTTATTTTGATATAAGAGATAGTACAATAATCATACTCTAAAGATGCATTTTTGAGGTGGTCCAAAAATTTAAAATTAATAAATATTAATATATTTTAAAAACTAAACTAAACTTAAAATGTAAATTTACAATTTAAATAATCTCATAATATTTACTATATAGTTCTTGATTTCTATTGTACTATAATTTAAAACACAACTAGCAGGCCAAATTTCACATTTAAAAATATTAAATCTTCAAATATAATATTGATTTTTATAAAAAAAAATTAAAAAAATTCAAGCATAAAATAAATTAGAACTATCATACAAGAGGAAAGCCAAAAGTATTCAGGCACCATAATGTATTATTATTGACTATAGGCAATGAGATATGTTTACATAGATGAACACTCCTAAGCGAGGATTTTTCAAATTCATGAAATATAACAGGTGAAATGTAACAAAAAACTTTTTTCAACAATTTTAAGTAAAAATATTGTATTTAAATTTTGATAAAGTTAAATTATTATTATAGTCTTTCATTACAGTTGTTAATAAATATTTGTGTTGGATTTGACTACAAGACCTTTTTTTAATTTAACTCAAAGATAGACACAAATTTCCAAAATATCTATCCTTATTGCCTCATTTTTTAAGCCAATGAGATGGATGATAAATAATTTTCTAAATAAGTAAAGTTAAATATTTTGCATCTAACTTTATCAAATAGTGAAATATCATATTCTTAAAAATATTGAAGAAGTTTGATTGGCTAAAATTGAAAATTTTAATTACTAGTTAGATTCTGATCGTTGCTTATAGTTCTAAAGCCTACAACACTTTAGGAATTATTGGCCAACTAGAGCCAACTAGATATAAGTCAAGTCAACACATCATCAGTCATGGCCATAGATTAGAGAAACTCCCCGAATTAGGATGCATATGCATTAGCCTATCACACCATCATAATTGCTATTGGATCCAACTCTTTTTGTTTTGCAATTGTGTGAATGACCACCTCATGGATAACATTCTCAGAGCCTTTGTTTGATAATATCAATGGGCATGGAAAACTTTGAGAAACATTTTGGAAAAAAGATATAAAATTTTGGTAAGTTTTTATTATTATTCATAGAAATGATATTTAATTGAATTTTCAATTGAAATCATTGTTAAAATAAAATATAAATCTTGTCAAATTTTTTGAAATCTAGTAAAATTTATAGAAAATGTTTGTGAGTTTTTATCTTCTAAAAAAATATTATTGTTAGTAAATTTTTCTTGTATTGAGACAGATATAATATTTTTCTATCAAATCATGCATATATTAAAAACAATATAATCATTTTTATAGGCGATCCACTGGTAAATTACATAAATATAAAAAATATAAAAAACTACTAACCTAACTAATTAAATGTATTGATGATGAATTCACATGCCTTGGACCATTAATTCATTAAATTGGATGATCAAACCAACTAACAATTTTCAATTGTTCACCAATTTTGAATTTCTTAATATGAAATATTAGACGATTAGCAAAAGGTTCACAAGGAAAAAAACCGTTGCCCAAGACATTGTCAAGATCTCACATCATTGTGGCCCTATGGTGCGTCATCTTTTCTTTACTTGTGATAGTATAGAAAGGTATTACGTTTCTCTATATTTACAAGTTAACATCTCAAAGAAGTGGAGATAATATGGAGGCACAAGACATGCATCAATATTTCACAACATCATGACCATATGGTGGGCATTCGCTTGGAATCTTGTGATGATGTGATAGCAACCAAGATTAACCACATGGTGCAATATGGAAAATAGTTGGAGTCTATCAGCAATGAAGACGCGACGAAGTATATACGCCACACTGACATCAAATCATGTATTATAATTCTGTAATTTCATGATCACAACTAGGCCCAACTATTATGATCTTATAGTTGTGTGTTAAGCCACCATGTCGAGATCACAACTAATAAGAAATACTAAGCCCAACTAGGCCCAACTATTATGATCCTATACCCTTTTCATGCTCTCTCTCTCTCTCTCTCTCTCTCTCTCTCTCTCTCTCTCTCTCTCTCTCTCTATCTCTCTCTCTCTCTCTCTCTCTCTCTCCTTGCATAGAGCATACACCCTATTTGGTGTACGACCTATGTAAAAAACTAAAAGTAAGATATTACACCAAATGCGACATTGCACAACATTTTCACGTATATAGGGTGTACGCCCGCCCTATTAAATGCATTGAGATCTACCAATCCTAAGGCTTTGATTTTCCTTGGTCATCCAACCCAAAGGCTTGGAGGATTCAAACAGGTCTAAGATGTGTTTTCTAGCAAACATATAAAAAAATTACAATTTTTGTGTGTGCTCACCGGTAGGTTTGCACATGGGTCAATAATGACAAAATCAGATGACATGATGTTTTAGATCTTTGTGTTCTCTATCTATCCATGTAGTTTATTTTGAATTCTGATTATGTTAAGCTTTTCATCTCTATTTTCTTTTGTAAGTATGTCTGATTTTTATCAAAAAACAACGTTTAGTATATTGGGCTTAGATTTTGGTTCATTTGTCAAATTTTGAAATAATTTACATTTTTAGAAACTATCTACTTCATTTTAGACACTTTTTAAAAAAGAAGTTTTTAGTTTTAATTTTTTTTCAATAATTTATATGGGAGCACACACAAACTTCATATTTTCAAGACGTGTCCACTTAAAAAATTTATAAAAAATATTCATCAAAAAATTAGCAAAAAGTTTGGGATAAACTATGTGGTGTGAGCTAAATTTTCATTGAATAGATTAAGAACATTCAAAAAAAAGTTAATATTTTATGGGGAGCACACCAAATGCTATGTTATGTTTCTTCACAAAAATAGGACCACTTTTTGTGTTCCCCCTTTTTGAAGGCCTTAATCTCCACCATTCAAAATAAAATAGTAGTTTAAAAACTAGATTCATAGAAATACAACTCTTGTTCTTGTCGCATCTTGAAATTTTGAGTCTAACTACCTTCAATTTCTCGTTGAAGTTTAGATTTTTTAATTTAAAACAAAATAGTAGCATCTTATACTCCCTTTTTGGTCCCCCATCTTTGTGCACTTACCCCAATATGATGTACTTAGTTAGAGGAACTATACCCTATTAGGAGTATTACACAAAGGGAAATGAACATGCATTCAAACACACTTCATAAAGCTCACTGCTCAAATACAAATAAGGACAATAGCCCTAGGGAAACAACCCTAAGAATCATAATAATAAGGGCTACAACCTTGAGTGGAAAATAATCCACTAATCATGAACCGACTGATAGCATCTTCCTTATGCCAATACAACTCCAATTAAGTACATAACACATTAGATCTCCGACTCAATATCAGATTCCACTCATACCTCTTCGCACATCTCCCATACACATGCATCCAACCTCTACAAATAGATTTTACATGATTACATTTATATAATTCATCAAACTTGAACAAATAAATAAGGTCATATTCAACCTTAACCAAAATACATTTTCCTTCACCAAATGGAATAAATAACTCATACACTTTACCGATCAACATATAAAATGTTAACTTCACAACTTATATCCAAGTGCATCTCAGTATGCTAGTATGGATCTGTGTACTTATTAGATAGAAACTGATTTAAGATATAATTTAGGTTATTAGATCCTACACATACCTTTGACCAACTAAGTGAATATAGGTGCACCCGATCTAGTGGATGTGGTGCCATCAGTTGTCCCAACCTTGAGAAATAGATTTTTGTCTTTAATGTTTGTTTCCTTCTCGTGCAAAGAGAATGATAGCATTTTCTGCATATGCTTCAATTTTTTTTTGGAAAAGTCCTTTTATAGAAATGATTCATGTTCTCGTGGGAGCGCCTTTAGCTACCTGATAATGTGTGTTCTTATTATTTTCTAGGGAAGGGTTTCTATTTTCACCAATTAGCATTATCTTCTGTAAGCATGTAATTAAAACAAAATGTCTTACCATTACTTTTACGTCATTTTGTGTGACACAAAGTCTTAATTGTTTGGTTTTGGCTTATGATTTTGTTTGATTTGGTATTTCTTTGATCTTATTTTTTAATTTATTTTAGAAATAAAATATAATCTCTAATAAGATCATTCTCATCTTTTAGTTTATCAATCCTTGTATTCAATTTGAATCTATGTGTGTAGAAATGATCCAAGCCACTTGCGATGGATGGAGTCAATTTTGACTCATATAAGCAATTATAGATAAAGTAGTTTTATTCATTGCTACTTGCACCTTTGATTTGTAGAAGAGGCTCAAATCCCTAGCTAAGGCTCAAACACCTACCACAATGAAATAGAGATTTGGACATAGTTCAAAGTTGATTAAACAAAAATTAGATAGTGATAAATCAATAGAGATCATCCAAAAATTAGCAAAAGAAGAGAGTGAATTGCCTAGCTCATGTACCATAGACTAATTGCATGCTTCAAATTCATATCTATGTCTAGGATCAAATAATCCTTACATTTATTTCCGTCCCACTATTGACTACCTATACATGTGGAAAAATAGCATGCTCGTTAGCATATATTCATAAACAAGGATTTAAATTCTTCCATATTTCTAACCAATCGATGTTATAGAAATTGAATCTTAAAATTTTTGTTTTGTACAACCACATTCATTTTGAACAAATGACATAAGATACTTGTTCAATTCTTTTTACCTTACATGAAGAAAACATAATATTATTTAGCTATGTTATGAGAAATGAGAAATGGAAAGTGACTGCTTTTATTCTTTGTTTAGGTTGTAATCTTATTTGATTATCTAAATGTTAATTTATTCACCTATTTTTTAAATATAGAATTAATATAATTTTTAATATAAAACATTTTTTTAAGATTCTAATCATCTAAATGTCAAATTTTCATCAATTTTTAATTATAAAGTCAATATATATTTTTTAAATGTAGAACAGTTTTTTATATAAATCCATGTAACTTGTCATTACTTTTCCTCTCTTAAGAATATTTTTTATTTTTCACTTCTCCTCTGAGTTTAGAATCTTTAGATTTGTCCTCGTCACTACTTTATATACTTTCTTTAAAGTTATAGTTTTTTCTAAAATGGTTATGCTTATTTTTAAAATAAAAGACTTCCTTCTCCAAGTCCTATTCATTTGATCTCTTATTTCATCAATATTAACTTGATTCTTTTCATTCGATTGTTCCTTGGTTGGGGCTTTACCTTGGTACTTGCAATCTTTGGCTAGGTAATCGACCTTGTGACAGTGGTAACAAGCCATTTCATAGTTTCTCCATGATTTTCTATTGTTCATACCATGTAACCTGAAGTTATTTGCAACAATGTGACCAAATTCCACATACAATACAAGTGATTCTTGTATTATAGTCTCATGGTATAGTTGGTCCTTGTCAGTTATTTGTAGCATTCTGTCGGTTAGGGATCCATTTCTCATTCCTTCTTTATGACTTGCATTCTTCAGATGTGTGACCATATCTATTGTAATTATTACAGTAGCCCTCAAACCTTAGCTTCCTTGGATTGTTAGTAATTATCACTCTACATTTAAATGCCTTATGACCAAACTTATTAAAGTTGTAGTAGTGACCATTAAACTTAGGAGTACTTAGTGGATTACCTCTTTTTATGGATTGTATACATTTTTTGTGTGTCCTGGTTTCTAGTGCAAGGGCACCTCCACCTATGAATTTTATATTGCTTAAGTCATTTCAACAATGATTTCTTTATTAAGTCATTTTAAAAGTTCTTGGAACCATATTAAGAAATGGTTTAATTGCTTAATTTTTAATGTATTCGAAATCAGTTTAAATGACATTTGTAATGGCCAAAAAGGCCAAAAGGGAATTCAAAGGGTCATAGGATGGTTTGTAAACTGTCCCAATAATTTATATATATAAACCTAAATATAATCGAACAACATAGATGAGATAGTTGAGAGAGTAGGTTATGAGAGAGAGTAGTTGAGAAAAAAGAATCGGGGCTCGCCAATATTATGTATTCAATCGATTGTAATGAAACATCTTGTATTCGATTAATGGTGGTTGCTATCTTTCTCTGGATCATTTTTCATTATTTGTGGAAGTTAATGTTTCAATGTAGATCTTTTTCATAGATTTCTTTATGGACTGGTTATTATCATATGGTTAGTGATTTCGAGTACTTGCTGGAAAGATTTAATAGCTTTATGTATTGGTTTCTGAGTTATCAATAAACAGTGTTAAACATCCTGTTGTTTATATTTAGTTTCCAATAACAGTCCTAATTTGGGACGTTAATGTTCATTTTATTTGGCCAAGTGTTGATTATAAAACCCAAATTTCAACGTCTTGGATTTGAGTTTGTAATGGTTTCCAAGAATCGCTACACGGGTTACTGGTGGTGTTGAGTAATGAGATCAGGAGATAAAGTTGCAGAACGATGTGTTTGGAACAACCGAATGATATGGTTGGTCATTCATGAATGACAAATAAAGATTCCTATGTTTAGTGTTTGGTCTTGGAGAAGGGAAAGGTGGCGGACCTGTGCTTTGATAGACCAGCAAAGCATGCAATGATCGGTGAATGTAAAGTGAATATAGATCAAATTTGGGTGAGATGAATCAGAGATTAAGTCTGAGATATAAGTTATAGTTGAAGCTGTTATTATTATTGAAATGCCTTAAGGGATTATAGCCTCTAATTCGATGTTTGTAAAGGAGAAAGGACAATATGTAGATTTGGAGAAGTACCATCAATGCCCTTTGCATCAAGTGGTATCAGAGCTCAGAAGATTCTGAGTGTGTAGAAGATAATCTACACCAGGCAGTGTTGGGTTATTTCAGATTCTCATTATGTAGTTTTTGGTTCCATAATGGTGCCGATTCATTCAGTTGCAATGGGTGGACAGGAAAGTCTACCAGAGGGACCATGGGAGAGGGTCTTGTGTGTCACCAATAGATTGAGGAGAGAGACATGAAGGGACTCCCAGGTGAGGGATAGAGGTTGTGGTATTGTCACAGCATGAAGGAGTGCACTATGGAAAGGGAGAAGCACCTTGAAGGCAACCAACATAAACTCCATTGATAGGAGTCACAGTTGCAAGAAATAGAGGAAGTAGAAGTAGCAGAGGCATCGACGCGATGATAAGGATGAAGAGGCGAAGATGGTTGCAGATTCTCATCAAAGCATTTCCATGGGACATGGAAAATTTTGAAGCTCGGGGGTACGGTGTAGGGGAACCTGCACCTATGAATTTTATATTGCTTAAGTCATGTCAAAAATGATTTATTTATTAAGTCATTTTAAAAGTTCGTGGAACCATATTAAGAAATGGTTTAATTGCTTAATTTTCAATGTATTTGAAATCAGTTTAAATGACATTTCTAACCAAAAAAGCCAAAAGGGAATTCGAAGGGTCATAGGGTATGTGCAAGATCATGAGGGGCCAAACTATGCCCTTAAGTGGCAATGAAAAATCAACAAATTAGGGTTAGTCAACTTGATGTGAAAATTTCAACTAGCTATGAACCTAATATCAAAAAGTTGTAAGAATAGAATCTATAGAAAATTGAATATAGTTTCTAAACTACTAGGCCTTTTTTGAGAAAAAGTTAGTATGATTGGTGAAAAGTATAGATTTCAATGCAGCAGTACAAAAATTTCAGGAAAAAAATAAGAAGTAGGTGTATGTCTGACCACCTTGATCATAATCAAATGATAATATTTTATTATAAGATTTTATATATAAGTAGTAGACTCATGCACGGATGTGACGCATATTTTTTTATAATTTTATTCCAAAAAAAAATTAATTATGAATTTTCTGCTACAACATTTTCAGAATAAAAAAACTCCCATGTCTGACCACCTTAACTAATTCAAAACTTTACGAAATTCAAAAAAAAAAAAATTCCTTATAGTAGGTGAAGCATAGAATGTGACGCATTTTTTGGATTTAAAAAATGTTATACCATTTGAAAGTTATAGTCATTTTTCAATCAGTATATAAATCAGCACTTTAGAGGTAGCTCAATTGAAAAATAACTAATAATTACTTACTGAATTCAAAATTTGATAGCAATTATATTGATAGAAAGCTGATAATCTCCTTAAGATACCCTTTTCATTTTATCAAATTCGGGTGAAAAAAAAGTCGTCAACTACATTGTCAAAGTCTGGAACTTAGAGAAACAGAGGAAAAACACATATTTGAGACAATCCAATAGTTGACCATGTAGGTTTGGTGCACAAAGCAATACCAAGCTTAATCAGGTACTCGATATTTACTCGAACATGATGCACAATTTTGAATTTTCACTTTGCCTCCACTTTCCCACTCCCATTTCTCCATCCTTCATAAACATATATATATTAGATATATATTAGATATATTAAATATTATATAATATCAATTATATATTAAATTTTATATAATATATATTTTACATTAAATATTATTTAATATATATTAATATTAAAAACTATATATTAGATTATATATTATATATTAAATATTATATAATATACATTTTACATTTTAAATATTATTTAATATGATTCTAAGCACGAGCATGAGTCCCTACAGGGGCATAGTTGTGCCTTTTATAGGCGCCGAAAACCCTAACTACGTAGAAATGGAGGCTTTGAAGAATAGTTCACTGGAGGCGGATTATAGAAGTAGAGGGCAAGAGAATCACTCTATTTCCACCACCTATGGCTATGAAATGGTATCTTTCCCTGCTTTTTCAACCGGAATGCTAAATTACAAAGGTTTTCGAAATAGATTCTGGTCACCGGACAATTGTACCACGCCTGTTGATAATCCGGCAGCTCAACAGAGTCATTGGGAGGTTAAACAAGAACAACTGGACGGACCTTTGAACCAGTCGAAGATTATGGAGAGCGGGGAAGGGTTTGGTAAAATGAGCAGTTGTACTAGAAATTATGCAGGCGCCGTAGAACTGACCGCATTAATAAATTTAAAGAAGAGATCAGCGGTGGTGTGACATTATGAGGAAAGCCTTGTCATTTTGATGGTACTGCCCCGATATTATGAAGAATGTCTTGCCGCTTCAATGCCAGTGCCGCCTCTGTCTCAGACTTTCGCCATTGCTTCTCATCAGTGCTCTGAGATATGGCAGGGATTGCGGGCTTTTGCACAGCATAGTCCATCATAAATTCTCTATAAATCATCATGCGTTCCAGTATTTTGCACGTTTCTGAACGACTTACTCGAAGAATTTAATTTTTACTATAATTTTGGATCCATGGATTGTCATTCTGCGCTCAGAGAGAAGCTGTAGATTGCAAGAATTTGATAAATTTGGTTTATCTCATTTTCTTTCCCTGCCATTCTGAGTAATACGATTTTGTTTTTGTCCATCTTAAATGATTTCGCCTAAAGTTAATGAATTTTTTTAGATGATTTTGTCTGAAGTTTTAATGAAATTTCTTCCATGGATGCTAATGAAATCTCTTCCATGAATGCTGATAAGATGTTTAAATTCAGAGTTAATAAATTCTATAGCTTGAATGTTCTTTGTTGTAGAAGGTTATTTTCATGGTTTGTGATTCATGCAATTCCTTAATAGTTTCATTCTTAAAAGAATTCATAACTAGATTTTCCATAGCCAATTTTCTTTTTGATCATTGCAATATTTTATCCTCCACTGAACATTTTGTAATCAGTTGATATACAATTACATTTTTCTCTTGGCCAATTATGTGGGATCGCGATTGAGCCTCTAGATCCACAAAAGGGTTGAAATCTAGATCTGGTGGAAGAGTAGTATTCATGAGAAGTCATTCACTAACATCTCATTTAGGTCATGGCAACTCCCTAGGGGTCCTAGTACACCTTATCATGCGTTAGGACCCCTAGGGAGTCCCCGTGACCCCTTTTGACACATTGAAATGCTCAAGTGTGTCTTAAGGGGTCCTAAGACCTCTTAAGACACACTTGAGAGGTCCAATGTGTCAAAAGGGGTCATGGGGACTCCCTAGGGGTCCTAGTACACCTTATCACATGTTAGGACCCCTAGGAAGTCCCCATGAACCCTTTTGATACATTGGAATGCTCAAGTGTGTTTTAAGGGGTCCTAGGACCCCTTTGGACACACTTGAGCATTCCAATGTGTCAAAAGGCATTAGGGGGACTCCCTAGGGGTCCTAGTATGTCTTATCATGTGTTAGGACCCCTAGGAAGTCCTGATGACCCCTTTTGACACATTGGAATGCTCAAGTGTGTCCTAAGGGGTCCTACGACCCCTTCGGACACACTTGAGCATTCCAATGTATCAAAAGGGGTCATGGGGATTCCCTCAGGGTCCTAACACGTGATAAGGCATACTAGGAACCCCAGGGAGTCACCGTGACCCCTTTTGACACATTGGAATGCACAAGTGTGTCTTAAGGGGTTGTAGGACCCCTTAAGACACACTTGAGCATTCCAATGTGTCGAAAGGGGTCACGAAGACTCTCTAGGGGTCCTAACGCATGATAAGGCATACTAGGACCACTAGGGAGTCCCCATGACCCCTTTTGACACATTAGAATGCTCAAGTGTGTCTTAAGAGGTCCTAAGACCCCTTAAGACACACTTGAGTGTTCCAATGTGTCAAAAGGGGTCACAGGGACTTCCTAGAGGTCTTAACGCGTGATAAGGTGTACTAGGACCCCTAGGGAATCCCCATGACCCTGTTTGACACATTGGAATGCTCAAGTGTGTCTTAAGGGGGTCTTAGGACCCCTTCGGAAACACTTGAGCATTCCAAAGTGTCAAAAGGTGTCATGGGGAAACCCTAGGGGTCCTAGTATGCCTTATCACACGTTAGGACCCCTAGGAAGTCCCCATGACACCTTTTGACACATTGGAATGCTCAAGTGTGTCTTAAGGGGTCCTAGGACCCCTTAAGACACACTTGAGCATTCCAATGTGTCAAAAGGGGTCATGGGGACTCCCTAGGTGTCCTTAAGACACACTTGAGCATTCCAATGTGTCAAAAGGGGTGATGGGGACTTCCCTGGGGTCCTAGTACACCTTATCATGTGTTAGGACCCTAGGGAGTCCCCATGACCCCTTTTGACACATTGGAATGGTCAAGTGTGTCTTAAAGGGTCTTAGGACCCCTTCAAACACACTTGGGCATTCTAATGTGTCAAAAGAGGTCATAGGGACTCCCTAGGGGTCCTAGTACTCCTTATCATATGTTAGGACCCCTAGGGAATCCCCATGACCCCTTTTGACACATTAGAATGTTGAAGTGTGTCTGAATGGGTCTTATGACCCGTTAAGACACACTTGAGCATTCCAATGTGTCAAAAGGGGTCATGGGGACTCCCTCGGGGTCCTGATGCATGATAAGGCATAATAGGACCCCAAGGGAGTCCCCATGACCCCTTTTGACACATTGGAATGCTCAATCATGTCTTAAGGGGTCGTAGGACCCCTTAAGACATGATTGAGCATTCCAATGTGTCAAAAGGGGTCATGGGGACTCCCTTGGGGTCCGAGTACGCCTTATCATGTGTTAGCACCCCTAAGGAGTCCCCATGACCCCTTTTGACACATTGGAATGCTCAAGTGTGTCCGAAGGGGTCCTATGACCCCTTAAGACACACTTGAGCATTCCAATGTGTCAAAAGGCATCATGGGGACTTCCTAGGGGTCCTAACGCATGATAAGGCGTACTAGGACCCCTAGGGAGTCCCCATGACCACTTTTGACACATTAGAATGCTCAAGTGTGTCTTAAGGGGTCCTACGACCCTTTCGAACATGCTTGAGCATTCCAATGTGTCAAAAGGGGTCATGGAGAATCCCTAGGGGTCCTAGTATGCCTTATCATGTGTTAGGACACCTAGGGAGTCCCCATGACCCCATTTGACACATTGGAATACTCAAGTGTGTCTTAAGGGGTCCTAGGACCCCTTCAGACACACTTGAGCATTCCAATGTGTCAAAAGGGGTCATGGGGACTCCCTAGGGGTCCCAGTACACCTTATCATGTGTTAGGACCCCTAGAGAGTCCCCATGACCCCTTTTGACACATTAGAATGCTCAAATGTGTTCGAAGGGGTCTTATAACCCCTTAAGACACACTTGAGCATTCCAATGTGTCAAAAGGGGTCATGGGGACTCCCTAGGGGTCCTAACACGTGATAAGGCATACTAGGATCCCAAGGGAGTCCCTATGACCCCTTTTGACACATTGGAATGCTCAAGTGTGTCTTAAGGGGTACCTTTTAAGACACACTTGAGCATTCCAATGTGTCAAAAGGGGTCATGGGGACTCCCTTGAGATCCTAGTATGCCTTATCACATGTTAGGACCCCTAGGGAGTCCCCATGACCCCTTTTGACACATTGGAATGCTCAAGTGTGTCTTAAGGGGTCCTACAACCCCTTCAAACACACTTGAGTGTTCCAATGTGTCAAAAGGGGTCATGGGGACTCCCTAGGTGTCCTAGTATGGCTTATCACGCATTAGGACCCCTAGGGAGACCACATCACCCCTTTTGACACATTGGAATGCTCAAGTGTGTCTTAAGGGTTCTTAGGACCCCTTAAGACACACTTGAGCATTCCAATATGTCAAAAGGGGTCATGGGGACTGCCTAGGGGTCCTAGTATGCCTTATCACGCATTAAGACCCCTAGGAAGTCCCCATGACCCCTTTTGACACATTGGAATGCTCAAGTGTGTCTTAAGGGGTCCTACGACCCCTTCGAACACACTTGAGAGTTCTAATGTGTTAGAAGGGTTCAGGGGGACTCCCTAGGGGTCCTAGTAATCCTTATCATGTGTTAGGACCCCTAGGTAGTCTCGATGACCCCTTTTGACACATTGGAAGGCTTAAGTGTGTCTTAAGGGGTCTTAGGACCCCTTCGAACACACTTGAGTGTTCCAAAGTGTCAAAAGGGGTCATGCGGACTCCCTAGGGGTCCTAACACATGATAAGACTTACTAGGACCCCTAGGGAGTCCCCATGACAGCTTTTGAAACATTGAAATGCTCAAGTGTGTTTTAAGGGGTCCTAGGACACCTTCAAACACACTTGAGCATTCAAATGTGTCAAAAGGGGTCATGGGGACTCCCTAGGGGTCCTAACATGTGATAAGGCATAGGAGGACCCCAAGGGAGTCCCCATGACCCCTTTTGACACATTGGAATGCTCAAGTGTGTCTTAAGGGGTCGTAGGACCCCTTAAGGCACACTTGAGCATTCCAATGTGTCAAAAGGGGTCATGGGGACTCCCTTGCGGTCCTTGTATGCCTTATCATGTATTAGGACCCCTAGGGAGTCCCCATTACCCCTTTTGACACATTGGAACACTCAAGTGTGTCCGAAGGGGTTCTAGGACCCCTTAAGACACACTTGAGCAATCCAATGTATCAAAAGGGGTCATGGGGACTTCCTAGGGGTCCTAACATGTGATAAGGCATACTAGGACCCCTAAGGAGTCCCCATTACCCCTTTTGACAAATTAGAATGCTCAAATGTGTCTTAAGGGGTCCTAAGACCCCTTAAGACACACTTGATCATTCTGATGTGTCAAATGGGGTCATGTGGACTCCCTAGGGGTCCTAATGTGTGATAAGATGTACTAGGACCCCTAGGGAGTCCCCATGACCCCTTTTGACAAATTGGAATGTTCAACTATGTCTGAAGGGGTCCTAAGACCCCTTCAGACATAGTTGAACATTCCAATGTGTCAAAAGGGGTCATGGGGACTCCCTAGGGGTCCTAACACGTGATAAGGTGTACTAGGACACCTAGGGAGTCCCCATGACCCCTTTTGGCACATTGGAATGCTCAAGTGTGTCCTAACACACTTGAGCATTCCAATATGTCAAAAGGGGTCACGGGGACTCCCTAGGGGTCCTAACACATGATAAGGCATACTAGGACCCCTATGGAGTCCCCGTGATCCCTTTTGACACATTGGAACACTCAAGTGTGTCTCAAGGGGTCATGGGGACTCCCTAGGGGTCCTAACACATGATAAGGCGTACTAGGACCCCTAGGGAGTCCCCGTGACCCCTTTTGACACATTGGAATGCTCAAGTGTGTCTTAAGGGGTCCTAAGACCCCTTAAGACACACATAAGCATTCCAATGTTTCAAAAGGGGGCACGGGGACTCCCTAGGGGTCCTAGTACGTCTTATCATCTGTTAGGACCCCTAGGGAGTTCTCATGACCCCTAGGAAGTCTCTCTCTTCGCCTCCAGTGAACTATTCTTCAAAGCCTCCATTTCTACATAGCTAGGGTTTATGATGCCTGTAAAAGGCACATTTAATACAAAGATTTATCTTACCACCTTTAAAGACCTAAAAGAAATGAGAAAAAAATTTAGGCCAAAAATACATACCGCATTTTTGTATGTAGTACTGTAAGCTTCAACAATCTAGTCGGCTTCCTCTGCTAAGGCACAAAGAACTTCATTAATGTATGCTCTAGGAGGAAGATTATAATTTCCATATTTCTGCATGAGATTCTCCAAAATTTTTAATATTATATATAATATATTAGTATACATTAGTATATACATTATTATATATATATATATTATATACATGTTAGTATATATAATACATTAGTATATTTTAATACATTAGTACATATAATACATTAGTATATTATAATACATTAGTATATATATAATATACATTATATATATCATATGCGTCTTTTATTTATATCTATTATATACATCAATATATGTAAAAGTTAAATTTTTTTCATTTGCTCCCGCCTTTTTTTCATCAGCCTGAGAATATCGGGTACCCGATATGAAATCGGATACCCAACTTTTGCCAGGTAATATTTGACCAAAATATTCCCTGTCCCCACAGACTAGACAATCACAGGATTTGATACTTTTTTCACGCATTGCAAAAAAAAATGTGATTTGGGACCCATTGTTTGATTTTTGTCGACTTGTGGTCTCACCATGGGAAGCAGCAGTCGTCGAAAGGCTAAACGCAAGAGGAAGTTGACAAATGATGAAATTCAAGCATATAGGGAAAAAGATAAGGAAAATCACTGAAGAAGGATAGAAGGTATGTTAAACATTAATCAAAGTGACCCCGTAAATGTAGTTGTAAGTGAAGAGGATGTTCAATTTGAAAATGCACAGATGGAGATTGAAAATGTAGACTTTGGGAACAAAAATGTTGCACAAGAACCACATGAATGTTATACATCTCCAAATTATATGTGAAATGAAGTCCCTTGCAATAAAGATAATCAATCTTCAAATTCAGGGCTTTCAAGAACACCTAAATGGTTAATTGAAATTGAGGAGAACATTATGAATAATTGGGAAGGAAAGAGGTCACATAGAACCGTTAGGTTGTGGGCTTCAAGACTTTATGATCAATTTTTTCAAAACAAGACATTGGTTGAGCAATGTCAAATTTTTGTGCAGTTGTTAAAGATGAAAAACATGAGACCTGTGCTTATGAAATTGAAGATTCGTGTGAACAAGAAAATGGAGAGAAATGCCATTGTTGTGAAGAATTTTTTCAATGCTCTCAATAGCATTGGGAAGACTAGTAGAGAAAAAGACAAGAGAGTTTCTTGGAGGGTTATTACAACCTCCTTAGTAAGTCATTAGTTGAGAAAGGCTCGTTTGATGAGACAAACTTGTGTTGACTTCAATATAGACCGTAAAACTTTGGGTAGAGCACTTGCAAGAAGAGAAAGACTTGATGATCCACTTCAAATTGATACATGGGCTTATGGTGGGAGACTTCCATGTTTTGATAAGAAGCTAACAGATGTTGTCAAGGATGAAATTCAACAATTTTGGGATGCTAACACAAGAGTGTCACCAAATGTGAAGGATGTCTTGAAGTTGAGAGCTGGCAATGGAGACCGCACTCCACATCCTAAACATTATGTGGAGGTAAGTCAAACAATGTTGTATAAAATTTTTTTTGAGACACATCCAACATTGAAAATATCACAAAGGTCTTTTGAATCCGTGAAACCATTTTATTGTGTACCCCTTAAGATTCAAAATACATGTTGTTGCAAATATCATGTTGAGTTTTCAATGCATCATGAATTATTATGGTCCATTCATTCTACTTTGCATACTAATGAAATGCTAGAGGATTGTGGTGCAAGTGGTCTTCCCAAATCATCAAGAGACTTGCTAGATCAATTTTTATGTCATAGAGATGATGGTTGTTTATTTTTAAAAAAAGATTGGTTAAATGCCAAGTGCTCAGAATGTGGTGGCTTGTCCAAGTTTAGAACATGTTTTCATGAGGGTTTGGAGCACAATTTTGGAAAGACACTCGTCCAAAAAAAGGTATATGAAACAGTGAAATATACATTGAAGAGTGGAGGTGAAGGCTCGAGATGTGAGTTAGTTGCAAAAGAATACAATGTTGCTGATTTTATCTCAGATTTCAAGACAAATCTTTTTTACAAGTATGCAAGGCATAGTCACAGGTCTCAATGGTTGGATCAACAATTCAGGACATGTACGGACACTTTCCCCATTGGAACTATTATATCCATTGTAGACTTTACGGAGAACTATACATTGCAACCCCAAAATGAGACTCAAGCTCAATATTACAATTCCATTCAGGTTTCTATTTTTGTACACATCACATATAGACATTCCCCTAAAAGCACAAAAGATGAACGAAAGATAATCAGAGAGTATCATTTTTATATGAGCGATGACAGGTCTCACTCTCATGAGTTTGTTCAACATTGTTTCCAGAACTATTTTGACTTCTTGCAGGAAAATGGTATTGCTATGGATAAGCATCTCATTTGGTCGGATAATTGCACTGGTCAATTTAAGAATGCCAGAATATTTTATTGGTTGTGTAGAATGCATGTGGAGAGAGGTGTACCTCATATTTGGAGTTTTTTTGAGTTAGGGCATGGGAAAGGGGAGCATGACAGAGTAGGTGCATGTGTGAAGAGAGCTCTAGTTAAGGAGCAATTGAGGATTTCAAGTGTTGTACTTCTTGATGCTTAGTCTATTATTGATTGGTGTACTTTAGCATTGTCATAGGGGGGGACTCTTGATTCTATAGTGCATAGATTCTTTTGGTTGGTTGAGGAGGGAACTATAGGAGATAGATTGGATTGTCAAACAGTGAAAGACTCTTCAAAAATGCATTCATTCCGAAGCTCCAATAGTAGTACATGGACCATTTGGACACGAGAGTTGGCTTGTTTTTGCCTCATGTGTTTTCAGTATGATTGGGATTATTGCGAGTCAAGTGAGTGGGTGGATACATGGGTTCCATAGTATCTGACTCCTTTATCTTTGACACTCTCTATAAGAAATGATGACATGGACACTTCAGTTGACTATGACCATCTTTCAAATTTTCTGAAGCTAGGAGATGTTTTTGCATTGGTTGCACCGTAGGGGAATGATGAGAGGTCAGATTATTGGTTAGCACATTGTGTACGAGGTTAAAAAAAGCTTGTACAACTAATGACAAATGGTGATGGGTTCACATATCCTACTGGTTCAGTTGTTGTTGTGGGAACATGGCTGTGAACATACATGATTAGAAAGAATGGAGTTCTCGCATTTGAAGACTATGAGAAGCACAAAACTATTCTCATCTATTCACACCTTGTTATAGCAACAAATGTCAAGTTGTCAAAGCATCAAGGAAGACCAAAGACAAAATAACTTTGGACTATTACTACTGCTGATCATGAAGCACTATTGGAGACCCTAAAGCAAAGAGATGACCCTTCAGGAACACTTGACTAGGTAATAAGTTAACTTAGTGCATTGTTTTCTAAGTTCATTAAGCTTAATTTCAATACATTAATTTGACCTTTCTTAGATTGTATTTTGAGTCAATAAACTTGGTTTTGTATGTGGATTGTAACTTGTGCAGGAGCACCTATGAAGATGCCTATGGTCACCATGGATCCAATCAGAGATAGAAGGATAAAAGGATCCTTAATGGTTAATTGAGATCTTTTGAAGCCTATAATGGCAATTTGTAACAATCAATTTGATTTAAAAGTTAAATTTCCTAAAACTCTTCATAAGGACTTATGACCAAAATCATATATGGGTGGCCAATAGTGCCAAGAAGGGATCTTACATGTCATATACTTATGTCATTTCACTAGTACATTTGGGGGCAATTTGCGATGGCTATGTGTCCCAAATGCGACGGCTATGTGTCGCAAATTGACGTCGTAGTTTTTTAGTCGCAAATTGCGACATCTATGGGTAGCCGTCGCAATTGTGACTCCCTCCCATCGTAATGTCGCCCGCAATAGTGACACCCATTGACGTCATAGTTTTTTAGTCGCAAATTGCGACGTCTATGGGTAGCCGTCGCAATTGCGACTCCCTCCTGTCGTAATGTCGCCCCTTCACCCATTTTGGGCCACCGTCGCATTGCGACGGTAGGGCGTCGCAATTGCGACGGCCCTCCGAAAATTGCAACGGGCGCCAGTTGCAATTGCGACGCCCGTGGGTAAATTAAAAAAAATAAATTATTTAATACATTGCTAATGAACCACATTAATGTTTTTTTCTTTCAACAAATGAGGACAGTCACTATAAAGACAACATGATAATGTACACTCACTGTAAGGACAGTCACAAATGAGGACATCTCATAGTGACTGTCCCTTGTGTGATTGCCACTTGAATGTATTGCTATTCAGCCACATTAATGCTTTTCTTCTTCAACAAATGAGGATAGTCACTGTAAAGACAACATGATAATGTACACAGTAAGTGTACATTATCATGTTGTCTTTACAGTGACTATCCTCATTTGTTGAAGAAGAAAAGCATTAATGTGGCTGAATAGCAATACATTCAAGTGGCAATCACACAAGGGACAGTCACTATGAGATGTCCTCATTTGTGACTGTCCTTATAGTGAGTGTACATTATCATGTTGTCTCAATCTATACATGAACGATAATACAAATATTGAATGCATTATATTCTGTCATTCTATACATGTACGACGATTCAAATATCGAGTGCATTATATTATCTCAGTTTATACATGAACGATAAATTTCATTTGCAACTTGTATAGGAGGATCAGATGACACAGAAGACAAAGAATCTCAGGATGAGGTATGGGAGAAGGCTATGTCAGAGGAAAAGCTAGGGCTTTGTTACTGTCCCTTGTGACAGTAACAAAATTTGATGAAAATAATTTTTGTTTCACTCAACTTTGACATTCACAACTTCCTCTTTTATTATAATAAGAAAAAATACAGTGACTTTAGAGAAAATAATGAAACTAATACAATTGCAATACAGTGGTATTTAGAACAAACAGAGCTTCACAACCATTAAAGAAGAAAAAAGCACATGCATATATCGAGTACTCCTCAATCAGAGAAATAGAGAAGAATTCAAAACATACCCAGACTGAACATGGCCATACCAAGACTAGCATCAGACAATATTCTTATTGACTGCTCTAGGATAGCTGGCATTTCAACTTTCCATCTGCAAAATAGATTATAAAAACATGAAAATATATCAGAGATGTTTGATATTGATACAAAACAACACAGATTCATTTCTTCGTACACCTGTATATCATAAAAATCCTTGCACACTTTGAAAAATTGTATTGCCTTTTACTTACTCAAAAGTAATTTACATAAAGCAGTCATTTGATTAACATGGATCCTAATATTCACAAGTACATGGTCATGTGCTCCATCGTAGCATCTTATAGATTTAGATCTGTTCTTTGAAATAATTCAATGTTTTGTTTACAATCCACAAAAGAAATATTTTCCCTCGTCTACTTAATCCTAAACAAAAGGCCATATAGCAATATAGATAGAACTATATAACAGAAACCATAAACAATGGTAACCTTAGCAGCAGCAAGAAATTATTGCAAAAACTTTACCTTATCATACCCAGATTGTTGCTTTGCCTGGCAGAGGGAAATTTGATCAGTAAAATTGACCCAGAGTATGCTATCTCCATTGTCATGCTGGATAACAAAACATCAACTTTAATGGGCATGTACTGTCCCTTGTGTAATTGCCACTTGAATGCATTGCTATTGAACCACATTAATGCTTTTTTCCTTCAACAAATGAGGACAGTCACTGTAAAGACAACATGATAATGTACACTCACTGTAAGGATAGTCACAAATGAGGAAATCTCAGAGTGATTATCCCTTGTGTAATTTCCACTTGAATACATTGCTATTGAACCACATTAATGCTTTTTTCCTTCAAAAAATGAGGACAGTCACTGTAAAGACAACATGATAATGTACACTCACTGTAAGGATAGTCACAAATGAGGAAATCTCAGAGTGACTATCCCTTGTGTACTTGCCGCTTGAATACATTGCTAATGAACCACATTAATGCTTTTTTCCTTCAACAAATGAGGACAGTCACTATAAAGATAACATGATAATGTACACTCACTATAAGGACAGTCACAAATGAGGACATCTCACAGTGACTGTCCCTTGTGTAATTGCCACTTGAATGTATTGCTATTCAGCCACATTAATGCTTTTCTTCTTCAACAAATGAGGATAGTCACTCTAAAGACAACATGATAATGTACACGGGCTGTAAGTGTACATTATCATGTTGTCTTTACAGTGACTGTCCTCCTTCAAGTGGAAATTACACAAGGGACAGTCACTGTAAAGACAACATGATAATGTAGAGAAACGTTGTCATTTGTATTTTCAACAGCGCCGAGAGAGATTCCCTCCGTGAAATCAGAGCTACAATTTCTGAGTACGTTGGGTTTATTTTTCTTTTGTCATTATTATGTAATCTGGTATTCAGCTGTTACAAAGCTAAAATACCCAGAAATGAGGACATATCTGTGTTGAATTTATTGTTAGTGGCTTTGGTTATTTAGAAGTTTAATTTTATTTGTTCATCTTTCAAGAACAAACATTTTGTGGACCGTAACGTCTTCATTGTTTCGGGTATGCAATGAAATAGCCCTAACTTGCGACTACCTTCACGGTACTTGTGTACATTATCATGTTGTCTTTACAGTGACTGTCCTCATTCAAGTGGCAATTACAGAAGGGACAGTCACTGTGAGATGTCCTCATTTGTGACAAGGACAGTCACACATGAGGACATCTCACAGTGACTGTCCCTTGTGTAATTGCCACTTGAATGTATTTCTATTCAACCACATTTATGGGCCCGTTTGGACCACGGCACACAGTAGCATCTACAGAGAAGAATATCCTAGGTGTAACAAGTTGTAAGAATATACCAACAGTTCTAAGAAGTTCCCTAGCACATAGTAGCATCTACAGAGAAGAATATACAACATGAGGGCAGCCACTGTAAAGACAACATGATAATGTACACTCATTTTATGTGTACATTATCATGTTGTCTTTACAGTGACTGTCCTCATTCAAGTGGCAATTACAAAAGGAATAGTCACTGTGAGATGTCCTCATTTGTGACAAGGACAGTCACACATGAGGACATCTCACAGTGACTGTGATGCAGGGGCATCCCTCATGCAAACCAAAAACCATGTGATTGAAGAAAGACACCATGAAGCCAAGAAGTCATCCCATCCTATTGAAACAAGCACCTACTTTCCTAAGGTTACATCATATCACCATGGAGCCTTGTGTTGAAGGATTGATAGACTAAATGTTTTAAGATGTTTTCAATGGTTTAGTATTTAAGTTTTCTTGTTTGTAATAATGGTTAAAGGATTGATTAACATCTCCTTGTAACCCATCCACATGTTTGGACTATGACCCCTTGGTATTGTTATAAGCCTTGGGTATCAATTAGTCTTTGGATGTAATTTGATTGCTAGGTGTCTGTTAGGTGTTTTAGGAGTTTTGGAAGATTAATAAAGGTCTAAAACTATTCAAAACACATTTTAGCCTTTCTCGGCAAGAATGTTTGCAAAATTGTTAACAATATGTAATGCAACTTTTAAAAGTTCCTTCAAAAGTTGTTATTTGTTGTATTGAACGGACATAACCATCTAGATGGTTAAGAAACTATCCACAGAGCCTTTTTAGGCTTCCAATGGTCAAAGGAATGGCAGAGGAGACTTGGAGAACCATTTTGCTTTCAAAATTTAATAAATAACCCTGTTTTAGAGCATTTCCTGTGCAAAAACTAACTCTGTACGGATGTACGGATGATGGTTGTATGATCAAACTGGCTTGGAAATTTTATTAGAGATATTAGATACTCTAAGAGTTGGTTTGGAGGATTTAACTTGTTTTAAATCAAAGTTATTGTATTTTCTCTTAACCTTGTCTGCAAACCCTTGTTTTCAGGGTATTGACTGCTCTTATGGCCATAACCTGAGTTTTAACCATTGAAAATTCTTTATTCTCGGCAAGATGAAGGTTAGACATGTATATTTTCATATTCCAAAGGCTTTAGAATAGGATATTAAGTCTGTGCATGGTGAAGGCGAGCCCTAGTTCAAAGACTCTATTGTTTTTTACTAGGATTTGATGAGAAATGAAGGATCAGAGTCTAGAAGTGTGTGAAGGACCCCTGATCTTGGTTTTTGTGAATGTCTAAGGTATGAACAACAATCTAAAACTCTGATTCTAATTCCAGGAGCCCATTCTTCAACACTTGTCTTGAGACCCAAGCCTGATTGCATGCATTAGGTCTGCAGACTTGACAAGAGAAGAGGAGTGCAGGAGTGGAGTTGGGGTCTGAGGTTTGGAGGTCTGAAAGAACATCAAAAAGGGTGTCTATAAATCACATAATGTCATTTATTCTTTTGGCAATCTGCAGAGTTAATGGGGCAGAGCAGGTTTCATAGACCTACTAGAATATTTGATATGAGCGACGTAGAATATTTGATGGTGGTAACAAAAACTCGCCTATCAATCTACAACAAAAAATATAAGTTGTTAATATAAACAATATTAGTGGTACATTATTCACCCTTTGTTAACTATAAAGACATATATGACATACCTTAACATACGTGACATTGTTATGTTGGATAAACCATTCATAACCTTCAAGTTCAACAACAACAATACAGCAGAGAGAAGAGTTGTTTGGGAGTCTTTGTATAGGGGCTCGTATGCCTTCTCAAGTAGAGGTACATCGAGGCTATCATCATCATCATGATCAGATCCGCTTGGACTAAATGTGTCATGGATCAATGTATTTATACCATCATCTTCAATTGTGTTTTCTGGTGCATGATCGTCATCTTCCATGGGATCATTATCTTCACCTTGGATATTCGCACCTCCATGTTCCTCCATATCATGTACTTCCTTGGGGAGATCAACCTATATAAAATTGATTAACATAAATAAACCATGATCATCAACTCATCATCAAGTGATTTCATATGTATATAAATTGTTAAAATGATATAATGAACAACTTACCAGTGGATGATAGTCATGCCCCCCTTCAATGTGACCATTCTCCCTACAATGTCTCTTAACTATTTTGATTAGCAGTCTTCTACGGTTTAAGCCCTTACAAATTTTGCAGGGACAATAACATTTTCCATCACCTTTTCTTTTCAAGTTAGACCACAATCTAGCGATTGTCTCCCTGTTTTGTTCTTCACTTATATTATTTGACATGATCGTTCTTCGCAGGAAGCAAAAATTGGGCTATAAAAATTTTGGTCTACAACTTTCAGTGACTAAGCAAAACTGTCAAAAGTACGCAAATCTTCTTAGACCTAGTTAAATCCTTTAATATTTTAAAAGTCTAGTTGAAATATACATTAGATTAAAAAATATACAATTTTCATACCTGAGCGCATGGCTACGACTCGTGCAATGGTCTTCTTGCTTAGCTCTAGAAGCTCTCCAGCAATCAAAACATATAAGCTACAAGGCAAGACATATTACATGACATGGCAAAAGGATTAAAATATACATTAGATTAAAATATATACAATTTTCAAACCTGAGCGTGCGGCTATAACTCATGCAATGGTCTTCTTGCTTAGCTTTATAAGAAGCTCTCCAGTAATCAAAACATATAAGCTACAAGGCCTAACAGCAATTTCAAAACAAGGGTCATCAAAAGAACCAAAAACAATGTGTGCAAACAATACCTTGTGAAGTGGTATGGACAATTAGAAGATGCTACTATGTGCTAGGGAACTTCTTAGAATTGTTGGTATATTCTTACAACTTGTTACACCTGGGATATTCTTCTCTGTAGATGCTACTGTGTGCCATGGTCCAAACGGGCCCATAAATGTGGTTGAATAGCAATACATTCAAGTGGCAATTACACAAGGGACAGTCACTATGAGATGTCCTCATGTGTGACTGTCCTTGTCACAAATGAGGACATCTCACAATGACTGTCCCTTGTGTAATTGCCACTTGAAGGAAAAAAGCATTAATGTGGTTCAATAGCAATGTATTCAAGCGGCAATTACACAAGGGATAATCACTCTGAGATTTCCTCATTTGTGACTATCCTTACAGTGAGTGTACATTATCATGTTGTCTTTACAGTGACTGTCCTCATTTGTTGAAGGAAAAAAGCATTAATGTGGTTCAATAGTGATGCAGAGTAGTCAGCAAGAAACTTGGATCTATGTCCCAACCCACTTCAAGACACCAAAATGACTCAACCAATCAATTAGGCTCTGATTTCTATAGGTTAATGTTTAAACTCTGCAAAGTAATGAATTTGAAGGTTTCAAGGATCACACAACAACTTATGGACTCAATCCCATTCAATAACAAATTTCCTTTTAGGGACAAGTTCCCTGATTTTCTATCAAAAGAGACTTTTAAGGTTCTAGATCTTACTTCCTGCAGCAAAACTTAGAAACCCCTTAGATATCATCTAAATAACAAGAATCATGCATTGGTTGTGATCTAAACAACCCAAGACATCAAAATAACAAACTGACCTAGTGACCCTAGTAGGTCTCCCAAACCTGCTCTGCAGCCATAACTCTGCAACTTGCCAAAGGACTCTAAGAAGTTATATGTTTTCTGAGTACCCTTTCAGGATTTCTAACAGACCACCAACTCCCAAACCCTGACTCCACTCCAGCATATCAATGTCTTCATTGAGTCCGCAGACCTAATGCATGCTTTTAGGTGTGGGTTCCAAAACAAAGCATTGAAAATGGGTGTATGAAACCAAGATCAGAGTTTTGGAGTGTTCTCCTGATCCAGATAAACAAGAATGCACAAGTTTTCAAATCCTCAATATGATGCAAGCTTCTTATTTTAATCTGATTACCATCTTCCCAGCCAAAAACATGGTAGTTTTTGATCTAGGGCTCGCTCTCAACAAATGCAGATGCAACCCCCTGCCAGGCAAAGCAACAATCTGGGTATGATAAGGTGAAATTTTGTAGTCTTTTTGGGTATGATAACAGTTCCAGTTTCCAATAAGATGGTTCATTTTTATAATCTAGCTTCAATTTCTCTTGTGAAAATCTTTTTTTCATTTTATGGGTGGTAAAATATAATTATTATGCTAGAGGTGTGTACTTATGGATGATAATGAAACAAAATGATGAAACAATATTATAATGTACACAAGTACTGTGAAGGTAGTCGCAAGTTAGGGCTGTTTCATTGCATACCCGAAACAATGAAGACGTTACGGTCCACAAAATGTTTGTGCTTGAAAGATGAATAAATAAAATTAAACTTCTAAATAACCAAAGCCGCTAACAATAAATTCAACACAGATATGTCCTCATTTCTGGGTATTTTAGCTCTGCAACAACTGAATACCAGATTACATAATAATGACAAAAGAAAAATAAACCCAACATACTCAGAAATTGTAGCTGTGATTTCGCGGAGGCATGAAAATATCTATATAAATAATTCATTTGTAAACACGTAAGTATATATATACAAATAAATATATATATATATATATATATATATATATATATATATATATATATATATATATATATATATATATATATATATATATATATATATATATATATATATATATATATATATATATATATATATATATATATATATATATATATATATATATATATATATATATATATATATATATATATATGTTTATTTATATGTACATATATAGGTATATGAGTTATTTAAATGTATGGTAATTGCCTATCTTTGCAATCAAATGTGCATCTATATATGGCTAAACATATATACTAAGGATTAGTATGTATATACCTATATAAAATTGGAGATGCAGATGCCATCAGCAAGTGCCTAAAAAGAAAATCTGCTGTATATTGTAGATAATAAATTAAAACAGGCCTATCTCAAGACAGAGTAGAACCTATCAAAATTGTGCTGTCTACCATAATTCATAACCGATCAAAGAGCTGATTATGTGCTAGATTTGCATGTTATTCTGCTCATTGCAGAATGTAGAGCTAAGGGTAACCCACAATCATTAATGTAGAGCTAAACCAAGTCTATAAGCCCATTCAATTTACATTATCATTTTAGTTATCAGAAAAAAATATCTCTATAAGGTCTTAACTTGAGTTTAAACATCTCTACAATTAACATTAATCTTTAGTAATCCCTACTGGAGTTTGGGGCTAGGTAACCCAGACTATAAATCATACTTGGCAGGATGCAGTGAGGTATGTAGGATAGAAATTTATTTAACAATGAGAAGGTGGTTAAGATCATATGTAAGAAGTAAGTATATGATCGAGACTAAAATTAAAGCAACTATACCTTCCATCCTTAATTTGGTTATCCATGTTATAACGATGAGGCCTAGTTATCCCTGTTGTAATAATTAATGATGAGAACATTTGAATCTATTCATATATATATATATATATATATATATATATATATATATATATATATATATATATATATATATATATATATATATATATATATATATATATATATATATATATATATGTATATGCTTTATTAGTATAAAAGAAAGTTGCTCGATAGAACAGCTAGTCAGAATATGGTATAACAAAAAAACTATGGGTGAGAACAACACTCTGCTACTGAAGATAGAAAGACATCAGCCACAAAAAGGATATCTCTGTCCAGCTGAATGCAGGGTAACCTGTCTATAGAACGTATTAGAGTTGTCCTGCAAATGCTAAACCAAATAGAATTGAAAGCACAGAGTATTAGAGGCAAACCAAACCAAATAATGCATCATGAGAGTAAGAGAAAATATATATATATAAATATATATATATTGAAAATATATATATATATATATCTTTATATATAGAATATATTGAGAGTATTCCAATATGCTGCCGCAAATACCTATGTAAACATACAGTAATATATATATATGTAGATATGTATATATGTTATTGTATATATAAATAGGTGTCAGCGTCAGCATATGTGAGTACTCCTAATATCTAAGGATAAACGATATGATACCATTCATCAGGTAAATATATCTTAATGGACTCCAGCCAAGGTCAAGAGGGATATTGGGGAAAAGTACATTTGCCATTTGGTGCCTGGTGAGTCATCAGAGACCTAAGGTTTTGAAACAAAGATACCATCGAGCTGACAATGAAGTCTTACCAAATGAAATAATATTATTAATATTACTAACATCATTAATTATAATATTTAATAATAACAATAACATTAATAATAATAATAATAATAATAATAATAACGTTTAAAGCAATATCGAATATCTGTAATCGATATACATCTACGTTAAACATCTGCATTATCTATCACAATGAGGAATGAAGAAGTGATACAACAATCACTAGTCATTACACATCGATACCATGAGAGGATGATTAATGAACCGAATACTATGAAGTCAAGATCAACATGATATGAATAAGGGATAGGTCGCTATGTGTTTCAGAAGATGTATTGATAAGCAAGAAGGATAACCATTCATATATTATAAATAATCATTAATTGCACAAGTTTAGACAATGACATATCCGATAAAGCAATATCAAACATGAAGACCCGCTAGCAAATATGCACTATCACTTCCCATGTTATCATGACAATAATAGAAACTAGATTGAATTCTACTATCTATATCAATAGACACCACATAGGAGGATATCGACTAAAGGATTGAAAGATTATCGATTGTCTGAGATAAACCACATCTTGTAGAAACACAAAAGCATCAGTGATTATATCACAAGCTATCGATGAATGAGGCATCAGTCGCGGATAATAAGTACAATGTATCCTTAAGTATTAACAGGAATGGAAGTCAATTTGAAGATCAAACTCCATTACCAGCAATCAACCAATAAATGGACAATTATCAGAAAATGATATCGACTTATATCAAAGTAGAAAGATTGGATATAATCATAACAATATGGGATAAGGCAAGAGTTAATATTGATTGAGTAAATACTAATGATAGTTAGACCAAACTAATACAAACACAGTGGATGTTAACTATTGGTTGCACTACCAATTAGGGAAGATTACCTTCATAAAAAGATTTGATATTGAGTCAATCTGGGAGTTATCTATGATCAGAAAATAATGAAATAATATTATGCGAACTGTCGGATTATGGAAAGGTGTGATTAACAAAGGGACATGGAGGAAGAAATAAGACACGTCTCATTCATAGCAACTCTTCATTTGTTAAAGACAATATAAGAATGCATTCTCGTTAGTCACTCAAGGCATCATTGGAACTTTATTTACTTATCCATATTTGGATATACTCAATAGAGCATCTACCTTTGGCAGTTTGGTTTCAAGTTTATCATTGCAGATCAGAGACAGCACCATGATTGCACAGATAGAAAGGATAGTCAGAAATAGCATCAATATTTGAAGTTGCAAGCATATAATTCAGAATCTAAAACAGCAACATATCACTCATAGAGATATTACACATTTGCATAATTACATCATCATATCAGACACAACAAATACATTGCTGCAAGCAATACTTATTGATTGTATATCGATATTGTTTATATCAGACATAGCATTATTATACTATCACTATAAGTGATAGGAAACATCATATTCATAGCATATTTCATATCAATATATTCGATAGTGCTATTAAACATATTGGTATCAATATCATCTTGCACACATATTGTGATTGAATCTGAAATAGCGGTTGATATCTTAAGTAACCTCCATTACTTAGTTTAATTGTAAGTATCTGATAGAGTAAGTCTGAGAAGTGGAGTAATTGTTCCTGTTTTCCAAGTTAGCCAAAAAGGGGACATTACAGACAATCACTGTGAGATGTCCTCATGTGTGACTGTCCTTGTCACAAATGAGGACATCTCACAATGACTGTCCCTTGTGTAATTGCCGCTTGAATTACACAAGGGACAGTCACTGTGAGATGTCCTCATTTGTGACTGTCCTTACAGTGAGTGTACATTATCATGTTGTCTTCAGAGTGACTGTCCTCATTTGTTGAAGAAGAAAAGCATTAATGTGGTTCAATAGCAATACATTCAAGTGGCAATTACACAAGGGACAATCACTGTGAGATGTCCTCATGTGTGACTGTCCTTGTCACAAATGAGGACATCTCACAATGACTGTCCCTTGTGTAATTCAAGTGGCAATTACACAAGGGACAGTCATTGTGAGATGTCCTCATTTGTGACTGTCCTTACAGTGAGTGTACATTATCATGTTGTCTTCAGAGTGACTGTCCTCATTTGTTGAAGAAGAAAAGCATTAATGTGGTTCAATAGCAATACATTCAAGTGGAAATTACACAAGGGACAATCACTGTGAGATGTCCTCATGTGTGACTGTCCTTGTCACAAATGAGGACATCTCACAATGACTGTCCCTTGTGTAATTCAAGCGGCAATTACACAAGGGACAGTCACTGTGAGATGTCCTCATTTGTGACTGTCCTTACAGTGAGTGTACATTATCATGTTGTCTTCAGAGTGACTGTCCTCATTTGTTGAAGAAGAAAAGCATTAATGTGGTTCAATAGCAATACATTCAAGTGGCAATTACACAAGGGACAATCACTATGAGATGTCCTCATGTGTGACTGTCCTTGTCACAAATGAGGACATCTCATAATGACTGTCCCTTGTGTAATTCAAGCGGCAATTACACAAGGGACAGTCACTGTGAGATGTCCTCATTTGTGACTGTCCTTACAGTGAGTGTACATTATCATGTTGTCTTCAGAGTGACTATCCTCATTTGTTGAGGAAGAAAAGCATTAATGTGGTTCAATAGCAATACATTCAAGTGGCAATTACACAAGGGACAATCACTGTGAGATGTCCTCATGTGTGACTGTCCTTGTCACAAATGAGGACATCTCACAATGACTGTCCCTTGTGTAACTCAAGCGGGAATTACACAAGGGACAGTCACTGTGAGATGTCCTCATTTGTGACTGTCCTTACAGTGAGTGTACATTATCATGTTGTCTTTAGAGTGATCAAGTGGCAATTACACAAGGGAGAATCACTGTGAGATGTCGTCATGTGTGACTGTCCTTGTCACAAATGAGGACATCTCACAGTGACTGTCCCTTGTGTAATTGCCACTTGAATGCATTGCTATTGAACCACATTAATGCTTTTTTCCTTCAACAAATGAGGACAGTCACTCTAATAAACCTTGGGTATCGATTGGTCCCTTGGATGAAATTTTGTTATCTAGGTGTCTTTAGGTGTTTTAAGAGTGTTTGAAAGTCTAAAACATGAAATAAGGTCTTTTAGTCTTCCAAAACAGACTTTTTGTCTTACCCGGCAAAAGTTGTTTTAAAGTTGTAATGCAACTTTTAAAGTTGCTAAGCAATTTTGAGTTTGAATTGGTTAAACGGCTACAACCATAAAAATGGTTAAGCCAACGGTGGGGAGAGCCTATTTAGGCTTCCAAATGACTGAGGAAATCGAAGAGATCCTCATTGTATTCAAATTGCTTTCAAATCAATAAAACTACCTGTTTCAGAGCAATTTTCTGTGCAAATCATGGTGACAGTACGGTTTACGGATGTGAAGTGGTGATCAAAACCTGTCTAAAAGTTGGAGCATCTCCATTTTATGCTTTTAGAATTGGTTTGATAACTTCGAGTCATTTTATATCAGAGTTATTCAATTTTCTTGTCCGCTGGTCTAAGAAACCCTTGTTTTCAGGGTTTAGCCATTCAAATGGCCCTAACTTGAATTTTGACCATTGGAAATTCTTCTTCCTTAGTACAATGCAAGTTAGGGAGGTCCTTTTTCATATTCCAAAAGCTTTGAACCAGGAGGTTGAGGTTACACCATTTGGGAGCAAGCCCTAGGTCAAAAGCTTCTATGTTTTTGACTAGGAAAATGATATATAGTGAAAAATCAGAAGGTTGCGATGTGTGAAGGACCTTAAAACTTGGTTTTTGTGTGGGTAGAAAATGAGGGAAAGGGGGAAAAATAACAACTAGGTTTTAGGCCCAGATACTCTACCATTGATCATCACATTATTTTGTAGGGACTTGATTGAAAAAATCTTGGACAGTCAAGGTGCATAAGATGCTTATTGTTTTGTGGACTTAAAGAAAGCATTCAACGTGGTACCCAGAGATAAACTATGGAATAGAATAAAATAATCAATCATCTAAGATTTATATAGAGAAGTTGTGCATGTATTTTATGATAAGGTTAGAGCTAAAATGATAACAAGAAAGAATATGTCTAAGTATTTTGGTGGTGACATTAGATTCAAATAGTTATTCCCCCTATATCATATACATTTATAAGTTAGAGGCATGATTAATGAAGATAGATGGGGAAGTTATTCAATTGGAAAACTATGGGGTGAAGGTTCTTTTATATGTTGTTGATCTTATCTTTTTTTTTTTTTAAAAGACCATGCATTGAGAGAGCACTTGAAGGCCTTGGAACACTTTTTGTCAGAAGGTTAGAATGCAAGTCCATATAACCAAGACTAAAATAATGGTTGTATTATTAAATAGAAAAGATAAAAATATTACCATTCTTTTTTAAGGTAGCTTGCTAGAAATAATGAAAGAATACAAATGTATTAGGATTATTTTCATTGTAAGCTCAGTTAGAAGAGAAAGACAATAAAGGGAATGCATTAAGGTTAAACGACCTCACACCTTCTTCAAAATGGGTGTAGGAGAGCCAAACTTTGGGATTAAAAAATGAGAAAAACCATATTGGTCTACTACCCATGTTGGTTGTCCTTTATGGTTGTCAAGTGTTGGGAAAAAATATGAGAAATTGAACAATTGGAGATAACTAGAAAGAATAAAAAAAAATATAGTAAAAAGAAATCTTATAATCAAATTTATAGTTTCTCATGAAATTCTTTTAGCTACAGTAGGCACTTTTCCTTTAGAAACATTAGTGATAACCCAAATGTAAGCTATTAAAAAAGGTTGAAACCATTAATTAAAATCATTGGCTCAATTTGGTTTTTAAGTATTCTATAAACCATAGGAAGAAAATCTAGATGAAGCGTAATGAAAAATGTAAGAATGGGTGGGGCATCAAATTACAAGAATGGCATAACAACTATAAATAAATTAAAAATTATGTGATTGAAAAATTCAAAATTGTCATGCAAGCACAAAAGATTAGGTAGATAAATTATACATCAAACAGTTCAATTCGGCTATAGAACATGGTGAAAAAATATATAGAAGATTTTTTCCATTGGTAATATATGATTTTATATTAATAAACAAAGATAAAATACATTTCAAGTTTGTTTTTAGTAAAAAAAGATAGAAAGAAAACTAATAAAAAATCCTACCACCAAAATTTATTTTAACTTGGTAAATTATCACGTGGGTACTAATTACACTCAAGCTTACTTAGGGATCACATAGGAGTAGTTTGAAATTTTTCACTTTATGTGGTGTTATCATGTTATCACATTCCACTTTATGTCTTGACTCCACCTTTGTCGCACATACTTTATTACACATTGGAGGATCATTAACCTTTGGTGGACATGTGATTCCATCTTAGTTAGGTGATAAGTTATCTATTGTCATTGTCTCATTCACTCCTTTGTACTAACCTTGGCTATATAACTAAGGGGTCTCCTATGTAATGACTATTCATTCTAATTCAAGTTGGTTCCAATTAAATCAATCTGTTATATTTGCATTATTGATAGGCATATACACCTAGGGTGAGGAGAACAACCTAAAACTCAGTGTTTGATCCTAGGTACCCATTCCTCATACTTTGTTTGGAAACCCAACCCTAAACCGCATGCATTAGGCCTGTGGACCTAACAAAGGAAGTGGACTGTTGGAGTGGAGTCAGAAACTGAGATTTGGAGGTTTCATGGTGGAACTGGGGTTTGCTTGGCCTAATTTAACTTCTTGACAATTTGAGTATTGTTTTATGGCTTGATCGGAGTTTGAATAATGAGACTGAATGCTAGGATCAACTCTCTGTTCTATATGTTGTTTCTCTTCGTATCGATGTAAAATGTGGCATCGGATTTTGGTGTATATTGTAGCCTCTTGTTAGGGTGGTTGTAGATTATGGTGTTGTAGTGACATTGTAAATAATTACACCCTAGTTGAAACGGTTTGGGCTGTAAATTGGTTTTGTTTGCAATGAAGGGTGAAGAGAAGCATTTGTGTCAGCTTGGCATAAATTTTTTGGAGAGAGCTCAAATGAAACGAAAACAAGGAAATAAATATGGTTTTCTATCCTCAGGAAGGAGATTATCTAAGTGGGTACGGAAGAATAGGATTAACTGTGGCAAGAAAGACAGAAGCATGAAATGTAGTTGTCTGTATAAGTGCTGTTCGGGCAAGGCAGCATTGCATAACTATGAGAATTTTTGTAAGAGTTCAGTTCCCACGAGGGTGATGTATTTTTGGAATGGCTCATGGAATGATTTTTCTGTCCAAGTTTTGGATTCACTTAGAGATGATTTTTTGGCTGGCATGCCCACTGTAGAGTTGGCAATAGATGGCTCTCCATATCTTGTTGATTTTTTGCGAATGCTACAAATAGATTTGAGGGCCGGCTGTCAAAGGTCCATTGCTTGGATTGATGAGAATGGTTCATGCTTTTTCTCCAAAGTTATCATTGAGGGTAATGCCGATGAAGAAGTTGCCTCTAAAGTTGAGGTCAAGATTGAAATTCGAATAAGTCCAACCGAGGCCTCAAATGCTAAGAATTGTGATAGAGTTGCTGCTAGTATGGAGGTTTCCAAAACTGAGCAATTTTGTATTCCTAGTAATTTGAAGCCTGTGGCTGATGTGGTATCCATGAATGTTCCTAAATTAGATGAATTGATCAATAAATATTCAATCGAGGGCCCCACTAGCGCAAATGAATTGTATAGAGATTTAAGAGATTCAAACTTGTTTAAGGATATAAAGCCACAACCTGTAATTGAGTTACCTATAAAGACTTTCCAAGCAAAGCATTTGCTTCATAAAACATCAGCTAAGGTTCAAACAGGTACAGATGCAACTCAGGTGGAGAATGGTCAGATATTGCGTGATGAGGTTAGGGATGGTGTCATTAATCACAATTTGCTTTCTGAATCCCAACAATGTTCTAGTTTTGTGGCTCATGAATTTGAACAGCTGGGGGACAAATTGATCAAATTAGTGGATTGTGATACAGAGTATGTAGTTGTGAAAAATTGTTTCCTTACTGGCCTAAATAAAATTGGACTTACAACCAATGTTACTGGTATTTATCAAAATTCACATACAGATAGGTTGGGATAGGCTCGGCTGCAGGTTTTCAACAAACAGGTTGAGATAACAAGAAATTCTCGTGGTAATGCAAATGTTAAATATGCATGGCATGGAGCATCCAATACAAGCATATCATCAATTATACTACATGGTTTTAGCAATAACAGATTAATGAATGGTGGTCCGGCATATGGTGTTGGTGTTTATCTTGCTCCAGAAGATTTCTCATACCTGAGGTAGGAAAGATTATATTCAAAGATAATCTACAAATAGATTTGAGGGCCGGTTGTCAAAGGTCCCATTATGATATTGTACACAAGTACTGTGAAGGTAGTCGCAAGTTAGGGCTGTTTCATTGCATACCCGAAATAATGAAGATGTTATGGTCCACAAAATGTTTGTGCTTGAAAGATGAAAAAATAAAATTAAACTTTTAAATAACCAAAGCCGCTAACAATAAATTCAACACAAATATGTCCTCATTTCTGGGTATTTTAGCTCTCTAACAACTGAATACCAGATTACATAATAATGACAAAAGAAAAATAAACCCAACGTACTCAGAAATTGTAGCTGTGATTTCGTGGAGGGAATCTCTCTCGGCGCTATTGAAAACACAAATGACAACGTTGCAAGTTAGGGCTATTTCACTGCATACCCGAAACAATGAAGACGTTATGGTCCACAAAATGTTTGTGCTTGAAAGATGAAGAAATAAAATTAAACTTCTAAATAACCAAAGCCGCTAACAATAAATTCAACACAGATATGTCCTCATTTCTGGGTATTTTAGCTCTCTAACAGCTGAATACCAGATTACATAATAATGATAAAACAAAAATAAACCCAACGTACTCACAAATTGTAGCTGTGATTTCATGGAGGGTTACGGCACTGTTGAAAAAACAAATGACAACGTTCTTGTTTTTTTTGCCCTTATATCCCGATGTGATTTTGCGGAGGGTTACGGCGCTGTTGAAAACACAAATGAAAACGTTCTTGTTTTTTTTGCCCTTATATCCCGATGTGATTTCGTGGAGGGTTACGGCGCTGTTGAAAACACAAATGACAATGTTCTTGTTTTTTTTGGCCTTATATCCTGATGTGATTTCGCGGAGGGTTACGGCGCTGTTGAAAACACAAATGACAATGTTCCTTTTTTATTTTGTACTTATATCCCGACAACGTCACAATTGCGACGTTGACAAATGTATTGTCATCGCAATTGCGATGGTGTCGGGCTATATTTGAAAAAAAAAATCCAAAACCGCATGACATTTGCCTGCCGTCGCAAATTACCGTCGCAATTTCACCCCAAATGTATTAGTGTTTGCATGGTTTGAATTCTTACATGTTTGATTGTTGTTTCTAATGCTTTAAGGATATTATTTTTTAGCATTTCAAACAATCTATAAAAGTTAAACCTCAAACATAATAAGCTCCACAGTTCAAATTTCACAAGCTTAATCATGATTAATTTCATAGATCAAATTTCAAATATACCACTAATAGTCAGTTGAAAGCGGCTCAACAACGTATCTTTAAAACCGGTAGTGATCTTTCGGGGTTCATATCTTAGAATTTGTGAGAGGTATCAACAAATTGTCAAGTGCTACGAGATCATGTTTTCAAGGTCTACAATAACCTCTCTTGGTTTTGGGCGATTCGACTTCATTTTCATTTGGCAAGGCGATCTCAGTCGATGCCAAAACCTGCAGTGAGGGTCAGTTGAAAGTGGCTCAGCAGCGTATCTTTCAAACCATCTAACCTAGCATCAAAATGTCTACTCCATTGGCTCTGGTTGGCTAGGTAAATGCCAGTGACAACCCCGTTCTTCCCACAGAGTCACCGGAACGCTCACGACCACGCTCGACCCAAGTGACCCCAAGGTGCACTAAGCATGATTGGGCAGCAATCTTCTGGGGCTTGTATCTCGGACTTCGTGAGAGGTATCAACAAACCATTAGGTGTTATGGGATTTTGTTTTTGAGGTCTACAATAACCTCTCTCAGTTTTGGGCGATTCAAATTTGTTTGCATTTGGCAAGGCGATTTCAGTCGATGCCAAAACTTGCAGTGAGGCTCAATTGAAAGTGGCTCAGAAGTGTATCTTTCAAACCGTCTGACCTGGTATCAAACCATCTACTCCATCAGCTCTGGTTGGCTAGGTAAATGCTAGTGACAACCCCATTCTACCCACAGAGTCACCGAAATGCTCGCGACCATGCTCGACCCAAGTGACCCCAAGGTGCACTAAGCATGATTGGGTAGTGATCTTCCAGGGCTCATATCTCAGACTTCGTGAGAGGTATCAAAAAACCATTAGGTGCTATAGGATCATGTTTTCAAGGTCTACAATAACCTCTCTCGGTTTTGGGTGATTTGACTTCATTTGCATTTGGCAAGGTGATCTCAGTCGATGCCAAAACTTGCAGTGAGGGTCAGTTGAAAGTGGCTCAGCAGCGTATCTTTCAATCCGTCTGACCTGGCATCGAACCATCTACTCCATCAACTCCAGTTGGCTATGTAAATGCTAATGACAACCTTTTTCTACCCACAGAGTCACTGGAACGCTCGCAACCATGCTCGACCCAAGTGACCCCAAGGTGCACTAAGCACGATTGGGCAGTGATCTTCTGGGTCTTATATCTTAGACTTCGTGAGAGGTATTGAAAAATCATTAGGTGCTGTGGGATTTTTTTTTTGAGGTCTACAATAACCTCTCTCAGTTTTGGGCAATTCAACTTCATTTGCATTTGGCAAGGCGATCTCAGTTGATGCCAAAACTTGCAATGAGGGTTAGTTGAAAGTGGCTCAGCAGTGTATCTTTCAAACCGTTTGACCTGGCATCGAACTATTACTCCATCAGCTCTGGTTGGCTGGGTAAACACCAGTGACAACCTCATTCTATCCACAGAGCCACCGGAATGCTTGCGACCATGCTCGACCCAAGTGACCCCAAGGTGCACTAAGCACGATTGGGCAGCGATCTTCTAGGGCTCGTATCTCAAAATTCATGAGAGGTATCAAAAAACCATCATGTGCTATAGGATTTTGTTTTTGAGGTCTACAATAACCTCTCTTAGTTTTGGGTGATTCGACTTCGTTTGCATTTGGCAAGGCAATCTCAGTCGATGCCAAAACTTGCAGTGAGGGTCAGTTAAAAGTGGCTCAGTAGTGTATCTTTCAAACCGTCTGAATTGGCATCAAACCGTCTACTCCATTAGCTCTAATTGGCTGGGTAAACACTAGTGACAACCCCATTCTACCCACAGAGTCACCGGAACGCTCGCAGCCACGCTCAACCCAAGTGACCCCAAGGTGCACTAAGCATGATTGGGCAGTGATCTTCTGGGGCTCATATCTCAAACTTCGTGAGAGGTATTGAAAAATCATCAGGTGATACAAGATCATGTTTTCAAGGTCTACAATAACCTCTCTCAATTTTGGGTGATTCGACTTCATTTTCATTTGGCAAGGCGATCTCAGTCAATGCCAAAACTTGCAGTGAGGGTTAGTTGAAAGTGGCTCAGCAATGTATCTTTCAAACCATCTGACCTGGCATCAAACCATCTACTCCATTGGCTTTGGTTGGCTAGGTAAATGCCAATGACAACCCCATTCTGCCCACAGAGTCATCGAAACGCTCGCGACCACGCTCGACCCAAGTGACCCCAAGGTGCACTAAGCACGATTGGGCAGCGATCTTTTAGGGCTCATATCTCAAACTTTGTGATAGGTATTGACAAACCATCAAGTGCTATGGGATCATGTATTTGAGGTCTACAATAACCTCTCTCATTTTTGGGCGAGTCATCTTCGTTTGCATTTGGAAAGGTGATCTTAGTCGATGCCAAAACTTGTAGTGAGGGTCAGTTGAAAGTGGCTCAGCAGCGTATCTTTCAAACCATCTACTCCATTGGCTCCGGTTGGCTGGGTAAACTCTAGTGACAACCCCGTTCTGCCCACAGAGTCACCAGAATGCTCGCGAGCACACTCAACCCAAGTGACCCCAAGGTGCACTAAGCACGATTGGGCAGCAATCTTCCGGGGCTGGTGCAGGGCACCCTCGACTAGTAGGAATTTGAATTGCATTGTTATGTTTGTAATAAATAGGATGGATCTAAATAGATCATCATAATTTTGGTTTGGAATCTCTAATGTGTGATCAAGGATCTTTTGGCAATGTTATAAGCCTAAGATACCTTAGGTCGTGGGGTTCACCTAGTTAGTGATAATTTTCTAGGTTAGGCTTATGGAGTCTTAAAGGTTGATTTTAGATTATTTTCACTTGAAAAATCATGTTGATAGGTTTTGATCTCAAAAAGAAATCATAAACTCTATCGAGTTCATAAAATGGCATATTTTGCAAAATTGCAAAAATGCAATAAAAGTTGTTGTTGCAACTTTCTAAAATTTCTCGAGAGATTGGAATTGGAAACCCAAGAGTCAAATGGGTTCTCCAATTTATATACCTTCATTTTTAAGGTTATATGTGCTCATCACTTCAAACCATAATGGTAAGAAGTTGATTTTGGTAAACTGATGCCATAAAGGAGGAATACAAAAAAATTTTGAGCCATTTCTCAAAGTTGTACGGACTTACAGGGCCATGATTTGAATGTGGGAATAATTTATTGCATGTTAGTGAACATTGTCATTGATTTGAAGAAGTTTTAGTTTCATTTGTTAAAGTTATTTCAATTCTTTTCAAAACAGTCCAGGAAGCAAGCTTTTCTAGGGCCCTGAACACTAATGGAGGCCTAACTTGCATTCTAGCCATGGGTTTAACCTAAGAATTTGGAAAATGCAAGTTAGGTCTATGTATCAGTGGATTCTAAAGGCTCATGCAGTGGCTAAAAGGGAAAGGCCTTCATGCATCAGGCCCTACTCTAAATTTTTGAGAGGATTCAGTCTATTAAGTAGAAGAAAGTTGTAAAGAAGTGCATAGAATAGATAAGTGAGTGAAGTAAAGGTGGTTTTGAGTCATTTGGGGTTGGAGAAGAATATCTAAATCAATGTACCAATTCCATGAACCCTATACATCATACTTGCTTTGTAAACCAAGCTTAATTAGGCCAATTAGGTCTGTGTCCAAGGTGGGTGTTAGGTGGCACTGGAGTGGAGTTGGAAGGCAAGGCTTTGGAATCTTAAATAACTTCCAAATGGGTGTCTGAAAATGCTCTGATTGTATCAAGATACTCATTTGTGCAAAAGTTAGAGTAGAAAATGTCTATTGAGAAGGCTACAAGGAAATTGGCGTGCAGGTCTAGTTTGCCATGGTACGGTTTTGGTGGGAATAAACCAAGTGTTATTTTAGAGGCCTCAGGTCATATGAGGACCATATAAATTCTTGGGAGTGGTCAAGAAGTCCACTGGTGAAGAGTTCTATCAATAAGTTAGTTTTAGGCCTAGTGTCCCTAAAGCCAAAAAGGCATTGAAGTTTGATTGAATGTGTAACTTTGCAAAGGGAGTTTATTGGGATATAAATACATTTTTTTGGTTGTGTTATACCATCAAAAGAGTTTGGGATTACCCTTAAGCCTTTTTGGTTGGTTGGTGAGTTGTGGGAGGCAGTAGAAGGGCACTCCACTTTCTTGTTGTAACCTTTGCATTAGGGGCTCGTATATGTAAACTGTTTGACAGAATGCCCACAAGCAGAGCATGGCATATGGAATTATAGATAGGAGTAGTAGAACTAGTAAAAGGTATCCAAAAATGAAGTTTCCAAAGCTTTGTTAGGTTAGACTGGTCGATGACAATGAGAATTGGTTTTGCACATCGACAGTATTGGCATTCAAGAACATGATAATCTATAACGCAATTTCAACATTAAGACATTATCATTTCCTGAGAATTCCCCAACACCGAATGTCAAGGAGGACCTGACATCTTCCCTGATGGATAGAACCTTGTTTCATGCTTAGTTGTTGGATTCATAGAGGTCTGGGACTATATCAGTGGGAAACTTAAGAGCGATTTCCAATACCAAGCTGATGATGCCTTCATGATGCATGATAATGCAGTTCTTTGTGTTGACATCAGTCATGATTCAGAGATGTTGGCTTCAGGTTTACAAGGTGGGAAAATTGAGGAGGACGTGCTTGCAATTGAATCCCAATATACGTATGTATGATGGCTTCGACAAAATGTTTCTTGGTGTCACTTGCATGAAGCGGTATGTGTGTGGAGAGCCATAAATGACACGCTCTAGTTATAGCACCAAGCATCCAATCAAAACATAGAGGCATTAACACTTGTGTTGCAATAAGATCCAGATGGCACTATTCTATAGGAATAGATCCATTTTGAAAGATGTAGAGCGCCAAGTAACATGGACTTTCATAACAAAATATTACTAAGGCACTCACAAAGGGAGACTTTAATGTATTCAAGAAAGAAGATGTGGATAGACACGTCCTCAAGAATTAGTTATTATAACAGGAAAGAAACTGATCGAAAGGGGAAAATAAATAAGGCTCATAGAGGAGATTTTGGGGGTTCCGGATCCGCCTGACCCGAGAGACTTTGTGCTAGGGGAGGGATAGATTAGGATTTTTATTGTAATGCAGGGAAAGAGGGATTTTATTTTCAGATAATGATTAATGTACAGGAATAGCAGAATCTTTGTTGTTTTGTTGTGTTCAAAGAAGGATATGTCAACATATTAAAACTTTGATTTTAGATGCTCACTTTCTGATTGATATTCATCTTTGAATGATATTGGTTTCTTTTGAATGTGTATTTGTTATGTCTGATCATTAGCACGATCATCTATGGACTTTGTGCTATAGTTTTTCATGTATATGGAAAGAACCATTCGTCTTTCTCTCTTAGTTTCTTTCTGTAATGCATTGTTTAGGAAAATGAAATTTGTAGCATTTACTGTCCTTTTCTTTTCAGTAAATTAGTCCCTTCATGTCTATCTCGTGTTTACAAATAGATGTTTATAAGCCTTTATTGCTTTCAGGTTAAAAGCATTATCATTTATAGTTTAGTTGATTCATTGTAAATCCTACATGGGGAGCTATACCCGGATAATTCAGAGGGCGGTTACTCATCTCAATAGCGAAGTGACCCAACTATTGGTGTTGGTTGAGTCTTTTTATTTGGGCTTTAAGGGTCATTTTGTAAGCGTTTCTTTGGAAGACAAATTTGTTCACCAACAAGAAGTTAAACCTCAAACATAATAAGCTCCATGAACAGGGTATTCCAGAGTAAAGAAAAACAAATGTAACTTCAACAAGATATAATTTAAATCATAATGATAATCATAGTCAAGATATAACTTCACCATTCAATTCCATAAACATGAATAATAAATATGTATAGACAAAAGATGATGCAAATATAACATATAAATTAACATGTTCTATATATGTATCAAATGTATCAAAAGTATGTCCATATACAAATATGGAACATGCCATTTCAAAATGTCTACAAAATCAATGTTTTAAGGTGTACAATGTGGCATATATGTCATCTCAAAATGTGTCAAGTGTCATCTCTAAATGACCACAAAACTAAAACTGCATCCTATGTTGTAGGGGGATCATCAAAATGTAGCCTCTTTGAAGAAGTGTTAGGCTCCGATTGATCCTACATAAAAAATGAGTTCAAACCAAAGTTAGATTGCTTACTTTATATGATTTGTACATATATATATATATATATATATATATATATATATATATATATATATATATAGAGAGAGAGAGAGAGAGATATATATATATATATATATATATATATATATATATATATATATATATATATATATATATATATATATATATATATATATATATATATATATATATATACAGATATATATATATATATACATACATATATATATATATATATAATTCATAATTTTCAAAACTAATTTAATTAAAATTATAACTGAATACAAATATTTGTACCTGGTCTATCGATCGCCTACCACGAGTAGGTGTCCTAGCATAAGTCTTGGGTAGTGAAGGGACCATGCCAGCAATACCAACTCTGACCTATAAATATATATTTGCAATAATGAGATTAGTAGAGTGGTGCAACATAGAGTAATAAATCTACAAAATAGGATGATAGCATAATATAATTACAAATTGATTGAACTAAAATTAAAACTTACATCTAGTGATCCCTCCTCTAGAATCGTGGGCTAGGTCAACAAAGAAATGAAGGATTCTCATGGGCCCTCCCTCACAGTCGGAGTAACCTATGAGAGTAAAAAGATTGTCAATTATATATCAATGTACTTCATCATAGCAAACTTGGTTACAAAATACAAATAACAATATGTAAAAGTCTATGTACAATCAGGCTATCACTCCGAATCGAGATGCCTGTAACGCTACGCTGTCGAACTGGCATCGAGACATCATCGATAGCCACACCCTATACAATAAAGTGCAAGTAAAATATTTATTACTACACACAAGTGGCATACATATGCATGCATAATTAATCTTAAACAATTAACTACCTTTCCTTTGTCGACACCTGATGAAGGAACCCCCTCATGCCCCCCACTGACATCGGCCGTAGCCTAAAAGAACACAATAAGATGACAATATATATTAGTAAATGTATGAATTTTATTGCTCTAATTGATAGAGATTTAAGCATGTACACCAAATGATATAAAAAAAAACTAATGGGTACATAATTTATAATATACCGTATAGTCATCAAGGCCAAATGAAATGGCCGAAAGTGTGGACTCATCCACCTGTCTCACCTCCTCCTATGTCATCGACTGAACATAAATGGAAAAAATATATATACATAAGTGCATGCAATCATTAAAACTAATCTTAGAAATAAATAAATTATTGTTAAATTAAATAAGTCATGTGACAAATTTATTTATAATGTTTACTCTTACCATATCAATAGGAGTCAATGGCTCTGCCTGCACCTCCTGAGCACTCTCATGAGATGTAGATGCTCCATGAGGTGTTGCAGCCTCTGCAGCTACGTCTCCTGTATCCCCCTCATCAATATAATGAAACTAATATATATCAGAATCAGTAAGCGGTTTGAGGTGCATATGCCTGCACGTAATGCACATATGGGGCTCGCATACATGTGAACTCTGACAAGCTGTCGATGTGCCAACAGCATCCAAAGGAGGCAACACTGACCTGGTTTAAGTGATCAACTTATCACTTAGTAAATGAATGGCCCTAATAGTCTATGAGGCAGCCTCTGCAATGGTATCAGGATGCTGCACTGGAGGAGGGGGTGCGACATCAGTGGGGGGACAAAGGTAGTGGCCTTTCGGCACTGGAAAGATGGCCTAGTTTGAGGAGCTCCTCTGCCTATGCCTATGTTGGGCCTCATACTCCAATAATCAACATGGTGACCAAGCACAAACTTAGCATACAATTTTTTAAGGAAATAAAATGGGACCTCCAAATTGCTATGGGGTGGTTTATCAAAAACCATCCACCAGTGATCCCAAAAGTTTGTGTGCATTGCTTCATTTGTGCACCATTTTATTGATAATTTGGGCTTTTTGGGGTCAACTGGTATTCTGGTTTTAGGATCGACAAAAAGGGTGGCTATATCTTCCTTACTTATATTAAGGGCTGCAATCCCATCATGGTCAAGCCCATCATCAAATTGGGCATGCATATCATCATGCCAATGAAGAGCAGCATTATGTTACTGCATGAGTGTGTCAATGTTTCCAACAATTGTATTTAGTGTGGCAAGCATGGGACCTAATGTAGGTATATTTTGATACGTGTTTTGGAAACCCCGTATTGTGTTCAAATTTTCTTGTATCAAATCTTGTAAAGATGGAGGGTTTTGAAGCGGGGGATTGTTTTGGGGATCGTTATTTGGTGTGGGAGGGTTATTTTCTTCATTGTTGTCAGCTATGCTTGATTAAATTAAAAAAATCTAAATTTTAATCTAATTTCATATATTATTACAAATATAAATACAAAACCCTATTTTTAAAAAAAATGCTACATTTAGCATGAAAATGAAATAAATTAATAAAAATCATATAAATAACTACTAACCGAATATGCTTGGAGTTGAATTTGTTGTTTCTAATATTAGGTATCCAAAAATATATCGGGTATCTGAAAATCGTGGAAAGAACTTAAGAAAATTGCGCAAGGAAATGAGGAAAAGGGCTCGCGGGTTTTGGATTTATGCCACAATTATCAGGTACCTGATATTATCGGGTACCCGATTAGGCCTGTGCTTTGGTGGCAGGTTTGCCTAGGTGTACTGACACCCAGGCCTACTAAAAATTCAACAAGCACTTTCATGCGCTTTTGCACGAGTGAAAAGTGAATGTTTTTCACATCGCCACTTTTTGGCCCCTCATGATCTTGCACATACCCCATAGGAAGGTTTGTAAATTGTCCCAAGAATTTTTGTATATAGACCTAAATGTAATCGAACAACATAGAGAAGATAGTTGAGAGAGTAGGTTATGAGAGAGAGTAGTTAAGAAAAAAGAATCGGGGCTCTCTAGCCTTCACCCAGAGACCCACCAATATTATGTATTCAATCGATTATAATGAAATGTCTTGTATTTGATTAATGGTGGTCGCTATCTTTCTCTAGATCATTTTCGTTATCTGTGGAAGTTAATGTTTTAATGCAGATATTTTTTGTAGATTTCTTTATGAACTAGTTATTATCATATGGTTAGTGATTTTGGGTACTTGTTGAAAAGATTCAATAGCTTTATGTATCGGTTTCTGAGTTATCAATAAATAGTGTTAAATATTCTATTGTTTATGTTCGGTTTCCAATAACAGTCATGATTTGGGACGTTAATATTCATTGTATCAAATGGCCAACTGTTGATTATAAAACCTGACTTTCAATGTCTTGGATTTGAATTTGTAATGGTTTCCAAGAACCACTACACGGGTTACTCGTGGTGTCGAGTAATGAGATCGGGAGATAAAGTTGTAGAATGATGTGTTTGGAACAACTGAATGATATGGTTGGTCATTCCTGAATGACAAACAAAGATTCCTATGTTTAGTGTTTGGTCTTGGAGAAGTAAAAGGTGGCGAACCCGTGCTTTGATAGACCAAAAAAGCATGCAATGATCAGTGAATGTAAAGTGAATATGGATCAAATTTAGGTGAGATGAATTAGAGATTAAGTCTGAGACATAAGTTATAGTTGAATTTTTTATTATTATTGAAATGCCTTAAGGGATTATAGCCTCTAATTCGATATTTGTAAAGGAGAAAGGATAATATACAGATTTGGAGAAGTACCATCGATGCCCTAGGCTTCTTTGTCTTTAGTGGGGTAGCAACATTATCTCGGTTAACTGTTTGACTGGAGGACTCACCTTTCTCAGTAGTGTTGTTTGTATTGTATCCAAGTCCATTAGTATATCTCGGTTGTCTCTGATATCTTAGTTGTTCATCCAATATCTTTAGTGCTTCTTCATTCCTTTTCAAGAATTCATTAGCATCTTTCTCAGATTTTAGATCATTCTTTAGATGTTCATTCTTAGATCTCAATTCAACAATCTCTCCAACTTTCCTTGCAACATCTTAATTTGCACTGACTAGTTGGTCCATCAAGTTATAGTGAATTTGTGTCAACCTCAATATTTCCCTATCTTTCCCATCTAGACTTGTGGTCATTCATGTTCTTTCATCTTCCACCATTCTTTTTCCATCTTTAGCTTTTCCTTTTTGTTCTAGGATCTCACACATCCTTATCGGTTGGGCTTCTTGTTCTCTTTTCAGTGTTTTCACCCGGTCAGCTAGGTTTTTATTCTTTTTAGAAAGTTTTGATATCATAGCATCAGATTCATCAGAAATGCTTCCCTTTGATTTTTCTTCAAGTTATTCAACCTGATCTTGAGTGGCTTTCAATTGATATGCTAGTTCCTTCCTCTTGTTAATTGAATGCATCAGTTTTCTCCTTAATTCATCAATTTTCTCATTGGTCATTCTTAGTTCCATTTCCATGTTATTAATCACCCTTTCATTCCTATATCTCTCCATTTCTCTAGATCTTTCCTCTCAAGTGATTAAACTTCTTAATAAGAGACTAAGCTCTAGTATCAATTGTTGGATTAGGTATAGAAAGGTAAGTACTAAGAGGGGAGGGGTGAATCAATACTATAAAACACTTTTAAACCATTTGAACTTTCCTCCTTAAACATTTACTGATTCCATAAATTTTTCATGCATCGTATAAAATCTAAAACATAATATATAACTCATAACACATTCATTTTGGTATCGTAGAAATCCTTGTCAGAGGATAAAAACCACATATCCAATTAAGGACAGTCATGACAAGCAACAAAACACCACCATGCATAATAACACAACAAGATATTATTTTCACCTCAATTTTCATTAACATGCCCAGCTGTAAGGCCTTCCAGGTTAGGGCCAATTACAAACAAGAAGTAATTCTGCAAGATCAACAAGATCCAATCCAACTCCAACACTAGCTAGTTTAGTTTTGAAACAAATTAGCAACTGATGGAAACCCTAAGGTAGATCTGAACTTGTGCTCACAAGCCACCAAGAAATCTCCTTATCTCTAAGAAAGAAACCACTACCTCTGCTATTACAAACTATCAAAAAGCAATCTAATCTTCAAGATCTCGCAGGATCCAAGTCTACACTATCTTTTCCACAACTTCACTAATCTCGTGTTCCAAAATTGTTCTCTAACAACTACCTAAATATTCCTTAAATACAAATCTTCAGCCATAAGTCGGCTAGAAGAAATAATTAACTCCTAAGCCAAGTTGGCTTCTACTACAAACAATTATTAAATTCAACAATAGTCATCTCTGAAAAAGCCTTACAAACATTTAATTCTCTTTTTCAGCCTCTAGATCTACATAGGAGAATCCAACAAAAGCTACCAACAATAAATGCACCAAGTTGGCTAAGCAAATCATCAAGAACTCCAGTCGGTAAGCCACAACTACCGAGCACCAGTGAAATCACTGAGCATGCCAAGCATCGCCAAGCACTATGTCGACTGAGCACCACAAGCATTGCCAAGTAACATTTTCACCAAGTTCCAAAGATTACCGAGTTCCTTCAGCGATCGAGCCTCCTTCTTTAACCGAGATCGCTGGTTAAAGCTACAACTAAGAAACACAAAACCAAAATACCACCACACCATGCAGATTTTTTGAGAACCAAGAATGCCCCTACATCAGACACCCTAGGTTCAAAAAGATGTTCATATGTGGGAAGAACATCTTCCAGGGTTTAGCACATAAACCCTGAACTAGTTCTTCACATACAAGTCCTCCACCTTTTCACTTTGCATACTCTTCCACTTCTTCTTTCTCTGTCTCTTAAAGTATTTTCTTGACAACACACATGTCTGTTATTCACACTGATCAGCCAACCTCTCAAGATCCAACAACTTAACTCGGTTTCCAAAACTTAGATTACTCCTACCAAGTGTTGTATTCAGCAAAGGCATCAAAGAAAACTTCATTTCATCCTTCTCAACAGTAAACACATTCCTTACACAATCATACATAGCTCTACAATCATACTGCTAAGGTCTACTGAGAAATATATGACAACTATTCATCTCCACAATATCACACAACACTTGATCCTTATATTAGCCAATCTGAAAATCAACAAGACATTGTTCCCTAACTTCTAGAGCATGAGTTTGTTCCAATTTTTTTCTTTGGGTTTACGAAGATCTTGAAGTATGCCTCCGAGAAGATTGGACCATAGAGCAATTGCAGATCAATTTTATTTTATGGAATCAAAGATTTCTACGAAGGTCAGATCGGATGTCAGATCCAAGATGGAGTTGATGAAGAATGACATGGTCATTGAGATTATGAGAGATGTTTCTGGTATGCCGAGGAATCTTGGTACTGAAGATGGCTATGAAGAAGCTATTGAAGACTTTGAAGCTATTGGATCTAGTGGTGATTGATGAACTACAACTGATTTGGAACCTAATTGAAGAATCTATGATTAAAGATCATTGAGGAGTTGCTGATTAGATATGTAATTTGATTAAATCAGTATTATGTTGTCATTGATGTCAAATAGTTTGACAAAACTTATCTTGCAAGTTACTATACCGAAACATCTGAAGAAAGGTGAAAGAGATGAAGAACAAAAATATCTACATGAGGAAGATGTAAATGTCAGATGAGGATAAGGAATACACTGAGTAACTTATGCATAAAGTCATTGACTTATGATATTGACTTTATTATGTTGCATTCATCTATGATGAAGAATAGAGCTAAAAGACACAAAGCAGTGTTGTCGGTAAATAAAGAATTTTAGCATACACCGATGGAGTGTAGTGTATACCGAGCACAGTGTTAACCGAGCATGTGTTCACCGACGCATTTCTTTGTTAATTGAGTAGAATATAAAAGAATTAAATGATCAGTTTAGCTAATAAGATTGATGAGTTGGAAAGTGTATGATTTTGAGGTAACAGATGATGTTTGTTATGAAGATCGATGGCTAACATAATTAAAGGAAGATCTAATGGAGCAGATTGAAACATGTTATTGACACATCAGCCGAAGGAGGTTAAAGCAGCAAAATCAATGGAGATGATTAAGCGGCAAAATCTGATGGAGGAGAAGAAAATGATTTACTTGTCTATATAAGAGACTGGAGATTTCATAATGAAAGAGCCAGAAGAAGAAGATACTACAGGATTATCGCGTGAACAAGCTTCATGCATTCTAATCATACTAGTTAGTGAGAACCGAGCTGTAGAGAAACTACTGAGCGATAGAGAGCAATTACTGACAGACAATAAGTTAATACATTGTTGAATCTGAAGTGTTACATTGATCAGAAGGATTTGTATGAGCAAAATATTGATCTATAATCTGCAATTGAAGTTGTATTAAGGAAAATCATCTACTGTTACATATTTAACCATTGTACATAGTCAAATCTCTTAACCGAGTGGACTAAGAAAGTCTTATGATGTCTCATTCATAGAATGAACATTGTTATCCTGTCAACCCCAGAGTGACTGCTAGTTGGATGGTAACTTCTAGTCTAAAATCCTCTAACAAGGTCACACCTAACAGTGTGTTTGTAACCTTTAATAGGGTTGGGTCTTCATCGACCTCACTTTAGAAGAGTGAATATTTTTGGGTTGCCGGTCCTAGGTGGTTTTTCCCTTCACAGGGTTTCCATGTTAAATCTCTTGTGTCATGTGTTGATTGTGATATTTGTTTGTTATCATACTTTGCATGTTACACGTTATATTTGATCGGTAACTACTATAAGTTTTATTCTAATAATCAATAAAAGCACAGATAGAGAAAGGAATTCTTGTTTACTGAGTACCAAAAGTTGAAGTATTTGTTTTGGATTATACATTTTGTATTGGGACGGTGATTAACTGATTCACGCCCCTCTCAATTATTCTAACAATTGGTATCAGAGCTATGGTTTCTTAGAATAGAGTTTTAAGGACTCCAGCACAAAGGTCTCAAGATGTATAAGAGGGAAGTGCCAAGACTGAACAAAGAGAACTTCATAGTATGGCAAAGCCGAATGAAGTTGGACATATCTGGTATTGGGAATTCTGCACTAGAATTGATGGAGAATGGCTACATGGAACTGACCCTTGGTCCCTTAACTCTTGATCAACTGAAAGACAGGGATGAACACAATATTACTATGATGGAACTAGCTGCTGCCTATACCAATGCCAAATTTGAAGACATCAAAGGATGCACTACTACCAAAGCCATGTGGGATAAACTAAAGTTAATATATAGTGGAGATTTGAATGTTAAAAGAGCCCGAGCTGAAAGCCTAAGAGGCAGATTTGATGATATGAAGATGAAGGAAGGTGAGAACATTGTGCAATACACAAACATACTAAAAGAGGTAGTACATGTTATTAGAGCATCTGATGGAGTTATTGATGATGAAATAGTGATAAGCAAGATTTTCAGAACTTTGCTTCCAGTTTATGCAATCAGGATTTTTGCAATTCATGAAACAAGGGTCGTATCCAACCTTACTCTTGACACACTGATCGGTAAGCTTACAACCTTTGAATTGAATAACTTTGATAACATTATTATTCCTTCTATGGAATCCACTTCCATGACTTCTTTGAAGATTGGTAAGTCTAGCAAGAACAATAAGAATAATGATAGTGATAGCAATACTGATGATGAGCTTGATGAGCTTGAAGCTCTTATGGCCAGAAGATTTCCCAAAGGAAAAGGAAGATATAGAGGTAAGCTACCTTTGGCATGCTTTAATTGTAAAGAGGTTGGCCACATCACTGCTAGATGTCCACTAAAGAAAGATGATGATAGATCCAAATACCGATCGAAAGGAAGCTATGGGAGAAAAGTCAATAGAGGCTACCGACACAACAATAGAGATAACCGAGCCAATTATGACAAAGGAAAAAAGGTATGTTACATAGCTGAAGATATTGAATCTGAATCTGATTCTGATGATGACATAGAAGTTGTATTTGTTGCTATGAAAGATGACTCAGAGGAAGAAGAGAAACATGAAGAGACAATACTAATCTTTAGAGTAAACAGAAATGATACATGGATCATAGATAGTGGCTGTACACATCATATGACCGGTGATGTAGAGAAATTTGATCAACTTGATGAATACAATGGAGGATCTGTGAGAATGGGAAATGATGCACCCTGTATGGTAAGAGGTAAAGGTTCACTGATGATTAATGATAGAATAAAATGTGAAAATGCATATTGGGTAGATGGACTAAACTATAATCTATTAAGTGTGGCACAACTAAACAATTCAGGCCACCGACTTGCTTTTGAGAGCAAAAAGGTGAAGATTTATGATGATGGAGGAAGACTAGTCAGAACTGGTACACAATCCAGAGGTAACTTATTTTATCTTGATATTGATCAGTCTTCTTGTTTGATAATGAAGGATGAAGATGCATGGTTGTGGCACAAAAGGTTATGCCATGTGAATTTTGATAACATGATCAAGATTAGCAAAAAGAGAAGAGTTAGAGGTTTGCCTAACTTTTCAAAACATGATCATGCTATGTGCAATGAATGTCAGAAAGGTAAGATGACTAAGTCTAGTTTCAAAAGCAAAGACTACTCAACAAAGAAGATACTTGAGTTGGTTCATACCGACCTGTGTGGTCCTATGAGAACTTAGAGTTGTTATGGTGATAGATACTTTATTCTTTTATTTGATGACTGTACTAGACTGATGACTATTATGTTCTTAAAATAGAAATTTGAAGCTTTTAAAATGTTCAAGTAGTATAAAGCTAAGGTAGAAAAAAAGACTGGTAAAGAAATTAAATGCTTAAGATCTGATAGAGGAGGTGAATTTATCTCTGATGAATTTACTAATTTCTATAATAAGCATGGTATTAAGAGACAAGTCTCTGCACCGAGGACACCTCAGTAGAATGGCATTGCTGAAAGAAGAAACAGGTTAATAATTGATTGTGCTAGAACACTAATGATACAAAAGAATGTTGCATAGACATATTGGAGAGAAGTTTTCAGTACAGCTGTATATGTTCTTAACCGAGTACAATTGAAGAAGGACACCAACTAGACACCTTATGAATTATGGTTTGGACACAAACCTACTATAAGTTATTTTAGGATTTTTGGAAGTAAATGCTTTATTCTGAAAGATGAGAGAAATGAAAAATTTGATTCTAAAGGAGATGAAGGAATATTCTTAGGATTTTCTACCAAAAGTAAAGCATACAAATGTTTGAATAAGGTTACAAATAAGATAATTGAAAGTACTAATGTTCATTTTGATGAGTTTTATGACAAGAACATAGAGGATAGTAGAAAGGAACCAGAAGACTATGGTAGATTCACTTACATTGAACATCCAGAGTACCAACTGAAATCGCAACCTATGATAACCGGTCAGCAGGAAAACAATGCTGAAAAACAAGAAGAACAAACCAACGAACAAGATGGAGCCACCAAGCAAGCTAATGAACCTAAATAGGATGAACAAGAAAGAAGAGATAGAGTACTGGCTAGATTTGTCAGGAGACACCATCCTGAGACACAAATTATTGGAGACAGACAAGTTGGAATGAAAACTAGGAGCAAAGCAAGACAAGGTACATGTCTAGTTTGTGAATATGAACCAAAAAATGTGAAAGTTGCATTAGAAAATGATGAATGGGTTAATGTAATGAAAGAGGAAATAGAGAAAATAGAGAAGAACAAAACTCGAAGCTTAGTACCCCAACCAAAGGACAAAAATGTTATCGGTACAAAATGGATATTCAGGATCAAACTGAATGAAAATGGTGAAGTTACAAGAAATAAAGATAGATTGGTATGCAAGGGATATGCACAGGAAGAAGGCATTGACTATGGTGAAAAATTTTCACCTGTTGCTAGATTAGAAGGAGTTAGAATGCTACTTGCATATGCTACACACAAGAAATTCAAAGTCTATCAAATGGATGTAAAGTCATCTTTTCTAAATGGTATACTTGAAGAAGAGGTCTACATAGAACAACCTGAAGGGTTTGTTGATCCAGACAATAGAGACATGGTATGTAGATTACATAAAGCTTTATATGGTTTGAAGCAAGCACCGAGAGCCTGGTATAAAAGATTGCATACTTAATTGTTAAGTATAGGATTTGTTAGAACAAGTGAAAATAGCAATTTGTATATGAAAGCTGATACTGATGATACTATTCTTATTGCTGAAATATCTGTGGATGATATTATTTTTGGAGGCCAAGATCATATATGCAAAGCCTTTGCTGACAAAATGCAAAAGGAATTTGAAATGTCTATGTTCAGAGAGATTAAGTTCTTTCTAGGACTACAAGTGATTTAGCAGAGTGATGGGATATTCATCACACAATCTAAATACATAAAGGAAGTATTGAAGAAATTTGGCATGGAAGATGCTAAACCTGTAGGAACACTGATGGCTACTGGATGCAAATTGACAAAGGAGGATGAAACTACATAGGTAAATCAGACACTTTCCTGATCCATGATTGGTAAGCTAATGTATGTAGTTCACAGTAGACCAGATATAGCACATGTTGTGGGAATTGTTGCTAGATTTTCTACTAACCCTAGAGAAACACACATGATTGCTACTAAAAGAATCTTAAGATACCTGAAAAAGATAGAGGATTATGGCAGTTGGTATCCTAAGGAAGGAAATTTTGAGTTGAAGGTATACACCGATGCTGATTGGGCTGGAAATGTAGATGATAGAAAAAGAACCACTAGAGGAGCATTTTTCTTTGGTGAAAGACTTGTAACCTGGACAAGTAAAAAGTAGGCTTGTATTTCTTAGTCTACAGCTAAAGCAGAGTATGTTGTTGTGGCTACTAATTGCTCAAACATTGCATACATCAAGCAAGTGTTGGAAGGAATGAATGAGGTAATCACTGACCCGGTGATTATATACTATGACAACACTAGTGCTATTAATATTTTAAAGAATCTAGTGATGCACTCTAAGACAAAGCATGTATCTATTAAGTATCATTACTTAAGAGAACAAGTGCAGGAGAAGCAAGTGAAGTTAGAATTTGTTACATCTAAAGAACAACTTGTGGATATCTTTACAAAGCCTCTACTGAAGGACACATTTGAATACTTGAGGACTAAACTTGGGGTCCATCCCCTGTCTATCAGTCACTAAGGTGATCTAGATGTTGCATTAGCCTCATTTTATCAGAAGATCATTCATGTTGATGCAGCATAGTTCACACTTTGGCTCATGTTCAAGGTTGTGATTAAGTTTGGAGAACTGAAACAGATTGGGGTATTAGTATACAGAGATACAAAGAATGTAATGAATGATAGAGCTATTTTTTTTTATTTTTTTTTTGGCATTGTTGTCAAAGGGAGAGATAAATAATATGAAAAGAAAGATCAAAATGCACTGATAAGAACTATCTAAGGGAGAGACAATCTGAAAGGAACAAAGCATTGAAGATGAGTTACTGAGAACAGAAGCAGGAACAGGAGAACTGAAAAGAGCACATCTGATGATAAGCATTACAACATTACAAATGTTGAGTAACATAGTGATTAAACATATTAAGACTATTCGACTTACAACATTTGTTTACAGAGTTGTAGAATACATGTTTAGTATGTGTATGGTACATTTCATATTACTGGAGTTGCCATCAATGCCAAAGGGAGAGATTAATGAACTACAACTAATTTGGAACCTAATTGAAGAATCTATGATTAAAGATCATTGAGGAGTTGCTGATTAGATATGTAATTTGATTTAATTAGTATTATGTTGTCATTGATGTCAACTAGTTTGACAACACTTATCTTGCAAGTTACTATACCGAAACATCTGAAGAAAGTTGAAAGAGATGAAGAATAGAAATATCTACATGAGGAAGATGTAAATGTCAGCTAAGGATAAGGAATACATTTAGTAGCTTATGCATAAGGTCATTGACTTATGATATTGACTTTATTATGTTGCATTCATCTATGATGAAGAATAGAGCTGAAAGACACAAAGCAGTGTTGTCAGTAAATAAAGCATTTCAGTATACACCGACGAAGTGTAGTCTATACTAAGCACAATGTTAACCGAGCATGTGTTCACCGACACATTTCTTTGTTAACCAAGTAGAACAGAAAAGAAAAGAATTAAATGATCAGTTTAGCCGATAAGATTGATGAGCTGGAAAGTGTATGATTTCGAGGTAGCAGATGATGTTTGTTATGAAGATCGACAGCTAACATAATTAAAGGAAGATCTAATGGAGCAGATTGAAACGTGTCATTGACACATCAGCTGAAGGAGGTTAAAGTGGCAAAATCAATGGAGATGATTAAGCAGCAAAATCTGATGGAGGAGAAGAAAATGATTTACTCGTCTATATAAGAGACTAGAGATTTCATAATGAAAGAGCCAGAAGAAGAAGATACTACAGGATTATCGTGTGAACAAGCTTCATGTATTTTGATCATACTAGTTAGTAAGAACCGAGCTGTAGAGCAACTACCAAGTGATGGAGAGCAATTACCGATGAACAGTAAGTTTATACATTGTTGAATCTAAAGTGTTACATTGATTAGAAGGATTTGTATGAGCAAAATATTAATCTGTAATCTGCAATTGAAGTTGTATTAAGGCAGATCATCTATTGTTACATATTTAACCATTTTACACAGTCAAATCTCTTAATTGAGTGGACTAAGAAAGTCTTATGATGTCTCATTCATAGAATGAACATTGTTATCCTATCAACCCCAGAGTGACTGCTGGTTGGACGATAACTTCTAGTCTAAAATCCTCTAACAAGGTCACACCTAATAGTGTGTTTGTAACCTTTAACAGGGTTGGATCTTCACCGACCTCACTTCAGAAGAGTGAATGTTTTTGGGTTGCCGGTCCCAGGTGGTTTTTCCCTTCATAGAATTTCCACGTTAAATCTCTTGTGTCATGTGTTGATTGTGATATTTTTTTGTTATCATACTTTGCATGTTACATGTTAGATTTGATTGGTAACTACTATAAGTTTTAGTCTAATAATCGGTAAAAGCACAGAGAGAGAAAGGAATTCTTGTTTACCGAGTACCAAAAGTTGAAGTATTTGTTTTGGATTATACATTTTGTATTGGAATAGTGATTAACTGATTGACTTGTTTGAGAAGTTGCAGAATCTGAAGCAGAAGGATCTAACTATTGAAGAATATACCGAGTTATATAATCTTACTATTCGGTCTAGACATAGGGTAAGTGCACAAAGATGGGGGACCAAAAAGGGGGTATAAGATGCCACTTTTTTCCTAAAATCAACAAACTCTGAACTTCAACAAGAAATTGAAGATAGTTAGACTCAAAATTTTAAGATGCGACAAAAACAAGACTTGTAATACTCTAAATATAGTTCCTAAACTACTAACTTATTTTGAAAATGGTGCAGATTAAGGCCCTCAAAAAGGGGGAGCACAAAAAGTGGTCCTATTTTTTGTGAAAAAACATAACATAGCATCCGGTGTGCTCCCCCTAGAATGTTAACTTTTTTTTGAATTTTTTTAATCACTCCAGTGAGAAGTTAGCTAACACCATGTAGTTTATCCCAGAATTTTTTGGTAATTTTTTAATGAATGTATAATTTTTGATGAATTTACGAAGTGCACACGTCCTGAAAACATGAAATTTATGTGTGCTCCCCCTAGAAATCATTTAAAACTAATCAAAAATCAAATTTTATTTTTTTTAAAGTGTGTAGAATGAAGTCTAGTTTCTAAAAATGTAACTTGTTGCAAAATTTGATGAACAAGCCAAAATCTATGCCCAAAATACTACACGTTGGTTTTTTACAAAAAAATGGACAAACACACAAAAAAAATTAGAGATAAAAAACTTAACATAATTAGAATTCAAAATAAATTATATGCTTAGATAGCTAACAAAGAGATCTGCAATATCACGTCGTCTGATTTTTACATTCTTGAGCCATGAGTAAACCTGACGAGGAGCACACACAAAAAGATGTCATTTTTTTGTATGTCTGCTGAAAAACATGTCTCAGTGCTATTTGAATCGTCCAAGCCTTTGGGTTGGATCTCCAAGGAAAATCCAAGCCTTAGGATTGGTAAATTCCAATGCCTTACAAAGCATGTGTGCCCTATAAGGTGAGCGCACTATTGAAATCTATGACTTCCATAGGGCGTGCACCCTATTTAAGTCATAGATTTAAATAGTGATGAGAAATAGTCAGAGTGAGAGAGAGAGAGGAGAGAGAGAAAACTCTCTCTCTCTCCTCTCTCTCTCTCTCCCTCCCCCATACTCTCTCTCTCTCTCTCTGACCTTCCCCTTCTCTCTCTCTCCTTCCCCTTCTAATAAAACTCTTTGGAAGGTTCGTGAGTCAGACCACGAGGCAATACTTGAGACAATCAAGGGTAGGGAAGATCCAATTGGTTCATTGGACTAAATGGAGATACAAAATATTGTAATGTCAAATTTATATAGCACTGTAAATTTGGTGGACTGTAAATTGCTCATGCATTACCTCATATGTATAACGGGAATTTTTTAAGATTTAATGACAACCTTTCTCCTCTATTTTTTGGGTCAATACCAGAGGTTTTCTCTGCTCAACTCTTTCCTCCGGTGCTCCTATTGAGCTAAGTTGTAAAAATATTTCTCATTATTAATAAAAAAAAAATTATGATGTTATGCTAATGATTTGCAGGCACATAATACTTGGAAGGCCATGGAAGAGCCTTAAGGAACCAACTCAATTCAAGGATGCACTATCTCATTTCCTTTCCAACTTCTCCCTCTCTAAAATAGAAGGTTTACATTTTGGTTTATCCAGATAGTGTACCTTCCTAGGCCTCCTAGTGCCTCCACCACATCAAAACTTAAACCAGACTTCACACCCTAATCCTAACACCTTAGATCATCTCAACATGGTACATTTTCCATGTTACAACTTCCCATTCACTCCTATCCACTCATCCTTCACCATTCTTCTACTATAGCCTTTCTAGGTCTATCTAGTAGCCCTTCAAACCTTGGAATCAACAATTCATTCACAATATCCCCAAACAACCTAGCAATGCTTTTACACTTTAAAATACCCTTTTCAAAGTTACTAAGTTGATATCATTCTCAGACTTTCACGACCTAACAAGTGAACACTTCCTTCACCCCCTAACCCTTCAACTAGGCCGAATTAGCCCTTGCCCAAAGAAGCAACTCTATCATCCACTAATCTCCAAACAAGCCTACCATAAACACAATCCTTCCATAAACACCATGTACAAAAAACCTAAAATCTTACAACAAAATCTAACCCAAAGAAGTAGAAAACTTGGTAACAGCCTTACTTCCTTCAGAAGCAGCATGCCTAGCCAGCTCTCCAAGTAGAACAAACTTGACAGCAGTCTCAATTTCTCTGGAGGAAAGTGTCATGATCTTGTTATATTTTAGCAGAGAAGTAGCCTCACAAGTAATCTTACCAAAAATATCAATCATGAAGCTCTCCATGATATCCATGGCAGCACTGGATATTCCCTTGGAGGGATGCACTTGTTTCAACACCTGTATATAAACCTCTTGTAACTTTCTACACTTCTCTTCCTCTTCTTCTTCCTCTTATTCTCAGATTTCATGGCTTTGACTACTGAATCCTTTGTGGGCTTGAACATCACTTTCTTTTCTTTTCTCTACTTTGGAGAAGCCTCTACTTCTTTCTCTCCTTTCATACCATCTGCTTTAATAGTTGTGGAAGCCCTAGAAGCTTTTGGAGCCATGGATTTTATGCTTGTATGAACAACTGAATGGAATTTTTCACAGGTTAAATTTCTTAGAATTCTCAAATGCACATGTATGGGATTGGATTGTATACAAGGCTTGATTTAAAACATTGTTTGTGGGTAATTAAGAGCATACGTACAAGGATTTTTCACCGGCTCCCAATATCTTTTGAAGAGATTGTGGGCTTGTGTGGAATTGAATGTTGTGTACCTTTTATGGATTTTGGTCTAATCTCTCTCTCTCTCTCTCTCTCTCTCTCTCTCTCTCTCTCTCTCTCTCTCTCTCTCTCTCTCTCTCTCGCACGCACACATGCATGCATCACCCTCTCCCTCTCCCCCTTATCTCCTCTCTCTCTCTCTCTCTCTCTCTCTCTCTCTCTCTCTCTCTCTCTCCACTTTTGTATTTCTTGCAAAGGGTGCACACGCTATAGCACGCTAGTGCTATGCAAGACTATGCATGTTACACTTTTTTGGTTTTTGCATAGGGTGCACGCATGTTAGCTTTTTGCATAGCGTGTGCACCCTATAGCATGTGCACTTTATAGGGGGCGCACGCTATGTTTTGAATTGCCCAAGCCTAAGGCTTGGGTAACCCAAGCCATAGTGTGTGCACCCTATAGGGCACACATGCTTTAGTGCATATGCACTATGGCCGTTTGGGGGCCAAAAAGGAAAGTGGCACCTTTTTGGTCCCCCATCTTTGTGCATATACCCCACAGAGAACTTAGTAAGGAAAAGGTAGCTCAGTATGTCAATGGTTTGAGATTAAATATCCAGGATGATCTTGGTATGCTGAAGATTGATTCGGTTGAAGATGCTTATCAGTATGCTCTAAAAGTAGAAGATAAGTTGAGGAGGAAACAACATAGTAATCCCCGAGGGAAGGAGAAGATTGATCACTTAGTGAAGGATAAACCGACTGTAGAAGATGAACCAAAACCTATGGAGCCGAAGAAGAAGACAGGTAGGGTTATCTTTAAGGGTACTTGTTACAATTGTGGTGAAGAAGGACACTGTTCTTTTGAGTGTACATAGAAGAAGTTTGGTGATCGTAGGACTACTGTGGTGAATGAGGAAGTTCAGAATGAACCTGAATCTGAGAACTTACTGGTTTGACAAATCTGCATTGTGTGGTGGTATTTTGGTTCTGTGTTGCTTGGTTGCAGCTTTAACCGACGGTCTCGGTTAAAGAAGGAGGCTCGGTCACTGAAGGAACTTGGTAATCTCTGGCACTCAGTGAAAGTGTTACTCGGTGATGCTTGTGGATCTCGGTTGACATAGTGCTCGACGATGCTTGGCATGCTCGATTATTTCACTGGTGCTCGGTTGTTATTCTGGTGCTTGGTAGTTATGGCTTACCGATTGGAGTTCTTTATGATTTTCTTGGCCGACTTGGTGCATTTATTGTTGGTAGGTTTTGTTGGATTCTCCTATGTAGATCCTGAGGCTGACATGGAGAATTAAATTTTTGTAAGGCTATTTGAGAGCCGACTGTTGTTGCATTTAATATTTATTTGTAGTAAAAGCCGACTTGGCTTAGGAGTTAATTGTTTCTTCCAGCCGACTTGTGGTTGAAGATTTGTATTTAAGGAGTGTTTGGGTAGTTATTTAGGGGGGAGTCAATGGAAGTTAGTAGATTGGTGGTAGCAGATAGTGTAGACCTGGATCCTATGAGATCTTGAATATCAGATTGCTTTCTAATAGTTTGTAATAGCAGAGCTAGTGGTTTCTTGCTTGGAGACAATGAGATTGCTTGGTGGCTTGTGAGTACAAGTTCAGATCTACCATAGGGTTTCCATCAATTGTTGATTTATTTCAGAACTGGACTAGCTGGAGTTGGATTGGATCTTGTTGATCTTGCAGAATTACTTCTTGTTTGTAATTGGCCCTAACACGAAAGGCCTTACAGTCAGGCATGTTAATGAAAATTGAGCTAAAAATCATATCTTGTTGTGTTATTCCGCATTGTGGTGTTTTGCTTCTTGTCAAGACTGTCCTTAATTGGATCCTCCAAATCTGCCCTACATCAGACGTGGTTGGGATGACACCCAAAAAACCTCACTATTGTAATAAAAAGTTTGCTTGGTTAGAGCTACACTGTTAATTATTTCTGAGAGCTTACCATGTTAAGAGTATTAACCTAGTTAAGAGTCTTAAGACCTGTTAAGTCTACCATGTAAGAGGATTTTACAATTTTAATCTAAGAACTGTACCTGGTTAAAGGATTTAGAATATAAGATTTGTTAGTGCTCAGTTAAGAGACTTTACAATTCTGATTACTCTTTAATCAATAACACAAACTTGTCTGTTAAACTTGCATCAATCATATATACATATTAGACTCTTTATGCTCAATGAATGATTACCTCATATTGTGAACTACTCACAATATCAATTCAGTGCTCGGTAGATTCAATTCTAAATTACAATCACTTTCTTCTCTTTACTGCTCTATTACTCGGTGGCTTCTTTACTCATCACCTTCTTTGTAATCTCTGCTTCACACATGCAATCTTCCTTCACACATGGATACTGATCTTAACACTCTGATCCATTTATATACAATTCTAGAAGCAATGCTAGATGTTCTAGAATCATCTCTATAGGGTAAAAGCACAAAGTTGTGTCACATTTCAGGCTAACTTATCAACACAACTGAATTTGAGTATTTCTAACTAAAAATTAATTTTTCTCAAACATATGGTCTAGCTAGATTCATTCTAGCTAAGGTAGATAAGTGCTTCAACTTTTCCAATTAGAAATATCTATTAAATACATGTTTTGTACCATTTACCAAAGAAATAAAATTATTTCAGAAAAATGATGTTTCAGTAGCTCCTACTATTTTTAATGATATTTTAAAAAATATATAAAAATACCCTTTTGTAGAGCTCAAAGTTAAGATTATCATCATATAATTTTTATATTATTTTGATTAGATCTAATATATTATAATTTCAAAATACTGCAAGTGGGTATTTTAACATTTGAGAAGATGCTACTTCAAAAGTAGAAAAAAATAGTAAAACATATTAGAAAAAATTAAAATGTATATTTAACACTAGAGAAGAGAGTCCTCTTCAAGCATATGTAATTATTTTTATGAATAGTGTAGATTTGATATGATACAATTTTTCTTTAGTTTTGTTTAGGTAAATATTTTTTTCTACCTATGGTTTCTTATTTTATTTACATGTCTAAATTTATGTTTTTGTTTTTTATTTAGGGTTTCATAATTCAATTGTGTCTAGTTTTACATTTTTGTTTTATTACCTAGGGTTAAATTAAAAGTTTTAACAGCTTTCTAGTTGGTACGATAATTTACAAAGTAAATTAAAACTAAAAGGAACTAATTGAAACATAAAATATAATTAAATTTATATGACAAATTATAAAATAGCATTAAACTACATTTTTTATTTAAAAATAACATGAAACTACAAGTTTATATTAAAAAAATTATTAAAAAATAAAGAAAAATAATAAAAACAATAGTACGTACATGGAACAAGAGAAAAATGGCTGAGGGGGTCGGTAGGAGTAGCTAAAACGGGCACCCGTGCTCTACAAAACGTAATCTTGTTTTCCAAGTTGTGAAAACATGGAAAACGGTTAAAACAAAAAAAAAAATACATTTACGAAATGGGCACCCATTTTTAAAAAATCGGGTGCCCATTTTTTAAAAATCGAGTGCCCATTTTTTAAAAATTGGGTGCCGGTTTTGCTTTGGGTGCCCGATACAAAATGGGCGCCCAATTTTTAAATATGGATCGGGCTCCCAAACCTAAATGGGTGTCTGTTTCTTGTGCCAAATTTTTTTGCCCGCGGACTTCCGCAGAATCGGTACCCAACTTTGTGCATTGACCCTATGGCCTTGCAAAGTCGGACTGCAAAACTAAAAATTCAAATGGTCAGGGCTGCAAATATTTCAAATTTGATGACGTCTGCAAACCACTATCTTAAATTTGGCGGTCAAACGACCGTCGCTACTGTTCAAAAATGCCCAGGTATGATGATCAAAAGGTCATCAATGTTAATGTCATGAAATATTGAGACAATCACGAGCTTAAATTTGATGGTTAGATGACTATCAAAACAAAAGAACAAATGCCCACCTTGACTTCCAAACGGGCATCAAATTTAACATAGTAAACAACTAGAAAAAAAATAAATTTTTTTTAAAAAAATTACCATTTACAGGGTCTACCACGTGTCAGTTGTTCATTGGTTTGGTTGGTGGATGTGTGTCTTGCAGTGAATTACATTCTGCCACGTGGCAGCTAGTGATGGCGCGTGGTCTTCCTGCATGGCTGGCGGGAGGAGGTGGCTCCGCGGTGGGGGAGCGGAGCTACAATGGTGGGTCATTGGATGGGCAATGAATGTGGGAGTTTAATCCCACATTCACCCTATTCAAGGTGAAGGAGGGTTTAAAATCCCCAATGCCCACCCTTCAATGCAAAAATCTTGGCTTTAAGCTCAGGTCTGGTTTGAGCTTAGTGGGCTGGTAGCTCAGCTCGGTGAGTCGAGTTCCTCTGCCAAGTTTCTTCTGGCTCAGGTAGTGGCATGATCTATTTGACATCGTTCTTGGCTCGGCAAGTTGAGTCTTTTGGTTACCGATCTGTTTCTGTAGCCGACTCGGGTCGGGGGGAGTTGATCTTTTGAAACCCTCAAATAGTTAGTCCCACATTGGTGGGATGGGATAAATAGGTTGTCTTTAAAAGTAAAGGCCTACGAAGGTTAAACAAAGAACTTTGCGGGCAGTGTGTGTTGTACTACTCGGAGGTTGTGACGTGTGCAGGTTAGTCTATGTACTAGCTCATCGAGGAGTAACTTCTCTAATCATGACTTGTACGACTTTGATTGCTTGACAAAACCTATAGATTTGATCAACAAAGAGGGGTGGGGACCCGGCTGAAATAACCCCAATATTTTATCAAAAATAATGCATAATTTGTCAGATCTGAAAAAAATAAAAAATTAAAAAGAAATTTTGAAAATCCATATTGTACCACAGATCGGACTACCCAAGTCTGATTTACAAAAAACTCTTACCTCAAATTTGAATTTTTCCTAAGGTAGGCAAGTTTATAGTTAGTTTTTTTGGAAACGGCCACCCAAACGCAATGGTGAGGTTAGATCTTGCTCTAGACACTCCCACAAGTTGTTGCTCCTCCATATCTGAATCATGGCCATCCAAAAGTCGAAGCAAAGAGTCCTCCAATGGCTATGCAATGAAATCTTTTATGGCGCTAATACCATGTAAGAATTTGCCTAAGGAAAATAATAAAACACCAAGATTTAGAAGCTCAAGAGATAGCACAAGAGAGACAAGATGATATGATCAAATGAATAAATTCAATAATGATCAATAATCAAATAAAATGCATAATTACAAAGTAGGAGTGCCTGAATATATAGGCAATGCAATAAGACTACATGATAAGGAGATGATAAGCTATCAACCTCACTAGGTGGAATCACATGTCCACCAAAGGTGGATCATGCTCTATTGTACATCAAAGTATGTGCAACAATGAGAGGATGATAATGTGATAAGAGCACTAAAGGTGGATCTCACACACAAAGAGGTATGAGATCACAACTAACACTATGTAAAGTGGAATTTCTCCTAACATGTGCTAAAATGAATGCAAACTCCTAGCTGTCTCAAAGACAACTAATATGCAAATGCATTATCTTAAGTAAACTTAAGTAAAGTATAATCAGTAGTATTTAATTACACCAACACAATAACACATTATTTGAAAAGAAGAATCAATTTGGATGATACTACCTTAGAAGGTAATTGGGCACTAATGTGTAGATCTCCTCGCTCTAATAGGATTAAGGAAATAGTTAGGAACTTGGTTGCGACATTTTGGACTGATCATACTTGTCCTTTGAACCATATACAAGAGATGTTATCAAGAAGAGGACTGGGCCTAAGGAATATTTCCAACACACAAAACATTGGTTGGACACCACACAACATGGATTGTATCTCTCATTTTGTAACTCAAATCTTGACATTAAGATTGGACAAACAATGTTTGAAATATTAAAGCCATTTTTTGTAAAGATAAATAAATCTTTTGAAACTTGTTGTTATCGATATTATATTGAACTCGATCTCTACTATCAAGGGTTTAGAAATATGATAGAATAAAGTGGTGGTTCTCAAAATGATTTTCCTAAACATCCAAGCCAATTCATAGCATCAATATTATGTAACAAATCAATTGATCATGAAATATCTGAAATAGATTGCATAAGAGGAACTTGTTAAATATGAAGGGATTTGGCTAAATTTCCTTTTAGACTTGAAGATACTAACATGACGAGGATGGTAAAATGTAAGAGTTACAAGTACATAAAGTCTGAAACAAAAGTCGGGAAAGAATCAACAAGGTTGGAATATGTAGAGGAGGAGATACCTGTTGCAACATTTATGGAGAATTTTTGTAAATTGATTCAACCATATATACGTCATTTTTTTTTGCTGAATGGAAAGCATAACAGTTCCAAATACTAAAAGAAACTTTTCCAGTTGGAACAATTTTATTGACTGCTGATTTTGTAGAGAATTACTCTTTTGTTTCTCAAAAACAACTTCAAGCTGAATAGTACTATACATAGTAGGTCACTATCATGGTACATGTGTCTTATCGACATGCACAATTAGGTTTGGATGGTGTTGAAAGTACATATCAAGCATAGGTCATAAAGAAAGAATATCACTTTTATATTAGTGATGATAAAGAGCATGACATACATTTTGTCGAGCATTTCTTGAAGACATTTTTTGGTTATTTGGAAAATAAAGGCATCAAAATTGAAAAGAATTTCATTTGGTTGGATGGATGTGCAGCACAATTTAAATCAGCAAGGCCATTTTATGCACTATGTAGATATCATCAATACCAAAAGATACCACATATTTGGAGTTTCTTTGAGAGTGGACATGGAAAGGGAGAGCATGATGGTGCAGGACCTTGTATCAAATGTGCTTTAAGAAAGTATCAACTAGACTATCAGGGCTATCATATAAATAATGCTCATGATGTAGTTGAGTGGTACAAGATGTATTTTGTGGTGCCAAATCAGGATAACACATCATCACGATCGGATCAAGTCATACCGTTCATATTATTCTAGGAGATATCAGGTATAAATTTGCAACATCGCATATTTTAGTTTAAATTTATGTACACTTGAAATTTATTGATCATTGAAGAACATGTGTGTGTGTGTGTGTGTGTGTGTGTGTATGATTTTAACTTGTCTTCAATTTTTACATGTGTGTCTCTATCAGGTGTTGATAGAAGATCAATCCATGGATACAAGAGAGTAGACAAAACAAGATCCCTACATTTAGTTATGAGTACAAATAGTAATGTGTGGTCATTGTACACTAGATATTACTGATGCTTTTGTTATGAATATATTTTTGAAAACTATGGTGAATGTATCAATAAAAAATATGGATACGTTAGTGAATGGAATTTGGCTCCACTAGATGTTACAAACACAAATGATGAAGTGGAGGATGAAAGCTTTGAGGACATTCCATTGATTTCTACAGATTATGACCATATTTCAGGTTTGATCAAAATTGGTACGTATGTATGTATGTATGTATATATATATATATATATATATATATATATATATATATATATATATATATATATATATATATATATATATATATATATATAAAGGATTCATAAACTCAATCCATAAATAAAGTCTGTTTAATTTACATTTACAGGTCAAAAATTAAAAACATATTTTGCAGGACATTTTTGCAGTAATATAAGAGCTTGAAAATGTGGAAGGTGTTAGTTACTATTTATTATGTTGCACCAAGGAGAGAATGAAGCTAACAAAGAATGAAACAAGGATTATATATATATATATATATATATATATATATATATATATATATATATATATATATATATATATATATATATATATATATATATATATATATATATATATATATATATATATGTTGTTGAACTTGTCTATGCAGGTTCAGTTGTTGTGCAAAGAACATATTTGAAGCAAATCAAAATACTTAAACATGAGATTCATTTTAGTGATTATCAACTTAACAATAAGGTTTATTAGTATAACCATCTTGTAATTGTCGGGTTGTCTTATCTCTTCATTTAGTGACAGGAAGTGGTATTCGTAAGTGGAGACTTGATACTGATGACCATGAGAGAATATTAAATGTTTCTGAGAGCTAGATGAACCACTTGATGTGGACTAAACCACACATGAAATATGATTTGTACTAAATTTATCACGAGCGAGACCAGAGGTTTTCTTAGCTTCATTCTTTCCTACCGGTGCCCATAGTAAATGGAGCAAATTGTCAAAAAATTATGATATATCTAGAAAATGTCTTAAAGATATGATTTATTACTTATCTATCTGAATATGAATGTGTATCAATGCATGTTGCAGTACTTTATTTTTATCTAGTTGATTAAAAAGGTATTAAAATAAATTATTATATTAAGTATAATGTTAATTAAACTAATAAATTATGTAAACTAATATAAATATGTTAAATATATATATTTAAAAATGTTAAAAAATATCATTTATAAATTTAATTTTTTAAAAATTAATTTATTTTATTTAAATTATTTATTAATGTAGAATTTGTATTAATAGCTCATTTATTTTAATTTGTTTTTAATTATAATATAGATTAAAACTATTATCAAAATTAACAGGATGTCTTTCTTATACATTAATTTTAGAAAACTAAAAAAATAAATATTATATTTATTATTTATAATTTGATTGATTTTATATAAATCAATAAAAATGAATACAATAATATTTATTAAAATAAATTAAATATAAAATAAAATAATATTTGACTAAAATGAAATGGAAAACTATAAAAAATTATAATTCTTATATTACAAATTTTATAAATAGTAGAAAACCCTATCAAAATAACAATGGAAAGTTGAATCATTTAATTACATTATTCAAACTCTTTGCTGTCTTTTTTTAACTATTGGCCCTACTCCAGTATAGTACAATTATTTCCTTTACTATTTTTGGGCAACGAATCTTTTAATTTTGAGGAACAACCCGTCAAATCTATCTCCTTCATCTTTGTGAGATCCGCAAAGCTTAATGGCCATTCTTCTAACTTACAACACTCCCACAAATTTAACTTTCTCAAGTTTTGTAGCTGACCAATATCTGAAGGCAACTCTGCTAATTCACTACAAAACGACAAATTCAACTCTTCTAAATTTGTGAGCTGCCCCAAGTTTGAAGGCAATGCAGAGCAGCGGTGTATTCGTAAAGTTGTCAAATTGCTAAGTTGCCCAAAGTTTGAAGGTAACTCTTTCAATTCATTGCATCCAGCTAGTGTCAACTCTTTTAGATTGCTGAGATCTCCCAATTTGGAAGGAAGCTCCCTTAACTCATCGCACTCCCATAAAGTCAATCTCTCTAACTTCGTTAGCTTTTCCACTCCATCTGGCAACCTTTGCATATTTTTGAAACAAAATAAGGTCAATAATACTAGCGAGGAATCTGGAGTGACTTTGGGAGGAATTTTGGAATATGCCACTCTGTCCTCAGAATAATCCTTAATGAACATGATGCGCAGGCTTGGAGGAAACTACATGTTTGCACAATAATTATGAAAAGGTTGTGTAAGTGTTTATTATATAATCTAATGAAATATAATTGAAATGATAAATATGCTCTGAAGAAGGCAGATCTTACCTCGTACAAATTCATGCCTTGCGTCATTGGTCCATCGTAGAAGACGAGATGCTTTAGTTTCTCCAACTCCATTGGTAAATCAGGAATGTCACCATCAATTCTAAGGAATCTGAGCTGTTCAAAAGGTTTTTGACATTTCTCCTTAAATGTTATCTGCGATCCTCTATAACGTAGCACCTTTAACGAATTGCTCATACAATTAAGATTATGGCAATTAATTTCGATTGGAGGCTGCTCAGATTCTTCATCAAAATATATGCTTTTTAATTTTTTGAGTTTCTGCACAAAAGCAAACAATAAACATCATTATGGTTGTGAATAACAAGTGTATTTTCATAATATTCATGACAAACATTGTAAGTATGGCGTACCTCATCATTTTTCAAACATTCCAATAAACTCTCAGGGTCTGTGATTCTGTTTCCCTCTTGCTCTGACAGCTTTTTCCCTCTTGCTCGAACTATGTCATGAACAATCACATCACCGTATTCATCTGTGTTGACGAAGGAGGCAGCTTTCAGAGCTCTAAATTCCTCCTCTCCAACTATTCTGGCAACTGATCTACTACCCCATTGTTTATAGAAGTAGGATGCGAGATCTAGGAAGGCCTCTTGAACAGGTGGTAACAATCTGTCATATACAAAACCAACCATACGGTCGCTTAAGTCTTTATCTTTGACCTCCTTCCCTTGTTGAAGCATCTCCAATACTATATTCTTTCTATTCTCGGGATTCATAGCCAATTGCGAACCAGCTAATTGCAGTAGAAGCGGAACACCACCGCATAGCCCAAGGAGCTTCTCTATGTTATTTTCATCATTGTAGTCTGAAACTTTGCTCAATAAAATTTTTCTGGCCTCAGTCTCTGGGAGAGGATTCACATCATATTGTCGGCGTTGAATACCCTTGTCCACAAATATGCCTGTCTCATTGAGATTTCTAGTAGTAATGAGTATTCTACTCATCGATGGAAGACAACTGCCCAAGCCTTGAGGTAGAAGTTTCTCCAGATCTGTACTTTTCAGACCATTGTCAATGTATAGGAATAAAGGCTGCTTAGGAATATTCTCTTTGAAGAAAGAACACAACCTTCCCCGACCTTCATCACAGTTTCTCAATTGCAAGTTCTTTCCAAACAACCCTTTCAAAATCTGTTCTTGACAGCCCTTAAGATCATTGCTGGTACAATCCTGCTCCATATGAATTCTGCAATGTGTATATGATTGGAGGTTGAGCTGGGCATAAACGGCATCGGCAAGTGTGGTCTTTCCAATCCCACCAAAACCAAAGACAACCACAACAATGACTGTTGGATCTTGTGCATTCAAATCAAGAAGTTTAATTACAGTATCCTGTGCGCTCTCAATCCCAACTGTAAAGTTTATGGAAAAACTCAGTCAAAGTTTATGGCAAACACAAAATATAATAGAGAAATATCATTAAACTTGAAAAATATCCTACCCGTCGATTGGTATGCATAGATTTTCTGTGATTCTGAAGCAATCGTTGGCACTCTTTCCACTATGTCAGTCACTTTGTCCCCAATGTCAATTATTCTTTTTCCCGTGTCAATTGCAGTCCACAATTGGATGTCGGTACACAAGTGCTCTATTTTGTTTTGAAAATCCTTTAAACTCTTCTCACTCACTTGAGCCGTTAGAAACCTTCATACAATCCACACATTGGATTTCCATTAAATATATTGATTCAATGGATCTCCAACACAAAGAAATATAATGATTTCACAGAGAAAAACAATACTTTCAGCTTGGTTTACTATTATTTGGGTCAGTTATAACTAAAATCCAAATTAGTTGTAAAACACCTTTACATAAACTTGAAATTTTTCCCACTCCTTGACTGTTGAAATCTTATATCTAAATTTATCCATTTTCACTGTATTGTACCATGCTATTTCTTAACCTTCCAACTGAAACACAAATGATGATGTAAAACAAATTCACCGTTAAACTAGGGGATATTCCTGAGTCTGTGGAGAATTTAGGGATAGTTTATTATTATATACACTATGGTTTAGTTTTGAAAGGATGGGATATATTAGTCTTTTTTAAAAAATTAAAAAAATTATATTTTTATATATTTGTTATAGTTTTATGAGTTCCTTTTTTATATTATTTTGGTACTATTATGTTTGAGTTGGATCTGTTTATTTTTTATTATAATCAAAATTATTTTACATTAGATTTTATGTATGGTAAGTTAATAGATTATAGACAATATTAAAAATGTATGTATAAGTAGTTATTTTGTTTTTATTTTTTTTTAATTTATAACTTGTGTTTTGAGTTATTAAAAGGACTAAAGTCTAATTTGTAGAAACAAATATTGTTTGCATCAATTTGATTTCTAAATAGCATAAGATAAAAGAAGCAGAGAATTCATAATAATAATGTGGAATACTCAATAGGGCAATAGTGGCTATGATTGTGGATGGAAAGGAGTTCTGTTGGGATATGAAAAAATGGATAAAAAAGCTGAAAGAACAAATAAGATGAAGCAGAGGTAGAATCAAATACAAGTCTAGCAGAGAAAGCTATAAAAATTAGAATTTGAATTGAAGGAGTTATGGCAAGTTTGAGGAATGCAATAATAAGAAAACAAGAAAAAGAAAATTGTAGAAGAGACAACGAAGTACTATGAAGGTAAAATAATAGCCACAATAAACATTCACCATGTGAGTAAGAGTTGTTAAGAGTCGGAAGTTCTTTAATTAAAATCTAAGTTTGATTCATGAATGGAATTGTTAGAATAAGAAAAAAACTAATTTCCTGAAAGAATTGGTACTATTATCAATAGATGAAAGGTTCTTGAATGTGATTGTCAAAATAGTTAAGCCAGAAGAGATGGATGAGCGAGATGAAGCTGTTAAGATATATTAGGAATGAAGAATGAAGAAAAACTGGGAGATTACAATGTTGTACATTTGTATTGGGGATTTAAAATGGGTAGGGACAGGGGATTAAGAGGGGGCTGAGGAAAAAAAGAAGTGGGAGACAATTTTTTTAGAAAAGAAGTATTATTTATATATATAACCTAAATTCATTAAATGGAAACCTGTGCATCTCATTAGTGATAAAAGGAGAAAAGATTTGTGTGAAACCAACTGTTATAAGAGAATATCTAACTTCCAATATTAAAAGTTGTGTACATCAAATAATTGAACTGACCTGAAAATATTGGCCTTTGCAAGTTGGGAAATGCACATAATGGTTCCTTCAATAATGCTCTGGACTCCCTCATTTAGTTTCTCCTTCTGCTCTGGAATTTGCTCATTCAACTGCACAATTTGCTTGCCAAGATTAAGCATCCTTCTCAAAACATCAAGGCACTCACTCTTGTTCTCAGACATCTTAATAAATCTCTCCAACACAGATCCCAATATAGAAAGTGCCATTCCTACTTGAGGAATTTTCTCAGAGCCTTTGAGCCCTTCTATACAAACTTTTTCTATCTCTGCAATTGTGCTATTCGCAGAATTTTGCTGTACAGAAATTATCCAAGAATATATAAGATATGACAATCAATAACTGGCTAAAGTAAATGATAAGAGGAATAATATTATCACTAGTTAATCTTATAGTTCTGAAATGGAAATTTTACCGTTACAGGACGCTTGCCAAAGCGTGTATCGAGCATCTCCAGGATTCTTTGACCATCATGGATATGAGAAGCTACCGCTGAATTAGATCCTCCACCATTCTTGTTTCCTGACTGTATTGGGCAACAGCATCTTTATACTCAGTATAGACAAAAATTGTTGTTAGGCAAAAAAATATTCAAAAATGTAGAATTGCAGAAATAAAACATGTGTGCAGATAACTTACCGCGATCTCCACTAGCTCTTCTAAAAATGAAATTAGTGTGTCAATCTGGCTTATATCATTGAACTTCTTTAGAAAATTCTTAAAATCAGTTATGGTGGCAGTGGGCTCTTGTTGAGAAGGTTGTGAAGGCGAGGAAGTGGGGGAATGGGCAGTAATGAGCTGCTGGTGAGGAGGTGAAGAGATGGGTTGCTGTTGTTGTTGAGAAGATTGTTGAGGTGAAGACATAGAGACAGAGATGGATTGTGGAGAAGATTGTTGTTGAGGTGCAACGCAGCAAGAGCAGCATGAAGAAAAATATTTGGCCATCCTTTAATAGTGAAGAAATGAAACAGGCAAGAAAGAAGAAAATCTAAGTGGATGAAATAAAACAGGTAAGAAACAAGAAAATCGAGGTGCTCTTATCTTCGTTGTTAGAGAAGATCAATCCAGTATTTCTCTTTGTCATTCCCTTCTTTCAGATCTGATTCTTATTAAATATCAAATGGACAGCAGAATTAAATATGAATTCAATCATTTCCTGAAATCCTTAATTAATTTGTGGGCCGTGTGGTGTAGTTGTACATTCATTGACAAGGAAGAATGGCAAAGGGTGTCCCTTCAATTATAAATTGTTTCATCGTCCAATATACGTGGCTCGAACACAACAGACGAGAAAAGACAATGAAGGGTAGATTTATGTCATGTTCATAGGGTCAGAATGCGCTGGACGTATTTTTTAATTATTTAAAAGTTGAAAAAAATTATTCTGATTTTTAAAATAATTATTAGATATGATCATATCTTTGTATACGCAAGTAGTGCCTCCTTCACAATGTTCATACTAATGGTTTGGAGCGAATTAAAAATATTTTCAATTGTTTGGTTTAAGTAATAAGTATATTATCGAATTTTTATTATATTTTCTAATTTTCAAATTAAACTTATTGGTCAAGGTTTTATGAATAGTAAGTTCAGGAAATTCAACTTTGTGAAAATGAATGGTACATTTAATACTCATTACACTTAGGTGATGGTCACAATGGTGAAGCATGGGTCTTTTAGGAGGTCACCCATCGTGGTATAATGTAAAAACAAGTGCCACATAGTGACTAGTACTTGCCTAATCAATTGTAATTATATTGTGAAATATAATTAGAATTTCAATATAAATTTATATAATTAGAATTATAATAATGAAGAATATTAAGATTTTATAATAGTTATATTTATATAATAATATTATTGATAAGTATAATATTATATATTAAATAATTTGTAATAGAATAAGTTGTCATTTAGTTTTTAAATTTTTATTATATTTTTAATTTAACAATTGAAATCTTACTTCAAAAATAATTTAAAATTTTTTATTATATACTTTAAATTAATTAAAAAATCATAATTTTTTTTAAATTTTATTTCAATAGTAATAATTGTACAAATTAAAAATACAATTATTAAATATAAATTTTTTAAATTTTATTATCTATAATAATAAAATATGTAAAATAATTTAAATTAAAATAATATTAAATATTAATTTAATATAGTTTAATTTAAATATTAATATTTTATAAATTTAAATTAAAATTATAAGCAAATAAAATCACATAATTTTTTTTACATAAATAGTTGTTAATGTATAATTAATATATAATAAAAATAAAAATTTGAAATTTGAAAAAATAAAAATAAATATATATTATAATATCATAGGTTTTTATTTAAATTATAATATTTTGTAAAAATTAATAGTATAAACTAGAATAAATTCAAATAACATAATTTTTAATTTAAAAATATATTAATAAAAAATTTAAAAAACTTCATAAAAACTTAACAAAATAATTTTTTTTTTAAATTCTAAATAAAATAATTTTAAAAAATAAATTCTTAAAAAGCCTCTTATAAATTCTAAAAAACTTTTATAAAATCTAATAAAGTTTGAAATAACCTTTCCTTTGTATATTTAATCTATTAACTTTAATCATCAAATTCAAAATTTAAGACAATCAATTTATATAGACAATCAATGTATATAGACAATTGTGAAAAAGTTCCTTGTTATCACATCTCACTAAAAAATTTCTATTAACTTTTCAAATCTTTTATTGTGAAGTTTACAATTGAATTGATCTTAACTTTAACTCATTAAAAAATAATGTTCATAAATTTATCTCATTATTAGAAGAACTATTCAACTAAAATATTAATTTCTATTTGCAATTAATTGAGTTAAAAGATAATTAAGAAACAGTATAACTAAAAACGAATAAATAAAATAGAATAAATTATTTTATTGACTATTTATCATGTATAAAACAACTCATTATTGTTACTGGGAAGTTCACATTATTTTTTCCTGTTTGAAGTATAATTAAATTTAAATTTGATATTATTGTATTTTAATTTTTGAATTATCTTTAGAATATAATTGCATTTAAATTTAATAAAAATCTCTTTGAATAGGTTGTTGTTCAGAAGATTGTTGAGGTGAAGGGGAGAGCGAACGGCAGCAAGAGCAGAAACTTTTGAACATCTTAATAGTGATGAAATAAAACAGAGAAGATGAATGTAGCCGAATAAAAGAAGGGCTTTTTCTCTTTGTCATTCCCCTCTTTCAGATCTATTTTTTGTGAAATGGTTAAATGGATAGCACAATTAATTATGAATTCAATAATTTCCTGCCTTAATTCAAATAATTGAGTAATCACCGACAATGAAAAACGAGAAAGGGTGTCCCATTCATTCACCTTAAAAAAATGTATAAATCTCGCATGTTGAAAAAACCGAGGCAATCTACGTGAGTCCAAGTCAAAATACGAGAAAAGACAACAAATGTTACTTGGATGTCAATTTCAAATGCGCTGTTCCCCGAATTTTTTAGTTATTTAAAAATAAAAAATTAAAGATACCTCCGGGCTTCATTCAATTCTTGGGCCACAGGTAATGAGTAAGCAATATTTGGGTTTTTTTTTTTGTTATGGAGTGTAATTGATCAAATTTTATTATGGAAGGGAGATTTGAACTACAAATTGTTTAATATTTTGGTATCTTGTTCTAGGCCGGTGTGTTATTCATGGATTCTATAGGCTGTTTGGCTTCTTCAACGTTATTAAAATCTTTTTTTCATTCAACAAATCTGACATAACATCATTAACATCAATCAATCTTTTATTGACTCATGAAACACGGGTCAATGAATTTGACTCAATAAAACTACATGTGGAAAATATCTTCTCCTACATCATTAGTTCTCTATGTATGAATTGTGGACTAGAATAGATTGATTTATTCTAGAATTTTGGTCATAAACTTCAAATCTAAGAAATATAAACTAAAATCAATGTATTGTGAGAGGTTCCCCTTCTTACAAATGATTAAAACAATTATCTTTAGGTTTTAGAATCATTTAAAGTGGAGCTTACAATTGAATTGATATGTTAACTCTTAAAAAAATAATACTAATGCATTGTTTAATAATTAGAAGTGCTATGTAATTAAATTTGAAGGATAATTACAAATAGTTTCAACTAAAATCTGATTTAATCATTAAGTGCTTATGTTAAAAAGAATCTATCAATTGAAACAAAAAAGTATATAATAAATTATTTAGTTAATTATTTATCATCTCCAAAATAGACTGAGAATCTTGTTGAGAAAGTTAAGTTATTCTTTATTTTCAAATATAATCATATTAAAATTTAATCAAAAAATATTTTACTTCTACAAATTAAGTTTTGAGTATGATTACACATTTAAATTGAATGAAAATGTATTTTAATTCTTAAATTGTGTGGGCAAAGGAGTGGAGTGGGACGTGTGTTGCAGGTCCAAGAGACTTTGAATAGTAGGAAAAATGTGAAGAAAGCTACTCTGTGAGGTAAACTTTGGTAATGTGATTGTTATTACAGTTTTGGATATAATGCAACCACATAGTAATGCCATTCCAAGCTCGCTATGTGATTTTAAGGTAGAATATTATCCATGAATAACTACATGTAAGATGAGTATTAGGTGACTATTCATATAATAAAAGTTAACCCACCGCTCTCCCCTCCCTCCTCCCTCTAAGGCATGCAAACCGTTCGGCAAAATGCCTAAAAGAAATGTGGCCTCAAGGAATGATATGGTGGCAAAGTTTGGCAACATAGGTTTGTTGGAAAGGCCTTAGAAACCTTTAATTGAATGCAAACAACATTTGGCCTACCTAAGCTCAAATAGGAGCTTGGGAAGAGGGTATGGACTATGGACAACCATAAAAGTTTAATTGAAAGGTAATTGCAGTCATATGTTGTGATTGCAAGGATCAGTTCCTCTTGGATGAGTTCAAATTGTGATTAATGCACTCTATTATGGGAACAACAGTGCTCGATAAAGTAGTTGTAAATAAATAAATATATTTTGCATTCGCATCAAGCCATCACCTCTATTAGTAAATTTGATATAGCTTTGTAACTAGAGATGTTACAACCTTAGCATGGTACCAATATTAGTAAATGATACTTGTATAGATTAATGATATATGTGATAACTTGTCATAGATGGGTTGGTATCGACTTAAAATATTATAGCTGGTAGTGGCATGAGAAACTTCTTTAAACACTTTCTATCAATCGAAGGCCATAAACAGTGAGGAGTCACCATGGTGTGAGTTGCTTGTAATTTGGTCTGATATAGCAGTCTGTGTGTATATTGAATTTGTATCTGGAGTAGGATTATTCTATAATTTATATGAATCAGAACATGAGATATTATAAAATTGTTTTATAAACTAGAAATTGTTATGTAATACGAATTCATTTTGGAAATACCCCAAGTTTAGATTATATATTGTAATTGAATTGCATGGTAACCTGAGAATTTAGTTGAAGTTGTAATTATATTTCACGAATACCTTGTTTTGGTTCCTTACTTCTAGAAATGGACAATAGTGTGTATGGTCAATGATTGCATCACACAAGTGTGCTATTGTCTTTGACTGGGTTAATTGTCTGTAATATTAGCTAGTGCCCTGAATGTTAGACTAACATTAGAAAATAATGATCATATGCATTGATTAATATTTTCAATTTCTTATTGAGTTTTATTCTCATTCTTCTTAGGTTTTCAAAAGATTTTAAAGTTTTGAATTCCATGGAGAAATGAGGAAGTTATAGCAATTTTACAACTACTTGGTAATTATGTTGTTGAATTGGTAAATTATTTCAATGATCATAGGAGTATTATATTTTATTAAGTTGTTCTGTGTTTATTAATACATTGAGCCTCAAGTCTTGTCAAGGAAATAATCCTTTGTGAGGATTGTTCACTATGTAAAAGAACCTTGATATTGGATTTATTATGTGAATTTGGAGGAGGGATATCATAGCTGTATTATACTCTATTATGATTGCATATTAACTTGTAGGAAATCGCCACTTAATATTATCATATTATTGATACTGGGTCAAGAGATAAACCATCTCTGATCATCTTGTTGAGGATCTCGTAATATCTTACTAGTGACCATTAAAGTCATATTTAATATAAAAATTACGATGTGTGAATACTCTCTAGATCATGATCTTGACTCTCATAAGAATAGTGGATTCGACCATCTATACTCAAAAGAAAAGATTGATCATATTTTTATTATTGAGTGCATCTTCATATGATGGTCTAATGAACACAGTGTTCCCATCAGTCTTGAGTGTGACTCGGGTATAAAGCATCCTTAAGGAAAGTTTGCAAGTATTTTTTTTAAGTCTTTGAGGTCTTAAATAATTTTTATATGGCCTTGTTGTTGTATGATATGCTCTATTTAAGGGGGATGTCATAATATAGCATGTGTATAATTCCTAATGTCACTAAACTATATTATCATAAGAAATCACATGGAACCATAGCTGTTGCATCAATGAGATGTTTGGCAATTGATGTCTTGTGATGGTGTATCACTATTTACTTATATTGTCTATCTTATATGCATAATCTATGTTCAGGGATCTTATATGGACAATTTGTCTTTATAAGTTCCTATTCTATAAATTGTGTTATTTAGGATGGGTGATATTTGGATACTTGGCTAACTATATGGTTGATAATTGGGACACTTGTATGTAGAGATAGTTTAGAAGCCTTGTTCTTAGTAATATGCCATCTTATCACTCTGAATTGAATCCTTGATTAAAATTGTATACATCTTTTTTTGGTCCATTTACTCAATCTCCATTCATTAATCCATCCTTGGTTTCTTTGGGGAAATTATTTTTCATGGTTGGGAATCCCTAAGGAATATGCCTTGATATGGGTTACAAAATGGTTATAAAAAATTAACGACACTAGTAACTGCAATTGCATATTCTAAATCTTCTACACCCTTAGCATTAACAACAAGGATCGTATCAAGCTTTTCTTTGAGAACAACTAGAGCATATTCATTCCACATTTTTATAGCTTGCAACATAGTTAGATTTTCTTGCAAATGGTTCATTTTTTTCAATAATTTAGAGAATTCTTGATTGATAGATTGAAGCTTCGATCATTTTTGTGCAAGGGCTTCTTCGAAGAAAGCTCTATCTTCTTAAATAGATGAAAGATAAAAAATTCCTGAAACAATATTGTCAATTATTACATCTAATTTTACTATTCCTATTTGATCTAATATAGTCTAAGTTGTCAATTCAAGTGCAAATGCAGGTATGAGAATCGAGTGCGCAAATGCACAATTTTTTTATTTATTTTTTTTGGGGGGGGATGCGTAATGTGTGTGTGTGTGTGTGTGTGTGTGTGTGTGTGTGTGTGTGTATGCATGCATGCATGTATGTATGTATGTATATATGCAAAGAAATACAAGAATTATACAAAATTAATTTCGGTCAAGTAAACACACTACACGAAAAATGATAACTAACATTAAATTAATTTTCCTAGTATTAATTAAAGTATTTATAAAGACTAGAGAAGTTGCTTATGATGCAAGGGATTTACTGAATAAAATACCCAAGTACTGCTAAAATATAGAATTGACCAAGCTCAAGGAACTTAAAGCTATTCATTTAGCTTTAAAAGACTATGTTGATCCCTGATTCTTGTGATCAAATAGTTAATGTCAATAATTTGATTCAAATTTTGGCATGTGCATAAAAAATCTAAATTGCTATCAATGATTAAGTATGCACCAGTGACTACCCAACTAACCTTGGAAAGAATCTTTTCAAAATGCATTCTCCTCGTCCATACATCTACAAACCTTGGTGAATCAAATCTAGCAAAGTAAATAGCTTAAAATGTTTTGCACGGGGTCATCTCAAGTTCTATAAATGAGGTCATCTATAGTTCTAGACATACATACTAATACACCATAAATGGAACTTTCTATGGAAGATTTCAAAGTCCCTATGGTTCCAATGACACCTAATCATCAGAGGGTAGATATTCATCTAAAGATAGTTTAGGTATTTTGAATGTAAGTAGCCCTAGCAACTTGTAAAGGCTAAACATCTAATTAAATTTTTTAAGTGAAAAATGAAATTTTTTTACTTTTGGGCATTTTTTTGATATCCTAGGCCCTGGATGCATCCTGATGCTCAAGGATTCTTTCTTGGTGCACATGGGAAGCACATCAGTTCCCTATGGATTTTCTATGGATGCACATCCAAAAAACATTCATAGGGCGTTGGTGCGCTTCCTGTGCGCACCAAGAGAGTACCCACCTTCGCAACCACACAAGAACATATTTGCATCTGCATCTAAGGCTCAAAGGAGAGAATTGGTACCTTATAATCCAATTGAATCCATAGAAGCTAGTCCCTTCATCTCAAGAAAATCATCCATCAAATCTATGTTGGAAACATCAATGATCTTTTTAGCTTTTCCAGTAACCTTTTCTATTTTAATATGATCTAGCTCTAGGATCAGTACTAAAGCCCATGACTTAGCATAACTAGGGTTACCATCATTCTTGTCTTAAAAAATGGAAGACAAGCTTGGTGGATTGCTTGTGCTTTCATTTCTTGATCCTTCCAAATGCAACTCAAGAGTAGGTTTCCCTTGGCTTCGCCTCAAATAGTCTAACTGTTGTTCAACACTAGACAATTTGGTAGTTGTTCTAGCATACATGAATCTAGAAGCCTTAATCATATTATTTTTCTTTGTGAGTGCATCTTTTAGCATCTAATTCACTTCTTCTATTCCCAACACTTTTCCTATATGGTAATCAAATTCTTTTTGAGAATGTACTTCATGTTTATCTTAATGTCTCTACTGAAGAAAGTGGTGAACCAATATCCTTACTAAGTGACTTCCTCTATTTGATTACTTTAGACTCTCTTCCAGCAATATCTACTTCTAATTTCACTTGTGCTAGTGTAGCAGGCCCTGGCAATTGTTTTTTAAGTAGACCTCTCAACCTCTAGCACTCAGCCTCCAACTTGGTAATTTTCTTAACTCTTTATATATGTTTCTTAGTAGTAGCCAAGAAAAATTTCTTACTAGTATCCCTTTCATCAATTATAATCATACTCACTTCTTTATGAAGTGCATGAATTCTATATTTGAGGACACCATTCTCACTTTCTAACATCTCAAGTTTAGTTTTAAGAACTATAGCCTCTGACTCAACTTGGTTTCTGGCTTCTTGCAAATCAGATAATGCTTTTGAATTTTTATAAAGAGATGTGGATGTTGTATAACTTTTTGATTCTTCCTCTTGTAGGAGCTTCTCTAGCTCTACTATTCTAGACTTGAGCTCAAATTTTGAATTGACCCATTCTTTGGTCTTTTCCATCACAACCTCATGAAGTTACTATTCTTGTTCCTCTCTTGCATTCCTAAGCTCCCTCATGCATTCTTTTAAAGAACCGTTTGTAATACCCCTCCTAGAGTTTTCTTTTCATTTCTATGTTCCCAAACTTTTTTAGAACACTTTTATGTGTGCATTGGTTATTTTTGTAAAACTTGAGATTTTGGATGTATGACTTTACATTGGATTTGATATATGAGTCATTGCATAGTGTGTGATATCATGTGTTTAAAGTTAGATTTATGGTTATTTACATGTTATGATGCCATTTATGATTATGGATTATTGACGATACTAACACTATATCTATATGCACATGACTCATATGTATGTTTTCAATTTCTATTTGATGTTTTTTATATGGTATAGGATGGAGTTGTAGTTATTTGCATGCAAGATCCACACGATGTACCATTCTCAACCATTTACCTAGATAGATAGATAGATATATATATATATATATATATATATATATATATATATATATATATATATATATATATATATATATATATATATATATATATATATATATATCTATATCTATATATATATATATATATATATATATATATATCTTTGTGATGGCAGGATTGTAGGTACCTGTATGCACCCTAAAATGGTGGCCTAGACTTTGGGGCCCCATTCAGCAATTTATCAAAATCCTGAATCAACATTTTCAGCTTAATATCAATTTCCTTGATCAAATCCTATTTCTATCATTTATTCAATTTTATTCTATGGATTAACCATTTTATCCTAAGTCTTTATTTAATTAAAAGGAATATTTCCTCCCCTTTTATTAAATAAAAAGTCCCCACTTTTCCTCTTATCCTAAGTTGCACAAATAAAGTATTATTCCTATCTTATAAAAAGGGAAAAAGAATTTTTTGTCTAATATGGACACAAAAGTCAACTCTTATTTTCTCATTGGAGGATATTTGTGCACATGGATTGATCCCTCTTCAAGCCCCACCCTTGATTAAATCTTTTTCCTCTTAATCTCCATCGTCTGTTGTTTCTCATATCCTATAAAAGAAGAGCTCTCTTCTCATTTTAGGATCAATCTTTGAATACTAATGTTATGCTATAGATTTTATAGGTGGCTTTGGAGCTTTTGGAGATCATCTTGCATTCTTGGATTTCATATTTCCATGCTATCTTAGTTTCATTTCTTGCATCATAGCTTCATGTTTATGCTTTCTTAGCTTAGTTTCCTTTATGCTTTAGATTAACTCACCTAGCTTAATTAGGAAGGATTGTAATACTTTCATTTCCATAGCTTAGCTTGCATATTCATCTTAATATAGTTTGCATTGCATTTCATCTTGATTCTTGAGGATATTGGCATTCTTTCCCTTGGCTTCATTGAATCTCCCATTGTGTGGTTGACTAGCAAGGTCATAAGCTTTATAGCTCTAGCTGAGAGCAATCTTAAAATCTTTGCAACTCCATTCATAGGGAGCTCTAGGTCACTTTCTAAGGTTTCCCATTCATGGATTCCCTTGGAAGTAATGACTTAGAGAAGTGCACTATTTGAGGTGTACAGTACCGGGCATCATCTTGCCTAAATTGGCAGGAGTGAGTGTGCCCTATTGTAATGTTTCTATGGTAAGAGACAGGAGATAATAGATAGGTTTAAATCCCAACTTAAGCCATTTATTATCTTGAAATAGTGGACAAGATTCTGTAGGCATAATGGTTAGTGCTCCCCTCGGGATTCATGACATGGCTTAACCGCCTCCTGTGTCTTCTATAAGTCTAGTGGTTGTATCAAGCATTAACAGGTCGATCTTTTGGTGCAACGACAACCACTACTTGTAACAAGTGGTATCAGAGCTTGGTCACAGGTTTGAATCTCCTCAGGTAATGCTAAGGGGGAGATTGTTGGCATAATGGTCAGTGCTCCCTTGGGATTTGTGACATGGCTTAATCACCTCCTGTGTCTTCTATAAGTCTACTGGTTGTATTGGGCATTAACTGGTCGATCTTTTGGTGCAACAACAACCACTACTTGTAACAAATTCTAATTGTTTACCCTTCTGAATTTGTCAACATGATGTGAATTTGTGAAGCATCATTTGTGCTTCATTATCCTTTTTTTTTTACGTAGTCATTTTTCTTAAAGTTAGCAAGCCTATGGTTTGAGGTGATTTTTGTATTAAAAAAGGAAAATCAATTTAATTAAGGATAATTAAATGATTGAATAATTAATCTTATTAAAGATTGAAACATTAAATATGAGAGTATTTTAATAAATAAGAATTAATTAAATACTTATATTTATTAAAAACATTAAAATTAAAAAATCTACTTATGGAGTTAGAGGATTTAATTAATTATTAAATTTAAAATAGAAATTTAAGGTATAATTAACTAATTATTATTTAATTATCAATTTGCATAGTTATTAATTTAAAAAATTAAAATAAAAGTTGAGTGAAATACTTAAAGTGAGAATTATTAATTAAAATAATTCTTTTTACTCAATTTTTTGTTGAGTTGCTTTTTAGGTTTTGCATGAGTTTTGGAAATCCTAGATTGAGTAGGTTTTCCTTATTAGAATTTTTTTGGTCACAATTCCACACACAAGTTTACATGTTTTGGCTATAGTTTTGGATTGAAGGAAATTGTGAAAGCTTAGGATTTTCAAGGTTTCGGGTTGTTATTCGTGGCTTCTGTTAATTGGTGGATTAAGGTAAGGTTTCGAAAATCTCATAGATCTGTTCTTTTAAAAATATTGTTTACTCTGTGTTTGCCAATTTTTTGTTCATTCTTTGAAATGGTTGGTTTGTAAGTCTTTATGGTACGTTGAATATTTGATTTGAAAAGGCTATTGGGTTTTTCATTTGAATGAAGAAATCCTTGTTGTCTGGAATTTGTGAATACTTAAAATCATGTTCAAAAAATAATGAAGAATCTGGAATTAGATCAATTAGGGTTTGATTATAATTTTTGTTAAAACCCTTGAAATTAAATAAAATTATATGTGTGTGTGTGTGTGTGTTTATAATAAAAAAATTCCTGTTAAAAATAATAATAATAGTTGCTTGCTGCTTTCTATCAAAACTATTCTGACAGAAAATATAAAAACATATATATTAAAAAATAAATAATAATATTTTTTTTAAAGTAATAAAACATAAAATTGTGAGGTGAGGGTTTATCCCCCAACCTCACGCCAACATAGCTATCGTGGCTATCTGCAATAGTAGTATTGTTGAGAGAACATGTGCTACTAAGGGAGCATGTGTTGTCGAGGCAAGAATGTTGCCTACAACAATTTTGAGGTGGGCCCAATCCCCGTAACTTATATATATATATATATATATATATATATATATATATATATATATATATATATATATATATATAATTGATAAATTTTAATTAAATAAAATTTATTTTCTTTAATTATTAATTTATTTAATATTTGAAAATTAAATATTTTTATATTAATTAATATATTTTGGTTATTAATTAATACTTATTTTTAAGACTAATTATTAATTAATAGACCCCATTAATTAATAGTTAATAATCTATATTTTAAATATGGATGTTTTATTGTAGTTTTTTGTTTTAAATTATTTATTTGTATAAATATGGGCATGAAATTATGAGTGTATAATTATAGTCAAATTGGACTTTTAATTAACAAGAGATTATTTTAAATAATTTAGAACTATGTGTTGATTGTTTGTGAATGTATATTTGTGTGTTGTTATTGTGATATTTGGAAAAACTACATTAACTTATATATGGGATTGTACCAATGGCTATGTGTGTGTTCTTCTATTGATACTTATGTGTCTTTTTGTCATACTTTATGAAGTTGTATTGATTTGGTTATTGTTATCGAATATTTTCTCATGTTTTGTGGACAGTTTGAGAGTGCTTTTATGATGTTGTTGTTTTGAGAACCACTATATGTTCCTTATGTTTCCATGGAACTAAATTTATGACTTTTATGTGTTTTATGGTTTTATGAGCCTAGGTAGGTTATCTAAGTGTATATATGGGAAGTGGCTTGCAATAGGAATTGGGGCCCGCAAGTGGGTTCTAGGATAACTTATTGCAAGTTACTTAATAAAGTGGTAACTGAAATACATTTAGAGTTTAAAATAAAATAATAAGATGTCTATGTTCCTCACACATGCCTTGACATGATAGTGCAGGCTAGGATGGTTTGTGAGAAGATACTAGTTATCTGTGTGGATTGGATGAGGCATAGTTAGTAGCCTTGTTTGTATGAGAGGTTACTAATACCACATAGAGTCACTGGGGGGTCGGGGTCCAAAGGGATTGTCAGGGTATCTCTAGAGTTGACTCATGTGATGACACTTCCCTATATGCATCTTAGGTTTTGTACAGATGTTGGTTGCCTCCAGGATTAGTATGTTTACATTTACATTTTTACTTGTACCTCTTGAGATAATGAGCTTCTACGACCCCTTTCAAGTAGTTTTACCTTATGTTGATTTTGGTTTATGATATTCGAGTGGGGCCTATTGTTATCTCCTCAACATTGTGGGAGTGGACCTTTGGTTCCACGAGGTTAGGTGGCAGTGATTCTTTTTTCATTTGAGATTTTTACGTACATGTGCCAGGACTAGATGATTCTTGTATCACTTGTACATTATGGTTCATCAATATTGAATATGTACTCTTATCTTTCATTTATTGTATTGTACCTTGTACTAGTTTTTATTACATACCTTGTGACTTGTGTAGTAGACATTGGTTCATTATGGATACCTTTTGGTAACATTAGTATCTAGGTTTCTTTTATGAGATGATGTACTTGTTGTTCATTTGCATTATGTGAAGAATGTATATTATTTATTGTACCTAGTAGATTAATTAACTTAACACAATTCTATGTCATAATACCCTTGAGATTTGTAATCTGTAAATTATTTTTATTTATGAGTGTGTATTGACTTATGGTATATTTCTTGTCCATTGTTATTCTTTATTGATTGAAAACTCTTAAGAAAAAAAAATATTTTGTAAACTTAGTATCATGTTTAGGTTAATTTCTCCTAGGTTCCCTGGTGGGGTATTACACCATTCAAATGAGATACTTGATCTTCAAGTGCAAGCATTTTTGTGTTACAAAGTCAAATTGTTGTTTTAAATCTATTGCTTCTTTTTCATCTTTCTCCCAACCTAAAAGAAATACAAATCAGTTTCCAAAATAAAAGGGCCATATGAGTAAAAACTTCAAAAAATAAAAAAAAATGTAATGAAATTGAAATATCTCAAATTAGTTTGATTCAAGAGAGTATTGTAACACACATTCTATTTAACAAGAAGTGGGGAATTAACCTTAGAAATGTCAGGGATAAGAAATAAATTTGGCATATTTCTTGTAACTTGCAAACAATATTACTTCCTATAATAAAATAGTAATGCATTGAAAAACATATTCAATGAATTCAAAGAACCTATGGAATAGGTTGCTAACAATATTGAAAATAAAGAAAACCAACCTGAAGCAACTTCTTTTAAGCACTTTAACATGTTATTTCACTAAATTTTCTTTGGCGGTATTGTCCAAAAGGACCTGTGACAGCTTCTCATTCAAACTCTTTAATCTTTCCTCTGGTAGTTGGCATGCCATCATCGTATCCTCTGACATTTGAGGATGATCTGCACCAGCCTTTAAGGTATCATGTATGACATAATTCAGCCAGAGAGTCAAATAAAAAACATTCAACTATCTACACCAGCTTTGGAAATATCATGTATGACATAATTCAGATAGAGAGTCAAATAAACAACATTTAGCTACTATCAAATAATAAATTCATACAAATGATAAAAAATAGAGAGAAAGTACAACACATGAAAGGGAAAGGATATGCCATATGTCAATTCTTAGATTCCATACGAATTGGATAATATGGTTTGGATTACTAGATACAATCTACTTCATTTAAAGAGTATCAATAACATATCGGATCCTCTCACAATTCTCTTGTATTTATGATCTAATGCATTCAAAAATCTTTTCTTATTTCTATCACAATGTATATTTATTAACATTCAAAGTTACAACACCTATAGATATAACCTAGCTCATTTATCTTGTATATGTTCATTTAATGCATGAATGTCCATTCTTTCATGTCAATAACTTTTGGTTTTTATTCAATCTACTCTTTCCCTCAACTAAATATTTCTAACAAGTAAAAATAAGAGAAAATTTATTGTTGTCAATAACTCCTTGGTATTCCTCTCCAAGTAAAGATTTGATGTGGTTCCAGTTATCTAGTAACCATCTAAATTCTAAAATTTAAAGCTTTTGGATAAAAAATGTACATCAACTTATTTAATTTTATAAACATTTTGGATGACACTTCATGATTGATCATCACGAGGAACAAGGTAACAATAGATTGTGATCTGAAACATTTGTACAAAATTGAGACTCATTTTTTCTCCACCACTATATGTTTTAAGAATATGACCAATGAAAATCTAAATCTCATAACCATCTACATTGCATTATAATGCTTAAGTTCATACCATGTAAGGAAATTTCTAATTATGATCAACAATATTTTTTATACAATCAGAGCTTACCAATTTAAGTCAAGTTGACTCCCATATTTCCAAGTCAATATGAGTTACATTTATTCAAATTGCATTGGTGCACATAATGTTACTTTATATTTTAGTATTATCAACAATCTACCTCAACACAAACTGCACTACCCATGATAATTGTCAACCTAATGGTGTAATTTCAACCTATCTAAATGATTATCAATCTACCCAGTAACCAATCCTCGCTCAACCATGCCATGCATTGATCTATCATTCATTATATCATAAACAAAAATCTACAAACTGCATTTCTATGGTCTACATAAGATTTTCAGCTCTTATATACAACATAATTTGTACAACTAATTAGGTTTACTGTTTTACCTAAAGGAATGGTCACTTCACAATTACAAAAGAGTTCAACTTGGTTTTTGTCTACAACCTTTACCATCTGTTTATTTTCCAATTGTTAAAGGAAAAGATTTTTGGCATCCTTTAGTCTATAATATTCATATTTTCCATCCAACTTGATATTCTTCTTCTTAAAAGTCATTCCCATTCGGATAATCCCATTAAAAAATATGATTCTTCAATTTCACGTCCGTCAAACATGCAAGAAACTCTCCGGCACATATGTTACTATAGTCAAATTAGACTTGATTATTTGAACAACTAGCAACCATGTGTGCACAAAGATCAATGATCTTATCAACATGTGAATAAATTGTACCATAGATAATTAGATTGTTGAGATTTTATTTGACTACAAGGAAAGGGCCAAATTTGTATTCTGGAAGTTTAGCACCATTATTTGAGGCCTGTCCTATAGTCATTATGGATTCAAAAATATCGAGTTGAGGTACCACTAGTAGAATTTACCAAATATGTCACTACATGACTAAAACTTTTAGTCATGACACTAAACATTTTGGTCATGTGACTAAAACTGATCAAATTCTACAAATTTTTTGTAATTCACAAGTATAAATGACTAAATAAATGACTAATTTGATCACCGGGTAAAATCACAAGGTTAGAAAAATAAAAATGACTAAATGAATGACCAATTGGGCTAATGCACAAAGTTGGGCACCAATTCCATGGAAGTCTTGTAGAAATGAGAGATGTCGCTCGAAACAGGCGCCCATTTTAGGTTTGGGCACCCGATCCTAAATTCAAAAAAGGGTGCCCATTTTTTGAATTCAAAAAATGGGTGCTCATTTTTTTTTCAAAATGGGGGCCCATTTCTAAATTTTCTTTTTTAAGAATTAAAAATCTATTTTAACACATTGATGCTTTTTTTTTAAAAGCGAGTGCCCGTTTCTTAAAACATGAGCGGGAAGCACACATCTGCCTCGAATTTCATTCCAAAGTCAGTTCGGTTTAGGCTTGGTAGAACCAAGCCTATGCCTTGACCTCCAAAAATTTGGTTAAGGCACTGGAATGCCAGATTTATGCCTTGTCATAATTTTTTGAGGGCCTTTCTGATCGTATCATTTTACGAAAAAAAACCCATTAGACTTCTCACTATCTTGATTTCAAAAATGTAAATTTCACAGTGATGTGATTATTTTTACTATTTTTTCATTATTTATTAGTTAAAAGTGGTAGCTAAATATAAAATAGCGAGGTTCACTAAAACGTTAATAACTTTCTTATTTTTAAGTTTTTTGGAAAATAAATTATATGACACCAATCTAGATACAATTCTCTTGAAGATTAAAAAAAAGAATTTTAAAAAAATATAAAATTCTGATCAAGTTATGGTGTCCATACACGAGAGGTTTTGAATAAGTATTTTATAGTCAATTAAAAATTATTAAAAAAAAAATATTCAATAAAAAATAAGGAAAAATATGCTGACCAATATTTGGTGTCTTAGGTATATTTCCCCAGAAGGATTTGCAAAAATTTATTTATTTAAGTGAAAATATGGTGTTCGTACACAACTATGGTATGGTCCTGAAAAATGTATTTTGAAAACATGGTTTTTAAACATTCTCGCTAAAAAGTAATTTATACCATGTGGGTATTTAAATAAATTACATATTTGAAAAGTAGACTCTGAGAACTACATTTTCTATTACTAATTTTTTTTGAGATTCAATCTCTAAGTGCCTCAAATTTAGACATCATGAATTGATAGGAAATTTGAAAAAAAGGGAAAACACTTCCACTTTTTGCCCAAAAGTGGAACTCAACTTCTTGCAGCCACCCAATTAAATGACTAAATAATTAGTCACACAAACAAAAATGACTAAATAAATGATTGAATAAATAAGTAAATAATTAGACACTAATAACTAGTCAACCAAATAAAAATGACTAAATGAATGATTATTACTCCTTTATAATTTGATAATATCATAGAATTATATACTTGAAATTTCTATTTCATGAGTAATTACATGTTGAAATTACATCGTTTATGAGCCTCAATGGCTTTGTAACTAGTCATAGACCCTGTAAAACTTGACAGTCAAGAGGGTTTTCTCGAATATCTTTCATAAATTCCTTCAAAATTTATCACAGACACCTATTTTCAACTATAACATGACTTATAAACCATTATTAACCTCCCTCAGCTGTTGTAACTACCTCATGACTGAACTCTTCCCCCTTTTGCATCATTTTTGTAATTTTGTAACTTTTAAAAAAAAAATTTGCATTTTTTGAAAAAAACATTAGCAAACTTTGTAAAATCATTTTTGGACATGCCAAAATAGAATAAATGAGAGCAACTATAACCATTCCAAAGTTTTGTAAACATTTTTCACCCTTTAAACCCTTTTGACTCTGTCAGGACGTTATAGGTCTATTTGGACAAAATGAATCTTAAAGCCTTACAAAATGATTTGTTTTTATTCAATTGGTCCTTGGGACCTCACAAAATATTTATGAAACATTAACAATAAGAAATAAACAAAATTAATCTTTATGAGGGCTTTCAAAGGCTAGGTTCTCTTGCACCACATTCTCCACAAATAGCTTATTGGGAGTATTTTTTACCACAATACCCATGGCATTGTACCCATCAGCTGGGTAACTTAAGAAAAAGAAGCATGCCATGTAGGCTTCAAAAGGAAAATAAGGTTTCTAGCTATGCTCACGAGACCCAAGTAATTTCAAAGACCACCTTTACACTTTCAACACCCTTCAAGATTCTGAAGTCTCAAACTGTCATGTTTACATCAAATCAAGCTTAATACTACCATTAGCCCTCAAAAAATAATTACAACTCTTCCAAACACCAAAAAAAAAATTCTTAAGCCTAAAATTTCTCGAAACACCTTCTAAGATGTTCCTCAAACATAACTCCAAAGGATTAGAGGTTTCTCTACAACATGGCTTCAAGGTAGTGACTAATAAATTAGTTTTTGGACAATTAGGCCTACACAATGAATTTCTGGCTTATATCTCTTTTTAAACATTCTAGCTTCTGATTGTCATTACTCTTTAATGTCCTTTAAAACATATAAGCATATTGGCATATGATTTTTTGAGACAAACACTTAGCCTAGTAACTGACAGTTAGCAAAAGGTCTAAATGCATTTTGGTCTAATCACCATTATCAATTTAAACAACCATCATTGAGGGACTTATTGATCATAAATAAAACCTTGATAATACTCCATACATACTTTAGAATAGTCATCATAAATTTAATTGAATGAAATGTCAATCTTGAAAAGAGTCACATTTTGATGGGTTTTGGTAGATCTAGTTTTCATTTATTATGCTTCCATTGAAGAGAAACTTTATAGAAAATAGTTTTTCCTCATCACCATTGTTGATAGAAGGGCTCAATTTGGGCATAAAATTTTGTGATAGAAAAGATATAGTATCGAGAGGGGAGGGGCGAGTCAATATTCTAAAAATATTTTACTGAATTAACAATGGGAAATAGTAGTGTCAATCTAACCAACTGATTCCATTGTTTGCAGCATACATTCAAATAACTTACAAATGTAAAGTGCATGAAAAAAAGCAATAAATCATTCATGAAATGTAACACATGAAACAAGTATTTTGGTTACGTAGAAACCCTTGTTAGAAGGTAAAAACTACGATGGGGATAACACCCACAAATTCTTCACTACTGTAGTAAATAAAGTATGTCGGTTAAGGCTACAAGTGTGATCACTTCTAGTGATCTTACCCTATTATGAGTAACAAAAGATCGATTAGATCTATCTTGGAAAGGATTTTAGCAACACTAAATAAGTGTGCACTCAGTTAAGATATTTGCAATAGATGGTTAAGTCCACTTTGTTAAGAGATTTTCAATCATGGTATGATGGTTAAGAGATAACAAAAAATATATGTAATTAACAACTTCAACTTTTCTATATTAGATCTATGAAGTACTAAATAGATTTCACCTTGATGTGTAGTATATTACTCTCTGCTCTGCTCGGTAGCCTTGTAGATTCTTTAATCTGAATATTGTCTCTGATAACTACTCTATCATATAAACCTCTTCCTGATCTTTGATGTCTTGTTGGCCGCTACTTCATCATGATCTCCTTGTCATTTCTTCAAAACTTCTCTAGGTTATAAAAAATGACATCAATTACAATAATATAGAAAATTGCTTTGACCTAATTAGGTTTACAACATCTTAGAAAACCTAAGATGTACGATGTACAAAGATATCCTAGATCTAACTATTACATAGCAATCATCATAATATTTAATGATTACATCCACAATAAATGTGCCTCGATCTTGGTCACCATTTTTATAGATCTGTGTAAACCATTTGCATAGATAAATGTGCCATAACTGATTACTATTTTGTTTCTTGAACAACTTGGTAAACACTACACTCCCTGTTCAGTGAATAACCTGATGCTTGGTATGTAGAATGCTCAGTGTTTATTGACTTGATGATCAGTATACTCTTATGCTCAGTAAACATACATGGTTAGACCTATATACAATTAGCTTTTAGTTTTGCCTTGTGATTTCCCGGTATGAAGGCTTTGTAGGTTCAACCGACTAGCTTTTATAGCTCCTTATTACATCTTTTATCGACTGATCTAGCTTAGATTAACAACTAATATTAGTTGATAATAATGACAATATCTAATGCTCAAATAGAGATAACAATCTCCCCCTTTGGTATTAGTATTAAAATTATAATGTATAGGTGCCTTATCTCAAAACATATTTCTCCATATATATACATATAAATGAAAATTTACTAACTCCCCCTTGGTGCATGTTCCTGATATGTAGTGAAGTACATTGGCATATACATGATTTTCCCCTTTTTGAAGTTAATGCCAAAACAAAAATGTACTTACAGCTTATGAAAAAAGTGCCGGTAGGTTTTTTGTAATGATGCCAAGACGTTTTCCCAATCCTCTTTCAAGTTGGTAAGAGCAATGTGCTCAAGACCAACTTTTGCATGCATATCAAATATGTTCTCTAAAACTGATATCTCTGGTGTAGTGACTAAGGCTTGTGCCTTCACAATGTATCTCTCCATAATCTTGAGGTGAGGAACAAGCTCAACTTATAGCTCGGTGACTTGGTCACTTATGTTTTCTTCCTAGTTCCTTAGGTCTTCTCTCAACCACCTTAATTATTGTACTTTAAGGATATGCTTATGGAAAGCATTTGGCTCAGTTAGACACACATTTTCACTTGCTAAGATGTTTGCATCTAGCTTCTTGATCTTTTCACTAACCTTGGCAGTGAATGTTTCCACAGTGCATAACTGAAACAAAATTTGAATTATTTTCTAAGTTATTGATTGAAGCTCGGTTATAACCTCAGAAAGATTTACCTTATTGATTTCCACTTCTTGGCTTATCTTCTCTCCAAGTTTATCTTTTATTTTTTCTTTTTCCCTTTCTTCTATCCTTTTCTCAGCATCTATGTTTGGGGCATTGATATGATTGGTAAGAGTTGCAAGTTGTTCCAAAATAGGTGTGTCTTCATTGATTTGGACATTTGGGACAACCTTCTATAGAATGTCTCACACATCCTCTAGAATCTACTTGCTCTTACTTTCCTTCCTCAATATTTTCTTGTGCTTCCTTTCTTGTGTACAAATCCAAATACTTTCTTAATTCTTCAAGGTCCAATGTCCTTGGGTCATAATCTAGAATTTCAATTATTTCATCCAAGGTGTCTGGCCCTTTTCCATGTTTCTTCTTCTTTTTCTTGGGCTCTTGTGGAGATAACTTCACAAATGGAACTAGAGATTTTACCTCTACATTTGTCTTTACTTGCTCGGCAAACATTGTTTCATCCTTTTTTTGCTCCTCAGTGACTCAAGTTTTTGTCGATTGAGTTAGAGCCTCTAATGTAGTGTCAGTAGTCTCTGTAAGCTTAGGGTCTTATTGTACCTGTGTGTTAGCCTCTTTGTCCTTAGGCTCATTTATCTCTGCAATACTTGTTCCTTTCTCCCCTGATGTATCTTGAGGTTTCTCTCGGATTGAGCCTTACCCAGTATAGAATTTACTAGTATTGGCTTGGTGAGGGCTTGATCTTCTTGTTGAGCTCCAAAAACTATTATGTCCTCATCATCATGTATTTCATTAGGGTCTCCATTTTTTATGTCTTCAATAAGCACATCATTTGATCCATCATTTATCCATGTTATTGTCACCTGGTCGGGTGCTTCTTTGTTTATTTCTTGATATTTAACATCAATATTTTTATTAGGCACCTCGGTGTCTGATAGCTCAATGGGGACCTTGGTTACCAGATCTACATCATTTGCATGGATGCCTTTCCCTTTCCTTTTATTCTCCCTCTTGGGTATTATGTCCAATGCTATTTTGTCTACCTCATCTCAGGCTTGGAGAATAGAAGTCTATAGTATCTGACTATTCTCATCAATATCAGCCATGTTCTCATCAAGAATTTGTAGTGCTCTTCTTTTCACTAGAAATATCTTTGAATATAACTTCATTAACTCATTGAAACTTTAGGTATTGTCAATGTAGGCATTGCCAAAATTAGGGATTGTTACCTCATTTTCTTCTCGGTATCTAGGGAATAAGTCCATCTGGCTGATATTCTCTCATACAATCTTTTTGGTACATATTTGGAAAACTCTATGGGTACCTTCTTGAATTTAGTCATCATTTGTACTACTGCTTCTTCTAGCTTGTTTTGATCCTGATGCAGGAGCATCCTAGGATTATTGGCAATCCTATATCAACCAAAAATATGTTTATCTTTGAAGGTAGATTGTTAGTTTTGATCTTGGTTTGGTGGAGTACTTGCTCAGTTTCAGTGTTTACTAGGTTTCTTGGTCTCTGAAGAATGCTCGGTAACTGAAGGCATCAATTTTCTTGGCACTCGGTGATAACTTTTTTGCTCGGTCATGCTTGGCGTGGTTAGTTCTTTGGCACTTGATTATTTTTTTGATTTCTCAGTAATCAACCTTACCGACTTGGTTGTTTGGATGGATCGTCTTGGCTGACTAGTGCATTTAATTTGGGTCATGTTCCTCGAGTTATAAATTGACTGTTGGACATGTGGGGACCTAGATTTGGCATGTTGCATTTTCTTATGTGGATCTGGAGGCTAACATGGATGATTTTATTTATTGTAAGGCTATTTGAGAGCTGACTGATGTTTTGGCATTTAATAATTATTCGTAGGAGTTAATTATTTTATCTAGTTGACTTGTGGCTAAGGGTGAGTATTTATTGGAATGTTTGGGTAGTTGTTTAGGTGGAGAAAAAAGGATCGAGGTGGGAGTTAGTAGCTTGCGAGCTTAGGCACAAGAAGATTGCTTGGAAGTTGTGAGTACAATTTTGGATCTTTCCTAGGATCCCTACCAGTGTCCTGTCATGTTGTAGACCTGGGCTAGTTGAGTGGTGAGGTTGTGGAAAAGATTTGGATCCTGTGAGATCTTGTCTAATTTTTCATTCTTTGTATCTGGCCGTAACTAGGAAGGCCTTATAGCTCATCCATTGCATGTAATTGGTGAATTTATGAATAAAGATTCCAGTTTTATATCAGATCTTGTGTTTTAGTTGTGTAATTTCGTTGTGTAATGGTTTGGCTGTAAGGTCAAATAGTCCTTAATTGGATTCTCCATCCTTGACTGCATCAAGTGGTATCAGAGTGAAATTTGTTCTTGTTGGAGTGAGAGTTTGATCTGGTGGAGCAAGTTTTTGAAGATGCCTCCAAGGAGAGCTCGTGAGATCTCAGAGGAAGAAGCTGCTGGAGAGTTCAATCTTGATGATTTTAGGGCTTTGTAGAAACAAGTGCAAGATCTGCAAGAGGAATTGAGAAAGAAGAAGACTACCTTAAAGAGGATAGTGATGATGAATCTAAGGAGGAAGATCACTTTGAAGAAACTGTAGAAGAAGCTAGAGATCTAGAGGAAAATAGAATCCTAAAAGCTATGTCTAAAATTGGAAAAGGACCTAAGATTGAAGTTTCTGCATTTGTTGGAAGCCTTAGGTCAGAAGAGTTGATTGATTGGATTAATGAGATAGATGAGTACTTTGAGTATGAAGAAATATAAGATCCTGATAGAGTCAGATTTTCTAAGACTAAATTGAAGGGTCGTGCAAATATTTGGTGGAGAGAAGTTTAGTTGGAAAGAGGTAGAAGAGAAAAAGAAAAGATCACTAAATGGAACTGAATGATTGATAAGTTGAAGAAGAAATTCATTCTGGTGGATTATGAATTGGACATGTTTAAGAAGATTCAAGCTTTGAAGTAGACTAACAAATCAGTGCAGGAGTACATTGAGGAGTTTTATAGAATCCTGATTAGGACTGGTCATTCTAAAGCTAATAAAGAGAAGGTTGCTAGGTATGTTTATGGTTTGAGACCTATTATTCAAGAATAGTTACCTACTATTCATATGAAAACAATAGGAGATTCTTATTAGATGGAATTAAAGATTGAAGAAAGGTTGAATAAGAAGTTTGAAGGAAGACAGAACAATAGGAACCGAGGTGGTAAAACTAGTGAGATAGTTGCTGAAAGTAGTGTGACAGAGAACCCTAAGAAGCTTGATGTAGGATTTGGCAGTAGTCAAGACACTAAGAACTATAATACTAGACAGAGAGGAAAGTGGAAAAATGAGTTCATTGGTACTTGTTATCAATGTGGTGAAGCTTGTCATAGAAGTTTTCAATGTCCTAAGAAGAGAGTGGCACTAACTGTTGAAGAAGATATTGTGAATGTTACAGAAAAAGGTGAGACTCTTATCACTAGGAGGTTAGAAGCATGTGTCCATGAACCAGTGTAAAGAAGAAATTTGTTTAGCACCAGATGTAAGTGCAATGATAAGGTATGTAATGTCATAGTTGATGGTGGCAGTTTTGAGAACTTTATTTTAGAAGAGATGGTTAGTAAGTTGAACTTGGAAAGAAAGAAGCATCCTAATCCTTATCAAGTTAGTTGGATACAAGATGTGTCTAAGGTTAGGATTGAAGAACAATGCTTGGTTAATTTTTAGATTGGATCTTACCATGATGAAATATTGTGTGATGTATTGCCTATGGATGCTTGTCATCTATTGCTCGATAGACCTTGGCAATTTGATAGAAATGTTTTGTTTGATGGTCATGCTAACACCTATGTGGTTAGGCATGGAGGATCTAGGCATAAGTTTTTACCTTTATAGGAGACATGGACTAAGGAATGTGGAGTTATCATGTGTTGTTCGGGTGACTGTGAAAAACCTCAAGAGCACAGGGTTGATGAACATGTCCTTTCGAATTCTAGTTTGAAAGAGAAAGAGAAAGAGAAAGAGATATTTGAGGAGTTTGTTGAGATTAAGAGGGAGATGGTCTTTCTGGAAAAGATTGTACAACAGATCATGACATTAATGACATAGAGAGATATAGATGACACCAAGTTGATTGATGAGTCCAATGAGGATGAGATTCATTGAGGTACTGATGTGATTGGTAGTGAAAGAGATGGTCAGTGCCGGTTATTATTAGTTGTAGATAGAAAGGATAAGAAAGATGGGAAGCGGGAAAAATTGCTATGGGAGACAATGAAAGAAGTGAAGACAATTTGGAATGAAGGATAAGAGGAGATATGGGTTAAGAATAGATATGGCATACCTGTTCTGATTCCCTTAAGATGTTCTTGATTTTCTTATGAGAAAATCTTCTTAACTTGGGGTGTCTGATGAAGGAGCATCCTAGGATTCTTGGAAAATCCTGTATCAACCAAAAATATGTTTATCTTTGAAGGTAGATTGGTAGTTTTGATCTTGGTTTGGTGGAGTACTTGCTTGGTTTGGGAGATTGGTAGCTCAGTTTCAGTGTTTACCCAGTTGCTCAGTCTCTGAAGAATGCTCAGTAACTAAAGGTGTCAGTTTTCCTGGTGCTTGGTGATAACTACATTGCTTAGTCATGCTTGGCGTGGTCAGTTCTTTGGTGCTCGGTTATTTCTCTGATTGCTCGGTAATAGACCTTACCAACTTGGTTGTTTGGATGGATCAGCTTGGCCGACTAGTGCATTTAATTTAGGTCACATTCCTCAAGTTATGGATTGATTATTGGATGTGTGGTGACCTAGATCTGGCATGTTGCATTTTCCTATGTGGATCTAGAGGCTGACATGGATGATTTTATTTATTGTAAGTCTATTTGAGATCTGACTGATGTTTTGGCATTTAATAATTCTTTGTCAGAGTTAATTGTTTCATCTAGTTGACTTGTGGCCAAGGATGAGTATTTATAGGATGTTTGGGTAGTTGTTTAGGGGGATAAAAAAGGATTGAGGTGGGAGTTAGTAGCTTGTGAGCTTAGGCATAGGAAGCTTTCTTGGAAGTTGTGAGTACAATTTTGGATCTTTTTTGGGATCCCTACCAGTGTCCTTTCATGTTGCAGACCTGGGCTAGCTGAGTGGTGAAGTTGTGGAAAAGATTTGGATCCTATGAGATCTTGTCAAATTGTTCTTTCTTTGTATCTGGCCGTAACTGAGAAGGCCTTATAGCCTAGCACATTGCATGTAATTGGTGAATTTATGAATAAAGATTCTAGTTTTATATTAGATCTTGTGTTTAAGTTGTGTAATTATAATGTGTAATGGTTTGGCTCCAAGGTTAGATAGTCCTTAATTGGATTCTCCATCCTTGACTACATCAGATCCTTAGTTGATAAGTGGTCAAACCAATATATTTTAGGGTCAGTAAGACCTCTAGTGTCTATTATAGACTCAGCAATCTCATCAATAGATTGATATTTTTATTTAACATTGAATTTATTTACCTCATCTTCCTCTTCATCATCGACATCATTTTTTTCTCTTATCAGTTTCCTTCTTTTCTTTGGTGGCTCGAAGGTAGCTTTAGTTTTGTAGACACTCAAAAATGGACAAGTGCTTTTAAATTGCAAAAATCAATAAAATGGCTTGAAATCATCAAAATGCACTAATTTAATCGAAAAGGGATCAAATCAATTAAAATGGACATTTATTAAATAAAGTTGGACAAACTCAATTAAAGTAAAGGAAAAAACAAATAATGGTGTTAAATAATTAAATCAAAGCTTAAAGGGGCCAGAAACACTACATAATTGATTTTAATCAATTAATTGTATAGTTGTTTAAATCAAAAATCAAAATGAACCCATTACCCTTACATGGCTAAATTTAATTAATTAATTGAATTTAATAAATCCTATTTTCTTTCAAAAAAGTTGAGCAACCAATGAAAATTGAGGACAAAAAGACACAAATCACTCCAAAAATGATGAATCTCAATCACTCATTTTAATCTTTCAATCTCATCCACTCAATTTTGTTCTTTTCTCCAAAGCTTTGAGACAAACCTTTAAATTGTCTGCCCATTTATGAACAAAGAAAAATATTTGACTCAACCAAGGGTTAATCATGATTACTTCATTCTACCCCCCACCCTTGGACATTTACTATAAATATGAAGCATTTTGAGAGCAATTCCAATCTTAGAAATTCATTTGCAAAGCATTGTTACTACAGGAAATTGAAGAGCATTCTAAGAGCATTTAAGAGCATTTAGCATTATCATTTTGTCAATTTGAGCTAGAATCATCATCATAGAAGCATTCTAGAAGCATAGAACAAAATACATTCTCATTTTAGAAGTGTCACTAGTGGAGATTGAGCTAAGAGCTTCACTTACCACATCTTTCTAGAGAGCCATGAGATGCTATAGATCTTTGTTTCATTTTACATTAGATTTGCATTGTATTTACTTTAAATTGTTGCTAGTTGATCTTAATTTCATGAAGGTGATATTCATCATGAAGGTGATATTTTGTGTGTTTGTATATTTTCTTTTCCATGAATATTTTGCAGAAAATAGGTGAAATCATGTGTACAGAGGATTTAGTCATGCTTACATTCATTTTGATGACACTTACAATCTCTATTCTGACGACTGTAAGATAAATTGTTCAGCCTTTTCGTGTAAAGTCATGCCTGCGATTTGAGAAGTGTCATGTATCTGCAATTTGTTATCGCCTGTGACACACCTTTGCAAAGCACTTTACAAATAAAGTCACACGTAGTATGAGCTATTTCAAGCTTGGAATTATTAAATTGTCACTTCAGATAAATCATGTTCTGCAATTTTCAATTTTGTTTACACTTAGCAATAAACTGTTTATGCATACCAGCATTTAAATGACACGTAGCAATATTTAAATGGCACGTAGCAGCATTTAAATGATGCATAGAAGCATTTAAATGACACATGCCAGCATTTAAATGATGCGTACTAACTTTTAAATGATGCTTACTAACTTTTAAGTGATGCCTGCAGTCATTAAAATTACACCTAATAACAATTGGTTCATGCGTATTAGCTGGACAATGTCACTTTCTGTCTGTTATCTAAATTTGTTGTTAAATTGATCAAATCATTTATCTAACTCTCTATTTGTATGATATGATTGTAAATGAGCAAGCACGGGAAGGTCCAGAAGCCAGAAAGTAGATTTAATCAAGAAGAAAAGGTGCTAGCCAAAAGGATCAAGAAGGAAAACATTTCACATATCAAGGTTGTTCTTGAGACAATAGAAGAGGAGGAAAATCAGGTATTCCAAAACTATCTTGAAATTCTTGAAGCTTAGAAAATGAAATTTGTTTCTCTCAATTGGATTTTTAGTCCTTAGTTCAAGTTTTTCTTTGAAAATTTGCAAATAAGGTGCTTAAAGTTCATACATAATTCTTTGCTTCATCAATTTGGATTTGGTTTCCCCTTATTGTGTTTGTTGGAGTTGACTAACTTGCTGGTGGACAAGCATACTTGGAAGGAGCTATTGCCAAGGTAAGAAAAAAATAATGAAATCACTTAAAAATGCCACTAACTTCAGTTAGCTACAAAGAAAAGGTAAGCCTCAACTAGTCAATATTTTCCCTTAACTTGTGGCATTGATGCATTTCAAGAATCTAGTAATTAAGAAGGATTAAGAAATCAAACACTAAAAATCAAAGCCCCTTGTTTGTGGAAGAGAGTCAAAATACTCAAATCCCTATAGTTAGTGGGTGAAATCAATTGGACATTGCTAATTGTGTTTGGGAACTAAAGGGAAAGTTAGGGATATGCTCTTCACCTTTCGGTGAACCAAATTCCCAAAAGCTTGACCTTAATTCCATTTTCTTTGCTTTACAAATTAACATGCTAGAACAATAGTGGGCTCACCTCTCGAGTTGTGCCTTAACGAGGCCGGTGAGAGGGATAGCGTAAAGTGGGATACACTCACTTTTGTTGCGGGAATCTAACCCACTATAAAATGAAATGCATGCATCCTTAATGGGGTGTGTGACAAAAGGGTTTTAAATTTTTCAAACTTCCTCTAGTAGTCCTCATAGATTATGCAAAATCATACCTTGGTGCATGTGGGAAGCCTCTTAACATACTTGGGGGATGAAGGTTTCAAATCTATTTTGAATGGAATCCATAATAAATCCTTGATAAAATAGTAAGACCACCTTTTAGAGCCAAAATGTTTATGAACCAAATCTTGTGTTAGGTAGGCTACTTGGAATTCTTTCTTGTGTTATACTTGTGGAAAATGATCGAGAATATACACAATAGAGTGTTTTAGGGACACGATGAAAAATTGATGTGTGTGTTGTGATTGTATTCTATTTTCAAACAAGAAAATTTCATAAGACCTGATCTTAAAATGTTTAAAATTTCAAAAATTTACAACTTGGTCAGCGAAGTGCTGCCTATGCATAGAAAACTATCGCCTATCAGAGGCAAAGTCACACCTGTGACTTTTATGAAAATGTGTAGCAACAGTGAAGTCATGCCTAGAAACTATTGAATCACGCCTGCTAAAACTAGAAAATCACTTATCAATAGCAAAGTGTCACAAGCACCCTGCAAAGTGTCACCTAGTTCAATACCAGTTTACGCGTTAAAAATTTTTAGTCATGCCTACACTCTGCCAAGTGACACCCAGAAATCAAGAAGGGAAAATAGTGGACATTTCCTTAGGGTTTGTAAGAACTTTGAAATCATTTTTGGATACCCTTTGCGGAGATATTCTTTATCAGTGCAACAAATAGATCATATTCCTAAGAATCATTTATAATGATGAGCCTATTTTAGAAACAAATCAGTCCTATTATGAAGCATAATTACCAAAATCAAGTCCAAGATCTCCATAATTATCAAAATGATGGAGTGTCTGAAGATCAAATTTTAGAAGCATCCAAAGAACCCATGTTTATGGAAACAATGGAATTAATTTTGAAGAGGTATAATGAAGCATATTCCATGTATTTAACTCAATCAGGAGCTAAGCTTCCTCATAATGATGACATGTCAACTTTAAGGAAGGATGAGGAAAAACAAAAAGATACTTTATCTAAAGAGTCATCATTAAGATCAATTTGGCCGTTTCTTTATGATGATGGGCCATCCACACCTTCACCTTCTTCACAACAAGAAGCATTTAAGAGAAACAAACCTATCTTGGATCAAGGGAAATCTCATGATAATTCTATTTTTAATCAAGATAATAAAGAGTATGAAGAGAAAGGTACCACTCTCAAGCAAGATCTAATGCACAAACCTCTACCTAGCAAGGTTTCTCCCATAGCTTGTACGCCTTTCATTCTTTGTCCATCTCACGAACCTCTATCTAGAAAAGATTCTTGCATAGCTAGTACTCCTTGCATCTTTCATTCAGCTCCCAAAGCTCCACAATTATCCAAAATTCCCCCACCAAAGAGTGAGCCTAATGATGAAACTTTTCAAGTTGACTATGTTTACCCTTAAGGGCTACCTCTAAAAGAAACCAAAGCTAACTTACATCTTGTTGCAGATCATTTCCATGCTTCAAAGATCTTGGATCCCAAAGCTTCATGTGCTTCAATGCCTATTATACCCATTGAAAAGGATCCTACATCATTCCTCCAAACATCCCATGCACATATCCAAGCAACTACCTTGTCCTTAGAAGTGGCTCCATGTCAAGAGGATAATCCAAAGAGAAAAGAAACAAATATTGATAAAGATCAAGATCAAGATCATTTTTAATCCCCTCCCATATTTGATGAAGGTCCCATATCTATAGAACCCTATGATGATCCCTTTTCATTCTTTCATGTCTTCCAAGATGAGATCCTTCCTTTCCAAGAGAAAAGTACCCTTCGAAGTTCCATATTGTCTCCACTTCCCAAGCAAGATCAAGATATCCCTTCCACAATTTCTAATGAGCATATTGAAGATCAAGAACAACATACCCTCTCTACACCATTTGAAGATCCTTGTCAAGATCAAAGTATCCCATCATTTTCTTGTCATATTCCTCCATATTCACCTCAAGAAACCACCATTCTTCCAAATTCCCTGCATGACAATAAATCCCTTCAAGCTTCATTTGATCCTATCAAATGTGTTCCTATCAAAGTTACTCATGAGCCTATTGGTATAAAGATAAATCTTAAAGATGCAAACCTTGGTAATGCAGCTCCTTCCAAAGATATTGATATCCCTTTCACACCTTATATCCCTCCATTCAAATGCAACCATATGCCTTCACTATCCTCCAAATCCATTTTGGGTTCCTATGTCCCAAAACAAAAGTCTTCATCCCTTCCATCCCTATTAGGTCCATATATTCCTCCATCCTCTATTCCTATCATCCCTAGCTATCCATTCACTTACCCTATCATGTATCAAGATCAACAAAGGCACACATACTCGAAGAATGTCCAAACACCAATCCATATGAACCCTCCATATTATTCCTATTCATCCACAATTTCTAAGTCTTTTGGAAGAAATTTTTATGTGCAACATAATAATCATAAATCCAAGAATCCATGTGTATAAAAATCACAATGTCTCATTTAATCGACATGTGAATGAAAAGAATAATGAAATATCCAAAAGACCACAAAGGTCCACAAAGAAAAATGAAATATCCAAAAGGCCGCAAAGGTCTACCAAGCAAAAAGAAAAATCAAATAAAATGTGGGTTCCTAAATCCCTCATTGAAGAAATGCATTCAAAAGCAGCACAAAAGAAAGAAAAATCAAAGACTATGTGGATTCCTAAGTCACTGTTGAAAGACTTGCACACAAAAGAAAAATCAAAATTGACATTCAAGCTTCCAAAGGCTTCCATTCCATCTGCTTCCAAACATCCTTCATCTTCCTACATCCTAAAATCCACTACCTCAAAAAGATCCTTACCGCCATCATCTATCGTTCCTCCATCATTCCACCACCCTTCAAAGCATGTGTCAAAGTTGATCTTGCCAACATTTCCGTACTTCCATCCCTCTTATCAATATCTTTGAGCATCCTAGTCATACCCATGGTTTATTATAGCATATCTTTCAAAAGAGCATTGTCCAAAGATTCTGATGGGAAAATATCAAAAAATGCAAAAAAAGAAAAAAAGAGAAAAGAAAAAAAGGAAAAAAATAAGTGCCTTGGTGAAAACCTAGAAATAGGCACCTTGGTAGCAAAAGTAAAGAGAAATAAATCTGTGTACCATGATGAAAACTTGGCAAACAGGCATCATGCGTAATTCTTCCTTCTTGCACTCTACACTTGGGAGCAAATTTCATTCATGCTATCCTCCATCTTCCTATCATTCATCTCACTTGCATCCATATTCCCTCTCTCACCTTCCTCTTGACAAGGTTGAACATATCCATGAGCATCAAGTATCTTGACAAGGTTGAATGCATCAATGTTACCCTATCATGATCTTGCTTATCCCAAATTCACCTTCATTATTCCTTGATAGTCTTTCCATAATCCCAAAACATCCCTTCATAGCCTTCATCACCCCTTTATCCTGATTGTGTTATCTTATACACGTCTTACCCAAATTGACCCCTTGATCTTGATCAAAATGAAGAACTTAAAGTACAAAAAAAAAAAAATTGTTATCAAGAACTTCTTGACATGTCCACTCTTTTGGATCCTGCATTTTCATGACAACAGATCGTTATCCTATAGGCTATCTGGCACTACATCATTGGCTTCCATGGCTTATCCAAAAATATGCTATATCATTGCTATACCATTTTTCCTTAGATTGGGTACTCTTGAGGAGATGGTCCTATGGGTCACATTCACATGCTTCATCCATTATGGCCTTTCCATCTCTAATCCATTAGCTTGCAAATCCATCATTCATGTCCTATATCTTGCTAGACATTGGGGGAAAAATAATGTGATCTTGTTTGAGAGCTGGTTAAAAAAGGAAAGCAAAAAGTGTTTTGAGCTACATCTTGCATGAACTAAGTTTTTGTAATATCTTGGAAGTTTGCCCAAGTCCAACATTTTTCCTATCCAATCAGGGGCATTTGATCTTAATCAGTAGATTTCAACAAAGAGGCATTGACTCACATGAAGCAATGCATTAAACTCAAATAGATCCAATAGTGCTACATTCGGTCACGTCAGAGAGAGATTTATCAAAGCTTGAGAAGAAGGGAAATTTTATTTAACCTTTGATGGATATCATTGTTCATACCCAAGTATTTGATCCTACAACTTGATCTTTGAGCCTTCATTGACTTTATTATTCAGGATTAAAATTTGACAAAAACACCTTAAAGATCATAATGCTTGGAAATACTTTTTGAAAATCATGAAACATTGCAAAACACTTAAAGCTTTCTTTGATAATCTTTATGAAATTGACTTTTATCACATCTTTTTAGCTAATCGATGATTTTTTGACTAGATTGGCCATGATAGAGACATGATATTTTCTTGCCTTTGAGTGATTATTTTGAGGAAGATTCATCAACTTATGAGAATTCATCTAATGACATGGTCATTAAAGAACCATTGAGGACTATCCCATAAGAGGAAGGATTAACCTTTGCTTGTTTACCAAATGGATCCCTTGGCTATTTAGATCTTCTATATCTTAATACCAAAAATCCACTTGCAACATTGAATCCATTGACAATGGTATTTAGACTCCCATAGTTTGGTCATCCAACTAGTGGGGGTTGTACTAGTTTCAAAACAAGATTACCAAAAGAAATAAAAAGTAGTATTCATATCATCATGATGTGGTCAGTGATGATTGTACTTGCTTTTTAGTCCCAAAATTCTCAATGATGAAAATTTATCTCCATGGCATTTCTTTGCTAAAAAGCTGGTGACACTTAGGTTGCATTATCATGTTAGATTAATTGCACTGCATTTATCATGTTAGATTAATTGCATTATCATGTTAGATTAATTGCATGTGCATTTTTTTATGATTAATTTTTAAAGGACAAAGGGGGGGAACATCAATAATCTTGGTTAGTTGAAAACATCAAAGAAATGAGGGGTTCAATCAAACGTCTTACTCTGGATATCAATCAAAACAAAGAAAAAAATGAGATTATCTTTTACATTCATGCATAGCATTAATCATTATTCATTATTCATATATTATAAAAGAAAGAAAAAGAATCATTCTTCATACATCATTTGCATCCATGTGAATAAGAGATAGAATTGTATACATCCAAAATTTGGAAAAATAAAAAACATAGGGGCATTCATGTGCATTTCCATAAAACATTTTGCATCCATACATTGAAAAAATAGAAAAGCATCTCATAAAATCCATACATCATTGCATTCATTTATTTATATCATAAAATAAGATAACTACATCCATAGCATAAATCAAAGTAAATGCATCATAAACATCATATAGTTGCATAAGAAGATAATCTCATAACAACTCATCAAGGAGAATGAAGGAGTATATCATCATATATCATCAAAAGAGTGTTCATTAATGGTCCATCAAATCAATATATCAAGATACAATGTCATACAAAGTGGTACATCAAAGGTTCTGATCAATCAAATAACATGAAATGTGAGACAAAGGACATCAAGAATGAGTGAATCTTTCATCAATCAATCAAGATCTTGTAGCATCAGATCCATTTGGACCTCTATCATCCTATGAAGGAGAAGCCTGAGAAGTGCTTGCTCTACTTTGTCTTTGAACCACCACTGACATAAATTGTTGCATCAAGGCAACAACTTGATCTAAATGCCTAGCAATAGTGGATAGATCTATCCTCAATGACTGCACATCACGGGATAAAGTATCAATAGTAGGAACATCCTGTGGCTACTACACCTGTGGAGGCACCTACTATGCTGGAATCTGATCTTGTTGTGCTGGAATCTGATCCTGTTGTGTTGGAACATCATCCTGTTGAGCCAAAGCTACTCACTGTAACTAAACTAAAGGATCCAATCCATGCAAAATCTACCTAGCAACATCTACATGAGCCTATCACTGCTATCTCTAATGTCTATGAGCTCTATGCTATCTATCTGCTGCTCTAGGATGAACGTCAACTACATCATCCTATCCTCTAGCTTGATATCTCACCCAAACTCTACCAGCAATAACCAGAGGATCTCTCTGTCCTTTTTGTCTCTGTCATCTACCACCACCACGACCATCACCACTTCCACCATCACCCTGGCCTAGGATAGGCTCTGCTGGATCAGTGAAATGAGGAAACCTATTACGAGCCCACCAGTCTCCATACTCATGAGACATACTTGCATGTGCCATACCACTAAGCATCTCCCATTGGTAATAAGCCATACTAGCAATTTGATCCAATGCAAACTGATAATCAATGAGAGGACCCCACATAGATCTCTCTTCCTATACCCGCACATATAAAGCTGCACCCTAAGACATATCCTATATCTGACCATACTATCTAGAAAGTTTGCCAAAGCAGAAGCACTCAATATTAGTAGTAGTAGTGCAACCAATCATCCAATGAGGAGCGAACATATAAGGTAACTCATCATCATCCTCTCTCCAACGCTCACAACCAATGTATGGACGCCATAGAACCTAGTCAAGATCATCTATCTGTCGTCGCCAATAATCAAGATGACCCAGATGGTGTTGCACAACCATATTTCTATATAGGAAAGCATAGGGGAAACCATGTGGACAAACTCTATCTGAAATGGGCCTAGTGATGGGAATATGCTCCCATATCCACAACTGAAGAGTAACTGCACCGGCTGACAAGGAAGAACTCTCTCTTTAAACTACCTTGTGTAAATCATGGTAGAGTTGTGCAAGGATGCATGAACCCCAATAAAAGCATTGAGGATGAGCAAGAAAATCCTCTAGAATCCTACCCCATCCAATGGAAAAACCACAACCTCACTGGTCGGGAAGAAGCAAACCATCGATCATTGCACCAAGCACTGCTGGCAATGTAGGAAATGAAGCAAACTGAGGCCAAGTGATGGTGTCATTATCTATAGAGTTGTCCCTAAACACTTGTCAGTAGACAGTAGAATCATATATGAAATCATAATAAACCAACTCACCTCTGCATGGGATACGTAACAATCTATACACGTCCTCAGGCATGATAGTCATCTCTCAAAAGGGAAGGTGGAATGTATTGTTGTCGGAGTGCCATCGCTCCTCCACTACAGTTAGAAAACCATGGTTCAACTGGAACCGTGGGAGGTCAAGTAGAAAACTCAATCTGCATAACTCGATCACACAAAACTTTGCATCAGTGTCTAACCCAAATCAATGACCTAAGATGCAACTGTCCGAATGTATAGAGTGGGAAAGTTTTCCTATTGGAAAAACAAAGGAATCATATTAGTATACCATATCAAGGAATTATCTCAAGTCAATCAATCAAAAGTATCAAGCAATAACACCCAGTACCATTTGTTCATGTCTCTGTGTCTTGAGAACGAACTAAGCAGTATCAATCATATCGGTTTTTACATTGATTGATTTATCCTATCAGTACCTATCCTAATCGGATTGACAAATCACATTCATTGGTACCACTATTCTAATATTCTAATCAATTGTTTTTTTGATCGCAACAAACCTAATCTAATCATTCAAATCGAGCATCTGAAGTTATCAAAAATTTTATCAAAACAATCAAGTACAAGTGCAAAAAAAATTTCAAAAGTCTATAGGCATGATTTTAATCATACCAGGCAACATTTCAACTGATGCGGTATCAAAAAGTTGCTACATGATATTTTGTCAGTGTTATGTGATAGTTTACATGTCAGGTGACATTGAATCATGCTAGGCAATAACAAAACTTAGCCTAGGTGACAATGGATTGCTAGGGTTTCATAAGCGTAAAAACATATACAATTTGGTTATAAAAACCTAACTCTAAGTGTGAATGATTAGTTCTCAGGCAAGAATGAAAGTTTCTTAGTTGACATTTTACTACACGGCTACGTGAGTAAAAAGTGCGGATGCAATAGTAAAAAGGTCTAGGCAACAATGAAATATTCCTAGGCGTGATTTAGCTAATTCAAGGCAACAATGAAATGAAAAATTGAAATAAATGTTAAAAATGAGCAATAAATGCAAAGACAGAATTCAAAATGACTTACCAGAGGTCCATAGTCAGGTGGCCTTGCATATCCCCAACACCTCTCGAATCGATGCTCTCGGATAGGGACAACCATCTCGAAAATCACTATGGGACCAGAGAAAAATCACCAAAGACAAAAGTGCAAATGAATAGTAAATCAAGGTTTTTCAACCTATTTAAGCAATTTTGACCTAATTTTGGAGGTGAAATTTGGCTTAGACCTATATTGACTTATCAAATCAAACTGGGGCATATTCTTAAATCATGGCATATTATCAAAAATTATCAAAAATGAAAACATATTCTACATCAAACATCATCAAATTTTTTTCAAATCAAGAAATCAATATGTTTTAATTTCTGAGGGGGCATCAGGGTATTAATTTGAAATCAAACATCATGGAATTAGTGGGGCATCAAAGAATTTTCATTATCAAAGGCATATCATTTTATCAATATTAGAGTAGTTTATCATATCGAATCAAGTAGCATATCATATCAGTTTCATATCAGAGGCATATCAGCGAATCTATGAATCAGGACCTAAAAGCAATTGAGAGTAAAAGAATCTTTGAATCAATGTTCTTCGCACATTCATTCAAAGAGGGGCATTTGTAGACACTAAAAAATAGACAAGTGCTTTTAAATTGCAAAAAACAATAAAATGGATTGAAATCATCAAAATGCACTAATTCAATCAAAAAGGGATCAAATCAATTAAAATGGACATTTATTAAATAAAGTTGGACAAAATCAATTAAAGTAAAGGAAAAATCAAATAATGACGTTAAATAATTAAATCAAAGCTTAAAGGGGCCAAAAACACTACATAATTGATTTTAATCAATTAATTGTATAGTTGTTTAAATCAAAAATCAAAATGAACCCATTACCCTTACATGGCTAAATTTAATTAATTAATTAAATTTAATAAATCCTATTTTAATTCAACAAAGTTGAGCAACCAATGAAAATTGAGGACAAAAAGACACAAATCACTCAAAAAATGATGAATCTCAATCACTCATTTTAATCTTTCAATCTCATCCACTCAATTTTGTCCTTTTGTCCAAAGCTTTGAGACAAACCTTTAAATTGTCCCCCCATTTATGAACAAAGCAAAGTATTTGACTCAACCAAGGGTTAATCATGATTACTTCACTCTACCCCCTACCCTTGGACATTTACTATAAATATGAAGCATTTTGAGAGCAATTCCAATCTTAGAAATTCATTTGCAAAGCATTATTACTATAGGCAATTGAAGAGAATTTTAAGAGCATTTAAGAGCATTTAAAATTATCATTTTGTCAATTTGAGCTAGAATCATCATCACATAAGCATTGTAGAAGCATAGAATAGTATACATTCTCATTTTAGAAGTGTCACTAGTGGAGATTGAGTTGAGAGATTCACTTACCACATCTTTCTAGAGAGCCATGAGATGCTATAGATCTTAGTTTCATTTTAAATTAGATTTGCATTGTATTTACTTTGAATTGCTGCTAATTAGATCTTAATTTCATGAAGTTGATAATCATCATCCCACAAATACCTCTCTTCCTCTAATAATTTTTTGTCAGTGTAGGCCTAGAAATTTTGACAACTCCTTTCTTTAGTGGTGAAGCTGTAGTGGTTGATCTTGTTTGTGCCCTATTTTGCACTTTTGCCTGTTTCTTCTTAGGAGTGGGCTTAACTGGTATAGGTTTTGTATCATTATCAGACTCGGTTGCCTCATCATCATGTGCTTTGTCAGTAAGAAGTAACTGACCCTCGGTTGCTACTTCAATCAGAATGTCCTCAAATGTTTCTGTATCATCATCTCCAAACTTTTGCTTCAATCTATTTATCATTTTCTTTGTTATTTTCCCAATGATTAGGTTGGTTTTTATCCTAGTTTTAGCTTCTTCATATGTGCCAAACCTAGTAGCTTTTGGGTCCTTGGGATTAGTTAATAAGGCCTTAATTGACCTAGAAGCTTGGTCAATATCAATTTCGTAACTCATAGGGGCTAGCCATTTTTTTCTAAGTTCTACTACTTTTATCAATGTGTGATCTATGTCCACTAGGAAATAGATGTCATGTTCATACTTTTCTACTAGTTGAATTAGTATCCTACTCCTTGCATTCATCCTATCCTTGAATTTCTCAAAATAAATATCTACCATACTCACAAAATTCTTACCCAAACTCATTATCAAATCCCTACTAGAAAACCCTCATAACTCATCGCAGTATGAATTCTTAGTCAGAAGCTACACATGCTTGCTTATGAGAATTTTGATTCAGAAATGGTGTGTGTCTTGGTTCATCCTCAATCCCCATTGTACCATGACATTCCCAGATATCTTTAAAATGGTATCATATCCCCCTACCTCACAAATACCCAATGCAAGAACCTAATTCACAGAGCTTCCCACAACACTTTTGTAAATAACACCCTTTATTGTGGAGGATATCACAAAATCCTTTCTAGGTGTTTAGATTCAAATGAGGCTGTCCTAGCTTTACAAGAGGTTCATGCTATAATTTGTAGTGCCCACAAAAGTGGCATGGTCCTAGGAAAGTAGTTTCTTAGAGTCAAGTATTACTAGCCAATAATAGAGCATGATGCCTATGAATTCATCAAGAAATACCTACCATGTCACCACCATGCCAATCTGATTCATGCTCCCACTCAAGACTTGTAGTCTATTGCACCACTGTGGCCCTTTTCATGTTGGAGTTTTGACTACATGTGGTTAATCACTCCCCTTTCCTCAGATGGACACAAATATATCATAACAGCCACATAATACTTTACAAAGTGGGTTGAAAAAATTCCTCTCATCCTCACTACTAGGATTCAGATATCCAAGTTCATCCTTTACCATATCATTTTCCACTTTGACATCCCTTCCACCATCTTCACAGATCATGGAACACCTTTAGAAAATAGCCATGTGGATGATCTGTGTTCCAAACTCCAAATCCATCATCATTTCTCCAGCCCATATGTCCCTGAAGGAAATGATAAAGCTGAGGAAACCAATAAAACCATCCTCAAAATCATCAAGAAGGTTGTCAATAATTCTGGTCATGACTAGAACCTCCAAATAAATCTCTCCCTCTGGACCTATCATACTTCTTATCACATTCCCATAGGCACCAACCCATATTCCCTTGTATATGGTGCTGAAGTCATCTTCCCCATCAAGGTAAAGCTCCCATCATTGCGTGTCTCCATGAAGAATTATACCATAGATGAAGATTACCACATGATGTGCCTCACATAGCTGGACTTGTTCGATGAAAAGAGGCAACAACCATATGATCACCTTGTTGTTTACCAGAATTGACCCAAAAGGAGCTATAACAAAAAGGTCCATCCAAGAAAATTCTAAGGGGGTGACATGGTCCTCCATGAAAATCAGAATCATATAGTACAAGCACATCAAGAGAAAAAAAGAAAGTTTGAACCTACTTGGTTGGGTGGACCTATGTTGTCACAACATGCTTTGGCTCCAAAGCCTATCAACTATCAACACCAGCATGTGAGCCCCTGAACGATCTTATCAACATCATACATTTGAAGAGGTTCTATGCTTAAACTAGATCCTATAAATCTAGAAAGTTCATAAAATTTGGAAAATCTAGGAAAATGCAAAAAAAGAAAAAAAAAAAACAAAGAAAAGAAAAATAATCATCCAATGATGAAAACTTGGAAATTCAAGTGCCTTGAACAAGTATGTTGGTGAAAACCTAGAAATAGGTGCCATACATAGTCGACCAGGTCATTATCTATCCAACTCCCATCCCCCCCATCCCAAAATCCCTTTTATCCAATCCTAGTCCCCTTTATCCAATCCACATCCCCACCACCACCCCATCACTCCAAAGTTGTTCTATCCTCAAGCCTACATAATGCAAAAATCAAGGTCCTATCCTCAATCTTGAGCTTTCTGTATATATCCTATATAGTGAGATCTTCCTATCCCAATCCTTGAGATTCTATAAATATCAGTTGTAGATATCTCCCCATTCATTGTACATATCATCTCATTTTGTTGTACATATCCTCATTCATCCTACAATAGCTTTGATCAGATAACTTGTCCCACCCATCCTCGTACTTCAACAACATCTTTTGGTGACTATTTTTTATCACCATGATTATCCTTGACTCATCATTTTCCAACACCAATACATCATTATGTTAGGAATGGCAGTCCACAATACAACTGAGAGGGGGGGGGGGGGGGTGGGGGTGAATTAGTTGTATATCATATTATTAAACTTTAAACTTTAAGCACCACTATATCAGATCTAATGAACATAATGAATTCCAACACAATAACACAAATTTTTGGTCTCGGGGAAAACCTATTAAAGGTAAAAACCCTGGTGGGAATTAGCACCCACAGATGATGTACTAAGATTATAGTTATCCTTGTTAGAAGATATAGCCCTGTTAGGAGCTTGTTGAAATATTATAGTACATAGTCCTTATTAGAGGACAAACCCTGTTAGGAGTCAAGAACAAAAGGGAGGGCTCACTGCCCAAAGAAGGTTAAATCCACCTTTAGAACTCACTTGTTCGCAACACATGTGTATATGAAGAAATACAAAATCTTTTGGATTGTTTACTAACAACTGTCTTTGCTTGATCAGCTCCAATGAAGTCCACCAGTAAACCTCTACTCTACATACAACAGACACAAGCTCACAGCTTTCACAACCTCTTTATATCACATACATTCCATCCATGTCCTTTCCAAAGAAAAGACCTTTCATTTATACCTTATTACAATTCTCATGAATAGGTCGGTCCATAAGGCTTTCCTAATTACAAATAATTACATAGACCCTTGCTAAGATACACGTAGTATCTAGAACAAGTATATATGATTACATTACAACAATTAAGGACTGACATCCTTAATTCAAGTTTTCCATGTGTCATACATGCTACATCTCTGTAGTTGGCTTCCAAATAGATCACCTTCTAGGATACATGCCACAAATGACATCACCAATCATTCCATACCTTTTATTGACCAATTAACATCCTTTAGTATCATGTCTATCATCCTTCAAGCTCGCATACCTTGAATCCAAATCCTTTGAAAGATATACTAGAAACCCAGAGACTAACTCTATCAATTCTCACTGTGATAGTCCAGTGACCAGTCTTCACCAAAACATCTATAACTCATCCAATAAGAAAAATTAAATGATGTGATCTTGGATATAAGATCACAACATCCTCTTATAATCTCATCTATCTTTGCAACATCTGAAACATCCGTACAGTGTCTATACACTGTGATTATCAATCTGATTCCCTCACAAAAATATATGTTGACATTAGTGACAAAACACAAATGACAATAGTATGAGTGCCCATTTAGTAACATAGTGATTAAACATATTAAATGTCTCAATCACCTCTCCATGCATTAGCAATATCCAACAATCTCCCCCTTTGGCATTGATGTCAACATGTGGGAAAATCTTATCCCAAAGTTATATCAATCCAAAGTCCTGCAACCAAACAATCTTCCCACACAGTAGGGATTTTCTCATAGGAACACTCCCCCTTTGACAATAATGGCAAAGGGTGCCATGAGGCTTTGGCTCCCTTTACAAATGAAATTTCTTCCATGATCACTCCTCCTGAGTAGATCCTTGCATCCAGTCCAAATAGTGATAAGGCTTTGAATACCTCTAGACTAATGCACCTCTGCATCATTTAGTTATGACTAGGAGGGGCCTGAACCCCTAGCATACCTCTGAGATATTCAAAGGTATCTTTCAGCAGTGGCTTTATGAAGATGTCTTCAATTTGTTCTTTTGTACTGATGTATTTTAATTTGATTTCCTTTTTTGCCACCTTGTCTCTCAAGAAGTGATACTTGTTGGATATATGCTTGTTTTAGAGTGCATCACTAGATTCTTTGACATATTCACTATACTAGTGTTATCATAATAGATAACCATAGGCTCATCAAAATTTATTCCAATGTTTATCAGCATTTGTTTCATCTAAATAATATGAGTTCAGTTTATAGTAGCATCAACATATTCTGATTCAGCAGTAGATTGTGCTATACAATCTTGTTTCTTACTTAGCCAAGAAACCAACTTTTTTCCAAGGAAAAATGCACCACCACTAGTACTTTTTATGTCATCAATATTTACTACCCAATCAGCATAAGTATAAGCATGAAGTTCAAAGCTATCATTTCTATCATACCATAATCCATAGTCTATGGTTCCTCTTAGGTACCTTAATATCCTTTTTCACAGCAGCTAGATGAGTTTCTTTAGGTTCTGCTTAATATCTAGCCATAATTCCAATAGCATTACCAATATCTAGTCTGGTGTGGTTTAGATATTGTAGTCCTCCAACCATTGATCTATACAAAGTTTGAAAGACACACTTTGACTCGTCATCAGTTGCTAGCTTGTTACCAATCACCATAGGTGTTCCTACTAGTTTACAATCTTCCATTCCAAATTTCTTAAGAAATTCTTTGAGATACTTGGTCTGAGAAATGAAAATACCATTCTCATTCTGATTTATTTGCAATCCAAGAAAGAATTTCATTTCACCTATCATGGACATCTCAAATTTACTTTCCATTTCTTTAGAAAATTTCTTACATAGATCATCATTACCTCCAAAGATAATGTCATCCACAAATACTTCTATTATCAGAATTCCATCTTCACTAGTTCTTAAATACAAATTACTATCTACGTTACCTTTTCTAAATCCAAGTCCAAGTAGATACTTGTATAACCTTGCATACCAAGCCCTAGGAGCTTGCTTCAGTCCATACAGAGCTTTCTTCAATTTGCACACCATGTCTTTATCTTTACATAGAGGAAATCCATCTGGTTGTTCTATATAGACTTCTTCTTCAAGATCTCCATTCTGAAATGTAGATTTTACATCCATCTGATACACTTTGAATTTTTTATGTGCAGCATAAGATAGGAAAAATCTTACTACCTCTATTCTAGCAATAGGAGCAAATATTTCTACAAAGTCTATGCCTTCTTGCTGTGAGTATCCCTTACACACTAGTCTTGCTTTGTTCCTTAAAATAGTTCCTTCTTCATCCTTCTTGTTCCTAAAAACCCACTTTGTTCCTATTACAATTTTGTTTTTAGGTCTAGGAACCAGTTCCCAAGTATTATTCTTCTTTATCTGATCTAACTCTTCTTTCATAGCATTTATCCAAGATTCATCTTTAAATGCTTCGTCTGTAGTTTTTGGCTCAACTTGAGAAATCAAACAAATTTCATCTCTAACTTTTGATCTAGTTAGCACTCCCTGATTGGTATTGCCAATAATTTTATTTTCAGGATGGTTATTTTTTACATACCTTGGTGTATTAGGAGTCTCAGTAGCCTTACTTGTTCTAGCATCACAAGCCTCTTTTTCATTTTCTTCCTCAACAAGTTCTTCTTTTGTAGTAGTAGTAACTTCTTTCATCTCTACAATATGATTACTGTCAGAAGAAGAGGAAGAACAACCTCAACCGTAGCCCTTGAGGAGATCCATGAGAGAAAGAAAGAAACTAGAAAGGTTTGGTTATTCTATGTTAGATTCCAGTTGTGCCTTTGCTTTGATTACTAACACTGATGAGCCTAGATCTGTGAAAGAGGCTTTGGGCATGGAAGATGCAAGTTCCTGGATTGAGGCTATGGATGATGAGATGGCTTCATTGGAATAAAACAAAACTTGGGACCTTGTACCTTTGCCTAAAGGGAGAAAATCTGTTGGCTGTAAATGGGTGTTCAAGAAGAAATTTTGTGAAGATGGCAGTGTTGAAAGGTATAAAGCTAGATTGGTTGCAAAGGGGTATTCACAGGTAGAGGGAATAGATTATGGTGAAATATTCTCTCCTGTTGCAAAGTTGACATCCATTAGATTTCTGTTATCTCTTGCTGCATCATATGATTTAGAGATAGAACATATGGATGTGAAGACAGCTTTCCTTCATGGTGATTTGGAGGAAGAGATTTATATGTCACAGCCTGAGCACTACATTGTTAAAGGTAAAGAATCCTTAGTTTGCAGATTAAAGAAATCTCTATATGGTTTGAAGCAATCTCCTAGGATGTGGTACCTTAAGTTTGATGCCTTTGTGTTGTCAATTGGATTTGTAAGATCAAAATCAAATCATTGTGTTTATTTCATAGTTGAAAGTGATCATCTTCTTATTGTTGCATTATATGTTGATGATATGTTGCTATTTGGGAAGGGTAAGGGTATGATTTCTGATTTTAAATCTCAGTTGTCAGCACAGTTTGAGATGAAAGATCTTGGGGCAGCTAGGTACATCTTGGGTATGGAAATCAGTAGAGACAGGTCTAACAGAAAACTTTGGTTGATTCAGAGTAAGTATGTGAAGTCAGTGTTGGATAGGTTCAACATGGCAAATTGTAGACCACTATGTGTTCCTATTTCTATGGGAACAAAGTTATCTGTAGATGATTGTCCAAAATCTCCTAGTGAGGTGGAGGACATGAGTAGAGTACCTTATGCTAGTGTAGTTGGCAGTCTTATGTATGCTATGGTCTGTACTAGACCAGACATTGCCCAAGCAGTGGGAGTCCTGAGTCGGTTTATGGCTAATCCTGGACGGGTACATTGGGATGCAGTTAAGCGAGTATTCAGATATTTGAGGGGTACATCAAATTACTCCATATGTTATCATGGTAACTCTTCTGGATCTCCGCATTCAGTTTGTATTTGTGGGTTTGTGGATTCAGATTGGGCAGGTGATATTGACAGCAGGAGATCCACCAGTGCATATGTGTTCACTATGTTTGGTGGTGCCATTAGTTGGATGAGTAAGCGACAACCTGTGGTTGCTTTGTCCACTACAGAAGCTGAGTACATGGCTGCTACTCATGCTTGTAAAGAATCCATTTGGCTTAGAAGATTGTGTTCTGATGTTGGTGTTGATGTAGAATAGATTACTATTTGGTGTGACAGTCAGAGCGCTATTTGCCTTGCAAAGAATCCAACTTTCCATGCCAGAACGAAGCACATTGATGTGCAGTTTCACTTTGTGAGAGATATGGTGGAAGATGGAAAGGTAAATTTGGAGAAGGTAGATACTATGAAGAATGTTGCAGATGCATTAACGAAACTAGTGGGCACTGAGAAGTTCAGATGGTGTTTGGATTCTATGGGCCTTTTGGCCTATTGCGGTTAAAGTTCCTGTTATGTTCCTATTGCTCTTACAAGGTGTTCGACAAGTGGGAGAATGTTAGGAATAAGGTGTCTCAACCTTGGATAATTCCTATTCTTATTATTTGTTTTGTAAATGTATTTTTTTGCAAATAATGTAATTAAGTGTGAGTGTACATGTCTAGTTGGCATGTTGATGTGTCACTCCACTTGATGTGTCGGCATCTTGTGCATAAGGAGATCATGACTGAAATGGTCATGATGGATTCCTATGACGCGTAAGGACTATTTAAGGAATGTGCTATGACAGGTGTAAGAGCATCTTATGACTTGGGCCTATTTGGGCGCCCAAGAAGTGGTTGGTGTGTGTAAGAGTATATGCCAAAAATAGGTTGGTATGACATATTCTCTTACACTTCTCTTGTGACCGTTATTTTTGGTGGATTCTATGACAAGCTATCATAGTCTATTCTAGGGATGGATGCCTATTCTTGGGATTGCATGTAACAACTGTGTACATGTGGCTTTGTGCATGGGTCTTGGTGGTTGTGCCCATTTTTGGGTCCAGAGGAGTTTATATATATGATGCTGCTCCTATGGGAGAGATATAATAGAAATTTAAGTCTTGTTGGCTTTGTCTCTCATTTCCTAAAAGAACTTGCATTGCAAGTGTATTGTAATCTTTGTGTTGAAGATAATACATTGTGCAGGTTTTGGAGTGCTGGGATTTTTTACCGAAAGGTTTTCCCCAGGGTATATCATTGTGTCATTCTCTATTTTTCTGTATGTATGGTATGTGGTTGCAATAGCTTTGTTAAAGTAGTTAACGAATCTGAAATTGTAAGGATTTATAAGAATTTGCACAATACTCTCCTATAGAGATTAGCATAGGAAGCTGTTTTCGCACCTGAGTTTCCTTACATTCATGTCAAGAGGACTCTAAAACTAATACAGAAAAGAATATAAAGAAAGATCAAGATCAAGAACCCTCCATGTCATCCACTCCTTTTCATGATGTTCTCTATCTGCGTCATGGTTCTTTTGATCCTTTACACCCTTCCTCATTTATTCCACCATGTCTTAAGTCTTCTCTAAAGCAAGATCAAGCTACCACCCACACCGTTGAGCTTATTAATAATGAAAATAACCTTACCACACTTGCACTTTCCAAAGATGATACTTCCATTAAGGTTATTAAAAATGGTATTGTTACTTCCGATGTTAAGCCTATTCAAGAGACAAATTCTGCACTTGTGCTATCCAAAGATCCTTGTCAAGATCAAAGTCTTCCATCTTCTTGTTCTACCATTCCATGTTCACTTCCGCTTTCTACCCTTCCTAAGTCTTTGCAAGCTTTCAATGATCGTATCAAATAAAATGCTCTTATTCAAGATGTCCAAGATCCTATTGAAAATTTTAATGCTCACTCTGAAGATGTTGATGTCCTTGGTTGTCATATAGATGCTGATGAACTTATTGATTATCCTTTTGCATCTTCCACTTCCATCCTTGGACCTCTTCCACCACTACTAAGGACTTCATGTCTTCCTTCCATATTGGGTCCTTGTGTCCCTTCATTTTCCCCTCCTAACTCTCCTAATTCATCATCTATCTTGGGTCCTTATGTCCCTCCATCTCCTATCTTTCCTCAAGATCAAGATAGATGCATACCTTTGAATCCTTTTCATCCATCCACCCATCTACACGAGTCATATTATCCTTCTTCTTCCACACGTCCCAAGTCTTTTGGAAGTAACTTGAATGTTCAATATAAGAAAAGGAAACAATACAAGAATCCATCAAAGAAAGAAGATCACCATGTCTCCTCTAATCGACATGGGGGCATAAAGTCAAAAAAGATATATAAGAAGAAAACTACAAGACAGGTATGGGTTCCAAAATCCATCATTCAAGATATTCTCTCTAAGTCATCAAAAGGAAATAAAAAGCCTAAGGCTATATGGATTCCAAAGTCTCTCGTAAGAGAGTCTCATGTTGAAAAAAAAGTGAAGTTAACATTCAAGCTTTCCAAGACTTCCACCTCATATTATTCCAAAAACATTCTTCCATTCCATGCACCTGAACCGCAACCTCTACTAAACATTCACCATATTCCTTCACGTATTCCTTCATTCAAGTTTCCTCCATCCTCTCATCACCCTCCAAGGTGTGCGTCGATGTTGATCTTGCCTTCCTTTCCATCTACTCTTCCACAATCCTTCCATTCATTATTCTCTTGCCTTCTATCATTTTTCCTCATCTGCATATTCCTCCTATCTTCCAACTCCACTCGCTTTAAATAAAATCGTATCCTCCATTTTTCTCTTCCATCTTCCTTTCCCTATTAGCATCTTTGAGCATATAATTTTGAATCCTTGGCATATCATGATTTATCCTTTCAAGGAGCATTATCTAAAACTTGCCTTCTTCCAAAAATTATAAAATTCAAAAAAAAAAGAAAAAAGAGAAAAAAATGAAAAAATTGAAAATGTGCCTTGGTGAAAACTTGGAAACAGGCACTTTGGTAGCAAAAGTAAAGAGAAATAAATTCATCCTATGGTGAAAACCACTCCCTTGTGGCACCTTGGATAAGTACCATGATGAAAACCTGGCAATCAGGCATCATGCGTAGTTCTTCTACATATCTCATCCATTCTGTCTTCTCTCTTTGATCTTGACAAGGTTGATCTATACACATACATTTGGCTATCTCGGGAGCGGTCTTATGATGATCCTGCTTTCATTTCTTTCATGTCTAGCCTTCATATCTATTCTCCTCCAATCATTCTAGTCTTTCGCTATCCTTTTCACCTTTGGTCTTGACCTAATCTAATATCTAAAAAAGAGAAACACAATGCTATGAAGCCTCTTGACATGTCTACTCCTTTGGACTACATCTTTTTCCTTCTTTTACATTATGCCTTTCTGACTTATCCTATGCTAACCTTCCATCGCTCGTTCAGATGTACTTTACATGATAATTTTTCCCTAGCATGGGTACTCTTGAGGAGTTTTCCTTTGAAGATTTCTTCCATTCATTCTCCTTCATTCTATTGTCTTCCATCTCTCCCACCAGCTTGCTAATCCCTCTTGTTCTCCACATCGCTAGACATTGGGACTGCACGATGTGATCTTCCTTGGGAGTTTGATGCTCATTCTGTCTGGGGGCATCTTTTGTATATAATTATTGATCCTTAAAAAAATCCAAAAAAAATTGATATATTCTCAAAAAATTCCAAAAAAACTAATATATAATGCTAAAAAAAATACAAAAATAAAATAAAAAATTCAAAAATTCAAAAATTCAAAAAAAATAGAAAAAGTGCCTTGGTGAAAACCTGGAAACAGGCGCCTTGGTAGCAAAAAATATAAAAAAATTATAAAAATTCATGAAAAAATTCTTCCAGTGGTGAAAACTTTGAAATGGGCACTACTTGAGGCCTTTGCACCCCTATTTTTAAACATGCATCCTCGACACTTAGCCTTTCTCCTTGTCCTTGTCACCTTGGTTTGGAATTGGTCTTTGTCTTTGTCTAGGGGGCATCACTGTGTTAGCTTTGGTCTCTTGGATATGCTTGTCTTTAGGACACCTCGCAAACGGTGTTTTTCAACACCAACCCAACCGTGTTTTTCAACACAACCCTCGACATCAAGTGTTTTTCAACACTTATCATTTTGGTCTTATCTAGTTTTGTCATGTGATCTTACCTGCTAGCAAGCATTCAATCCTTATCCTTGGAACTCAGTATCAGTTTACACACTTAAAAAATTTTGCAACACTTAATGCTTGAGATATGTCATGATTTTTACTTTGTGTGCTGACTGTTACTGATTTTCATTGAGTGTCCCTCTCTACTAAGTCTCTCCACGATGCATAGATAAAAGACTTGGGGCATGGGGCATGTTTTTATTTGCTTTCTGCTTGTGGGTGTGATCTTCAACCTCTTCAGTGTCTCGTGTGGTCTCCTTGACACACTTAGGAGATTTGAGGCATCATCCTTGACTATTTTTTTTGCACAACCATTCTCATGGTCATCCTGGCATTTATGCCTTGATGCGAGCGTGGTTTTGCTACATTAAATTGGGTAAGATAACATTGCAGTCATCTTGACCTTTATGTCTTTGATACTCATGTTAGAATCTTTCCACATTCCAATCTGATATAAATCACATTCATATCTTCATAGTTGCATTTGTGACTAGTGTTGGTTGTGTGATTGTCCGATGTCCGGTAATAATGGCCCTATGACAAAAATAAGTTCTCTTACATTCTCTAATGAATGATGAACACAAAAAACCTATGTTACCCTATTGCAAGTACACCTTTGCATTTTCATGTAGCTTGCATTATTTAGACTTCATGTTAAATTTGCACTTTTAGGCTGCATTATGAGTTTGAGAGGGTTTCCTTCATCTTTCTTGTGGACTTTTAGTCAACTGTGGTCATGTTTTGATCTTCATTTCCTTACCTTCTTTCGTGATCTCAATTGAAATTCCCTATCTTAAACAATTGATTGATTTTGGGGCATCTTCTTTCTGGAGGCAAATTCTCTTTCTTCTCTCCATTTCTTTCCATTTCTTCCAAACTTCTATCTTTCATTCACTTTCACCCCACTTCTTTTCTTCTAATTGAACCTTGGGGCATAATCTTTCTTGCTGATCTACCTTGGTTCTGTGATTTTTTTATCTTTCATCTTATGTCAAGAACCTTATGTTTAGTTTGATTTGATCAAATTTATCAATTTATTGTTTCTCCTTTATCTCATTTTGATTTTGATCACGAGGGGGCAGTACCTACCAAACTTCAATGCTTGATTTAGCTTTATCAAATTTATCAATTGCTGCCCTTGGGGCAACCTTGCTTGAGATTCTTACCTCTTATTTCAAACTTGACAATTACCTATTCACAGGTGTTGGCCTTGTCTTTTTCAGTTTGCTTATCTATGTCCTGATGTGTTCCCATTCGTCGAACACACATCTGGGTTGTTTTGTGATCCCAAATTGATCTCACACTTCAATTCCATTCTTTGACTGCATGTGATCCCGAGTTGACCTCACATTAGTCAAAGAGGGGCAAATGTATGCACCCTAAAATGGTCACCTAGACTTTGGGCCCCATTTATTCAATTTATCCAATATCAATTTTCTGAATCAATGCTTTACAATATATTCAAATCAATTTCCTTGATCAAATCATAATTATTTCAATTATTTCATTTCTCCCTAAGGTTTGAATATTTCATTAAATTTTATTTAATTAAAAGAAATAAATCCCTTTTTAAATAAATAAAAGAATGTTATTTAATTGAAATTAATATTCTTTAAATGAAATAATGTTATTTAATTAAAATCTATTTTTAATTAAATGATTTTATTTTATTTTATTAATATTCATCTTTAAATTATATAATCTTATTTTATTTTATTACAAGAGATATTATTCTTTTAAAATAAATAATATCCTCTCAAAAGATCTTTTGTGATGAAAAAGGAAATAAGTGAAATAAAAATAAATAAAATAAAAAGATTTCCTTTTCTTTCCATACTTTCTAAAAATCAAATTTCTTTCCTCTTTTTACATTAATCCCACATTGATCTTGGAGAGTCAATATCTTCCACAATTTCTTATATAAGGAGTCCTCTCCTTCTTAATTAAAGATCTAGAATTTTCATATTATCATTATGCTGAAGATTTTTTTGACAACATTAGAGCTTTATAAATCATCATTTTAGATTGCACATTTAGTTTAATTTTCATATAGATTAATTAGTGAAGTAGTTTATTTCTTGTATTGCATATAGATTAATTTCAATAAAATTATTTATTTCTTGCAATCATATAGTTTAATCTTCATTTCAATAAATTAGTTTATTTTCTTGAATTTGCAATCATATAGATTAGTTTCATTTGCATGCAAGAACTTGATTCAATGGAGATTAGCATTCTTGCTTCTCCTCCTTGAATCTCTCATTCTATGGTGTACTTGCATGGGTTCAATCTGAGGGCCTCATAGAAAGCCATGCACTCCATAGATAGAGAGTTGTGAATCGATATTCAAGAGCTCATTATTGAGTCTTCTTGGATGCAAGGATTCACAGAAGTGTGGTCACTTTTATAGCACACTGAGGTGTTTTATTCAAATTTGTCGACTGGCGAAGTATTAAAAGTTGAAGTTTTTTAAAGTTTCCAATTATCTGGATTGGATCCAATTGCAACTGAAAGTCATTTGGGTAATATTGTTGAAGTTCAGGCATGTGAATTCAAAATTATTTTTAGTCTGGAACCATTTGGGGTCCAGCCTGCTTCATTATTTTAAAATTAAATTTTGTCAGCTACATAGAGCCAATGGAAAATTAATAGATTGAATGAAGTATTAGTGGATCATGATGGATTTTCTTGATCTCACATTAGTGGATATCTTGGGGTTGTTTCTTCTTTGAAAGTATGTTATGTAATCGAAAAATAGAAGAATGACACATTTTGAAAAACAAATTTTAATCAGTAAGGAAGACAACCCAAAGATTCTCAAAATGATAAAGAAGTTCAAATGCATAGTGATGCATACATGATTATAAATACTGAGCATATCGGATGGGAGGCTGTTGTACACATGCCTTATGCACAAATTCTTGCACCATTTGCATGATAGGCATAGCTTTTAAACCAAATGCAAATGTATTACACCAAGAATTCAACGCAACAAATATGGGTTGCTTCTTTTTTATTACTGGTATTGAGTATATGTTTTAAAATGGACTGTTCATTCTAAAATAAGGTTGTGTGAGCCTTTTTGGCATGCACAAACCTCTTCTTGAGGTGCTACATAGACCTTGAGGTCTCATGCAGCCTTCCCTTCCATGCTGTGTGAGCCTCCATTTATTCTTCGTATGCCGCAAAACAAGTTGTTGAATGTGCTAAGGCAGATTTGCATGCACAAATTGATTAGAGCTAGGTGTAAACACAAGGATGTTGTGCATTATTCAAGGTTATGTGCATCCAGACATCTCAAAGGATTGGTGTGTGGGGTTTCAAGGTGGGCATACAGCCAAGGTAAATTGCTAAAAATATGCGAGGTGTGTGCCAGCATTGCAGGCCAAGACAAAATGAAAGGGATTGGGCAGGCATTATGCACAATAGAGGAAGGATGTTAAGAGTTGCTATGTGGTGCTTAGTCCCACATTCGACCAAAGTGTTGTAGAGAGACCATTTAAAAATAAGAACACTTGAATGGTAAAGAAATGAAAGAAAGAGGACATGTGTGTGGAACCTCTTAGACTTGCATGGGCCTAGTTAGTTGGTTCATACAAAGTCATATTTTGAACAAAAATTATTATAAATGTAGAGGAAATTATCCCACATTGACGCCGCAAAGGAAGAATAAAGAGTTTATATGGGAAAGCACACAATATATAGGTGTTCAAATAAGGACGCCTAGTTGGAGGCCAGTTTCACATGCACGTGGATCGAGGTGGCCACTTGGCATTGACAATGGTGATGACTAGGCATGAGGGCCCAGATGGAAGGTAAGAAAAATTTTGACAGGTGTGCTCGACGATACCTTGAGATGCGTGCACAAGATCAATGGCTATCGCTAAAGCGCGAGTTTGAAGTTGCTCACTAGTTAACATCTATGAAACAATGACGTGCTGACATGTGTCAAGGTGGTGACATGGTGAGATGATGTAGTCTAATGCCAAGTGGACACTGCAGCGAATGAGATTGTGACATGTGGTGATGAGGTGGTCGGTTGAGCCATTCAAATGGTGCCACATGGTGCATGGGCTCATAGTGAATTTTCAAATTTTTGCAGCTAAAATTTAAATTAAAATTCAAAATTGATAAAGTTTCAACTATATACATAAATCAAAAATTTAAATGATGCAGCTTGTTCACGGAAAAATGCCTACAGGACTCATTTTTTACCCAAATATACAAGTATTATATGTTTTCAGAATCACCGCGAAACAAGGAATCCAATGGTGATGTTAAAATTTGGTTTTCACCAGTTTGGTAAAAGCAGTAATGGACTGTGTATTCTAGGATAAGATTTGGGTAAGGATGCAGATGTTTTGCAAAAGTTGTTCTAGAATGTAATTGATATCAGATTTATTTGAGATATTTTGTGAGTCTTAGGGTTGACTATGTTGCCCTAAAAATGCCCTAAAATGGTCCTAAGCTTGTTGCAATCCTATATTAGGATTTCCAAGACCATTTACAGAGGTTGCTAATTTTTTGGTTCACAAGGTTACATCTTGAACCTTCAATTGAGGAGTAGCACATGTTCAGTCTAGTTTGTATCAAAATGAAGTAGAAAGTAGCAAATCTGTTGCATATTGTGTCAAATGGCTTTGAATCTTCAAGCAAGGTGTATGCAAAGGCTTAGATCCTCATTCTTAATTTAAGTTTTCAGTTCCATTTCTCTCCATCTGTGTCAAGTTTTATGGGTTTTGAATGTTCTAATTCTTTGTATGGAGTTTATCTATGCATGTGTTATTTGTCTTTAGTTCTAGTTTCAATCATATTAAAATATGCTTTAGATGATACACAAGTTCATGGGGTTTGCACAGGGATTTCTGTAAGCAGTATGGTTCTGGGTATTTGTATTTATGACTTGGGTCTTTGATGAAGTAATAGTAATCAATTTCTGTATTCTACAGTGTACTAGATGATCTTCCCAATGGATAAGGCACTGATTTGAAACAAGTAAACTTTATGCTGATATATGTCTGGTTGGGATGTGTTGTATTCTGCAAATTTAAATCAAATATTTTCAATCTTTTCAATTTTATGTATTTTGGCCTCAATTATTTCATCCTAGCAATGGGGAGTCAATGAATGACTGGTTATCATTTAGTACTTTCTTTCTATTATCTGCTTTGTTTAATCTAGTCTTGGTGTTGTAAAGAGTGTTTTATTTACTAGATTTAGTGCACCCGCCTTGGTTCTGCAGAGCCAGAAGAGAAGAGGGTAGTCTTGTCCCTATAGTTGGTCCAATTACCTACAAATCTCCCCATATTTGAAACTAACCCCTCCTTAAAATCAATCTTAGGTATATTGGTATCTCATGGAGTGTAAAACCCTATCCAGGAACCAACAAAATGGCAACTCTACTTGGGAATAGAGATGCAAAGTCATGTTAATTCTAGTTGATATCTCTGGTGTTATAAATCAGTTATAAATAATGTGGGTACAAGTAGAGCTATACTCCTAGCCAACTTATTTGTTATCCAGTGGCTACCATTGAAGTGTATAAGAGTTAGTTTTAAAAGTTTTCAAATCATCTCACCAAGTTGTGAGTGGTGACTCTAAGATTCTCTTTTTGATCAATGCAAGTTCATAATGAAGATATGATGTATCCAGCTCTGATAAACATGATTTGAAATTCTAGTGAGGTTTTGTGTTGGCTGGAAAAAGTATACAGAAATAGAGATAAAGTATTTTTCCTCTTCAATGAGGTGGTAACTCTATAAAAAAGAAACCCGATGGAGCTATGAAGTGAGCTCTGAAATTTTCCATTGCTTCCAGCCAAAGAAAAAATTGCAGCACCAATAAACTTACCAAGTATTTCTCATTAAATGAGTTATATTTGTGTAATCCTTATTGGATGAAGAAGTCACCACATCAAAAGGATTTTAGAATTTGTGGGTCTACATGTTTCTCCAAATTTATTAAAAAATATGGGTTGTATCTTCAGAGGAATATGTATGATTTGATAATCTTTATGGTTGCATAAGTTGTTTGTAATAAAAATCTGAAAAATCTCATTAGAGGGAAGTGCAGTCCATAATGGATTCAAGTAGAGGTCTCTTTGTACAAAGGTATGCGCCATTGTGTTTTGATGATATACATGGTTTCTTGAATGAAATTCCTACTAAGATTAGGAAGTATTTGCAAGAGTTTAAAGGGAAACGATTAGATTCAACATGTGAACATTTACAAGAATTCACTGATCTGATGGGAGACTTCAAGATTTGTCATGAAGATGTCATCATGAAGTTGTTGGTTCAGATATTGAAAGATGATGCAAGGGTCTGATTTTATTCACTACCAACAAATTCTATCTCTTCATAGGAGGACTTCAATTCAACTTTCATGGAGCAATACGCTGAGAGAATAGATGTGAGTATCTTGCTAAATAATTTAATGGATATTCAAATTGAAGAAGATGAATTGGTTCCACCATTCAACATTAGATTTGTTAAAACATTAAGTGATATCCCGAAAGACTACAGACCCAATGACCATGTTTGTTTAGTCAATTATTTGGGTGCTTTCGATAGAAAGATGAGCTTCCTGTTAAGAAATAAAGAGCCAAATAATTTACATCAGGCTTTTATGATAGCAATGGACATTGAAAATAATTTGAGATACAAAATTGCCAAAGGGTTTTTATCTACTGGAGTTCATTGTCATAATGTTCCAAATGAAGAAAATGGGTGTAAAATCGGCAAATAAAACTCAATGTCAAAGTGTCTCCATCTCTACTGATCTTACTGATCATGTTTCAAGTTATGCTTCCAAATAGAATGTGAATGAAGAAAATTTGCAACAACCAATGATCATCCCTGATATAAAAGTTAACATGGTTGGTGAAGAATTGAAACATTTTCTTGATGCAATGATAGATATCTACAAAGGGTATATACCAAGCAGATTTCAAAATAGTTCTTCTAGTTGTTTTGTTGCAAAGACTTATTGTTTGCAATCAAGTACTAAAAATGAAGAGAGGGAAGATCTTTCATCAAATGATGATAAAGCCCCAAGTGATTAAGTTATGTCAGATTTCAGTGGGACTGATAGTGAAGAAAAAGATTCAAGGAGTCAAAGTGATCCCGATCTTCTTGAAGACAAGGAAATGATTTATGGACAGCTTTGTGAAGACAATGAACAAGTATCATGTGTTGAAAATGATTGTGAAAAGGTTGATATGACTAGAGCAATAGTGCATTCTTTTATTTCAAGTGACAGTGGTGATGAAATTGATTTTTTAGTTTGTATGTTTTCAGCTTTTGATTTACCATGTGAAGTTGTTGATCCGAAGATTAATAAAGGCTTCTATGAGCCTTAATATGAAACCATGGTAGCTCAATTTTCCCTTGAAACAGAAATAGAAGTCAGCCAGTTTGATGTAGATACTGAAGATTTTGATATTGTTAGTAATATGGAATCAATGTCTTGTCAAGAAAGGGTCAATAATGCTAACAATCTTCCCTACAAAAATGAATTATGTCAAGGAGAAGTATGCCAAAAGAAAAACATGTGCAATGGGCTGCCTACTAATTGGTTTGAGTCAGAACTTGAAACATTTCATGAAAAGTTGAATGATGTTTCAAATCCCATATCAGATTGTTTGTTTTAGCCAGATGTGTGTTCTTTCCTCCAAGATTTTGATGTCAAGAGTATTGATATTCTATTCTTAGAGGATGTTGAAGCAAGCCCACAAGGACATATTAGTTACCAATTAGAAAATGAATCTTTCATTTTTTTAGTCTAGCATGATGATGTATCCTGAAATGAATTTAATCTAAAGCCACAAGTTGCAGTTCAAAATGATTTTCTTGAACACTTGTGTGATATGCACACGGTTGAACTTCAGAGTTTCCCTTTTGAGGTTCAAACATGCAATGAATGTGCTGATTTCTTTCCATATACAGAGCTAAAAAGTTAGGACAACATGTTTAATAGTTCCAAATTTTACATTGGCTGTGATGTTTTGCTGGATACAGAAGTGTCCTCTTCTAGTGATAAAAAATCAGATTATCAAGATATGATAGAGGGGTTTTCTTGTGAGGAGCCTTGTGCAAATAAACATGATGATGTTGTTTCCTTTTGTACCGATGGTGTTGATTATGATGCTGATAGTGAATTCAATGAATATGAGGATGTTGAAGAAGAGTCTATGGTGATCAATGTTCCTATTAAGTTTTTAGACCTCTCCTTTTATCAGCACAAGAGAACAACTTTATTATCCTAGTATAAGAGATATTTGTGTAAATAGAAAAAGGATAATTATGATGTAGATGAAAGTTCCTATAGTGATGGTTTTGCATTAGATGATGTGATCCAAGAGTTTTCTGCCCCTGTCCCAAATAAGGAAGAAATTTGCAGCATTAAATAAGAAACCAAAGAGAATGAAAATGAAATCCAGTGCATACTAAGCAGTGAGGAGATCTCAGATCTCTTAGAAGCTGATTTTCAGAGATTAAACATTTTGCAAGATTATAATGCATATGAATGCAAGGAATATAAGAATGTCATGTATGATGAATATGAAGATTCATATGCTGGTATAGATTTAGATTTTGATGAGCCTAGTGTCAGAGATTATTGTGTCAATCAGAGTATTGAGGTAGATGATAAATTTGAATGTGACTTCTCAGCCCTACAAGTTTTAGAAGAAACATTGTTTGATCATTCAGATTTATGTGTACAAGACATTAATAGAAGTTGTGAGAAAGGTGATGGTTTTCAGACATTTCATGAGGAGATGTTTCCCCTTAGCTTGCAAACCAATCTTGTGACTGACTGGATTCCTTCTTCACAAAGTAATGAGCGAGTTAAGTCTAATAACTACAGCCACTGGATTGAATTGCAATATTTTTCTTCTCAGTTGGTTAACAAACATAAAGAAGACCATGAGAGTGTGTTGTCTATCATGAAGATCCTGATGATGAACAAGCTCCTTGTTCGGTTTCTTCCCCTTCTTTTGATAAGTATGATGATGATTGTGATAGTGTTGATGATAGAAAATTTATTGATGAAAGTGATGGTATGGATCAATTGTCTCTGTGTCACAGTGATCATAAAGAGGGATTACACTTGGTTTTCTATTCAGATTGTGAATACATCCTAGAGGAGCTAAGTCACTCGGTGGTTGAATCATCTCACAAAGATAGGTTTGAGGATTTAGTTCATTTTCAGCTGGATAAGTTTTAGTTAATGCATGATGGTCATTATAGCTTATACTTTGATGCATTACTAGATAGACCTTATACATCCAATCAACATTAACATAAGATAAAGGATCCTCTGTATTTTCTGGGATATCTACATGAGGTTGGTTGTGACCAGAAGAGTTTGGGCTTTGGCAAATTCAGAATTACCTTTCAACTCAAATTCATTCATATATATTGGCAGTGTGTTTGTCATGATATTTTTAGATGGCTTGTGTCATATATGGATCAGAATCATATTTATGATAGAGGTAAGAAGTGGTTCCAGTTTTGAGGCTTTGAACCTTTGCAAGTAATGTATATTTTGTATAGATGCTTTCTTTCAGTTGTGTGGTGTGTTTCTTTCAGCAAGGTTCCCAGTTTTTGAGAGAGAGTAAGAAGTCGATTTTTATTTTTGAGTGGTCTGTTGTACCAAAGATTCATGAATTCTCTACATGTCCATAAGGGGCACGCATCCCCAACTAGAGCCACTATTGGTACTCTAAAATCTGAATTGATTTCAAAGTCAAGTTTTAGAGAATTTTCTTAAGCCAAAGTTTGTGTGCTTCAAAGAACAGTTTAAAGACTTGAGTTCAAGAGCATATAGAAATAGGCCTGATGAATTTCATGTGATACAACTTGGGGGAACAAGTTCAACACCTTTCATTTGACATATGCAGTGGGTCCCAACTCCTGAATTTTAAATCTGAAATGTTTAGGGAGTGCTCATTTTGAGGTGTTCACTTAAATCTGCATTTTTGCCTAGGTGTCAAATCACTGTAATAGATCCTATTTGCATTTGAATATCTTGTGTCCTGTTGAGTTACATAGCCCGCCACTTTGGGAATTTTTAAAATGTATATCAGAGAGATTATGTTTCAAAGTTCACGCCATTTCAAGTCTGTTTGATAAGTTTTTGGATCCCCCAAAGTTGGCTTTCTAGATTTGTCCTCTTTCTCTAATCTGCCCAGTTTTTTGAGTGGTCCTATTTGACCAATTGTATCTTTTGACCCTGTGACCCAATTGAAAAAATTATTTTTGCCTTGTATTCCAGTGGTCAAAAACTTCTTCTGTTTCATTTTTTAGGCCATGATGAATCCGTTTGCCTAGTTTGCCAATCTGATTCCGTATGCAGTTTCTAACATTTTAATGAGGATCAGTTGCATAGTTTAGTCGGAGGCCCTGTTCGGATAAGTGCATTAAGTGTCTTGTGATTGATCAGGATGTACTGATTGTTTCATCATGATGTAGGAATAAGAAAGAATGTTCTTGCCAATTTTCAGCCCCCCATGTGCTCATTTGACATGTTTGCCAGAGCCATTCAGTTTGCAGATTGCTAAGTTTCTTCAGCAATGCATAGTTCAGTTTTCTGATTGGCTCACTTTGGGGTCTTGCCATTTGTGCCCAATTCGAGATCAAGCATAATTGAATGGTGTTCCATACTATAGACATGGAAATCTTTCACCTTGATAAGTTTCAGACTATGACGAATCTGATTGATCACTTTGCTCGATCAATTCCAAATGCAATTTCTATCAATTTGATTATTTTCAGTTCAAGATGTTTTAAGTGGCCAACTTTGAAGATTAATAATTGACGATCCGTTGATCGTTTGATGAATTTGATCATAGACTTGTTTTCTGTGTGTGAGAAAGAATCTTCGTCCAAGGTTTTACACCGTGAGGTTTCCATTTGATGTGATTGCAAAGCCAGTAAAAGGTGTTCAGTGATGATAAAAAGTACAAATAAAATATTTCTGTAAAAAAATCATTTTCAAAAATTCCTAGTTTTTGAATGGATGATCATCTTGAGTTGAGGATTGTTTTTTTGCGATCTTTGTTGATGATTCTTCTACCAGATCTAGTGGCTCGTCTTCAGCTCGTCATTTGATATTTTTAATCCACCTCCTTCCGAGGCAGTTTATAGTGATTTCAATCTGTGTTTGTCGGCAGTTCTGAATAGATGTTTTCAACTTTTAAAATCTCTTTCCCTATTCATTTTTGGACGAAGCCATTTTACAGATTGTTTCTCTATAGTACAAGGTTCGTACTCGCCAACTTTCAGCCTCTAGTGTTTAGTTTTGAGTAGTGTTTTTAAAAGGTGACTGGAGGTGTTTTATTCAAATTTGCCGACTGGTGAAGTATTAAAAGTTGAAGTTTTTTAAAGTTTCCAATTATCCAGATTGGATCTAGTTGCAATTGAAAGTTGTTTGGGTAATATTTTTGAAGTCCAGGCATGTGAATTCAAATTTTTTTTTTAGTTCGGACCCGTTTGGGGTCTAGCCTGCTTCATTATTTTAAAATTAAATTTTGCCGGCTACATAGAGCCGTTGGCAAATTAATAGATTGAATGAAGTATCAGTGGATCATGATAGATTTTCTTGATCTCACATCAGTGGATATCTTGGGGTTGTTTCTTCTTCGAAAGTATGTTATGTAATCGAAAACAAGAAGAATGACACATTTTGAAAAAGGAATTTTAATTAGTAAGGAAGACAACCCAAAGATTCTCAAAATGTTAAAGAAGAAGTTCAAATGCGTAGTACTACATACATGATTATAAATACTAAGCGTATCGGATGGGAGGCTACTATACGCATGCCTTATGCATAGATTCTTGCACCATTTGGATGCTAGCTGTAGCTTTTAGACCAAATGCAAATGTATTACACCAAGAATTCAATGCACCAAATATGGGCTGCTACTTTTTTATTGCTAGTATTGAGTATATGTTTTAAAATGGACTGTTCACTCTAAAATAAGGTTGTGTGAGCCTTTTTGGCATGCACAAACCTCTTCTTGAGGTGCTGCATAGACCTTGAGGTCTCACACAGCCTTCCCTTCCATGTTGTGTGAGCCTCCATTTATGCTTTGTATGCCCCAAAATAAGTTGTGGAATGTGCTAAGGAAGATTTGCATGCACAAACTGATTAGAGCTAGGCGTAAAAACAAGGATGCTGCACATTATTCAAGGTTTTGTGCATGCAGACATCTCAAAGGATTGGTGTGTGGGGTTTCAAGGTGGGCATACGGCCAAGGTAAATTGCTAAAAATATGCCAGGTATGTGCCAACATTGCTGGCCAAGACAAAATGAAAGGGATTGGGCAGGCATTATGCACAACAAAGGAAGGATGTTAAGAGTTTCTCTATGGTGTTTAGTCCCACATTTGACCAACTTAGTGTAGAGAGACAATTTAAAAACAAGAACACTTGAAAGGTAAAGAAATGAAAGAAAGAGGCCATGTGTCTGGAGCCTCTTAGACTTGCGTGGGCCCAGTTAGCTGGTTCACACAAAGGCATATTTTGAATAAAAAATATTATAAATGTAGAGGAAATTATCCTAGATTGATGCCGCAAAGGAAGACTAAAGAGTTTATATGGGAAAGCACACAATATATAGGTGTTCAAATAAGGATGCCTAGCTAGAGGGCTAGTTTCACATGCATGTGGATTGAGGTGGCCACTTGGCATTTACAAAGGTGATGACTAGGCATGGGGGCCTAGACGGAAGGTAAGAAAAATTTTGACAGGTGTGCTCGATGGTTCCTTGAGATGCATGCACAAGATCGACGGTTGTCACTAAAGCGTGAGTTTGAAGTTGCTCACTGGTTAACATCTACGAAACAACAATGTGCTGACATGTGTCAAGGTGGTGACATGGTGAGATGATGCAGTCTGATGCCAAGTGAACACTGCAGTGAATGAGATTGTGACATGTGGCGATGAGGTGGTCAGTTGAGCCATTCAGATGGAGCCACATGGCACATGGGCTCACAGTGAATTTTTAAATGTCTAGAGAAAAAATTAAAATTAAAATTTGAAATTGATAAAGTTTCAACTATATACATAAATAAAAAATTTAAATGATGCAGCTTGTTCACGGAAAAATGCCTACAAGGCTCATTTTTTACCCAAATATACAAGTATTATATGTTTTCAGAATCACCGCGAAACAAGGATTGCAATGTGATGTTAAAATTCAATTTTGACTAGTTTGGTGAAAGCAGTAATGGACTGTGTATTCCGGGATAAGATTTGGGTAAGGATGCAGATATTTTGCAAAAGTTGTTCTAGAATGTAATTGATATCAGATTTATTTGAGATATTTTTGTGAGTCTTAAGGTTGACTAGGTTGCCCTAAAATTGTCCTAAAATGGTCCTAAGCTTGTTGCAATCCTATATTAGGATTTCTAAGACCATTTACAGAGGTTGCTGGTTTTTTGGTTCACAAGGTTACATCTTGAACCTTCAGTCGAGGAGTAGGACATGTTTAGTCCAGTTTGTATCAAAATGAAGTAGAAAGTTGCAGATCTGTTTCATATTGTGTCAAATGGCTTTGAATATTCAAGCAAGGTGTATGCAGAGGCTTAGGTCCTCATTCTTAATTTAAGTTTTCAGTTCCATTTCTCTCCATCTGTGTCAAGTTTTATGGGTTTTGAATGTTCTAATTCTTTGTATGGAGTTTATCTATGCATGTGTTATTTATCTTCAGTTATGGTTTCAATCAGATTAAAATATGCTTTAGATGATACACAAGTTCATGGGGTTTGCACAGGGATTTCTGTAAGCAATATGGTTGTGGGTATTTGTATTTATGACTTGGGTCTTTGATGAAGTAATAGCAATCAGTTTTCGTATTCTACAGTGTACTAGATGATCTTCCAAATGGATAAGGCACTGATCTGAAACAAGTAAACTTTATGTTGATATTTGTCTGGTTGGGATGTGTTGTATTCTGCAAAGTTAAATCAAATCCTTTCAATCTTTTCAGTTTTATGTATTTTGGCCTTAGTTATTTCATCCTAGCAATGGGGAGTCAATGAATGACTAGTTATCATTTAGTACTTTCTTGCTATTATATGCTTTGTTCAATCTAGTCTCGGTGTTGTAAAGAGTGTTTTATTTACTAGATTTGGTGCACCCACCTTGGTTCTGCAGAGCTAGAAGAGAAGAGGGAAGTCTTGTCCCTATAGTTGGCCCATTTACCTACAGATCTCCCCATATTTGGAACTAACCCCTCCTTAAAATCAATCTTAGGTATATTGGTATCTCATGGAGTGTAAAATCCTATCCGGGAACCAATAGTTTCCTCTTTGCATTATTTTCTTGAGGGGGCACAACCCCTTATCTTCTAAATTCTAGCCTGGGACATCTTATTTTCTTATCTTTGATGCCACGCAACTTGTGGCATCAAATCAAAGAGGGAAAAAATGTAGACATCTAAAATCCCTTTGCCAAATAAAAATATTTTATTTTTCAAAAACCCACGATGAAATCATGATTTTTAATTAATTAATTATTATGCCATTAATCTCTCATATTTTAATTAAAAACATTTAATTAAAAGATCTCTTCCATAAATAGTTAAATCCAATTTAGATATTTAATCCCCTATTTATTAAATTACCATTTAATAAATGTCACAATCCTTAAATAAATTAAATATTTATTTAAAAACCATAACACCCTAGAAACTTCAAGAGAACCCTAAACATATCTATCCTTTCCTAATCCCTCCCTAAACCTTCTTAGAGGGTGATTCCTAACCCTCTTAATCTAAACCCTCATCCTTTGACTTATGGTCAAACCCCCTCATTAATGAGCCTTAAAGACTCATTAATGGCTCCTTACACCCACATTAAGGCTCTTAAATCCTCTTAATGAAGCCTATGTCTCCTCTTCCACCATTTTTCCCTAAGAATACTTCCCTAGTGTTGCTCATAAATGTGTGAGCAACCCTTAACCCTCATCCCCTTGACCATACCCCTAACCTTGAATATGACCCTAACTCCCCTTCCTAACCCAAGCCCTTCCTCAAATCCTATAAATACTCTTCATTCCAAGAGAAAACCACCAATTCACATAATCATATTAAGTATTGTTATCATGCTCATTTACATCTAGACTTAGCTTAAATCCTAATTTTGTTAGATTTAACACATTTCTATTCTTTAATAGCTCACATTAGCTTAGCATAATGGATTACCATGGATTATTTAATTGTTTTGCATATCATTTTCATCATATCACATTCATATTTGGTTAAAATCAACTTAACATAAGCATTCTTGCATCAAATCTACATTTTGGATTCATTTGGCTCCTTGGGGCTCTAGGAGAAAATCAGGTGCACCATACCTAATTTTGTGCCACTATGGGGTATCCTTGGTCCCTAAATGATCCTAAGCTTTCCTAAGCTACATCGGGGATATTCTCCTCATGTTTTGAGAGCACACCCACATCCCTAAATCAAGACCAAATCAAACGGTGACAAGGTGTTCCTGTTTAAGCTCTATCTAAGCTATCATGCAAATAGATTCACTATATGTTTATTATATGCTGCTTAGGCTAATATTTGAATGTCTATGCATGTTATGAACATGTTAGGTTTGTACTAATCACACCAACTAAAATCATGAAAGCAACTCATTGGTTTTCTTCCAAATTATTGCACAAAGATAGAGATTTCAAAGTATGTAGCAAAAGGAAAGGTTTATGTTCGTATGTTCATGATATTTTATTGCAAAGTTTCAAAGCCACATGAAAAGCCATGACTATAATCATTTAAAAGAAGTGAAGAGTGTTATCTTTCTTCTTCATGTACAAAATGAAATGCCCAGAAATAATGACTGTAGCCCATACCAAGCAAAAAGATCTCTATTTATTTTGTAAAATTTCAGACTTACAAAATAAATAAAATAAATCTCCAGATGCTAAAAAATGAAGATGGAATGAAAATATAGAGTAGCTATGAAGAGTATGAAAATCTTCAAATTTATAGAGAAATGCCAAAAGATGCTTACTATATTCAAAAATATACAACAAATGGTTCAAAAATCTTCATAAAAACCTCATGATTTTGCAAGAAAATCCCAAATGAAGCCTTCAAACTCATAACCACACTCATTCATGGTGGCCAAAAGCAGAAAAGAAGACAATCAAAGGTATTCAAACACCTTCATTCATGGCGGCACAAGGAGCAACAACAAATTTCTTCCAAAAAACCCTCTTCTTCTTCATGGCAGCTGGAGCAACTCTTCATTCCCAGCCAAATGAAAAAAATGAATGCTTTAGGGTTGGAATTCCCTATATTAATTTGTTGTGTGCAAGAGAAAAGTATTTTGCCTTTCTTTTAATTTTTTTCATTCTCCTTAGTGCTCACGCCCATGTATGGGTATTTTAAAACAAAGCAAAATTTTCATTTTAAGTGATAATGTTATCACTTAATTTTATTTTTTTAACTTTGCATTTTGTTTGTTTCTTTTTTAATTTTAAAAGTAAGAATATAATATTTATTTTTTGCACTTAATAATTATTAATAGGTCAGTTATTATTTTATTATTTTAATAAATATTATTATTAAGTGGTTTGATTATCACATAATATATTATTAAAATAATAAGATATAAATTACATAATAATTATTATTAATAAGAATATTAAATATTTTTTAATTCATTTATTCTGAATTATAAATCATTTAATAATTATTATATTGCAAAGATAAGATATTTGTTTTACGTTTAAATTTTTTTTTTAAAGTATATTTTGCAAAGTTATGACTAACTTGTTTTAAAGTCATGGAGATAAGGATGAATTTCTGAGTGGAGTTTTCTTTTCAGATATTTTTTGAGAGCTTTTGAGAGATAAGATTGAATTTTTGGAGGATATTTATGTTGATAAGCATGAGGCATAGCTTTTGGGCTACTTTTATGCATTTTTTATGTCCTTTGAGGGGCTAAAAATGGATGGATGGGCTAAATCTGACCCAGATTTTATTGCTATTATTTAATGATATAGCTGGGTGAAAATTGTATAAATATGCATTGAAGGCTCATTTGTAAAAGAGTTCTAAGAGTTCTAGTTTTATGCAGTTTTGAGAGCCTTGTGACTATTTTTTTCAGATACAGGAATACATTGGAGTTCATTTTTTATGTAGTATTTTTCCTTCTTATTTATTGCAAATGTATTGTTGCGGATTTCAGTTTTTGTTAAGAAAATTGTCATAGTTTTGTGTTGTGAAAGTTTATATTTCCTTCCTAAACACATAACTTCTCAGACGTCTATATGAAATACTTATGCATGAACAGTAAATGGGTTGTGTGAGTTTATGATTGTATTTAGGTGTATTTTCAGGAATCATTCTTTTGTATGCTACAAGTTTCAGTTCGGTGTATCACACTTTAGGACTTAGATTTTATTTCTATTATCCTTCTACCTCTTTCCTCTAGCAAAAGTTTTATTTTTATGTAGTTTTAGGTGATATATCATATAGGAACCTTCTTAGAATCTAGAGATTCATTCCAACTATAGGTTACCCACAACCTTGGAGTGTGTCCATGTTTCTCGAAGTGACAGAGTTTTTTGGAGCTTAGTTAGTGTGCGACTTTTAGAGATAACTGTAACCATTTCCCAATGCCTTTATATTTAAGGACAACCAATTAGGCCTAAATTCATACCCTTGGAAGAGATAGGAACTATGGTTGATGATGAATGATTTTCCCTCTTTTGATTTGAATTAATTAGACATGATTCAAAAATTGAAAGTAAAAGAACTAGGCTAAAAGGTGCAAATTTGGCAATAATCAAGACAAACATACACATACAGATTTGAGAATAAATTGAGATGTGTAGAAATAGATAGCATATATAGAGAGGATCCTATATATGAAATCTAAGGTCAAAATGGTTGGACACTATCTATAGGCACCTTAGTCTTATAGGTGTCTCAGGTGTAAAATAGGGACCAAACTAGTCTCAAGAACACCTTAGTCCTGTAGGTGTCTCAAGTGTAAAATAGGGACCAAATTGGTCTCTAGAGCCTCCAAATTGCTTTAAGGTCAAATCTTAGGTCAAACCAACAACACTATGGTGCTAGGTACCTAGTCCTAGTTGAATATGGCACTAGGAACCCTATTCCATATCTTTCTTGATGAGTTTTTATTAGTTCTCTTTGTCCTTATTGTAAGACCAAAAAAAGGGTTAGAATGCATAACAAACTCAACCACAAAACCTCAAATAACTATTCAAACCTATCTAATCTATCATAAAATCCATTTGAAAAGAGACTATAAAAAAATCTTAAACACACAAAAATCCCTTCAAATGTAGGTTCCATATTTACATTTCTTCTCCATTGAAGTGTATAGATGTAGCTCTTGATTTTGATAAAATGTACTTATGATTGAAAGAAAAATGACTATAGTAAGTATGAGAATACTAGGAATGTGATGTAAGGGCTATTAATATGATTTAGAACAATAGAGAGGGGGGGTGAATCAGTTGTTCTCAGGTCCTGATGTATAAAACAAACTTCAAAAACTTTTCTTTAAATCAGATATAACAACCAAAACCAACTCAATCATCACAAATTCTATAATAGAAACATGTAACATTGCAGTCCACTACCCAACTGTATCTAACTTGTAAAACACAGAAATGTTTAAACCAAAACATTCACACAAGCATTGACACTAGGATTTATAGTGGAAACCCAATCCAGGAAAAACCACTTTGTAATGTATGCTACTATTATTTTCAATCTTCTGAAGTGAGCTCGGTTAAAAGCCAACCCTGTCAAAGGTTACAATAAACACTGTTAGGTGTGACCTAGTTAAAGGATTTCAATCACCCTGTTAAAAGTGAGCTTTGTTATAGGACTTACATACATTCCATTAGAATGCAACCTTATTCAAAGGATTTAAACATATGACTATTAGGTTAACCTTTGTTAAAATGATTTTGACTGTTACAATGGTTAGAAAGTAGCAGCAGTATTGATCTAAAAAACATACAACTCACTTTGCAAATATCAAATCCAATTTCGTACACAAATGCTGGTTTACTGACTTTGAAACTTTGCCATCTCCATCTTTGATCTGCTTAGAACTTTTCTTCAAGCAATCACCACACTTCTCCTTCAGCCTTTTCTACTTATACAGTCAATAAAATCTATTGATCTTCCAGCATCCTCTTTTCACCCATATATACACATATCTAATGCTTAGGTTCCCTTAATACTTTCTCAATTAGGTTAACTCATCTTTTGCCGCTCAATCTCCTTCGCAAATATTAGGGTTAGGTCAGATTCATTGAATCTACCCGCTTTATGTTCTTTGGCTCCTTTTCTAGAAACATCTCAAATCTCTTAAAGATTTACAATAAAACATTTTTCAATGCATTCAATGCTTTCAAACAATCAATAAATAAAGTCAACATGTTTTACATAATCCAAGAATTCAACAATGTCAGCTCCAAATCTGAATTCTCTTCAAATATAAAAATGTTGATGCTCGGTCAATACTGTGATCAATTACTTGGTCTTCATGTAGAAAGCTCGGTCATTACTAAAAAATGTTTTGTCAGCTTATACTGTCTTTCTTGGCAATTAAATGATGTTCAGTCAACACTAAAATTTTGCTCGGCATATACTGACTCGGTCAACACTAACATCATTCGGCTTAAACATGATTTCTCCATTTTTTCTTGGTCAAGCCTACCAATTTAGTCTTCAATCTTACTAGGATAAACAATACATTGTCTCATCATTGTACAACATAGTCAAGTACACTTTGTAGTATCAAGATAACTCAACCTTTCCTTAGGTGCTATTGTTACCATCCTTTCTTTCCCTTCTTCACAACAATACAATAGATATAGTACTTTCCTAAGGAGTAACAGTCTTACCAATTAAGGTTTGACATCAATGACAACACAACAATTGCTTCAATTGTAGTTTCCAACAATCTTCCTCTTTGGCATTGATGGCAACACCATATGATATCACCTAAATAACACATGGATTACCAACCAATCCAAAAACTTATCTGTCCATTAGAAAAAAAATTTGTAATATCCTTAGCTTCATTTTGATTCAGAATCTATTAGCCTCACTTCTGTGACTGACAAAAATTTCCAGATCTCCCTCTATCCCAATCCTTCATCTCAGTTCATCATCTCCCTTACTTTTCTTTTCAGTGTCGTGTTATTATATCATCCTCAGTTCATCTCCATCTTTGACAAAAATGCCAAAGCAGCAACTAAAACATACATCCATCAGATGTAGATATTATCTATGCAACTCAGTGTTTCTCCCTCTGTCATCTTGCTTATGACTGATTCCTTGTCTTTTCTCTTCTTCAAAACTCTAGGCCAGTCCTAAAGTGTGACAATCTTCTGCATCAATTTGTCAAATATTCTGTTGTAGCATATTTGATGCAGTGCTCCTAGCTTAACTAGGCAGCCTCAGTTAGGGGAAGGACCCCTAATTGACTTCTCAAATACTCATGTGCTTCTTTAGGTAAAGCTTTAGTGAAAATATCTGCTAATTGTTCCTTTGTATTCACATATTCCATTCGGACTTCTTTATCTTGTACCAATTCTCTCAAGTAGTGATACTTGATTGCTATGTGCTTGGTCTTAGTATGCATCACTAGATTCTTATAAATGTTGATAGCACTTGTGTTGTCACAGAAAATAATAATAGGTTCAGTGATTTCTTCTTTCATGCCTACCAACAATTGTTTTATCCATACCAAATTTGAACAATTTATTGCAACAACAACATACTCGGCTTTAGCAGTAGATTGGGAAATGCAATTTTGTTTCTTGCTCATCTAGGAGACTAATCTCTATCCAAGAAAGAAAGCTCCACCACTAGTACTCTTTCTATCATCTACATTTCTTGCCCAATCAACATCTGTATATACTCTTAGTTCAAATTTGTCATCCTTCTTGTAATATAGCCCATAGTCAGCAGGCCCTTTCAAATATCTCATAATTCTTTTCACAGCCATCATGTGTGTTTCCTTAGGATTGGTAGAGAATCTTGCTACAATCCCAACAGCTAGTGCAATATCTGGTCTACTATGTACAACATACTGCAATTTTCCAATCATGGATCTATACAAAGTCTGCTTCACTTCTACAGCATCATCATTCTTAGATAACTTTTGTCTAGTAACCATAGGAGTACTCACTGGTCTAGAATCTTCCATCCCAAACATTTTCAGTATCTCATTAACATACTTAGACTGTGTAATGAAAATTCCTTTCTTCATCTGATATACTTGTAAACCAATAAAGAATTTGATCTCACCAAACATGCTCATTTCAAATTCAGTTTGCATTTCATTTGAAAATATTTTACACAAAGCATCTTGTCCACCAAAAATAATATCATCCACCAAATTTTTTGCCAACAGGATACCTTTACCTTCTTCATCTTTCATGTACAAATTGCTTGTCTCATTTGTTCTTGAAAATCCAATCTGTATCAAGTAGTTATGCAATCTCTCATACCATGATCTGGGAGCTTGTTTTAATCTATATAGTGATTTGTTTAGTTTGCATACCATGTGTCTTCTATTTGGATCAATAAAACCTTCTGGCTATTTTATGTAAACTTCTTCTTCTAGTATACCATTTAAAAATGCAAACTTGACATCCATTTGATATACCTTGAAATCTTTATAAGCAGCATATGCAAGAAGAGTTCTTACTCCTTCCTATCTAGCTACAGAGGAAAATATCTCCCCATAATCTATTCCTTCTTCTTGTGCATAGCCTTTGCATACCAGCCTAGCTTTGTTCCTAGTTATTTCACCATTTTCATTCAACTTATTTTGAAACACCCACTTTGTTCCTATAACATTTTTGTTTTCAGGTCTCAGTACCAGAGTCCAAGTATCATTATTCTCTATTTGGTCTATCTCTTCATTCATTTCTTATATCCAGTCTTCATTTTCTAATGCCTCTCTAGTTGACTTAGGTTCAAATTAACACAGTAAGCATGTTGGATCCTTTGTCTTACTTCTGATCAGAATTCTAGTATGTTTGTCTCCAATTATCTGTTTAGGCTTGTGATGTCTTCTTACATATTTTTCCAAAACAAGTTCAGCTCTTCTCTCCTCTATTTCATTAGGTTCCTCAACAAGATTGTCAGATTCAGCTTCTAAATGCTTGGCAACCTCTTCTTGATACTTGGCAACATTATCTTGCCGTTCGGTATGTTCTTGTTCTCTTTCAGCATTGTTTTCCTGATGCTCAGCAACATCTTCCCGTCACTTAGCATTGCTTACCCAAGACTCGGCATCAGGTGTAAGTCTGTTACTTGCCTCTTCTTCTTCTTCAATATACACAAAAGATCTATAATCTTCTAGTTCTCTTTTGCTATCAACTTCATTTCTTTCTGCATACTCATCAACTTTGGCATTCACACTTTCCACAATTTTGTTAGTGTTAGAGTTCAAACACTTATAAGCTTTACTTTTCATGGAATACCCTAGGAATATGCCTTCATCACTTTTAGCATCAAACTTTCCATTCCTATTGTCTTTTAATATGTAGCACTTGCTTCCAAAGATTCTAAAGTATTTAACACTTGGTGCATGCCCATGCCATAATTCATAGGGTGTCAGATTTGTACCTTTCTTGATTTATACTTGATTAAGAGTGTAGATAGCTGTACTTATAGCTTCTTTCCAATATTTCTATGCCACATTCGTTTCAGTCAACAATGTCCTTGCACAATCCAAGATAGATTTATTTCTTCTCTCTGCTATACCATTCTGTGGAGGTGTTCTAGGTGTAGACATCTGTCTTTTGATTCTTCTTTCATTGCAAAATAGATTGAATTCATTTGATGTAAATTCTCCACCTCCGTTAGATCTAAGACATTTCAGGTTCCTACCTGTCTCCTTCTCAACCATAGCCAAATACCACTTAAAGAATTGAAAAGCGTCAGATTTTTCTTTTAGAAACATTACATGCATCATCCTAGTATGATCATCAACAAACAAAATAAAATATCTAGCAGCACAGTAACTTTGTACACCCATAGGTCCACAAAGATCAGTATGAACCAAATCTAAAATATTTTTAGAAGTAAAGGATTTTCTCTTAAAACTTGACTTTGTCATTTTTCCTAACTGACATTCCTTGCACATCACATTCTCGGGTTTCTTCAATCTAGGTCGACCTCTTACTTTCTTCTTCTTACTTGTTTCTACCAGATTATCAAAGTTAACATGACATAGCCTCTTATGCCATAACCAAATGTCATCAAGTTGTGCAACCATACATGTTTCTTCAGATAGGTCAAGATAGAACAAATTACCTCTAGTATGTTCTCCACTTCTGATCATTTCACTAGTAGCATCAAATATTTTAGCTTTCTTGTGATGAAATTCCACTTGGTAACTAGTGTTATTGAGCTAAGCAACACTTAGTAGATTTTAATTTAGACCTTCAACCCAATATGCATTTTCACAAGAAATCTTATCAGTTAGTTTAATCAAACCTTTTCCTCTAACAGGACATGGTGCATCATTACCAAATTTTACACTTTTACCTTTATAATGATGTAAGGTCTCAAACTTACTCTTGTCACCAGTCATGTGATGTGAAAAACCATTGTCAATAATCCATTTGTCATTCTTGTTCACATAGGAAATCAATGCAGTTTTCTCATCCTCATCAGATTCATCTTTCATTGCAACATAGACTACCTCAATTTCAAAATCATCACTATCAGTGTCAGTTTCTTCTTCAGCAATGTAACAAGATTTCTTACCTTTTCCTTTGTAGTCTTTGTACCTTTGGTAGCTTCTATCATCTCTTTTGTCTTTGTGTTTTCTTTTTCTTTCTTCCTCTTTATCATTCTTGTCAGGGCATCTAGTAGCTATATGACCAACTTTATTACATGCAAAACATATAATAGGGAGTTTACCTTTATATTTTCCTTTTCCCCTTCTTAGTCTTCTAGCCATAAGAGCTTCTAGATCTTCAAGTTCTTCATCAGAAGTGTCACTGCCACTTTCACTTTCACTTATGCATCTTTCTTTCTCTTTCTTTGGCTTGTTCAGAACTAATTATGACTTAAAAGAAGATTCAACATTACCAATACTACCAACAGTGAAGTTATCATAGTTAGAGAGTTCAAAAGCAATCAGCTTGCCAACCAAACTTTCCAAAGTAAGCACATTTGTAGAGTTACATCTAGATTCCTGAATAGCTGAGATCTTAATAGCATATATAGGATGCAGAGTTCTTAGTACTTTTCCAATTATAGTTTCATCATCAATAATCCTATTTTCTCCTCTAATAGCATTCACAACTTCTTTTATTCTACCACAATATTGTGCAATGTTCTCACCTTCTTGCATTCTCATTTCATCAAACTTACCTCTGAGACTCTCATCCTTAGCTTTCAGCACATTTATGTCACCACCATAGATCTTTGCAAGAGTGTCCCACATCTCCTTAGCACTTGTGCAATCCTCAATGTCCTTAAATTCTAGATAGCTTAAGGCAGATGCAATTTCTAGCATTGCCTGATTATGTTCTTTCTTAGCTCTCATTTCCTCAGCAGTCAAAGGTGCGACAGGTGTGACATAGTCATTCTCAATGTAGTACTTTGCAAAATCACTAATACCGGCCAGATGGAGCTTCATCAAGCTTTTCCATGCAGGGAAGTTTCCTTATTCAACTTCGGTACCTCCTTATACATCCTGATCATTTGCTTCAAGTCCCTTTAAACTTGATTTCTGTAAACACCAATAATAAGCAACACAGCTCTGATACCAATTGTTAACATGATTTAGAACAACAGAGAGGGGGGGTGAATCAGTTGTTCTAAGATCTTGATGTATAAAACAAACTTCAAAAACTTTTCTTTAAATCAAATCTAAAAACCAAAACCAACTCAGTCATCACTGATTCTATAATAGAAACATATAACATTGCAGTCTACTACCCAGCTGTATCTAACTTGTAAAACACAAAAATATTTAAACCAAAACATTCACACAAGCATTGACACTAGGATTTATAGTGGAAACCCAATCTGGGAAAAACCACTTTGTAACATGCTACTATTATTTTCACTCTTCTGAAGTGAGCTCGGTTAAAAGCCAACCCTATCAAACATTATAATACACACTGTTAGGTGTGACCCGATTAAAGGATTTCAATCACCCTGTTAAAAGTGAGCTTTGTTATATGACTTACATACATTCCATTAGAATGCAACCTTGTTCAAAGGATTTAAACATATGACTGTTAGGTCAGCCTCTGTTAAAAGGATTTTGACTATTACAATGGTTAGAAAGTAGCAACAGTATTGATCTGAAAAACATACAACTCACTTTGCAAATATTAGATCCAATTCTGTACACAAATGTTGGTTTACTGACTTTGAAACTTTTCCATCTCTGATCTACTTGGAACTTTTCTTCAAGCAATCACCACACTTCTCCTTCAGCCTTTTCTGCTTATACAGTCAATAAAATCTATTGATCTTCCAGCATCCTCTTTTCACCCATACATACACATATCTAATGCTTAGGTTCCCTTAATAATTTCTCAATTAGGTTAACTCATCTTTTGCCGCTCAATCTCCTTCGCAGATCTTAGGGTTAGGTTAGATTCATTGAATCTACCCACTTTATGTTCTTCGGCTCCTTTTTTAGAAACATCTCAAATCTCTTAAAGATTTACAATAAAACATTTTTCAATGCATTCAATGCTTTCAACAATCAATAAATAAAGTCAACACATTTTACATAATCCAAGAATTCAACAATGTTGGCTCCAAATTTTAATTCTTTTCAAATATAAAACTGTTGATGCTTGGTCAATACCATGATCAACTACTCGGTCTTCATGTAGAAAGCTCAGTCATTACTAAAAAATGTTTCCTTGGCTTATAGTGTCTTTCTCGGTAATTAACTAATGTTCGGTCGACACTAGAATTTTTCTCAGCATATATTGACTCGGTCGACACTAACATCACTTGGCCTAAACATGATTTCTCTATTTTTGTTCGGTCAAGCCTACCAGTTTAGTCTTCAATCTTATTAAGATAAACAATACATTGTCTCATCATTGTACAACATAGTCAAGTACACTTTTTAGTATCAAGATAACTCAACCTTTCCTTAGGTGCTATTGTTACCATCCTTTCTTTCCCTTCTTCACAACAATACAATAGATATAGTACTTTCCTAAGTAGCAATAGTCTTACCAGTTAAGGTTTGACATCAATGACAACACAACAATTGCTTCAATTGCAGTTTCCAACAAGGGTGGATGGGGAGAGGGGCCAAAGGCTCACCCTAACCAAATCCATCTTGTAGAGATCACATCCGAAAGAAACAAACACACAAGTGAGAGAGAGATTGCAAATATCTTTCATATATTTATTTCAATTTGATTCATACATGCCAGGCTATAAGGCCTTCCTGGTTCAGGCCAACTATTAAAATCAAGAACAAAAGTCCTCCAACATGCGAGGATCTAAAATAATCTTATATATCCTAGCTTCTATCTCTAATGTCCTAAAACTAAAACCAAAGATTACATTATATACAAGAGGCTACCAAACAAGTCGGCCATCAGATCCACCATCAATGGAAGGATGACAAGATCTAGGTCCACATGCTTCCCAATGATAAATACCAGCATTAAATATCTGACCATAATTAATTGCAAGATTCAGCCTCAAAAAGAACTTAAAATAAACAACTCAGTAAGAAAGCATCACGGAGCACTAGGGAAATTCACCGAGCATCGGAGAGATAACCAACCAACCAAGGTAAACAAAGGAAACCAAGCAACACCAAACCAACTTGGTCAAAGAAGGAATCGAGCACACAAGAACAACACAAACATATTTTAGGTGACATAGGATTGCCAAGGACCCAAGATGCTCCTGCATCAGACACCTGGGGTTATTTGAAATTGATTCTCTAAATCATGCAATAGGTACAACCCGAGCTGAATCTAACTCACATTGTGAAATCCACAAACTATCTTCAATTGTATATTCTTCCACTTTACTAGATATTCCATATATTGTTTTCCTCTTGTCCTTTTGCCAATTCTTCGGTCTAAAATCTTCTCAACTTCTTCCATCTATTTCTTAGGATAATCATTCGGTACTGTCATTTCTTCATCTGAATCATGATATTCATACAAATCAACATTGTTAAATATAGGTGATATATCCATGTCATTAGGTAACTCAATCTCATATGCATTTCCACTATCAAACCTTCTCAAAATATTGCGAGGACCAAACTTCTTCATTTTCAGCTTCCCATATGTTCCAACATGAAATCTTCCTTTCTTCAAATGAGTCATTACTTCATCACCAACTACAAAAGTCTTATGTCTTCTTGATCTATCATCTCTATTTTTGTATTTCTTATTACTTTTCTCCAACTTATGTTTCACATCTTCATGCAATGTTTTCATGTACTCAACAAACTTTACTTTTCCAACACTCCTCTTTCCTTAATCAACAATAACCCTCAAATATGATATACTTCTTGGTTGTATGCCATTTACAATCTCCAAAGGTGACTTTCCGGTACTCTTATTCGTTGAATTATTATATGAAAAATCTTCTTGTGCCACCACAAAATCCCAATTACTCGGTGTCTCTCCAACTAAACATCTCAAAAGATTACCCAAACTTCTATTCACAACTTATGTCTGTCCACCGGTCTGTGGGTGAAATGTAGAACTATATTTCAACTCAGTGCCAAACTTTGTCTAGAGAGTCTTCCTAAAGTATCCAACAAATTTACTATATCGGTCAAAGATAATACTCCTCGGTAATCCATGCAATCTAAAAATTTTCTTAAAGAAAATATCTACTATATGTACTACACCTGACATCTTTCTACTAGGTAAAAAATGTTCCATCTTAGAAAATCTATCCACAACAACAAATATAGAATCATTACCTCTCACTGTATTCGCTAAGCCAAGAAAAAAATCCATACTAATGTCAATCCAAGGTTTCTTAGGAACTGAAATCAGTGTATACAATCCAATATTTTGACTTAATCCTTTTGCAACTTGACAAATTCCACAACTTTTAACAAATTTTTGAACATCTTTATACAACTTTAGCCAAAAGTATTTCTTCTTAAGAAAATTCAATGTCTTGTCAATACCAAAATATCCAGCCAAACCACTACTATCTTTCTCCTTTATCAAATTAGTTCTCATTGATCCTCTCGATATACACAACTGAATACCTTTAAATAACATACCTTCTTGAATGAAAAAGTCTTCCCATTTTGTACTCATTTTAATCTTGAATAGGTGCTCTACACTTTCTCCATGACTCAGAAAAATTAGGCTCAAATTCATACAAAAATCTCATGTCATCAAAACCAAGAACTTCAATTCTCATTTTGGTCATCAAAGATCTTCTTCTACTTAATACATCAACAACTTAGTTAGTGACTTCACTCTTATGCTTTATCACAAATGTATAATTCTACAAATACTCAACCCATTTCATATGTCTCTGATTCAACTTATTCTGACTACCCAAATATTGTAAAGCTTTATGATTGGTATACAATACAAATTCACTTGGTATCAAATAATTTCTCTATTTCTTTAGGGCTTGAACAATAGCATAGAATTCTTGATCATACACAGAATATTTTCTTCTTGCATCATTTAACTTTTCACTAAAGAAAGCAACGGGTTTACCTTCTTGACTCAACATAGCTCCTATTGCACTTCCACTTGAAATACCTTATTAAAATCAGGAAATGCTAACAAAGGCAATTCGGCAACCTTCTACTTTAGATTCTCAAAACTTTTATTAGCTCCATGTGTCCACTTGAATTCTTTCTTGTCTCCTCTCATAGTCTCAGTCATAACATTACAAATTGAACTGAAATTCCTAATGAACTTTTGGTAAAAACTTTCCAAACCATGAAATGATCATACCTCACTAGCATTCTCAGGTGTAGGCCAATGCAAAATAGCTTCAACCTTTTCAGGGTCCATCTTCAAACCATTAGCTAAAATCACAAATCCCAAATACACAATCTCCTCTTTCATGAATGAACACTTTTTCATATTAATCAGCAACTTTTCTTCTTTTAACCTCTGCAATACTTGTTTAACATGCAACAAATGTTCTTCTCTAGTCTAAGTACTGAATATTAGAATATCATCTACGTATACAATCATAAATTTACACAAGAATTTCTTCAAAGCTTCATTCATCAACCTCATAAAAGCACTTAGTGCATTAGTTAAACCAAAAGGCATAACCAACCACTCATACAAACCTTCTTTTGTCTTGAAAGCAGTCTTCCATTCATCACCTTCTCTGATTCTGATCTTATGATACCCACTTTTCAAATCAATTTTGGTAAAATACTTTGCTCTAGTCAACCTATAAATTATGTCATCCATTCTCAGTATAGGAAACCTATACTTCACTGTTATCTTGTTGATTGCTCTGGAATCTGTACACATTCTCCATTCTCCATTCTTCTTAGGTGCCAATACAACAAGTATTGCACAAGGACTCAAAATTTCTTGAATCAAACCTTTCTGCAACAATTCCTGATTCTTGGTAGGTGTCAACCAATGTGGTGCCTTATTCGGTAAACTAGCTCCAGGGATTAGATCCATACAATGATCAATGCTTCTCTTCAGTGGAAAACCATTAGGTACATTATCAAAAATGATCTCACTGTACTCGGTGAGTAACTTATCAATCTCCTCAGGTATACTATCCTCTGTTTTCTTACTCAATTTGTTAGAAATCATAGAAAAACATACATCAATCTTTTTCAAATCCTTCACAAACTTTCTTCCTTCCATCAAACAAACTTTCACAGATGTACAAACATTACTAATATGTTCTTCAATCGAAGGTAACCAAGTTTGTTTTCTTCCATCAGCCCAAATAGTATATTTATGCAATCTCCCATCATATATAGCATGTCTATCATATTGCCAATGTCTACCCAAAAAATATGAAAACAATCCATAGGCATGATATAACATAATGCCTTATCATAATACTTCCCAATTTTCAAATTCACATAGCATTGTTCACTTACCAAGAGTGTATGCTCATCCTTGATCCATGAAATTTGATAGGGCTTCAGGTGTTCCAACCTTTTCAACTACAACTTTGTAACCATTTCCTTAGATGCTAAGTTCTCTGAGCTACCACTGTCAATGATTAGTGATTACCTTCCAAACTTCATTAGAAACTCTACATCTGGTCTTAAATAAACTTTTCCTTACTAGATCTTCCTTATTACTTTCATTCCAAAGTGCTCTCCTTACCATCAAGTTATTTTCCTTCTTAGGTTCATTCATTGAATCTTCTTGCACCAAAGAATTTCTACTTCTACCAACCTTCTTACTTGCATGTTTACATTCAAATGATATGTGTCCTCCATAATTGTAACAAGTTCCTCAGAAATGACCTCTGTTATAATCACCTCAGTAGTTACTGCATCTACCTCTAGATGAACTTTCACCTTTCCACTCAGTCTTTCCTTTATCTAGATTTGTCTTTTTAGGTTCAGATCTACTATTTTCACCATAAGATCTACCTCTTCCTCTAGGGAATCTACCACCTCTACCTCTTATCTTTTCTCATGTCTCTTGTTTAATTTCTCCTCAACTTTTAATGCAAATTGATAAGCCTCTTCAATATTCTCCAATTTGACCCTAACTAATTTCTTCTTGGATGGAAACTCTCAAACCATTTAGGTACCTAGAAATTCTATCCACATCATCTTCATCATGTCTAGATCTTATATCTAATCTATAGAATTCTTGAGTATAATCCTTTACCGAGCTATCTTTCTGCCTCAAACTTTTCCTTCACCTAACTAGGTTAATTTGATAATAACAAGGTTAAAAAATTCCTTTCAACTTATTTTCCATTTTATTCCATACCTTAATTTTGTCTTTGCCTTTCCTCTTTCTGTCCAACTACAGATGTTCCCACCTTAAGGATGCATGACCTTTCAACTTTGTGCTTGCAATTTTCACCTTCTTTTCCTTAGGTACATTTTCATACTCAAAGTACTTTTCCATCTTGGTGATCTAGTCCATCAATTTATCTGAATCAAGCTTTCCACTATACTCAGGAGGAATAAAGTGTGGTGTAGACTTTAGATTTGTCAAAGCATTCAAAAATATTTCCTCACCTTGATCCATCACTGGTGCAGGTTCTACATCACCTTGTTCTTCCTCAATTTCATCATCACTAGCATCTTCAATGTGTCTTCCTCTTCTCTGGGTTGTTTCAACAACTTCTAATCTAGCAGTAAGTTATTTCAACATGTCAGTCAATCCTAGATCCACATCTTGCCTCCCAAAAACCATCTTGAGACCCTCTATAATTACAGGTCAAATCGCAATCCGCTACCCCACAACAAATCAACTAGGGTTTGACAAGAAGGAACCCTCAAACCTAGATTCGCAAACCTAGATCTAGATCTTATCTCGCTCTGATACCACCTAACACAAGGGAAAATGGGGAGAGGGGCCAAAGGCTCATCCTAACCAAATCCACCTTGCATAGATCACACACAGAAAAAACAAAGACACATGTGAGAGAGAGAATGCAAATATCTTTCATATATTTATTTCAATTTGATTCATACATGCCAGGCTATAAGACCTTCCCTATTAAGGCTAGATATTACAATCAAGAACATAAGTCCTCCAACATGCAAGGATCTGAAACAATCTTCTATCTCCTAGCTTCTATCTATGATGTCCTAAAACTACAACCAAAGATTTCATTATATACAAGAGGCTACCGAACAATTTGGCCTTCAGATCTACCATTAACGAAAGGATGACTAGATCTAGGTCCACACACTTCCCAATGATAGATACCAACATTAAATTTGTCACCATAATTAATTACAAGAGTCAGCCTCAACAAGAACTTAAAACAAACAACTCAGTAAGCAAGGATAATAGAGTGCCAAACAAGCATCACCGAGTGCCAGGGAAATTCACCGAGTGTGAGAGAGATAATCGACCAACCCTGGTAAATAAAGGAAACTGAGCAACACTGAAACAACTCGGTTAAAGAAGGAACCGAGCAACATAAGAACAACACAAACATATTTTTGATGACACGGGATTTCCAAGGACCCAAGATGCTCCTGTATTAGAATGTGGTTGCAAAAACAAGGCAAAATAAGCTCAATTTACAGGAGATGAGAGCCCAAATGCAAAAGTTAGCAATTGGATGCACAATTGGAAAATTTTCATAATTGAGGAGTGAATTTGGAAAAGTTTCATACTATGACACATTATGACAACTTGTAAGAGATCCAATTTGGAAAGTTGAAGAGAAAAAGAAAAGGAAATTTGTCATTAAACTATGACAAATTATGACACATGGAAGAAGAAAGTTGTCATAGACTATGAAAACATAATAAGTGTATTTGGGAAAGTGGAGGCTAGAAAATAGGGATGATTAAATATTTAAATTTTAAATTTAATTCCAGTCATAATTAGCAAATTAGGAATCAAGAAATTAGAAATTTCTAAAATTCATAAAGTTAGCCAATTAATTAATATAAATCAATTAATTGTGAGAACATAAGAAAGAGGGAACAAATAAAGTTAATTTATTCAATCGATTATGACATAGGGTAAACTATGGGTTATTTACCCAAAGAGGATAAATTAGTTGATCATAAGCCAAATTGATGAGATCAACATGAAATTGATTTGATTTTGATAATCTTGGAATAGTTTAGGAATGATTTTGAAACAACATCGATAGCTTTGACAATGCCTTGGTTTGAATTGATTTGAAATTGATGAGGCATTAATGAACTATGACATTGCCTTGGATTGACAAGATTGATTTGAAACAACATTGATGAACTCTGTCAATCCCTTGGATTGATAAAGAACATCGTGACATGATTTAGGATCTATTTAGGAAATATTGAAATGGTTTTGAAAGCATTTTGAAAGGTTTTAAATAGACTTTGCTTGATTTTGAAAGCCCTAGACATGGTTTGAAATGGTTTAGGAAAGATTTGACAGGTTTAGGAAGGATTTGAGTTGATTTGAAAGGTTTTGAAAGGGTTCAAATTGACCCTAAAATTGATCAGATTTATTCCAAAGAGAATTGATAGGTTTTAATAATGATTTAGAACATCATCAAATTGGTCAAAATTGAGAATATTCTGATAAAAAATGTTAATAATTAATTGGACAATTTTCAATGTTTAATTAATTACGAAAGATGCAATGCTAACATATGATGAAAACCATATACAAGTCATAGAAGAATAGTATAAAAGAAATTACAATGTTTCAACCACAACACAAAAATGTTAACACATAGGCGCACAGGTGTGAACCATTTTAAAGTGTCTACATTTTGCCCCTCTTTAAGACAATGTGATTATGAGTGTTGTTTCAAAGAAAAATTGAGAAAAATCTCATGAAACTTTCCCCAACAATGACAAGGTACAAGGATAATACAAAGGTTCCCCCTCGAGAAATCGACCATAGAATACAAATGATAGGTCAATCTATCGACAACGACAAGATACATCTAAAACAACGAACAGATAAAAAATTAGAGGTCAAATGCAAAAGTTATGAAGCCTAAAGTGGAAAAAGAATCATGACCAATATAAAACACAAGGTTGGCACGTCCATCTAGGAAGAAAGAGGTCTATTAAAGGGCTTGGAGAGGGGATTGGAACTCATCTACACCTTCTCATTTGGAACATTTCGAGCTTGATTTTTTCCTTAGTGTGTGATGTTTAAGGATGACCACCAATTATCTTAATATATCCTTTTGTGTACATTAGGTTTTCTACATGTCATTACACCAATTATCGTAATTAACTTCAGTCAATCAAGCTAACTCGCATCAATATTTTTAGAACAATTTGACATGATTTTGGTTTATTAGATACACTTAAGATTGAATATATTAGTACTTGAATTAGTTGTCAAATGTAGGTTCATTACGAGATGTCTAAGATTGTGAAAGATTAGAGGTTAAAATTATTTATTTGAAAAAAATGAACATTATTGTGATGATTTACTTATGGGCTTTCAAACTATAAATTATTTCATTTATAAGATAAAGCATTCAAGAAAAAACATGTTGCTCTAAACGGAAGCAATGGTTATTACCGCTAAAGAATAATAGCTTCTTTAGGAAGTACTTGAAGAAATAATAAAAATTTCAATTCATACACAAACTATATGGAAAATGTCCTCTTAATCTCAAGTTGCAAAAGAGGTTTGAGCATTTACATATGGTAGAGAGAAGAGTAATATATACTTTTGGTCCACTCCTTACAGGCTGAAAGGTGAGGGTGAAGGATAAATGATTGGTGTGTTAGAATATGTGGTGTTTCCTGTCAAATATCTTAAAAAAAACTATCAACGACTTCCACTAGTTCAATCTATTTCACTTTTAGAGGCAAAATCCTATCATCCTAAACTTCACCTGTCAACTCAAATTGCAGTCTTGTAACAGAGGGCTTTATTCTCCACTCCAGCCAATCCTTCCCACTGAACACTTCATCACCAATTTTCTTCTCTAGTTCAAACTGCACTTTGATAAAAGTTACAATCTTTTAACAATCTGATTGGTCTTTTCTTCTCGCTAATGGATCCAAAGATTGACTTCAAAAGTTCCTCTTCCATATTGCCAAAAATATAACTTTCTTCAATACTCCAGCTTCTACATCATCTTGTAAATAAGATAAAGTTTTGATATCAGTAAATTTCGCTCTTAGCAAATGAATTCCTCACTTACTACTTACTTATGTTTGATTAATCAATTTCACAATAAATTCAATAATCCAAAAATATAACACTTGCACATTGGTGAGAAGACCATGAGTGGAGCTGATAAACAAATAAAATTCATTTCACATTAAATAATTTTTCAGTAAGTTTGAATTCGTATGAAAAACAAACAATCACTTTGACAGCCATAAGTTAAAAGCCACCACAAAAAATGTTATTTGATTAGGCTGCCCGAATGGTGGTTGTTTACCAACGCTAGTAATTACTTTTGGACTTCACATAAAATTGTGAGAACTTAACATTATTCTCATTTAACCTATTGTCAATTATAAAGATGAATGGGCTCTTCAGAATTTTTTAAGTAATATTAATATTTTCCCAAATTATAACAATAACGTGTCAAAGTTGGGAAACCCTGGAATTTGGGACCAGAGGCATATTCTAGCTAGTCAAGCTTTATAACATTTATTTCTATATGTATTTGATAAGATTGAAATATAAACTATATAAACAATACTTTTACTTAATTTTTGAGGTAAGAGAGTTAAATCCCATCTTTGAGCAAATAACTTGAAGATTCAGATAATATTGCACGAGCTGATAGTTTTGAAAACAATTTCTGTTAGACTAAATTTTGCAGATGGCTTTGAGATAAGAAACCCAAAAAACATAATATTTATGTGGTTTGATTTCTCTAATTGAAACACACCATATTGATCCATTTTGTTTAGAGTCTAGATGGCCTGATACAACAAATGCTTCATGATGTAATAAATTTAGATCATGTTCGTTTGGCAAACGTTTTTTGTAAAATTATTGAATTTCCAATTGTCTCACATATTGACTTCCATGCAAACATCAAGTTGCAACTGAAAAGCAAAGTAAACAATATCAAGTAACATGCCCCAAGAAGTACCCTAAAGGTTTGATGCCAGTGCCTATGTTTTGATATCCACGTAGTCTTAAGTTAATTTTCATACATATAAAAACAATATGAATTTTTACTTGGAATAATATGGATTTTGGTGTTTTGGCCAAACAAAAGTAGAATTTGTAGTGTTGTAAGATAATTTTTCAAAATATATAAAATCTACCATCTAAGATCAAACATTATGTATTGTAAGGTTATTTTCCTACATTGAAATACCAAATTTTAATTAAAATGGTTCACAAATATCTAGAGGTCAACCTAATAGATATTCTCTTGAAATCTTTAATTCTTTAATTGCTACCATGCTACATTTCCCTTCAAAGAATATATGACTTGTGCAACACTTCTTTTCATTAGGCAAACGATATTTCTCAGCAAAATTAAGATTTTAACAAATAGTAATTTGTATTATCCGTCACATTTCAATTTAACAATGTTGGTTTTATGTTTATTGACAAAGCTTATGTTCAATATATCTTAGGCCAATCCTTTTATGGTTCTTAGTTAAACTTGGTCACAAGATGGATCCAATTCTCATTTAAATTTATTTATAATTGCAATATATTGCACATTTTGGGGCTTACCTTTATATGGATTTAGAAACAATGATTTTAAATTTGTAAAGATGCTTGTCCTCGAATTGTATCCTAGAATCATAAATTTACAATATATAGAAAACTAATGGCTCTGGAATTCTGAAAGTAGTGATTTGAACTTTTGAAGAAATAAAAAATGAATTCTGAATGTGTGATTTTGTAATGACCTAAATACTAAAAAAAAATAAAGAAATTACATACTCAAGAGGTAGAAGATTCCCCAATAGTCAAACTGTTACCAACTAAATTTTGAAAAACTAAAATTAATATGTTTGAAATAAAATTGAAAAATGTTGCTATTGAATATTTTTTTAACAAAACTCTCATGTGAACTGTCAATTCAACTTAAATGTTTTGTATTAAAGATATGATGTATGAGCAGGCTGAAAAATACGATGGCCCTCTGAAGCTGTTTAAGTTTCATGGAGCTAGGGTTAGGGTTTTGAACCCCACTTATGGGCATAAGGTGAGTTTTTAGCATTGTCTTCCTCATTGTGGAGGCCCTGTTTCCGGATCGATAGGAAATCATGATAATAATAGCATTTCCAAATCCATGGCTAGCCATGGGCAGTCGATTGGAGACTTTGATTGTGTGGCAGGAGCTTCTTCTTCTTGCAATGATGGTCAACGACGAGATGCTAAAAAGTTGACAGTTGGGGTGTCGTAAGTGGATGTGTAGGGGTTTTCTTGTAGTGATGGTTTGGGCACTGCAAGGATGAGGTTCTGATGTCGTCGAAGGGAGTAGAGGGAAGAAAATCTCTCCCCCCTCTGTGTCTCCAAACATGATGTGAAAAATAGGGTTTCAAACAATTTTTTTGACCTACGTCTAAACCCTTTTCGGTGGTGCTAGACGGTCTCTGAACTTGGGTCGATTGGCCATTTTAGGGTCTTTGGCCAAGCTTGCAGGATATTTATACACAGATCTCTGTTAACTAGGAGTCCATCATCAATGGATGTGTCCAGATTTACCTTATGGAAAAAGGGTTTTTTATTATAGCTTTTGAAAATATAAATGACAGAAATAAAGTGTTGTGTGATCACATGTGATGTTGGGATGAGAAATTTATACTGATGCTTAAGCTATGGCACCCAGAATTTTGCCCATCCTCTGAAGTTTTCAACAAGATTTTATTATAGGTATGGCTTCCAAATCTTTTCATATATCTTTGGTTTGATTCATGTCTTGTGGATATCGGGAATTTGTTAGGGAACATTTTAATGGTGGATGAAGGATCTTCTAATCTCCTTCATTCTATCTTTTCTCACATTTTGGTGGAGGTGGATGTCTCTAAAGTGCTCGTGACAAAAATTTTGATTAAATCTTCAAAAGATTGTTGGGTGCAGCTTTGGACTACAAAGAGATCCCTTTTAGATATAGATGTTGCTTACAAATTGGACATATGGAAGAAAAGTGTGCCAAAAATACAGTGCATAAGTTGGCTTCCTAGTGGAAGAACATTTCTCAACAACACTACATTGTTGAGAAGAATTATGATAAACAAAAGAGTTTCTCTCAAGTTGTATCTAGGGATAAGGAGTCTACACATGCTGCCCCTCTTTCTCACAATGAAAAACCGGAAAGGAACTGTGTTAATAATAATAGTGGTTTGAGGTGTACTGAGGTTGATGAATCTTGTATTGAGAACCAAGTAATTTTTTATAAAGAAAATTCAAAAGAGTGGCGAAAAAAAAAATATCTACTTTCTAAAGATAGATCTCTAGATTGGCAAAATACAGCAGCTAGGATTGAGGATGGTTGGCAGTTTGTGAAAGGGGAAAAAGAGAGGAAAATTCAAAAAGATCCTTTCGATGTGGTTCTCAGATCTCACTCAAAAGGTGGTAACAATACTAAAATGTAATGTGGTCTCTGTATGATACGTTTTTCTTCTAATAATGTTTTGAAATTTTGTCACTTTCGAATGGTGGTACCCATGATTGTTACTACCCTTGGTTTGGGTCAAGTTCTTTTCCCATTCTTCTTTTTAATAAAAATCTATATTATGGAAAAAAAAAGTATAATATATATGATAAATGCTTTATCAAAATCATTGTATGAATGTTTAAAATTCTTTAATTTTAAATAGCCCTCCTTTGCCACCCCTAAAATGATCATCCCTTATTACTCCATCTCAAATATTCCATAGCTATGGTGTAGAATGTGAATTATGGCACAAAATAAACCAAAAAAAAACAATAATACTTGTACCTACAAGAAAAGGTATGGAAGCAGTTCTATGCAGGTGGACTATGATTATGGAATAACAAGTAAGATGAGGTAAAAATTGTGCATGAGAAATTAGAATCCTTTCCTAGTGAACAAGAGTCTATGCTTTTAGCTCTTTGATTTTAGCAGGCCCCTATAGGCTATAGGAGGGACTCAATTTTCACTTCCAAATTTGTTTTGTAGTTCATATTGAGCTCCTAACTTAGCAATTTGAAAATTATTAAACTATTTTGAAAACATAAATTTTAAAGCAAAATAGGTAGGGATCTAGGTTTTCAATTTGTGCCATAGGTAACTTGTGAGTCGATAAACCCAAGAACAATAAAAGATAATTGTTGTTTTTAAGCATTTTATGAGATTTTTTTTTATGGCACAAATTGAACGACAGGTTTAGACATTCTTTTAGTATTTTTCACATGCACATATCTAAGTCCGATTTTAATTAAGAGTTGTAATCCTTAGTGAGCCTAGAAACTTTGATGTTCCACACGGTATATGAGATCTTTTGTATTTCCAATAAAAGTTTTTGATCTAGCCGATACCATAAAATCCATAATATCTTCACCTTACTAAAATTCTCAACTAAATATTTGAAAGTTTAAATATTTCCTACTAGTATAAAATCCAAACCACTAAGAAACTTTAGAAATAATATAAAAAGACAACCCCCCTCCACGACACCACAACAAATTGACCCAAAAATCTTACAAATACGGGATGGAACCTTCAAGGAATAATATAAAAAGACAAGTCCTCAATTCTCCTTGATGTAACAGAGTTTGTAATAATGCAAGGCTGCACAATAGCAAAGTTCCTGTCAAATATTGGCAGGTCTATTTTGTTATAAAATACAATAAACATTCACAAAGATGCAACATTGTTTAAGGTGTCTTATACATAATTTGTATAAGTTTTATTAATGTTCAAGATTTACATAGAATTTTATGAAACAAAATTGAATGGTCATTAAATATGATTACTTTATTTATAATAAGAAAATAAGTTGAGTTTAATTTATTAAAAATAACTTGATTTTTTTTGTAGTTTCTAATAAAATAAATCAAGTACACTTAATCAACTAAACACAATTAATACTATTTTTTTGAATCAGTTACACTTAATCAACTAAACACAATTAATACTATTTTTTTGGAAAACATACTAACTTTTAACAAGTACTTTAATTTTATATTTTGAAAAATGGATGAAATTAAATTATTTTATAATATTATTATTCTATAATTTTCAAAATTAAATTTAATAAAAAATAAATACATGAGATTTTAATAATGTAATAATTGATATGAAAGAATTTAATCTAGGAAAAATAGCAATATATATAAATATAAGCTTCAATCTTATAGCACAATAATCTCCATATTAGATAGAATTTCACAACCAATAATATTGTAGAGAATTCATTTTAATTATATAAAAATAAAAAATAAAAAATAAATATATAAAATATAAAATCACTTCAATAAAATTTTGATGATTATTATCCACTTAAATTTACTCTTCAAACATTAACTCATGCTTATTATAATTTTTTTCCTACACTTCTCTATTTCCCTAAAATCTAGTTTTATTATCTATTATTTTGACTAATGAGGATGAAGAAAAATAGTTTTAGAATTTTGAAATCTTAAATATTTTACTATATTATAATGGAATATTATTATAAAAAATATTGCATTTTGATTGGCTAAAATTACAATATTTAATCATCAGCTTTGCAATTTACTTTACAAACTATAAAAATAGGTTATTATTAACAAAATTGAAATATATTTGATTGGCTTAAAAATGTTCATATTGAACTTTGCAATCTAAACAAATATTTTTGAGAAATCCACCTTTCAAAAATTTTCAACCAATAGAATGAATGAAAAATAATTCTACAAATTAGAAAAGTTAAGTATCTTGTAATTTCCTTTATCAAATATTAAGATATAATATTATTTGAAAAATAGTGAATTTTGATTGATTGAGATTTACTAGTTTAATCACTAGTTTAAAAAATGTCAATGCCTATAAAAAACAATGCCTTGATTTCCTTCAATGTAATGGAGATGTAACCAAGTTCTGTCTCTTGGGTTTAATATAACAATTACTGAGACTACATTGAAGCTGCCCGCGTCTAGCCATTGAAAAAAAAACATGATGTGTCAATAGCAATGTGTTGACACAATTAAGCCGGTTATTTAAGCCCCTTCGAGGGCTTTGAAACATTAAAGCCAAAATATATTTATGCGATAAGAAGAAAAAGAGGTTGTTATGTGAAGATTGATGGGAACACACATTTACATATGTCAAGGATGTAGTCAAGGCTTTATTATTATAACCTCGACAAAAAAATTGAAAACTCTTTAAAAATCAGAGAAACATTACATTTTATATTGAGCAGAAAGGGGGATTGAAAATAAACTGTGTAGTTCTTGTTAGTCCCTGCTTATTTATAGGCAGAGACTTATGTTTTCATGTGAATTATGTTCTATTAGTTTGCAATTATTTCTCAGCCATTTCAATATATTTCTAATGTTGTGTATGATGTTTTAAACAACAGAATTTATATTTTCAAAAAATACATAATTCTAAATTTTTGACTGGACAAGACCAATTTTCCTGAGAGGACAGTTTCCTTAATACAATTTTCCTGAGAGGACAGTTTCCATGACAAGCCGAGGGTTCGGCCATACTCTGTTTCAGGCTCTGTTACAAATTGGAAGGCACAAGGCACAACAGAGCGCATCAAACGCCCTTAGAAACTAAAATTGCTTCTTTAAATGATCAACTGTACACAAAATCTTCATTCTCATTCGCAACTCTTATGATTTCGTGCTCACAGACAACGAAAATTCACAGTCCGGGCCCGGGCCCCGGGGTAACAGCGGCATCGGTACTCATCTCCTGTATAATATTTACTGGCATCGGTACTCATCTCTTGTATAATATTTAATGCCTTGACTATTGCTGCAATAGCCTTCGATGGCAGCAATTATATTGACATAGTCACCAATAAATTCACTGAAGTTGGAAACAATGCGTTTAAGTTGCTGGGAACAACTCCCAAAGCTTTACAGTTTGCAGAGTTCGCTCTCAGGTTTGCACTTTTCTATGCCCAATTTTATCTATCAATCGAAACTATTTACTTGTGGGTATTTGATTTGGTTAGTTTTTCCCGTGCTCGATTAGATCTTTCAAACTTTGAGATTTGTGGGTATTTGATTTGGCCACGTTTTCCTGTGCCCTAACTAATTATTTAACTTGAGTATTTAGTGCACTGTTAAAATAATTGTATTTGATTTGTATTTAAGAATATTTTGGATCGGATGCTTTTGTGCAGTTACGTCAAGACGTATAGTTCGATCAGCGAGCTTGTGCAGCGATACAATGTTTTCGTACAGAAAGTGGATTTAATCGAGTCGACAAATAGCATGAATCTTCCTTACACTTTGGGAGTTAACGGTAACTCACTCGTCTCTTTTTAAGAAATAAATATTGATCCTTATTCCAGAAGTATCTGGATAATGGAGTGAAGTTAGGATGATGACAGAGGTCATGGATTAATTGTGGGCGGTTAATTGGAGTATCTCGGCAGCAGTCAATTGGTATAAAACTGACAAATTGAGAAATTTATTGAGTATAGATTGTTTGAACTTAGGGGTTTATAATCTAGGTCAGTATGTATGTAGACAGGGGCTGCAGGAGAATGACAAATTTAGGATGTGGTCTCATCAGATTTGTTTTGAGAGGTTATGCTTTCCACGGAAGGTCCAAGGATCAGAAATTAGGTATTTGTGTGTGTCTTTGTTTAAGCCATAGATCAAATAGATCAATCTTTTTTCAGGCAACAGCTATCAAAGCAAAATATCATATCGTTTATAGGTAGAAATATATAGTTTGAGCTCTAGATTATTCCTGTATGGTCATTGCGGTCGCTTAGCTCGCCTGTAGCAGTCCACTCAGTCTAATGGAAAAAGCAATGATTATCCCTTCATCTGTGTGGCCGGATAAGGCATATTCCCTTTTAAAATAAGTTAAATACTGTCGTGAAATTTTTCAAATGACAGGCAGGGGTGTCAGTCAAATTCCAGGCCTGATTGAGAACTTATCCCAACTTAGAATATGTAAAGAGAGTTTAAATGAGTTCCTCTACAACAGAAAGTTGTCCCTATAATTTTAGAAGTTAAAACGATTATGTATATGACTGGGGATAGCACTCAGCAAAACCTATAATAAGAGCCTTGCTTCCAAGTCTCCAGACTATGTTATTTCATTTGTAGTCTTGTTGACTCCCCACTGATATTACTATCAAATTGTTACATACATGATAAAGGTATACAAAGTCTTAAACTTAGGAATAAAATGTTTTGATTTTTTCTCAGATTACATATATTATTAAAGATTAAATTCATAATCTTGAATAATAATGAATGAATGAATGACTTTAATGTCGTCTACCTAAGGGACCACTGGATTGCAGTTGTCAACTAATTCCAAATTTTTTTCTAAGTCGGACCTCCTGTTGTGAATCTTGACAATCAAATAGGCAGTTTGGAGAGAAAGCTACAACTACCATGATTGTGACTAGCCAATAATAATGTTCTTTTTCAAGAATGTTCTACTATTCCATACACAACACAAGTTTTCTACATGGGAAAAAAGGATTGTTTGTCTCTTACTAAGCAGATTTTAACAAGACATTGATCTTGTATGCAAACAGACATTGATCAGCAAGACACACACAGGAAATCCCACATATTACAAGCAATGGTATTTGTGGTGTAATAAAAAAGCTAGGGCTACCAGTGGGGGAAGCAATTTCAACAGCCACTTTTCTTTTTGGAGCACCAAGTGGTTCAGAGATGCTCTGTGGTAATAGCAAATTTTCTATTTGGGGTTTTAGTTTTGAATATTACATCTTCTGCAGAGCCTTCTCGAGTATTTTCTTTACGAGTGTGAATGAGAATTTTAATGGATTTCATTACAAATTTTAATCTTCTTGATGGTGATATTTTCTTGCACAAACAGGAGCATCTTTCCATGTTGGAGGTGAACTAGCCAAATCCAAACTGTTTGAAGCTACAAAATCAAACAATCTTGTGGTGGCAAGAGCAGCATTGCATGTAAAAAATAAACTAAAGAAGATTGGGCAGTGAAACTTTCAGTTCCTCTGATGCAATAATTCAAGGTGCATTGCACATAGTGGACAGTACACCAATCCATCTTGCTGGGACAACTAATGTATAGAACTTTGTTCTTTGCTGGAAAGGTTATGAATTGATATGTTTCTTTAAAATTGTTATTAGAAATAATACTTCCTTGACGCATGCAATCAGTGGAATCTGTTGGAAAGGATCACATGTAAATTTTGGTGTTATATTCTACAAAAATGAGTCATTTTTCTACTAAAACATTGGTCATGTTTTGTATGATTATATGTTCTATCTCATGTTTTTTATTATTTCTCATTCTGTATATATTCCAGAACTGTACGAAGTGAAGATAATGTCCCAAGCCTGAATGCTGAAAATCAGGAGCATTGGTAAGAGAAGCTAAAATACAAATGTCCATCTACAAATGTCCCTCCTCCTTCTCCTCATTCTACAATATAGCCCCCTATTATTTCCTTGTTCATGATCCTTTTCATATTTTTAAGTTTCTTTGAGCATTAGGATTTAGAATACCTATTGTCAAATGTGAATAGCAGGGAGTCCATGAAACCTGCCTTATTTCTGGTCAGCATGCTGGTGCTATCTAAAGATTTACATGTGAACCTCTTTTCCTCTCTATAGTCTAAAAAATCGAACAGACTCTACAAAGACACTGAAAAGATGCAAGCCAAACACCCAGCACTGATTCTACAAACAATCTGTCACATAAATCAACTTAAACTCCATTACTCATTAGCATGCTTCTTGCATCTGGTGGAGACTCTAGCTGCAGTGCAACCCTTGTTTTATCATTCATTTGCTTTTGTCCCCTTACGGCATTCCACCTCGGCAAGAGCATGAATCTTGTGTGGGAATTGTAATAGGCTGTATTTAAGAGCCAAACAATAGCTTTTGCAAGTGCATCATAATTGCTCCTCCTGTGCTGAATTCTATAGCTAGTAAAGTAATTTAAAATACTCTTTAAGTGATCCACTATAGCATCCATTTTCCACTTAATGTCTGTCTTTCTAAATTGTTGAGCAATTGTGATCAGATGAATAATAAAGTTGTAATCTCCTTTGATTACGATATTATCTATTTTATTTAGCAAGTAGGTCGAAAACTCCATGTGAGCTCTGAAATTGGGATTAAATAAAAGGATTTTTCTATAACCTTATTCCTAGTAATATGGTTGCAACGTATGGGGTAAAAACATGTCTCAAGAAACATGGAATGAAAGCAAAATAGTCAAAAAAAACAGAATAAATAATTTTTTTTAAAAATCACTTATCACTTTAAAATTAAAAAATGCTAACACCCTGCCCTGTCCTCCTCATACAGGTAAGTAAGTTTCCTAAGGAAAGTAATGTCTGATGTTTATGTGTGAACAAACATAAAACTACCAGCGTTGATCAGCATAGGCTATATGCCATCACCCCATGATCAAGTTTAATCCATATATGACTGGAAGGACTAGTAGTAGCTAGTTAAGCAATCAAAGCATGAGAGCATCAATGAAGCTCAGCCAGAAAGAAATTTAGACATTAAAATTAAACATCCAAACTAAATTTACTGTCTTTAAGGCAAATAAAAATAAAATACAATAAAAGTTACAAAAAGGTACTAACTTATACAAATTACAAAATGAACTGGTAGATGGACCCTGTTGAAGACACTTGGTGACTGTAAAGACCAAAAAACCGACTAGAGACATTAAAGCTATAATCACGAGAAATGCGCATAGTCGAAAAGAGATCAAGTCTAAAATTTAACAAAAACTTTTCAACATACATAATTTCAATTTCATAAATTCACAAATTCAGAAATTACATCATAAATCATATAACATCGACCTTTCTTGTTGAGATAAATGAAAAATTTGACCAATTGTCGAAGTACATAACAAAGATAAATTATTACAAGAGTTATGTCGACCATACTGTCGATCATAAATTGAGTACAAAAATAAATTTCATACAATAATCACAAGACCCGAAGGTCGAAAAAGTATAAGATATCCAGCACACGCCATCGGACAGTCAGTCGTCCATCTGCATGTTCAAGTCTCCTATGCCATCGAACAACCTGTTGTTCATCTGCATAGTATGAGACAGAAATGTGATTCAGGCGTTTTAACCGCCCAACCACGGAGTGGTTAGCTCCCCCAGGGCTCATCCTTAAATGAAGAGCTTGCCGACCCTACACGAGTGACTTATCAAATGACACAAGTGGGTCGGAAAGGAATTTGGTGCATGCTGTGATTGCCTACTTCGTCTCACATAAAGTAAAACAAACACAGATATGGTATAGAGAAATAGTACATAACCAACACAAATTCAATTATGTGTTTACAAGTTTAGGCCTAAGCATAAAAATACCAGAATCCAACTGGCAGGTAAAATAAACTACATTTTACCCTTCTCTGTAATTCCATATTCAGCACCCTTTCCCGAGATATCTTATTCCAACAAGAAAACATGAATGTACACAAACAACAATAGTAGTTCTAAAGTATGAATCGTACTCATAAAATCAGAAAAGTTACTGTAGTATTTAATACCAAAGTTTAGTGATTTCACATATTTCTGGTAACCTTCCACACTGTATACTCAACATTCATTAAATTCAGAGATTATATGTGCACAAGAAGATTAATAAACACATTGTTTCCGATCAACAGCAGTACATTCTGTATAAAAAATAAAAGACATAATTTGGTCACTAAATCTTACACAAGTGACCTGTGATATCACATGTAAAGAAATACTGTTTCTAGGGAAATGGAGGAAATGGCAGACCTAACTTAAAAACATATTTTTAAGCTGCACAGAGGTGGATTCTAACAATTGCTATGTAGAAATAAAAACAAATTCTGGTTTGGGCCTTGTGCTCTGTATAGGATGCATTGTTTGACATAACAGAATTCCATACAAGGAACCAAATCGAGTTATAAAATCCATTCTCTGATTTCAAGTTCAAGTTTGATAATTTACTTTCCTGTCAGAGACTAAACAATTGAAATCTATATACATCTAGGAACTGATCTGTGTTATAAACTTCATTATATCTTTTCAAGAACAAGACAATTTCTTCTGCAGAGTAGTAGTCACTCTTGAAATTTGAAGTGTCTCAGATATACTCAAGGACGCCATTTTTTAACAGAAACTAAATTCATTATTACAATCTATCTAACAAAGATGCCCTCAAATAAACTTCTATGTCCTCGTGGGGTACCCAGAGAGCTCTTCGATTGAACATCTACAGGGATTAAGGCTATACGTTTGTAATCTCAAGGTAAAATCCCATCAACTGTTGAAATGTCTAGCAGTAATTTAGGTGTCTTGAGTGCTACCTGACAGCTTTGAAAAACATGAATAACAAACAACATCTGATTGACCCGTTGAACTGCCATCACTTATTGGCTCCAACAACACATTGGGAAAAAAATTTTACAAATGGGCAACAAGGCTAGCATTACTCATTGGTTGGCAAGACCAAAATCCATTGCACGTCATCAACCTATTAACAATTATCAGAGAAGAGCTAAAATGCTCTGCTCAATAATAGTTCATTTTATTTATGGCATGTCTGGTATGGTGGCAAGATCTAAAACAAAACTGCAAATCGAATCAAAGAATGAAAATAATAATTTACAGTCAAATTGAATGATCATGAATTGCCTCTCAAATGAGGTTGTTTGCTATGAAACTCATTAAAGAGAAGAGAAATCTTTAGCTTTAAGGAGAACCAGAGCGTATATACACAGAATGTATCCTCTATCATAACAACCCTGTTTGTGTAACAAACAATCTTAACACTGCGGATGAGTATTGGCAGTAGGAGGAGGAGAAATGATGGAGGCCGCCGGCATCCTAAGGTTTAGGTACTACCGCCGTCCAATGGCTTCCATGAAATCCATCAGTAAAGTATCTGGCAATGAAACACTCAGGAGAAAAGGAAACGAAATATACCTGATAGGTGCCCAAACCCATTCATAAGATTGATCTCAGATTTCTGTTAAAAGCCACCCGGGTATGAAATCCAATCTTTCTGCGCAAAAATATTTATTTTTATGCTCATACTGTTATGAAAATGTAGGCTTTTGTTTGATTCATCCATTTAGAACTTCTCATATGTTCGCATCAATTTCTTAATTTGGGTGCGGAAAAACTTGTGAGATCTATGTTTTAGTTTACTGTTGTAGATATATTGGAACATCAATTAGGAGGTTTAAGCTTTTGCTCACCAGAGGACTAACTTCGCCTTCCCTTATGGTAAAGACTGAAATAAAATAGCAAAGCTAAGGACATACGCTATCCAGTCTTTCAAGCAGAAACATATTCTACGAATTCAAACACTATCACATATTTGTGCTTCACAAAGCTACTAACGACTTCAATACCAAAACACAATGGCAAACAATGTCAGCTGCATAAAATAATTAATGGCGTCTTTTTGCATAAGTAACTGGCAGTCCTAAAGGAAGCCTATATGTGAATCAACTAAGTAATGCATGCACAGGAAGGTTTTATTCCAGTGAACAAGATAATTTTAGCAGTAACAACTCACGTAAAGCAATTTCTTGTTTTGGTAATATGCAGAAGCAAGAAAAACGTAGCACCCAAAAAAATCATTTCATACTATTCCAACTTGCAAGTTTTAAAAAGTTTGGAACCTGTTAAGAATGGCATTTTTCAATAAGCTCCTCCAGTCTCTGCTAAATGAAATCCTCTCTGTAACTGGTTCTGCTCTTTCAAAGTTCGACAACTACAACTTTTATAAGCTTCTACTCTAATAAAAGCACAGTTTTTTTGCAAGAATAAAGAAATGAGAGTCTCATTCTCTCCAGATAGCTCCCAAAATACAGCTCACGATGTATCACTCTATGACTATGATCCCCTTAAAAACAAGATAAGCTAACTGATAAAGCTTTACACCCCCCCTTCATGCCTCCATTTCCGCTCCACTAAAGTAGATATCATACGTGCCAGAAGAGAATGGCATATTCTCTTTAACTGAATTACCAATCTATTAAGCCCACTCTTATTATTACATTAATCAAAACTTAGAAAAAAAAAAGTCATATAGCAAATTAAATATTTCCGATAACAAAACAATCCACTCTTTTTATTAATTTTGGAACAAGTCATAAAAGATATTAATTTTTACCGTTAATTACGGAAGTGGAAAACATGGTTGTGACATCCTTCCCCTCTTAGAGAATGCATCGTCTCTGATGCTTAAAGATGATGTGAACATTCAAACATATTCAGAAATATTCACTCACACAAGACAGTAAAGAAGTCTATACTAGCTAAACATTCACTTATGAAAACACATCTATAAACTTATAAGCTTTTAAGAAAATCTAAGTGGTGTGTGCTTGCACCCATTATTCCGACCTCACCCCTGCCATCAAGATAAATACACTCTACCTCAATCACATTTCCGCCTTCATCTCCTGTCATGCATGCTCAAACTCAAAAGATCATCAGTAGGTTAGTTCCATTAAACCCATAATCAAATTTGAATTGCACAATCATTTACATCATTTCATTTCATCATAAGCAATGATACATAATGAAATTAAAACTTCCACATACTACTTCATACTTTCATTTCATTTAAACATTTCATCATATATCCAAAAGATAAACATATCGAAAGTATGTCCAAATCATTCATTTAGTACTTCTTAGGTCATCAAACTGTTGACCAATCAAATCATAAATCTAAAAGCTATAAGTAAAACAGTCACTTAGATAGTTTTTATCTACAAACATCAAATCACATAGATAGTTCTATAACTAAGAGTATCAAATCGGGTTACATCATGGACCCGATGTCATGTGGATAACATAACAATAGTTCAAAGCTTATAGCTCATAACAAAAAGTAAAACTAAGCAAATAACTGTGGAAAAGACCTATGCATGTCTTTCGCATCTTCCTAGGTAGCACTGTACACAGAGAATTGGTCCCATTGGACCTTATACTGCAAAATTTCTCTATCACGCACCTTGATGGTACGTTGATCAACGAGGCAAGTAGGCTGCACAAACACCACCCCCGGATCCTGAACCTGTAATGCACGCCAATCAAGAATGTGAGATGCATCTGGGTGATAAGGTTTCAACAAAGAAACATGAAAAACATCATGGATTTTGGCAAGAGCTGGCGGTAGAGCAAGTCTATATGCAACGGGGTTGATGACCTCCAAAACATCAAAAGGACCCACATATCTTGGTGCAAGCTTTGAAGCCTTGCCAAAAGAATTTGAGCTTTTATGTGGTCTCACACACAGAAACACCTTATCCCCTTCCTAAAATTGCCTAAAAGTGCGGTTCTTGTCAGCATAACTCTTCTATCTGTCAGCTGCTTCCTTTAGCCGAGCATGAATCAGAGTCATCTGTTCTTCCATTTCTCTCAACATATCAGGACCAATAACTATCTTGTCCTCTACTCTATCCCAACTAATAGGAATATGACACTTCTGTCCATAGAGTGCCTCAAAAGGTGTCATTCCCAAAGAAACATGGTAAGAGTTGTTGTACGCAAACTCTACTAGTGGAAGATACTCTCCCCACTTATACTGCTGGTCCATACAGTACATCCGGAGCAAATCTTCAATAACTTGATTTACTCTCTCAATCTGTCCATCTGTCTGAGGATGATAATTGGTAGTGAAATTCAATCTAGTTCCCAAAGATGCATTCAAGGTTGTCCAAAACCTTGATGTCATTCTAGTATCCCTGTCAGATATGATAGTCTCAGGTACCCTGTGCAACCTGAAAATTTCCTAGACAAACTTTTTGGCCAAAGCCAATGATCCATCTTTCAAGCTCCCTAGAATAAAATGAGCTACCTTGGTTAGTTTGTCAACTACAACCAAGATTACATCATGTCTGCGTTGTGTCATGGGTAAACCTTGGATAAAATCCATACTGATGACATGCCATTTATACTCTGGTATATCATGTGGATACAAAAGTCCTACTGGATGGATATGTTCAACCTTAACTCGCTGACATTTCAAACACTGGGCTACAAAAGCTATCACATCTCGCTTAAGCCCTGGCCAAAAATACAACGGCCTCACATCGGCAATCATCTTGTTTACCCCAGGATGTCCTGAAAAAGGAGTACAATGCATTTCCTCCATAACCACTTTCCTCAACCCTGCTCGGTCGGGAATGTACATCCTACCTTGGTATCTCATGATACCATCACCCTCAAAGGTGTATCTGTCAAAACAGTGATCTGATGGATTTGCAAGTAGGGTTGTCTTAACCATCTCATAATGGTCATCCCCTACAAGATTCTCTAACACATGTTCTCTTAACTGTGTTCTAGAAGTAGATATAGCAAAAATATGTCTTCTCCTACTAAGAGCATCTACTACTCTATTCTCTTTCCCCTTGATATACTCGATATCAAAATCATACTCACTTAGAAACTCCAACCATCATCTCTGTCTGGCATTGAGATTAGGTTGAGTGAAAATGTATCTAAGTCCCATGTGATATGTCTTTAACTCAAAAGGTTTACCTAAAAGGTAATGTCTCCACATCACTAGAGCATGAACAATTGCTGCTAGTTCCAAGTCATGAGGTGCATAATTAACCTCATACTATTTCAGTTTTCATGACTCATAAGCCACTACCTTTCCATCCAGCATAAGAACACCACCAAGACCTTCTCTTGAAGCATCAGTGATAACTGTGAAGTGTCCATTTGGATCTAGTATAACCAGGATAGGAGCGGATGTGAGCTTTTGTTTCAATAACTAAAATGCTCTCTCACATTCATCCATCCACTCATATCTTTTCCCTTTTCTCTGAAGGGATGTGATAGGTGTTGCAATCTTGGAGAATCCCTCCACAAATTTCTTGTAATAACCTACAAGCCCCATAAAACTTCTCACCTCACTCACACTTTGAGGAGTTGGCCATTCAAGAATAGCCTTGATTTTTGCCAGATCTACTGCTATTCCATCTGCAGAAATGATATGGCCCAAATAATGAATCTCCTTCTTGTAGAAAGAGCACTTTGATAGTTTAGCATACAACTTCCTGTCTCTCAGGCACTGCAAAACTATCCGCAAATGTTCCTCATGCTCCTCCATAGTCTTAGAATAAATCAGAATGTCATCAATAAATATCTCAACAAACTTGTCAAGACAATCCCTGAACACACTGTTCATAAGATTCATAAAAGCTGCAGGTGCATTTGTCAAACCAAAAGGTAAGACTACAAATTCATAGTGTCCATACCTTGTCTTGAAAGTTGTTTTGGATATATCCTCCTCCTTGATCCAAAGTTGATGGTATCCAGATCTCAAATCAATTTTGGAGAACACAGTTGCTCCCCTCATTTGATCAAACAGTTCATCTATCCGAGGAAGAGGGTATCAGTTTTTAATGGTGACCTTATTCAGCATTCTGTAATCTATGCACAGTCGCAAGGTACCATCTTTCTTCACGAAGATTACTGGAGCTCCCCATGGTGAAACACTAGGGCGAATAAATCCTTTATCCAAGAGTTCTTGCAACTGTATCTTCAACTCATTCATTTCAGTAGTGGTCATACGATATGGTGCCTTGGATTGAGGTTCTACTCCAAGCATAATATATATTGAGAAATCAAACTCCCTCTTTAGAGGTAACTCAGGTAATTATTTAGGAAATACATCCCTGGACTCCTGCAAGATAGGGAAATCTTCTAGGCTAGGGGGTGTGTCCAAATCTTTGACATAAGCCATATACATCATACACCCCTTTCTTTTTGCCTTTTTCAATTGCATGGCTAAAACCTGTCTAAGTTCAAGAGGTCTTTTTACACCATAGAGTGTTACTGTATTACCTGCATCATCAAGGCATTCCACTATTTTATCCCTATAGTTCACTATGGCCTTATGTTCTGTTAACCAGTTGATGCCCAAAATGACATCATAAGAACCTAAAGGTGCAAGATATAAGTTTACTTGCGTCTAAAAGTTTGGAAGTTCAATCTCACTACAAGATAAACATTGCTCAACCTTATGCTCTACCTTGTTTCCATATTCTACCATCCATGGTTCACCCATATATCCTGCTCTAACTAGTAATCTAGAAGCAACTCTAGGATCTATGAAACATTCTATGGCTCCAGTATCAATTAAAATAGTAATATCATGACCAAAAAGCTTACCGGCCATCTAGATAGGTGTTCCTTGGAAATCAGCTTGCCTATTGTTCACTACAGCATGTATCTAATGCTGATGTTGTGTCTGTGGTCCTTTCCCATCTCTACGAGCTGATCTCTGAGGACATACACTAGCATAATGGTCACCTCCACAAGTATAGCAACCATCTCTAGGTCCCTGTCTACCATCAGATTTACCTTTCTTATTACCATTCCTGTTGTTGCCCTTGTTTTGTTTTCCATTGTTGTTGTTCTTTCCAGCATTGCCTTTGCCTTTACCCCTCATATTCTACACCTATTTCCGACCAGTGTCCTTTGGTTTACTATCTTGAAACTTCCTCTTGAATCCCTGTAGTGCATTATTCTTTTGATTTACTCAGATTGAAGGTGCCTGCTTAAGCTTCTGCTCTTGCCTCAAGGCCAACCTGAAAGCAAAATCCATAGTATCGAGCCCATGCATATCTACCTCTGATCCTATCTCTAAATGTAGTCCAAGAATGAACTTGCGGGTTCTAAACCGCTCATCCTACTGGTACTAAGGCACATATTTTACCAGGTGGTAAAATCTCTCATGATATTCTGTGACACTCAAAACTCCCTATATCAAGTTCTGAAACTCTGCCACCTTCCTATCACAAAAAAGTTGAGGTAACCACCTCTTACGGAACAAAACCAAGAACTCATCCCATGAGATCTCACCAGGCTGTATTCTCTTTTCAGCCATCTCATTATCCCACCATGTACCAGCCTCACCAACTAACTGGAAGGCACCCCACATTGCTCGGGATTCAGGTGAAAGGTTACGAACACGGAAGTATTTTTCCATGGATACTATCCATGCCTCTGCAGCATCACCAATGGTCTTACCATCGAATGTAGGAGGTGTGACCTTCTTGAGGTCCTTACTCAACTCCTTTGCTATTCTTTCCCTGTTATGCCTTGGATTTGCATTATGATTCAGCTGATCCTCATCCTGTTTCTGCCTAGCTTCAATTCTCTGGTCTTCTTCCCTCTTCCTTCTCCCTTCCTCTTCCTGCCTAACTCTTGCATCTTGTTCTATTTGATCCACACGGTTGTTCTGTTGCTGCAAGAGATTTCTCTGTTCAGTTAAGAGGTTAAGAATCTCATCCATTCTAGGATCCTATCTCTCACTGCTGGATCCTCCCCTGCTACTATACTATGTTTGAATGGTGTCAATTTACTTCCTACACCAAGCACAAGTACACAGCTTAGCGATAGAGGACCAAGGCCCGAGTATTTAAACACAGCTCTGATACCACATGTAAAGACCAGAAAACCAACTAGACACATTAAAGCCATAATCACGAGAAATGCGCATAGTCGAAAAGAGATCAAGTCTAAAATTTAGCAAAGACTTTTCAACATACATAATTTCAATTTCATAAATTCACAAATTCAGAAATTACATCATAACTCATATAACATCGACCTTTCTTGTCGAGATAAATGAAAAATTTGACCAACTGTCAAAGTACATAACAAAGATAAATTATTACAAGAGTTATGTCAACCATACTATCGATCATAGATTGAGTACAAAAATAAACTTCATACAATAATCACAAGACCCAAAGGTCGAAAAAGTATAAGATATCTAGCACACACCATCGGACAGTCAGTTGTCCATCTGCATGTTCAAGTCTCCTATGCCATCGAACAACCTATCATTCATCTGCATGGTATGAGACGGAAATGTGATTCAGGCATTTTAACTGCCCAACCATAGAGTGGTTATCTCCCCCGGGGCTCATCCTGAAATGAAGAGCTCGCCGACCCTACATGAGTGACTTATCAAATGACACAAGTGGGTCGGAAAGGAATCTGGTGCATGCTGTGATTGCCTACTTCGTCTCACATAAAGTAAAACAAACATAGATATGGCAGAGAGAAATAGTACATAACCAACACAAATTCAATTATGTGTTTACAAGCTTAGGCCTAAGCATAAAAATACCAGAATCCAATTGGCAGGTAAAATAAACTACATTTTACCCTTCTCTGTAATTCCATATTCAGCACCCTTTCCCAAGATATCTTATTCCAACAAGAAAACATGAATGTACACAAACAACATAGTAGTTCTGAAGTATGAATCGTACTCATAAAATCAAAAAAGTTACTGTAGTATTTAATACCAAAGTTTAGTGATTTCACATATTTCTGGTAACCTTCCACACTATATACTCAGCATTCATTAAATTCAAAGATTATATATGCACAAGAAGATTAATAAACACATTGTTTCCGATCAACAGCAGTACATTCTGTATAAAAAAATAAAAGACATAATTTGGTCACTAAATCTTACACAAGTGACCTGTGATTTCACATGTAAAGAAATACTATTTCTAGGGAAATGGAGGAAATGGCAAACCTAACTTAAAAACATATTTTTAAGCTGCACAGAGGTGGATTCTAACAATTGCTATGTAGAAATAAAAACAAATTTCTGTTTGGGCTTTGTGCTCTGTATAGGATGCATTGTTTGACATAACAGAATTCCATACAAGGAACTAAATCGAGTTATAAAATCCATTCTTTGATTTCAAGTTCAAGTTTGATAATTTTACTTTCCTGTCAGAGACTAAACAATTGAAATCTATATACATCTAGGAACTGATCTGTGTTATAAACTTCATTATATCTTTTCAAGAACAAGACAATTTCTTCTGTAGAGTAGTAGTCGCTCTTGAAATTTGAAGTGTCTCAAATATACTCAAGGACGCCATTTTTTAACAGAAACTAAATTCATTATTACAATCTATCTAACAAAGATGCCCTCAAATAGACTTCTGCGTCCTGGTGGGGTACCCAAAGAGCTCTTCGATTGAACATCTACAGGGATTAAGGCTATACGTTTGTAATCTCAAGGTAAAATCCCATCAACTGTTGAAATGTCTAGCAGTAATTTAGGTGTCTTGAGTGCTACCTGATAGCTTTGAAAAACATGAATAACAAACAACATGTAATTGACCCATTGAACTGCCATCACTTATTGGCTCCTACACTTCAACAACAACACATTGGGAAAAAGGTGATTTACAAATGGGCAACAAGGCTAGCATTACTCATTGGTTGGCAAGACCAAAATCGATTGCACATCATCAACCTATTAACAATTATCAAAGAAGAGCTGAAATGCTCTACTCAATAATAGTTCATTTTATTTATGGCATGTCTGGTATGGTGGCAAGATCTAAAGCAAAACTGAAAATTGAATCAAAGAATGAAAATAATAATTTACAGTCAAATTGAATGATCATGAATTGCCTCTGAAATGAGGTTGTTTGCTACAAAACTCATTAAAGAGAAGAGAAATCTTCAGCTTTAAGGAGAAGAACCAAAGTGTATATACATAGAATGTATCCTCTATCATAACAACCCAGTTTGTGTAACAAACAATCTTAACACTGCGGATGAGTATTGGCAGTAGGAGGAGGAGAAATGATGGAGGCCGCTGGTGTCCTAAGGTTTAGGTACTACTGCCATCCAATGGCTTCCATGAAATCCATCAGTAAAGTATCTGGAAATGAAACGCTCAGGAGAAAAGGAAACGAAATATACCTGATAGGTGCCCAAACCCATTCATAAGATTGATCTCAGATTTCTGTTAAAAGCCACCCGGGTATGAAATCCAATCTTTCCGTGCAAAAATATTTATTTTTATGCTCATACTATTATGAAAATGCAGGCTTTTGTTTGATTCATCCATTTAGAACTTCTCATATGTTCGCATCAATTTCTTAAATTGGGTGCGGAAAAACTTGTGAGATCTATGTTTTAGTTTACTGTTGTAGATATATTGGAACATCAATTAGGAGGTTTAAGCTTTTTCTCGCTAGAGGACTAACTTCGCCTTCCCTTATGGTAAAGACTGAAATAAAATAGCAAAGCTAAGGACACACGCTATCCAATCTTTCAAGGAGAAACATATTCTACGAATTCGAACACTATCACATATTTGTGCTTCACAAAGCTACTAACGACTTCAAGACCAAAACTCAATGGCAAACAATGTCAACTGCATAAAACAATTAATGGCGTCTTTTTGCATAAGTAACTGGCAGTCCTAAAGGAAGCCTATATGTGAATCAACTAAGTAATGTATGCACAAGAAGGTTTTATTCCAGTGAACAAGATAATTTTAGCAGTAACAACTCACATAAAGCAATTTCTTGTTTTGGTAATATGCAGAAGCAAGAAAAACGTAGCACACAAAAAAATCATTTCATACTATTCCAACTTGCAAGTTTTAAAAAGTTTGGAACCTGTTAAGAATGACGTTTTTCAATAAGCTCCTCTAGTCTCTGCTAAATGAAATCCTCCCTGTAACTGGTTCTACTCTTTCAAAGTTTGACAACTACAACTGGCATAAGCTTCTACTCTAATAAAAGCACACTATTTTTGCAAGAATAAAGAAATGAGAGTCTCATTCTCTCCAGACAGCTCCCAAAATACAGCTCACGATGTATCACTCTATGACTATGATCCCCTTAAAAACAAGATAAGCTAATTGATAAAGCTTTACACCCCCCCTTCATGCCTCCATTTCCGCTCCACTAAAGCAGATATCATACGTGCCAGAAGAGAATGGCATATTCTCTTTAACTGAATTACCAATCTATTAAACCCACTCTTATTATTACATTAATCAAAACTTAGAAAAAAAAAAGTCATATAGTAAATTAAATATTTTCGATAACAAAACAGTCCACTCTTTTTATTAATTCTAGAACAAGTCATAAAAGATATTAATTTTTACCGTTAATTACGGAAGTGGAAAACATGGTTGTGACAGTGACAAAAAAAATTGTCCATGGATCTCATAAATGAAGTAGAAAGTTATACATGTTTGATGTTGCCCAAAAATTGTTGTTTACTTCAGATGTCAAACTTTTAACTATTTAGGAGAGGATCGACCAGCATTTTGATAGAAAATGATTTTCGGACAAAATAAAAATTAGTCTCTGAATGCTATATATACACTACACCTTTCTAACAGTGTGAGAACTTGGTGGTCTAGTATAATTCATATGCACAATTAGATTCATCTCAGAATAAACTATAACAGATAGATAGGTTGATCACAATAATGAAGAATGGAAAATGAGTTTCAATTATGAGAGATTTATTGATGAAAATTAAATCTTGTTACACAGCTTATAAATTCATAATAAAATTATCTAGTAATTTTTCTCATTTCAATGTAGCAAAATCTACAACAGGTAAATACTTAAAAAATCTGAAGAAGAAACTACATAAATATTGGTTACATTACAATCCAAATAGGGAAGAAGAATCTTATTTTGGATGCAGCTGATAAGAAGCTAGACCACAAAGCCAATAAGTTATCTAATAAGCTTTTAATTTGCAAAATAATTGGTGTAAAACCTAGCATGAAAGATATCAAAGAAAGAGTTGAAAGAAAGTGATGCCATTGCAACAGAACATAGATTAGGTTTACATAGAAGGGATTCTTTTTAACTTCCACAACTCGTACAAATCTTGTAAACACTTTTTTATGTGACTTGAAAGTATTGTGCAATATACTATGATGATTGCTCACATATGCGCCACCATTTTTCACCTAGAAGTGCTAGATTGTTGCAATTCATACATAAACAAGTAATGCAGTCTTTTGATGGAAATACTTTTGTCCATTCTATCAATATCTTCTCTGCAAGTTATAAATAACATAGTTATTTTTTTAGTGTAAACCCTAAACATAAAGCTTGAGATATAAAACATAGGAGATTTTTAACGATCACATAGTACTAAAAATAGAAATAACATAGTCCATATTACAAGCTTTGTTTCTTCTGCACTAGTATTTAAAATATCATGTTCAAGGGTTGGCTTCTTATTTATAACATCTGGTCTCATTTCGTTGCAACAGAATAAGTTAAAAATTTCACCCTGAATGAATATAATTTGCATATGTAATAGATTTAACTCTGTAACTTGTTGTGTCGAAGGTAAGGATTTCCATAAAAGAGGCTATTTATTTTATTATTGTCTTATGAATTTGATTATTGTTAGTGTTGATTGATTGGTAATGAGGCTACATGCACATCAATTATAATGTGCCATGACAAATTGTTATTACAAAAGGTAGTGAAGCACAGTGGGTGAATAATCATAGGTGGCTTATACTTGATTGTATTGGTGTAGTGAAATTTAGCTATGTTACATAGTCTCTCCTAGACCTCGCCTTAGAAACATAAATTGATCTTTCAATGTGATATTTGCATGTTGATGGCATTGACTAGTTTCTATACAATTATATTTGAACAGATATTTTAGGATTTAACTATCCTTTGTGCTTTGATGAATATCCATCCCTACGCCAGAACATTGCAAATAGGGTATCCTTTGAGACCACATTCTTTGATGGCTTTTTCAAATAGATTAAACGCCAAGTGTTTGTGTGTTCATGTGCTTGGTCTATGCTTCCCACTTTGCATACATACTTGCGAGGCATTTAAAATGCAAAATCACTATCCTTTGTACTTTGATGAATGCCCATCCCTACACCAAAACATCCATATTGGCACACACAGGAAGGATACAAGCACATAGGACATTGGCATACTTGGCCAGTAGTTAACCATCTGTCAAAGAAATGCCTGAATCAAATTCCGTCTCATGCAATACCATGATTGTAGGATATGCACATCCAGATAAGCCTTTGTTATTTAATTTGATTCCATATTTCATAGTACATGTAGTGTTTCTAGCTATATGTTGCATATATGTCGTCTAAAATTAGACCTTACCAAGATGAAATATTTAATTTATTGCTATGCATGTTGATATGGGCTCTTTGTATCTTCTTTTGTGTTGTCTTTTATGGACAATTTCAGGGTGCCTAATGGAAAAATCTATTACAACTCTGCAACACTGTAGGGTCCGTGGGCATTTGCGAGCTGGAAGTATAAGGCTTTTTATACATCATGTTTTAGGGTTAGGGTTTTGGATTTTGTTCACGGGAATTTTCCTATGTTAGTTGTGTTTTCTTTAGGTTTACCTAATTTTGATGTGGTAGACTATTTTTACCCTGAAATGCCCAGGATTTATATGAATCCTATGCCAGTTGTGGCTGGGTCTGTGATTAGTATTGTGTTTGTCTTGTTTCCTAGTCAAAGATGAGGAATTAGCCATAGTCAATGTATTCTTCCCAGGAAAGTATGCAGATCAGATATTATTAGTGATGATTGTTAGTTCTGGGCACAATTGCTATTTCAGATTCAATGGTGAGAAATTTAGATGTCTTGGGGATTTATGTAAGTCTTCCAGATCTTGTTTTTTCTCATTTTTTTCTCCCAAGTCTGAGTTTTTAAGCTCTGTTGGATTTACACATTATCATTCCTTCTTTGATTTTAGTTTACACATTTCCTTTCCAATGTGGTATAGGTATTCGTTATACAGTAATTGAATTTGGATTATCTTCAAATATTATAATTGTCGATGCATTGGTGGACATGTATGCAAAAAAGAGATTGCACAACCCTTACTAGAAAAGTGTGTTTGGAAAAGGGCTTACATTAAAGGAAACTATTTTTAGTCAAGTTTAACTGTACTCTATAAATCATTGTCCTTCAACTTTAGATGCTCGTACCCTTACAAATACTAGACCCGATAATTCTTGTCTCATTGTAATTTGTGCATAATCTTAAAGAAATCATTCTGCTCTCAGCCTTTGTGCAGATTCATCTCTAGCACATGTTCAAGTTCTTTATCATATATTTTACTATGTAATGTTATGAAATGTTTTAAAAAACTTGAATATTCAGCAATTGCAATGTTTAAAAAAGCTTGTGTCTTTTTCTATCATGCATGGCAATTACTGGACTAGATACATACTCTTCTTCGCTAATTGTATAGGCAAGAGCAGCAAAGCCATGAGATCCTTTTCCATTTTAATTTTTGCTTGCATTAACTAAGACCTCAATTCTTCATGTTTCTTGTTCAATTTTCTAGCTTCAACAATCTCATCTTGGTGCTATGGATTTGATCGTGCTAGTGAAATGAATGAAAATTGGTCTTGCTTTGTCTTTGGCTTTTGAATTCAGCACACAACATAATTAATGACTAATCCATTCCATCATATTTCATCAATACCAAACTCGCACCTAATTGGAATTAGCATATTGCACACCCTATTATGAATCAGACCGCTAATAATAATTATACCAAAGCACTGCAATCAATACAATACCAATTGGGTGGAAAAGTGGAAAAAAACAATTCTAGATAAGCCTTTGGTATTTAATTTGATTCCATATTTCATAATAGATATAGTGTTTGTAGCTATTGTTAGATTTGACAAACGCAAATCATCCCAAGAACACCTGCATGCAAAGACTGCTACAAGAATGAAGACAGAAGAGAAGGCAGAAGCTATGGCGGCCAAAAGGCCAGAGACAAGAAAATCATTGTGATAGAAAAAGCTTCTATTTACAAAATGAAATTACAATACAATCTCCTTATTGAAATGAAAGAAGTGAATCCTTATAAAAGGAAACACGAAACCCTAAAGGCTAAAACCCTAAAGAATTATAAAGCGCCTAAGTGAAACTTAAGCCTAGAGTATGATAAACTAATAATTAAATGATTTAATTATTAGCTAACATAAGACTACTCTAACACCCCCCCTTAAGTGTAACTTAGGGAGAAGCAAAAAAAGCTAAACTACTGCAAAAAGCAGGAAAGATGGGTCCCGGCAACTAGGCCTGATCAGGTACCCAAACATAAAGCAAAAGATGTCCCAAAGAAAGGAACAAGAAGAGAGCAAGAAGCTCCTCCGAAGCATGTCTGAAAACTCTGTCAGAAGATACTGTTGGAACCCCCACTGAAGTGCATGACCAGGTAGAGAAGACAAGTGTCTGAAGAGCTGATCAATCGAACTAGGAAGCAATAGAACCAACAGGTGAACCCCCCATAATGCTGAACTGGGAGAGGTGACAGGAACACTGAAATGCGATGCCAGAAACAGCTGCAGAAGAAGAACCAGGAACACCAACAGTGCAACAGAAGCACACACACAGGATAAAGGGCGGTGTCATAGACACAGTCTACATGGGCTAATGTCATGGAAGGTACGCTCACTTGACAAGAGTGGATGCGCCTATAGTGGCAAATGCATCAGAATCCCCCCATGACACTTTATAACTAAGTGCGTATACAAACAAACACATAGTGTTCAAGATCCCAGATATGCAAAAGTAGGCACTTTGTTTCAGTGCGTTTACAGAAAAAAGATACATCAGAAAGAGCATGCAAGCTCAGAAGTCAGAAAGAAGAGTGCACTAAGAAACCAGAAGAAGAGATCCCCGAACCTGTAGAACCAAGCACACCACCAGAGGGCATAAACTGCATAACTCAGAGGAGTGAAAACCTGGAGTAGAATCTGGAAAAATAACCTCTGCCACTGAATAGCACACTGAACCAGCTTTCCGACGATATCTTGTTTGCCAAAAAAGGAGTCCGGATGAGCCAGATATGACTCCCGAAAGGCAAAAAGAGATATCAGACTTCAACAGCAAAAAACACTATTGAAATGGTGGAACCAAAACCCCTAACCTCCATTATCGGAAAGAGCTCAGAAAGAGCTTTCCGACGATATAAAGAAGTCAGAAAAATACCCCCGTATGCTCCCTATAGAGAGAAAAAAGCCCAGTACCCCTAAAAATGCCAAAAAAGGGCTTACAAAATGCCCCAGGGGCTAAAAAAATAGGCCCCCGGACGCATGGCGCGCTCCGGGGGCTGGGCCGCAGCCCCTGGTCACCATATGACCAGGAGCTCGACATAAGAGGGCTGCGGGGGCTGCAATAAAAGCCGCCACCACTGGGGGAGCGGTGGCGGAGCGGCCGGGGCCGGCGGAGCGCAGAGAACGGCCGGCGGAGCGGCCGGGGCGGCGGAACTGCAGAGCGGGCCGGCAGAGCGGGGGCCGCAGAAAGTGGCGGAGCGGGGGCAGGGGCCCGCTGAACACGGCGGAGCGGGGAGCAGGTGGCGGGGCCGCGGAGTCGGTGGCGGGGACCGAAGGCGCAGCCGGCGGCGGTGGAGCGCTGGTGGCGCAATGGCGGCGCCAACAAAAATCACTGTATGCGTTAATTTGAACGCAAAAAACAATGAAAAAATATTGTTTTTTTTTAATTTTTTGCCTCGGATTTCGTGCCGTACGGCCCTCGGAGGCCGAAAAAAATTCTCCAGAGCCCCGGTGACCAAATCGGACAAGCTTTATATGGATTCTGGGGTTTTTGGGCCTTCTGGACGCAATGGAAGTGTCCGTTTGGGCCTAAAATGCCTCCAAAAATAGAGACCCCCCAAAACCACTAAAAGAGGCCAAAAAAGCTTCTAAAACCCTCTGTGCTTCAATAAAACACGAACAGCAAGCAGCAAGATGGCTCTGATACCATGTTAGATTTGACAAATGCAAATCATCCCAAGAACACCTGCATGCAAAGACTGCTACAAGAATGAAGACAGAAGAGAAGGCAGAAGCTATGGCGGCCAAAAGGCCAGAGACAAGAAAATCATTGTGATAGAAAAAGCTTCTATTTACAAAATGAAATTACAATACAATCTCCTTATTGAAATGAAAGAAGTGAATCCTTATAAAAGGAAACATGAAACCCTAAAGGCTAAAACCCTAAAGAATTATAAAGCGCCTAAGTGAAACTTAAGCCTAGAGTATGATAAACTAATAATTAAATGATTTAATTATTAGCTAACATAAGACTACTCTAACAGCTATATCTTGCATATTTCTCGTCTAAAATTAGACCTTGCCAAGATGAAATATTTAATTTTATTGCCATGCATGTTGCCATGGGCTCTTTATACGTTGCTTGATTTCATTTGTTTTAACCTGTGGTTTCATAGTATTAACCATAAAGGCAATATTTCATACTTACAATTGTTTTATTGCACATTACACTATTCCCTATTCAGTAACTATGATTTAACCATCGTCCAAATTTACCTTTCATTTTTCTTACAAAAGGCAGGGACTCAAGCTTCACAAGAGCTCTTATTTTTTTAACATTTCATTCTTTTCAAGTAATCAAAATCCAAAAACCCAAAGGTAAAGAAAATAAAAATAGAACAAAGAGATTCCTTAGTGACACTGATAGGCACAAGTTATTGGCATCATGTATCCACAATTCAAATGGACCACCCAACTGAAAAGGGGCCAAAGATGGTGTCAATTTTTGGCCCTCTCCCACCAAACACTTCTCAAACCCCATCCAAAACCTGCCAAGATTTGACATCCTTAGCCAACCATTGAGGACGAAAATACTTCCCAATTTGAAGATCAAATGCATAAGGCGTTGTGTGGCCAAATATTGAATCAAGTTTATCTACGCTCAAAACTTCAACTTCCTCTGAATTCTATCCCATCGATTGGGCTATGGAATCCTTCATCTTCTGCACAATCCAAACATTAAAATTCGCAGAAAAATAAGGGTTCCCTTTTGATACAACTACAACCTATTTGAACCCTAAATTTTCATACAAAACTTACAAGAATGCCTTTTACGGTGGCAACTTATGTCCCCAAAGTTACTTCGCTCACAAATAGGTATAGACATGTATAAATGATGATAAGTCTAAAAGAAACCCATCAGGATCACTGTTGCAGATAAAACTTTGTCCTAGTGAACATGAAAGAAAAATCCAATGACCACTGATGCTTCAATGGTCTTGCAAGCCTTCTTCATCACTATAAGTTGTTGATCACCAATATCAAGTCGTTCATTTCAAATATTAAATACCTTTTAAATAAAACTTATGAAAAAATTTAAATAAAAAATTAATATATAGAAACTTAAGTAAAGAATTCATTTAAAAAATTAAATTAATAAAACTTTTAGTTGATATCAAAAGGTTTTTTTTTAGAATTATATCATGTTTCAATGTTATTACTTAAATCAATTTTCTAGTTAAATATAAGCACTATAGTATTCCCATGTAAAATAAAGTTTGAGGGAAAAGAAAAATTTAGAACCTTTTTCTATTTTTGTGGGCTAATTATTTTTTATTTGCAATAAAAATAACTAAAATTTTAATTTAAAAATAATATTTAAAATTAAATAACAAACATTACCATTCATGAAACCCCTAACTACATTAATGAACAGCCGTTGCTATAGCAAAAATAAGCTAAACACCAGTATAATTTGTAAATGAAACCAAAAGCTTTGAACGTAGGACAACTTTTTAACGAAACTTTATAATTTAGCAGATAGACTTATTTAAGGCGATACTTCCACCGGAATGATCGGATTTTTGGGTGGAAAGCCATGAAATGCGGGCAGAAACTTCCTTGTTTGATAAAAGGAAGGATTTAAAGATATTGACTGTGATCTCAAACGAGGATTACCCAAATGATTGCATCTCCCTCACAATCAATTTTTCAACCTCTGAATGCATGTCATGTGGAAATAATGGCGACATGTTGGTTGGTGGCTTGTATTGTTGATAATAATAGAACCTGCAGGGCAACACAGTAGTCTTCAGAATTAATCACCGGCTCAAGAAAATTCACATTATATATAGTAGACACCACACCCATCTCCCTGCAATCTTCATTATGAAATCTTCATTTTTATCTTTAGTGCTAATATGAAGATTCAATAAACTTAGCTTTTCATCCCATGAATATAATTTATTTAATTTATAATTCTCTAGCATTGCATGCATATAATTAAATCTCAGTCACAATAAGAAAGAAATCTAATATTTAAAATTAATTTAATTTATAAAAGCTTGAACTAAAAATTATACGTATAGAAAATAATATCTGCAAATTCAAGCCAAATGCTTAGATCCATCTTGAAACAAAATGATGTATTTCAATTTTCTGATAAATTATTTTAAAATCTAAAATTGAAAGAAACCACGAAAGTATATTATTATAGGTAGTATTGTACAAATTTTAATAATATGAACTGTAATTTAAATGAGTTATTATTTTGCAACAAAGTTCATATTATAATTTATTTTTTTCTTTTGAAAGGATTTATTCTTTATATTTATTTTTCTTTTTCTTTTGAAAGGCTTTATTCTTTATATATAAATTCAAATTTAACTACATCGTGTTGAAAGGATAATTTTTTAAAAACTATAAGCTTAATTTCAAAAAAAAAAGTTGGTTTGTTGAATGTTTTAATATTTTAATACATGTTTTAAAAATTCTTTGAATCTTAACATATAAACTATTTATTTAAAAAATAAATAAATTATTTGTTATCTATTTTATAGATAATAGTTTTATTATTTGTTTAATTTCCTTGCTATTATTCCTTGAATAAGATGATTTATGTTTAACTTATATATGGAATTCTAAGTAGTATAATATTTAAGGATTATATTATATTGTTATTAATTATTGATTAGTACTATATGGGTCTATAAATTATCTTAAAAAAAGATAGGTACATTTTAGTTTTTAATAATTTTATTTATGAAATTTTAATGATTTTTAAATTCTAATATTTAACCTAGAGTCACATTCAACTTGTGTAGTCTTTGTCAATTTTGATTCTAATTCATGTAAAATTTTATTTTTTAAATTATATGATTTTTATAATTTAATCTAAGAGTCACATGTTTAAATATTATAATTTATGTAGAGATCAATTTCGACTATAGTTTGATTTGTCATCTCTGAAAAATTAGAATTCAAGTATTTGATTTATGATTTTATTTATTTATATTATTTCTCATTTTTAGAGACTCTTTTATGCTATCATTACAATGATGGAATATTATATTTGTATAAATTTTGCATACACACATTCCAACATTTCATTACTAGATAATATTGCCCAGACTTGTTTCATTCTAACAAATGTCATTGATCGGTGCAATGAAAGTCAAGATTATGACACTTTCAAAGGACTACAACAAAATTATCACCATACCAACTAGTCCATCTCCAAAATCACCATTGTCTTGGGGCCATATCAGATCACCCCACTCGTCAATTGGGTCGATATCAATCAACTCGTCCGATCTGGCTATAAGCAATTGTGATCTCCTTACGAATGAGATTTTAGAAATGTGTGACAATATTATTGAAGAGCTGAGAAAGGAAAGCAAATAGCTACATCGTGTAGAAGCATATCAAATTGAAAGGTTTCAATGGGTCAAGAAAATTTTTCATTTGGCATGTATCGTGCTGGAGACCTATCACAACCCCCTTAAGGAATACCAATATGCTAAACATTATGGCCTTGATAAGACTATGAATGTCAGGGTTTTATTTCATAAATTTTTAGAACAAACTTGGTACTTGTGAGCCATGTGGCTATTAACGTGAATGTATATATGGCTTACTACCAAATATATGCTAGTATTAATTGCATACTCTATACTCTTATAGATGGAAAGAGTCATACTCTATATGCTATGTTAATTAGATACTACCTATTATATAGTGACAATATTGTGTATGTATATATGGCTCACTACCAAATATATGTACTAAAGAAGCTAGCACTATGTACTTACTCTAGGCCCTTAGAGTTGGTATTGTTACCATCATTTTCTGATTCCCTGGGCATACCCTAGCTAGTTCTAATTTCTCTGACCAAAATATTTTCAATGTCCATGATTTTCAGTACTAAATATAAATGAAATTTAAAAGTTTTTATTAATTGCATACTCTATACTCTTACGAATGGAAAGTGTCATACTCTAAGTTCAACTGATATTTGTTTCAACTCAAATGACTTGAAATGAATATTATGTTAAGCTATGTACTTTTTAAAGTCCCAAATTATCTGATAGTATATTGCATTCTTCAAGGAGTAATTAAATTGGACTTGCACAGATTCTGTAGAATTTCATGCGAACTTCCAACTATGGAACCAATGACTATAAATGCAGTCAAACTTCTGTATGATGGTAACATGGGATTGGCTCTCCAAGTACAAATATTCTCCATAGTAAAATTTGGAGATGGTCTTGGGTAATCTCTAAAATATAAACTAGACATATTTGATGGCATTTATAAGCATAGAAAAACATTGCTAACAAAATATAATCACTATATAACATCTCAAGATATTAGTGTACGATTAATTATACGCTTGACAAAATATAACTGCTCCAAGTTAAGAAAAGTACGATGAGTGGAGCATTCTAACCCATTTTTAAAAGGTTTTCTATTATCTTCTTATGTTTTAAAAACTATCACTCACAACTAATTTCAGCATAAATATGTAGGTGGATTAAAATTATGGGGTTAGAGATTGTGCATATAGAGTATGTATACTTAGAAATCCAGAATCTTTAGATGCATGATGTTTGGATGAGAAAGACCTAGAAATAGTAGTTTCACTGTCTTCATAATCAGAATTGGGAAACCCTACCACAATTAATATTGTACCTCAAAAAAGGTCATGTTTGGTGTGTAAACAACTTAGCTAGCTAAGACAGTAAGCACCACGTTGATGCCTATTAAAATATTGAACCCATATCAGATGAGATAGCATATAAAAGTTAGTGTAACTATGAAAAAGGAGATGTACTAGTTTCATGAAGATAGAAGGCATGGCCAGGTGTTTAGTTTTGATGTTATGGATAGTGAAGGGACAAAGACACATGTCAATTGCTTTAATGAAATAGTAGATATTCATTTGTAGACATCTAAAAATGTCCTTACCACTCTATATTAATTAAAATTTAATTAATATTCTACACCCATCACCCCAACATAAAAACCTACTCTACACCCATCACCTCAACCACTAAACCTACTATTATTTCTAAACACTCACTAATCAAACTTAAAAGGTGATTCCATAAATTTTTAGGCCTAATGTGTTGCTCAGACATGTGTGATCAATTCAATCCCAAGGAAGTCAACCAAATTTGTTAAAGTTTCTTACACATTCTTACATTCTTATCCCCCACACATTTCCCCAACATTGCTAAACCTTGAGCCTCTCAAACCTTAAATGCCTTTCTTGTCCCAAGTTGCTTGCACATGTGTGAGAAACTTTCAATTTTGCATGGCTTTTCCTTTTCCCAGGTGTCCCTTATGTGGCTCCTATGTGGATTCCACATAGGTGCCACATCATCCAATCCCTCATCCTTTCTCCAAAAATCTATAAATAGAAGCCTTTCCAAGAGCAATCCATCCTTCATTTTGCATGTAGAGTTATTATGCTAGATTTTCTTTAAGCACTTAGAACACTAACTTTTATTTTCCTTTCATAGTTTGAATCTAGTTTTCTAGTTCTCATTAATAATCTAAGATCTTGCATCTTATGCCTAGTTGTGTTGGATCATCATCATTGTTGAAGCTTTGAGGCTTGTTCCTCATACTAGTTCTTGAATCCTTCAAGTCTCCATTAGCTTGCATCTTTAAGATCATCCATCTTCAAATAAGAAATCAAGTGAGATTTCATATTGTGTTGGGAGAGCACACTGACAAATATCTCTAAGAGAAAATAAAAAAGGCCTGGGTGGCCTTTTTTTTTCTCATCACACGTTATGGAAGAAACTCTTGTGTTATTTGTTCAAAGTTTTAATAACATGTTTTATATTTTTAGAATGAATATCCACTAACATTTGCATGTTTAAGCTTTTTCCACACAAGTAGGTTTCAACTGCATACATAATTATAGTAATATACATATTGTGGGTGTCTAAACCGTAGCTCATAGAATGGTGAAAAGTGCTAATGGATTTTATAATAAACTCAATAGTCAACTAGAAAAAAAATTGGTGGAAGATTCAGTGTGATGATGGCTCCTCTATACTAAATAATTGATCTTCTTTCACCTCACCTGATGAAATTAATAGTAAGAGGAACAATTCAAATGTCGATATTATTGGAGTTGTTGCATGTGTGCAAGAATCCTCAACAGTAAAAAGAAAAATATGGTGTACAGAAGTTTCTAGACGCACCATCAAGTTACTAGACATTTCTTGTACTATTATTGATGTAGCACTTTTGGGGGCGCCAACTAAGAAAGAAGGTGCACATCTCTAAAAAAAGTATTATCTCTAAGAAACTAAGGTGATCTCTATAAGAATGGGCATGTATCTAAATTTAATGGGAAAGTCAGGAAGTACGTCAAATACCATAATGTTTTTATAGAGGAAACCAAGAAATTGAAGGATTGATATGAGAAAAATATTAGAAATGTCAAGGAATAGAAGAGGTGATTAGCTGGCATACCCCTGCCGACCACACAGATGACAATCAATGATATACAAAATCAGGACTCATAGTCAGCCCAACACTTTGAATACATACTAGAAAAAAAAGATATACTTCAAAAATGCAAAATTATGCTACCCATCTTTCTCTAAGATGATAAATGGAAAGCAATGCAAAAAGAGATTGGGAAAAGTTGAAGATGAAAGCTGGTTTTGTCCCCCAAGTATAGCTTAGCAATTATTGAATACAGTTACAATTACATAGCTCAATTAAAATTACAGGCCCACATAGTTACAATCTAGGATATAATATTTTTACTATGTAGGGAACACTTAGTGGAACAATTACATCTTTATTTTTCCATATACACAAAAAAATTACATTTTCCTCCTCTTTCTCCTTCGAATCCTCCATTTCCTTCTCCATCTAGTTTGCCTTCTCCTTCTTCTCATTAGATTCTCCCTCCCCTTTTTCTTCTTCTCCTTCTCCTTCTCCTTCCTCTTCTTCTCTTAATCCAAATGAGACTATGTACATATTTTCGCATTAACATGCAATAGCGAGATGTATAATATAATAAAGAGAGTGTGAACACAATTATTACAAAAGTTTCACAAATAGATTTCAGTGTAGAGAGCAACATATTACTTTAAAAAATTAAGCATATGTTTAATGCTCAACCCCTTCAGTAGGATAGAAATAGATAACACCACAATATGAAAAAAGAAAAAAAGAAATTTATCAGTGTAATTTGATGCATATATCCATCAATAGATCATATCTTATCCAAAATGGGAGGATGACTGTATAATTATTTATTTTTGAATATACATGTCATGTACTTTCTAGTGTTAATAAAGTATCATCAAACATACCAACTTATGATAGCCTACTATGTTCCTATTGCATAATTAATAAAGTATCTATCTTTGTGAAGTACTCATCTCCACTCAAGCAATCCATAATGTCACCCGTTCTTGAAAATAGAAACATATACTAGATAGTAATCGTATTGATAGCCCTAGAATCTATACACATCCTACATTCTTCATTTTTTTTTGGTTCTAGTATTTCTAGTACAACACATGGAATCGAACTCTCTCAAATCAATGCCTTCTACAACAAATCTTACCCTTGTCTATTCAAATCTTCATGCTTTGCTAGAGTCATTTTATGGGATGCCTTTTTTGGAAAACTAGCTTCAAGAATCAAGTCCATTTGATGACTAATCTTTTGTATTGGTGGAAATCCATCAGGTACTTTATCATATACAATATCGTGAAACTCATCATACAAATCTGCAACTTCTATAGGTATATATTCTACTTCATCTTAATTAACTCTTGGAATTAAAGAAAAACACATATGGGCATGCTTCATGCCTTCTATAAAATTCCTTCCATTAACAAAACATATTATGGCATTATTACATACCTTCTCATTTGTTTCCTTCAATAGCTTCATCGTATGTCAGACTGTATCCTTTGTTAAGAAATGGGTATTTGCATACCCATCATGTAGTACACGATGATAAAATTTCCATGGTCACCCTAAGAAAAAACAACAAGCATCCATAGGCATAATATCACATAATACCTCATCACATGATAGTTTCCAATTTTGAACTTTATCGGACATTGTTCATTGACCAAAGCCTTATGATCCTTCTACAAACAAGAAATCCTCTAGGGATTCAGATGATTTCTTCTCTCAAGCTTTAATTTATCTACCATTTCCTCTGAAACAAGATTATCATTAAGTTGTCACTATCAATAATGATATTGTATAGTTTACCAAATACACTTACACATTGTACGGAACAAATTCTTCCTTTTCTCAGGTTCCTTCTCAGCATTTAGCAAGGCTCTTCTAGTGACAAGGACCTCTCCTCTTTTAGTATCTTCAAAATGTGATGACTTGTCATCTTCATCTACATGTGCAACTCGTGCATTGTGATCTTCTATTTTGTCTCCCTTGATGTTAGGGAAAATCATAATCTCTATGCCCTTCTTCTACACAATGCAAATATGTCCCACGAAAACCTCATCTTCCTTTTCCTTGCCCTCTTCATCTTCCTATATGATCTCTATTTTATTGACCATGAGGGAAATATGAATTATTTACCCTTTGATTTTGATTTATACTAGAGTCATCATTATGTTTCTCATCTTCATTTTTGCCTTTATAAGATCGTCCACCTAGCTTCCTGCCATGACCTCTTCCAGTTTGTCTTCTCTCAAACTTCTTGTTCAAATTTTCTTCTACCTTCAAATAATATTGATATGCATCACAAATGGTAGACCTTCTCACCATTATCAACTCCTCTTGAATACTCAGCCTCAACCCATTTATGTAATGGGAAACCTTCTCCATGGTAGCTTCAAAATAACCCATTCTGATAAGAACTCAATAGAACTCCTTTGTATACTCCTAGACAATGTTTTTTCCTTTCTTCAACCCTTGCATTTTATTTAATAAATCAAGATCATAGTCAAAAGGAATGAATTGTCTCTTTAGTTTATCCACCATATGATCCCACCTTGTTTTATTCTCCTTCCCTCTTCTATTTCTCTCCAACTAAACCTTTTTCCACCAAACTTTAGTGTGACCTTTCAACTTGGCCTTCACAAATTTGACCCTTTCAGGATCTTCTATTACCTCAATCTCAAATTAATTCTCCATATCATTGATCCAATTGATCAAATCTTATGGATTAAGATTTCTAGAAACTATAGAGACTTTAATCTTTGGTCTCATTCCAATCTTGGAAATGGCTCTCAAAAACCTAGCTTCATCATGATCCCTCGTCATTTTTTTCTCTTCTTCAAATTGTCCTTCTTTAGATTCATTCTCACTCACATCTCTTGTCCTAATATTGATTCCTCTATGTATCTCCTCTTGCAGTGCTTATACTTGCCTTTCTAGAGCTCTAAAACCTTCCAATTCTTCTATTGTGATTCCTCATGGAGGCATTTTCTATACTTATCTCTCAGACGCACAACCATCCTCATCGTGAAAAATGCCTCACATTCGGTGATCTATCTACAAAGTTAAAAACTTATTCTTTGATACCACTTGATGAAGGGTACTCCCCATATTTATCCAAACACACAACACAATAGAGAAATAAATAGAGAATTGCAAGAACAGATTAATGGAAACAAAAACAACACTTACTTTCTATTATACTATATGAAATGAAATTACAATATTTAGAAAAATAACATGCTACAACCACATGGGCATTTTCAATACAATAATCTGCAAGACAAAGCCACCATCTACACTTCTGGAACCGCACCCTAAAATTCTCCTTTAGTCATATTAAGTAGCATAGTTAGCCACCTTATAATATTCTGGAAAGTGAAATTTCCAATTTTTGGCACCCAACGGCTCAATTTCCCGCTTTAAGTGATTTTTCCCTATTTTCCTTTTTGCATTGAAATTGGCATCCTAAAGGCACAACTTTCAAAAACCATAATTTGTGAGTTGTTGAGTTGATTATCTATAATGTATGGTCCCATAAAAGTGAGTCCCACTTTTGGGGATGATGGAAATTTGGTCAGGTAAAAATATTCATGTTTTAATGTCTTCACACGAAAAGGGGGTCTTCCAATGAAGAAAAACTAACCCTTTGTGTGAAGACCTTGACGTAGGGTACTTCATGTGAAGGGGTGATGATGTCTTCGGGTGAAGACCCCCTTTGCGTGAAGACTCTCAAGGCCGAATTTACTACAAATTTCCAGCGGAGGGGTGTCATTTTCACATTCACTATTGGAGGAGCGTAGTAGACCCCAGTGTTGGAGAGAACCCCCTGACAACTTCATGATGTCCTCGCTTACTTCGTCCCCCTTGTCTTCTATTTTGTCTCCTTTGACCGTCGTATATTCCAGGTACATAATTTTCTTTTTTTTAATTATTTTTTATTGTAAATTATATGTTTATTAATTAGTATAGTTCATTTTTTAATTTTCAAATAGTTATTTCATTTTCAGGTAATTTTTAGTTTTAAAAAATTATGTTAGGAAATATTAGGAAATGTTAGAAAATACTAAAAAATGCTAGAAAATACTATAAACTATTAGAAAAAACTAGAAAATGTTAGAAAATTTTAGATTTTTAGTAATCTTATTGTATGTTCTAAACTTATTTTTAATTAGTAATGTTAAAGTGTTAGTTTTAAATTATTTTTATTAGAAAAATTTAGAACAAGTTAAGAAAATTTAGAAAAATTTAAGACTTAGGAAAATTTACAAAAACTTCAAACTTTAGGAAAATTTAGAAAAAATTGAAACCTTTGAAAAAATTAGACAATTTATTAGGAAATGTTAGAAAATTTTAAAACTTTGTCTCTCCCCATATGCCCATTATGACTCTCTCACCAAGCTCCTCTCTCTCTATGACCAAACCCCTTAAGACACCTTCCACCCCCTTAAAAATCTCATCGCACTTTAGTTAACGCTAAATATGTCTTCACACTTAGAACTCTCTCTCTCTCTCTCTCTCTCTCTCTCTCTCTCTCTCTCTCTCTCTCTCCTAGGACCCAATAAGACCCTTAAGACCCAATAGGACCTAATTAAGACCTAATAGGGCCCAATAGGACCTAATAGGGCCTAATTAAGACCTAATAGGACCACTTAAGACCTAATAGGACCACTTAAGACTTAATAGGACCGCTTAAGACCTAATGTGACTAATAGGACCTATTAAAACCAATTAAGACCTAACATGACATTGACTAGGACATAATAGAGCCTATTAGGACCAACTAAGGCCTAATAATACCCTTAAGACCAATTAAGACCTAACATTCAACCAATAACACCCTTAAGACCCAATAGGACCCAATAAGACTCTTAAGACCCAAAGGACCTACTTAAGACCTAATAGGATCTAATAGGACCTAATAGGACCTAACAATGGGTATGTGTGGGATCATGGTATGCCAAAAAGTGGTGATGTGAAAAAAAAGTCCTGATTGATAGACTCTTTGAAAATAACTATAACTTTCAAACAATATAACATTTTTGAAATTTGAAATATACATCACATTCTATGATTCACTTAATACAATAATAATAAGCAATTCTTTCAATTTGATGAAGTTTAGACTAATTGAAGGTGGCCAGACACGAGATTATTTTATATTTAGGAAAATTTGTAGCAGAAAAATCATAATTAATTATTTACTTAGAATAAAAATATAAAAAAATATACATCACATCAAAACATGAGTCTACTACTTTTATCTATAATCTTATAAAAAAATATTATCATTTGATTTTGTTTAATGTGGTCAGACATACACCTACTTGTTATCTTTCTAGTCTTGATTGATAGACTTATTGAAAAATGGCTATAACTTTCAAACTATATAACATTTTTGAAATCCAAACCATGTGTCACATTCTATGCTTTTCCTACTAAAAGAAAAATAAAATAAATTTCAATTTGATAAATTTTAGACTAAGTTAACGTGGTTAGACACGAGAGTTTTTGTATTCTGTAAAAGTTGTAGAAGAAAAATCATAATTAATTATTTACTTAGAAAAAAGTTACAAAAAAATATGTGTCACATCTGGACATGAGTCTACTACTTATATCTTGAATCTTGTAAAAAAAAATTATCATTTGATTGTGTTTAAGGTGGTCAGACATACACCTACTTCTTATTTTTTTCCTAAAATTTTCGTACTACTACATTGAAATTTGAAATTTTCAACATATAAAATAATTATTTTTCAAAAAATGCCTAGTATCTTAGAAACTAAATTCAATTTTCTACAAATTATCTTCTTACATATTTTTGATATAATATTTATAACTTGTTCAAATTTTTATGTCAACTTGCCTAAACCTAATTTTCTAAATTTTCATTGCCACTTAAGGGCCTAGTTTGGTATATCATGATCCAGCATGTACCCTAATACCTAATAAGACATAATAGGACCCTTAAGGCCCAATAGGACCACTTAAGACTTAATAGGACCGCATAAGACTTAATGTGACTAATAGGACCTATTAAGACCAATTAAGACCTAACATGACCTTTACTAAGACATAATAGGACCTATTAAGACCAACTAAGACCTAATAATACCCTTAAGACTAATTAAGATCTAACATTCAACCAATAAGACCCTTAAGACCCAATAGGACCTAATTAAGAACTAATAGGACCTAATTAAGACATAATAGGACCCAATAGGACCTAATAATACCTAATAAGACATAATAGGGCCCTTAAGACCTATTAGGACCACTTAAGACTTAATAGGACTGCTTAAGACCTAATGTGACTAATAGGACCTATTAAGACCAATTAAGACCTAAAATGACCTTAAGTAAGACCTAATATGACCTTTAAGACCCAATAGGACCCAATAAGACACTTAAGACCCAATAAGACGTAATTAAGACCTAATTAAGACCTAATAGGACCACTTAGGAACTAATAAGACCCTTAAGACTCACTAGGACCCAATAAGACCCTTAAGACCCAATAGAACCTAATTAAGACCTAATATGTGTGTGTGTGTGTGTGTGTGTGTGTATGTATGTATGTATATGTATATGTATACACACACACACACATATATATATACATACATACATATACATATATATACATATATATCTAGTTTCAGAACTAGAGTCTAGGTATCATTATTTTCTATCTGATCTATTTCTTCATTCATAGCTTGAATCCAGTCTTCATTTTCTAAAGAATCTTTTACTATCTTAGGCTCAAACTCACATAATAAACATGTAGGGTCTTTCAACTTACTTCTGATCAAGACTCCAGTTTCCTTATCTCCAATGATTTTCTCAGGCTTATGATGTCTTCTCACATATTGTGCCAATGTAGGTTCAGATTTCCTTTCTTCTTGATCTTCAGGTTCATCATGAAATACGATCATAATCAATAGAAATTAAAGGAACGTCATCAAAGTTTTCATCTTCATCTCTATCAAATGTATCAGTAACAACTAGTGGCACCTACATATCCACATTGTTGATTGATTCATTCATCATAGTTGTCAACAATGGAGTGACGACAAAAGCATGAGTAATCTGAGGTGTTCAACATCCAATTGCGATAATTTTTACTCATAATTGAATACAAAGATCGCGTATTTTCTATCCTCTTGCAACCATGCATAATTTTTCTATCCACACCTGAACACATGTGCATATATTTAAAATGAATTTCATTTTATAACTTTCAATAAAGAATGCAAAATTTAAACAAGAATAAATATGCATATCACACATGCATAATTTAGAAACACATGCATACCTTTTATCTCCCAAAATTCTCTATTTGGTACCACTGGATTCATTCGACGTGATGCTATGTCATCCTCGTTTGATCCAAAATATGTCCTGCACCATTCAACAACATCATGTGCATTTTTTTATACAAACTCCCTTATAATTCATTTGATACTTTCGCAGAGCACGTTTGATGCAAGCTCGAGCACCATCACGTTCACCTTTTCCATGTCCACACTCAAAGAAACTCTAGACATGTGGTATGTTTTCATTATGATGATATCTACGTAGAAGATAAAATGGTCTGGATTATTTGAATTGTGCAGCACATCTATCTGACCAAACATTATGTTTATCATTTTTTATGTTCCTTTCTTTCAAATTTTCAAAAATATCTTGAAGCAGTGTTCTACATAATGAATGTCATGCTCTTTATCATCACTTATATAAAAATGATATTCTTTCTTGATGAACTTTTCTTTAAATGTGCTCTAAATACCATCCAAATATAACTATACATGTCAATAACACACATGTACCATAATAGTAATCTTCTCTGAAAAAAGGTTTTTTGATTGAACCTCCTTTTGATGAAAAAATGAATAGTTTTTTGTGAAATCAAAAACTGATAGAATAGTTCCAAGTGGGAAATTATCTCTCAGTGTTTGGAATTGTTGTGCTTTCCACTTTGCAAAAAAAACATGATGAATGTAGGGTTGAATCTATTTTTTAAATTTGTTCATACATGCTCCAATAGTTAGTTCATCTTCAATATATTCTAATCTTTTAGATTCTTTCCCAAAATTTGTTTCATTCTTTACATATTCGTAACTCTTACAATTGATCATCTTTGTTACCTCAATAATTTCATTTTTCAAAGGGAAAAGAGCCAAATCAGCACATGTTTCACATATTCCTTTTATGAAATTTATTTGACCAACTGCATCATCTCTTTTGTCACATAAAATGGATGAGATGAATTCACTTTGTCTAGTAGGAGGAGTATATTCAAAACCATAAGTGTCTTCTACAAAATTTCAAAAAAATGATAGTGGAGATAAAATTCAATATGATAATGACAACAACAAGTTTCAAACACTTTGTTTGTCCTGACATAATATGGCTTCAATCTTTCAAATAATGTTTTCCCAATCTTTATATTAGGATTTGAACTACAAAATGACACATACATTTCATGTTGTGTTGTGTCCAACCAATGTTTTGTATGATGTTCATATTGATTAGTTGCAATTCTATTTCTAATAACATCTCTACTATTTGATGCAAGATGAGTATTATCATTCCAAAATAATGTGACCAAATTCTTGATTCCCTCATCAATCATATCAAAATGAGGATCTCTACACATGATTTCCCAATTTCCTTCCAAGGTGCTATCATCCAAAAGCATTCTCCTCTTAATATATTGTGATATTGTTTTTGTACTAAAACCAATCCGAGATGAAACTGAAGATATTTGTCTATTTTGGGGCACAGTATTTAACAACAATGGATGTCAACATAAATCATCTTGTAATGCTCTTATCTTTAGTTCGAGATCGCTTCCCTACCTCATTCAAACCTTTCCTAAGATTTTCAATTATATCAGTTTGCATGTCAACAACTTTTCTCTTCTTTGATGTTGTTCTATACCCAATAATTTTAATGCCTCTTCCAACTTTTTTTGATAAGTACAACTGAAAGAAATTAAGCTTGTTCAAGTGTTTTAAAATTATCAAATTTAGCCGATATTTCTCTTGCTATCTTATTCATTGAACTCTTCTTAGCAAGACTAAAAGGTTGAACATTAAAAAATGATCTCAATTTCTCCACATCCATTGTAACTAAATGATCTAAGTTTTTATAATTAATATTTCTCTTTACAGCTTGAGCTAGATCCATAAGTTCATCCATACCAGTAGGAGCACATAATCCTAACCCTTCTCCAACATAAATTTCTTGAGGATCTGTTGGGAGTGATCCTTACCCTTCTTCAACATGCATTTCTTCAACTTGGCTTGACCCTCCTACTCGAGCTTCCGTAGGGAGTGATCCTGACCCTTCTTTAACGTGCATTTCTTCAACTTGGCTTGACCCTCCTACTTGAGCTTATGTAGGGAGTGATCTAGACCCTTTCTCAACATGCATTTCTTCAACTTGGTTTGACCCTACTACTTGAGCTTCTCCTTCACCTTGATCATGTTGATTGTGAGCTACATGAAAAAAAATGAATCAAATTAGAGAAAAATAGAGGATAGGTCCATAAAATTTGGACACATAAAATTAGAGGTAGATAGGTTCATAACTTCTTTTCTTTTATAATATTATGTCAATGCAGCTTCATGATTACTTTTTTCGGTACTAGGTGACCTTTTTATTGCAGATTTACTTTGTCTTCCCTTTTTGTTCCCCATTTCTTCTCTCAAAAAAAATATCTTCTAACAATTTGGCTTGATAGTAATTCTCCTCTTCAAAAAAAATGTGTTTGATAAAAAAACACCAATAGCAATTATCCTGCAAAAACATCTTTGATAAAAACACCAATGGAAATTTTCCTCCAAAAAAATGTCATTGAAAAAATCAGAGAAATAGTGAAAAGTATGAAATAAGTTGATTGCAATTGTGTAAAAATGAAAAAAAAACATTTTATTTTCCATGTTGAAAAAAATTACCATAATTAGCCGACCCACTTCGGGCAAAGTAGGTCGGGTAAAAGTCCGACGGGGCTTGGTCCCGCCAGATTTTTCCCTTTTTTACAAAGGGATCTTCGCACGAAGACCTTGGGATGTCTTTGTGCGAAGATCCCAAACCAATTTTTGTTTTCAAGATGAAAAAAAATAAAATATATGCCTTGCAAGGCCTAAAACAAAGACTGAAAAAGACGATGTCCTGAAATAAAAAATGCCAGACGATGCTACTTCGAGTAAGCTTTCTAACAACTATAATTTTAATACATATTGAGTTCATTGTTACTTCAAAAATTAACTTTAATTAAACATAGGTTGTTTGGTCATTCAACAACCTGTCTCTTTGATGCTTCAGAAAAAATAGTAACTTACAAAAATAAAATTATGAGAAATATGTAGGAAAAGCATATTTGTGTTACCTTTCTATCAAAAAAAGAAAAAATGAATTTTTTATACATACAAATCAAGTTAGAGCAATCCAAAAGAAGGTATGTCTAAATCACAACTACTCTCACTTTAGAACTTAATAAAGTATGAAATATTAAACCAAAATGAATGAAACCAATTACATCCATTAGATATTAAAGTTAAGAATATAACCTCGAAATAATTACATCATCATCATTTTTGAAAAAAAATTATACTAATCCAAGTGAGAGGCATTCCTTAAAAATGCTAATTTTTCAGACAAACCACTTTTCGAAGGAGAAAGAAAAATGGATTCAAATCAATTTTAATTTTTTTTAAAAAATATATTTAGAAACTAGAAATAAAATTCAAAAATACTCTAGTTTACATCATCTTCAAATTCCTAATAGTTTTGCGGCAATAGGTGTTAGAAAGTGAAGTTTTTTTTCAGAATGTTGATCTCGGTGTCAAAGTTAGCCAAAAAGTGGGACACACTATTGTGGGACCACCCCTTAGATTATAACTCCATTTCAAAAATAGTGTGCAATTCTCTATGCCCTTAAGAAAAGAAAAGAAGTGTTAGTTGATCAAAGTTTGATCCCTTTCCGGAGCCTCTAAAGCCTTCAAAACTAAGCTCAAAGTTTTTGTACCACTCCACCAAAATAGAAAATGCAATAACTTTAAAACCAGACTTGATCTTGTTATGAAACTTTACCAGCAGACTAATATATGAAAAATGAACCTCCAAGGAAGAAAATTGAACAATCTGTGCTCAAATGGACAACCTATTAAAAATAGTAACTCTGTCCAAATTCAACCCTTATTGAAAACTAGACAATATTTTTGGGTTATGCAAGATTCCTCTTACTGTTACAAGTAGTAGTTGTCATTGCACCAAAAGATCGAACTGTTAATGCCTGATACAACCACTAGAATTATAGAAGATATAGGAGGTGGTTAAGCCATGTTGTGAATCCTGAGGGGACCGCTGACCATTTTTCCAACAATCTCCCCCTCAGTGCTACCCGAGGGGATTCGAACCTGGGACCAAGCTCTTATACCACTTGTTACAAGTAGTGGTTGTTGTTGCACCAAAAGATTGACCTATTAATGCCCGATACAACCACTAGACTTATAGAAGACACAGGAGGCGGTTAATCCATGTCGCAAATCTCAAGGGGAGCGCTGACTATTTTTTCAACACTTACACCTTGGATGCTCTTGCATTACACACACACACGTGCACGCGCACACACACACATAGATATGTGTGTGTGTGTGTGTGTGTGTGTGTGTGTGTGTGTGTGTGTGTGTGTGTACAACATTCTCACAATGATACTTGATTAGTAGTGATATATGACATTTGGTCATTTTCACTTGATCATTTGGCTTATACATAATTACCTTAATACATGACAATGATCTAATATGGTGCTTGGTTATGATCCTTGGTTTCTTGACCATATTTTGTGGCATTTGCATGATGAGCCTCTATAGGTTGAACTTTGATTACATATGCTTCATATTTCCAAATGTATGGAACATCATTTTAATGTAAAGTGTAATAAAGTGTAGCATTTTTTATATGTTGTGTTTAAATTTTTTAAGTCATCAAAAAGCTTTTTTAATGCTATGATATCGACATTTGGAGTTGATTTAAAATATATGTCAAATTGTAAAAATTAGTTGGGACTTAATTCCCATTGACATGTTAAATTGCAAAAGCATTGTTATCATTAAAAAATGAGCTTGCTTGAGCTAGGACATTTTCAGTTTTGGTCTTCTTGCAAAGGGCACTTTTATAGAAGTTTGGGTAAATTTTTCCAGCCATGTTGACATTGTAGAGAGTGAAGGACATAAGAGACACTTTTTTTATATACATCTTTTACAGAATATTTGTGAGCTCATGCTAGGGCATAGTTTGAAAGGATGGGGTTTTTCTTATCTCAACATTTGGAACACAATAATTAGAGCTTTGAAAAATAGTTAAGGTGGTTTTACATCAATAGTTTTGATTGATTACTTTCGATGAATAGGAAGAAAACATGTGTTCCATTTCCTTAAATTCTTTTTTTGTCAAGCAATCTTTGATATAGTTTTTATTAGTGGTGTATTTATTTATTGTCGAGTTTATTAAATTTTTAGGCTTTTTATTTTATTAGAGAAATACCAGTATGGTTGAGGTTTTTTTTGTTATAGTTTATTCACTATGGTTTTATCATTTTTTATTCCTTAATCAAATCTTTTGTTTGTACAAACCCTTGTATGGGTTCACCTATTAATGGTTTTTGTAAATTTATTTTCTTCTAGTTATGTATCTAAACCTAGTTAAGGTTTTCCTCGTTTGGTAACAATTTTGCGTTATACCTTCTATATCAGGGCAAGTTTAATTGTTGTAACCTTGAGTTAGATCTGTGCATTTTATTTTTGTAAACTTGGATTAGGCTCATGAGTTTGTTAAATCTTGTGGGTTCTAGTATGTTAAGATTTTGAAATGAAATCCTGTTTCAAATTTTGGGTTACCATTTGTGAAGGTATTCAATGAAATGCTGTATTTTCAGGACAATTTTTTAAACCAAGTTGTATAATGTGTTTTCTTAAAAAAACTAAAAACCATGGCAATTTTGATATAGTTCTCAAATTTAAAGAACTTTGTGGCTTAGAAGAAAAGATAGTTTAGAAGATATTTTTGCAACATGAATACTATGACATTTGTATTTCAGTTTGAAATTAAAGACCATTATAATTCTATCATATTGAAAGGTAGAGATATAGAGACAAAGTGGATGTTGTACAATTGAATGAAAAGTATCATATTTATTGAAATCTGATTATACAACAACATATTGAAAAAAATTAGAAATGTATAGAGAGTTCATATAATGTATTATTGTGTATAAATCTCAATTATGCACAATGATATATTGTATGAGATTCTAAGGTAGTTGTTGATCATAAAGGTTGGGTATTGCAGTATACTGAAAAGGATAGAAGGCATTATTTTGAACTCATATAATTTATTGTTGTGTGTAAAAATAATATATGCATTTAATGTTACATTGTATGTGTTCTTAAGATCTATATTATATCAATCTTTTCTTCTAAAACTCAAGTGATGCAAGTTCAGAAGATGTTAAGTAATGAAACAAAGGAATTCCTCTGTGTTTTGAAATGAATGTAAAGGTGTATAAGGTATTGTAAATCCAATGAGGCATTGTAAGTCTAGTAAGAAGTTGTAAAAGGCCAGTGAGGCATTGAAATTTTTAGTGAGATATTGTAAAGAAGAATATTGTAGTTAATTAAGCCAATGAGGCAATCTTTTCGAGTGGTTTTATTCCCAAAGAGGGTTTTCAATTAGGACATTTCATTGTGTCAATTTCTATATATGATTATCCTATTTATGCTCATGTTCATTTCAGTTTTATTTTAATTATGATTTAACAAGAAAAAAGAAGTTTGTCTTAAAAGTGATAAACTTGCTAAGGCACCAATTCACCCCCACTCAGTGTCTTGTTCACTCCAAAAGCTTCTACCCTCTTATTTGAATATAAGTTAATTTTTCCAATCATAGAATCTAATATGAGATATGATAGATTCCAAAGAAGTGGTAAGGATTGACTAATGGAAATTAGATCCACTTAGATATCTTAACCTATTGATAAATGTTTGGAGTACCCTTTTATTATTTTCAATTTTACCTAGATTAGGTTTCCTTTTATTTGAAGAGGATGTCAATGAATTGATGGAGAGTTTGATAATTGTTTGGTTGTCCATGTTCTTTGTCTAGGTTTTCATGAATGATGAAGTAGAATTTTTATGAATTGGTGAAGGATTTTCAATATCTTTTATTTTTTAAAATATTGAATCAAAATCATTTCTAAATTTTTATTTAATTTAATTTTTACACAAAAAATTCGTAAAAGGATACCTTTTTGAGCTCACATATGTTATGGAAGAATTTTTATGGTAGCTTAATGTATCCAAGAACATGTGCATAATTTTTATCTATCATGGTTGAAGGTTGTAAATGTAAGAGGCCAAATTCAAATGAGATCAATTTATTTGGAAGTCATGTTTTATGTCAAAATAATGCGAGCACATTATGGCTCAATGGTGACCAACCTAGGATCAGTATCTACCAATCCATAACATGAGCATGTTATAACACACTTATGTTATGTCCTAGATGGACCAAAAATTAGTTGTGACCACTTTTTAGTCCATGTCATTTCACACATGCTCAAACAAGGTTGTATTATATCCTAGAGAGTGTCGGGAAAATAATTTAGGTTGCATTACTCCTTTGGGATTATAAATGGTTAATCAAAATTAGATCCTATAGTTTTCTTAGTAATTCTTGTATGAAGTAGAGCTTGGAGTAGGAGGTTGCAAATGTTATTTTACATGTTATAGTAGAAGCAATGCATTTCTAGAATTTAGAGTGATATATGTTTTGATGTAACTCATTATTGAAATATTAATATAGCTTGGATCTCCTTTGAGTGTGGAGTGTATTTTGTGTTATGGCTGCCTTTTCTTTTCTTTCTCATTTAATTTGTCATGGTTAATGAACTTGATGCATTAATTGTTCTAATTTATTTCTATCATATTTTCTCCAACTACTATTAGATCCATGGTTGAGTATAATACATGAATGAAAAAAATTCTAAACCTTTTTTGAAACTGAATGATTGAATTTTTTTTATACAGTGCCAATTGTTATGCAGCTAACTTATCTCAATTAGAAATAAATTATCATATTAAATATAATGTCAATTAAATTGATAAAATTATGTAAACTAATATAAATATCTTAAATACATATATTTAAAAAATATTGAAAAATATCATTTTTAAATTTTATTTTATTTTTAAATTATTTATATTATTTCTTTTATTTATTAAAATATCATTTTAATTAATAACTAATTTAGTTTAGTTTTAAAAAAATTATTTTAATTTATTTACTTAATTGAAATATAAATTAAAACTATTAAAATATTATCAAAATTAACAAGATGTTTTTCTTATACATTAATTTTAGAAAACTAACAAAAATAAATATTATATTTATTATTTATAATTTGATTAATTTGATATAAATCAATAAAAATAAATACAATAATATTTATTAAAATAATTAAATATAATATAAAATAATATATGACTAAAATGAAATGGAAAACCATAAAAAATTACAATTCTTATATTACAAATTTTATAAATAATAGAAAACCCTCCAAATAACAATAGAGGGGTGAATTATTTAATTACATTCTTCAAACTCGTTGGCGTCATTTTTTTTAACTATTCGTCCTACTCCAATATAGTACAATTATTTCGTTTAATATTTTCGGGCAACGAATCTTTTAATTTTGAGGAACAGCCCCTCAAATCTATCTCCTTCATCTTTGTGAGATCCGCAAAGCTTAATGGCCATTCTTCTAACTTAGAACACCTTATCAACTCTAACTTTCTCAAGTTTTGTAGCTGACCAATATCTGAAGGCAACTCTGCTAATTCAAAACAAAACGACAAATCCAACTCTTCTAAATTTGTGAGCTGCCCAAAGTTTGAAGGCAACTTTTTCAATTCATGGCATCCATCTAGTTTCAACTCTTTTAGATTGCTGAGATCTCCCAATTTGGAAGGAAGCTCGCTTAACTCACTGCACTCATATAATCTCAATCTCTCTAACTTCGTTAGCTTTTCCACTCCATCTGGCAAACTTTGCATAGTTTTGAAATCATATAAGGCTAATGATACAAGCGAAGAATGTGGAGTGACTTTGGGAGGAATTTTGGAATATGCATCTCCGTTCCGAGAAATACCATCAATGATCATGTAGCGCAGGCTTGGAGGAAACTACATGTTTGCACAATAATTATGAAAAAGGTTGTGTAAGTGTTGTTATATAATGTAATGAAATATAATTGAAATGATAAATATGCTCTGAAGAAGGCAGATCTTACCTCGTAGAAATTCATGCCTTGCGTCATTGGTCCAGAGTAGTACACGAGATGCTCAAGTTTCTCCAACTCCATTGGTAAATCAGGAACGTCACCATCAATTGTAAGGCATCTGAGCTGTTCAAAAGGTTTTTGACATTTCTCCCTAATTGTTATCCGGGATCCTCTATAACGTAGCACTTTTAACGAAGTGCTCATACAATTAAGATGATGGCAATTAATCTCGATTGGAGGATGCTCAGATACTTCATCAAAATAAATGCCTTTTAGTTTTTTGAGTTTCTGCACAAAAGTAAACCATAAATATCGTTATGGTTGTGAATAACAAGTGTATTTTCTTAATATTTATGACAAACATTGTAAGTATGGCGTACCTCATCATTTTTCAAACATTCCAATAAACTCTCAGGATCTGTGATCCTGTTTCCCTCTTGCTCTGACAGCTTTTTCCCTCTTGCTCGAACAATATCATGAACAATCACTATACCGTCTTCATCTGTCTTGACAAATGATGCAGCTTCCAGAGCTCTAAATTCCCCCTCTCCAACCATGCCGGCCACTGTTTTACCAGACCAATCAGAGACGAAGAAGGATGCGATGTCTAGAAAGGCCTCTTGAATAGGTGGTAACAATCTGTCGTATACAAAATCAACCATACGGTCGCTTATATCGTCCTCTTTGACCTTTTCTCCTTCTTTTAGCATTTCTAATACTATATTCTTTGTATCTCCCCTATTTATATCCAATTGCGAACCAGCTAATTCTAGGAGTAGGGGAACACCGCCACACAGCTTTAGGAGGTTGTCTATACTATCCTCATCATTGTAGTCTGAGACATTCTTCAACAAAAGATTTCTAGCCTCTGCCTTTGGAAGAGGTTTCACATCATATTTTCGACGATGAATATCCTTGCTAACAAGTTTGTCTGTCTCTCGGAGATTTCGAGTAGTGATGAGTATTCTACTCTTCGGAGGAAGGCAAGTGTCCAAACCTTCAGGTAGAAGTTGCTCCAGATCTCTCCTTTTGAGACCGTTATCAATGTACAAAAACAAAGGCTGGAGATGATTCTCTTTGAAGAAAGACCACAACATTGCCCGACCTTCATCACAGTTTTTCAATTGTAAGTTTTTTCCAAACAACCCTTTCAAAATCTGTTCTTGATAGCCCTTAAGATCATTGCTGGTACAATCCTGTTCCATATGAATTCTGCAATGTCGATAAGATTGGAGGTTGAGGTGGGCATAAACGGCATCGGCAAGTGTGGTCTTTCCAATCCCACCAAAACCAAAGACAACCACAACAATGACTGTTGGATCTTGTGCATTCAAATCAAGATGTTCAATTACAGTATCCCGTGCGCTCTCAATCCCAACTGTAAAGTTTATGGAAAAACTCAGTCAAAGTTTGTCAAAAACAAAACATAATAGGAAAATATCATTAAACTTAAAACATATCCTACCTGTCCGTTTGTATGCATAGATTTTCTGTGAATCTGAACCAATATTGGGCACTCTGTCCCCAATGTCAATTATTCGTTTTCTCATGTCAATTACAGTCCATATTTGGATGTCGGTACACAAGCGGTCTATTTTGATTTGAAAATCCTTTAAACTCTTCTCATTCACGTGAGCGGTTAGAAACCTTCATACAATCCACACATTAGATTTACATTAAATACATTGATTGAACGGATCCCCAACACAGAGAAATATAATGATTCTACAGAGAAAAACAATAATTTCAACTTGGCTTACTATTATTTGGGTTAGTTATAACTAAAATCCAAATTTGTTGTAAAACACCTTTACACCCACTTATAATTTTCCCCACTCTTTAACTATTGAAATCTTATATCTAAATTTATCCATTTTCACTGTATTGTACCATGCTATTTCTTAACCTTCCCAACATAAATGATGATGTAAAACAAATTCACCGTTAAACTAGGGGATATTCCCGAATCTGTGGAGAATTTAGGTAAAGTTTATTATTATATACACTATGGTTTAGTTTTGAAAGGATGGGATATATTAGTCTTTTTTTTAAAATTAAAAAAATTATATTTTTATATATTTGTTATAGTTTTTATGAGTTCCTTTTTTATATTATTTTGGTACTATTATGTTTGAGTTGGATCTGTTTATTTTTTATTATAATCAAAATTATTTTACATTAGATTTTATATATGGTAAGTTAATAGATTATAGACAATATTAAAAATGTATGTATAAGTAGTTATTTTGTTTTATTTTTCTTCTTGATTTATAGGTTGTGTTTTGAGTTATTAAAAGGACTAAAGTCTAATTTGTAGAAATAAATATTGTTTGCATCAATTTGATTTCTAAATAGTCTAAGATATAAGAAGTAGAGAATTCATAAATATTCAATAGGGCAATAGTGGCTATGATTGTGGATGGAAAGGAGTTCTGTTGGGATATGAAAAAATGGATAAAAAAGCTGAAAGAACAAATAAGATGAAGCAGAGGTAGAATCAAATACAAGTCTAGCAGAGAAGCTATAAAAATTAGAATTTGAATTGAAGGAGTTATGGCAAGTTTGAGGAATGCAATAATAAGAAAACAAGAAAAAGAAAATTGTAGAAGAAACAACGAAGTACTGTGAAGGTAAAATAATAGCCACAATAAACATTCACCATGTGAGTAAGAGTTGTTTTGAGTAAGAGTCGGAACTTCTTTAATTAGAATCTAAGATTGATTCATGAATGGAATTGTTAAAATAAGAAAAAAACTAATTTCCTGAAAGAGTTGGTACTATTATCAATAGATGAAAGGTTCTTGAATGTGATTGTCAAAATAGTTAAGCCAGAGGAGATGGATGAAGCTGTTAAGGTATATTAAGAATGAAGAATGAAGAAAAACTGGGAGATTACAATGTTGTGCATTTGTATTGGGGATTTAAAATGGGTAGGGGCAGGGGATTAAGAGGGGGCTGAGGAAAAAAAGGAGTGGGAGACAATATTTTTAGAAAAGTATTATTTATATATATAACCCAAATTCATTAAATGGAACCTGTGCATCTCATTAGTGATAAAAGGAGAAAAGATTTTTTGAAACCAATTGTTATAAGAGAATATCTAACTTCCAATATTAAAAGTTGTGTACATCAAATAATTGAACTGACCTGAAAATATTGGCCTTTGCAAGTTGGGAGATGCACATAATGGTTCCTTCAATAATGCTCTGGACTCCCTCATTTAGTTTCTCCTTCTGCTCTGGAATTTGCTCATTCAACTGCACAATTTGCTTGCCAAGATTAAGCATCCTTCTCAAAACTTCAAGGCACTCACTCTTGTTCTCAGACATCTTAATAAATCTCTCCAACACAGATCCCAATATAGAAAGTGCCATTCCTACTTGAGGAATTTTCTCAGAGCCTTTGAGCCCTTCTATACAAACTTTTTCTATCTCTGCAATTGTGCTATTCGCAGAATTTTGCTGTACAGAAATTATCCAAGAATATATAAGATATGACAATCAATAACTGGCTAAAGTAAATGATAAGAGGAACAATATTATCACTAGTTAATCATATAGTTCTGAAATGGAAATTTTACCGTTACAGGACGCTTGCCAAAGCGTGTATCGAGCATCTCCAGGATTCTTTGACCATCATGGATATGAGAAGCTACCGCTGAATTAGATCCTCCACCATTCTTGTTTCCTGACTGTATTGGGCAACAGCATCTTTATACTCAGTATAGACAAAAATTGTTGTTAGGCCAAAAAATATTCAAAAATGTAGAATTGCAGAAATAAAACATGTCTGCAGATAACTTACCGCGATCTCCACTAGCTCTTCTAAAAATGAAATTAGTGTGTCAATCTGGCTTATATCATTGAACTTCTTTAGAAAATTCTTAAAATCAGTCATGGTGGCAGTGGGCTCTTGTTGAGAAGACTGTGAGGGCGAGGAAGTGGGGGAATGGGCAGTAATGAACTGCTGGTGAGGAGGTGAAGACATGGGTTGCTGTTGTTGTTGAGAAGATTGTTGAGGTATGGAAATAGTGACAGAGATGGATTGTGGAGAAGATTGTTGAGGTGAAGGGGAGAGTAGACCGCAGCAAGAGCAGCAGCAAAAAGAACAGAGATTTTTGGCCATCTTAACAGTGAGGAAATGAGACAGAGAAGAAGGAAAATATATAAGTGCTGCTTTCTTCCTTGATAGAGAAGATGAATCGAGCTGAACAGCTAAGAAAGGGCTTATCTCTTTGTGATTCCCCTCTTTCAGATCTGTTATTTATAAGAGGTCATTGATCATTTTCCATGAATGGTCAAAGTGGGGCAAAGATAGAATTGCACCCCAGCTGGATCCGTCTTGGTGGAAAGAACGCGGAAATTTGGCAATTCAGAGAAGACAACCTAAGAAAGTTTATGCGGTTATCCTTCAACAAACGATAGTGGCAGGCCCTTTATGTCAAGTTGATAGGCCCGCCCTCTGTCAATCAATGTATACAAACTACAGTGAAACAGGTTCCTTGTCCTGGTAAAGCAATGATCCACATAAAATGTTTTAATTATCTATAAAGTGGTTCATTTTCCAGCAATTATCAAAGTGGGAAAAAGAAGGATTGGAATTGCTGTCCAGCTGGTTCCACCATGATGTGTCTGACAAATCAAGAAAGGACAATAATCGAGTTCATGGGGCAGCCTTCTGTACCAAACTGTTCATACAGTGAAATAAAGACGCTTATTTCGGGCATCATTTAACCTAATGTCAAGTTCATGGGGCAGCCTTCTGGGCCACACTGTTCATACATGTTGTGCTGATAGTGAAATAAAGATGCATCGAGAAGATGAATCGAGCTGAACAGCTAAGAAAGGCCTTATCTCTTTGTTATTCCCCTCTTTCAGATCTGCCATTTATAAGAGGCCATTGCTCATTTTCCATGAATGGTCAAAGTGGGGCAAAGATAGAATTGCACCCAGCTGGATCCGTCTTGGTGGAAAGAGCGCGGAAATTTGGCCCGTTAGAGAAGACAACCTAAGAAAATTTATGTGGTTATCCTTCAACAGACGATAGTGGCCCGCCTTCTGTCAATCAATGTATACAAACTACAGTGAAACAGGTTCCTTGTCCGGGTAAAGCAATGATCCACATAAAATGCTTTAGTTATCTGTAAAGTGGTTCATAGTAATGCAGAAAGGACAATAATGGAAGTAGGTTAATGTCAAATTCATGGGGCAGCCTTCTGTACCACACTGTTCATACATAGTACTGATAGTGAATTAAGGATGCTTATTTCGGGCATCATTTAACCTAAGTCTTGGTCAAATCTGAAATAACGTGGTCATCAGTTTTTTCCTTGTCCGTATGGACTAGGTAAAACGAGCCAATTCTGGTGTTTTTCTCGTCATGAACTTCAAATCTAAGAGGTATAAACTGCAATCAATGAATACATGTAATTGTGAAAAGATTCCATGTTCTCACAAGACATGAATCAAAAACTACTTATGAAGTTTAGAATCTCTTGAATTGATCCAAACTACGCCTTAAAGTGGTGCTGACAATTGAATTGGTCTGAAGTTAACTCCTTTAAAAATAATTAGGAATAATTTAAATCAGGTTTAAGGAATAATTGAAAATAAAATCTGATCTAAACAATAGAAAATAAAATCCGATCTAAACAATAGATGATTTTTTGAATAAATTTGTTTATGGAAAAAATCATATACAATTCAAATTAGAAGTATTATAAATAGTTATGACAGATTGTGGGAAATTGATATTTTTAATTAGTATTTGTGGTTCGGCAATGAGTTTTTCGTTTTATTCTCAATTAGTTATTAAAAAAGAATATTTCAATCAATTACAAAGTTTTTATTTTTAAATTAAAATTATTTTTCTAAAGTATAAATGTAAAAATCTCAAATTATAAATCATCAAAAAAATTTTGTCTTTATATTGATTGGCTAATAAATAGGGGTCTTATACACATATTTTTAAGAAAGCATACTATAAATAACATTTTAATAATATATAGCACACAATGAGTATTTTTCCGATTTAAAATATAATATATTATTTTTGGTTTGGTGACAAAATCTACAAAATCTCTACTTACCTTTTCGATTGTTTAACTTTTTTTTTAATCTTTTATCCCTTCGGCTCCACTTACTCAATGTCTCATACGTACGCTTGTCTCTTTCCAAATGGAGGAGTGCTCAAGATCCCTTAATAACAAGTTGTTAGATTCTATTTAATATATTTTAAAATAATTTTTTTAATCAATGATATAGATATATTTTATTAATATAAAGTAAAAATTTACATGCTATTCAAAATATGTCACTGTTTCATTTGGCTCTTGTGCCACGAAAAACCTGCTAGACCTTTATTACTACCCCCTACATATGCTAATCTGCAAGCCCCAAATACATGATTAACCATGCTTCAATCTAACAAAATGGGTTGCACTCATATCTGGACTTGTGTACATTGTTGGAAGACTAATAAGCCCTTGCTATTATAAAAATTGGGTTAATTACATTTATGCTATGTTATTATTCTAACCAAGCTACTTTCAAAATAACTCCTAGTACTAATTTATTCCCTCCACATCTTCATCATGTCATCTCTGCTCTCGACCAAGATAAACATGTTGCCCCTCGTATCTAAGCCTTGCTTCCTAGGCTTCCTTGTCTTCACTGGATTCTCCTCTATGCCCTGGCCCTTCCCTTTTTTTTACTTCCTTCTTCTCTTCTTCTCCCTTGACTTCTCCTCTTCTTGGATACCTTTCTCTGCTCCTATCAATCTCAAAAAAGCTAGTAATTTCTCCCACCCTCCACAAGCCTCTGCAATTCTCTTCTCCTTGAGCATAGTGGTGCTCCAAACCAAAAATGGTTTAAAGTTTCTTATTCCTACCACCGCCCTCCAAGGACCATCCCATGTTAACAATGCAATCCTTGGTTTTTTCATCCTGATAATGGAGACCATACCACTAGTCCATTGTGGTTTCACACATTGCCTCATCACACCTAACATCTCCTCTTTGGAACCTAAGTGCAACGTCCAAGCAAGAAAGATAGAGAAAATGTCCAAAATTTTTTTTGGCCAAAGGTCTGTATTTAAGAAATCCTCTCCAAGCATGGTCTCCACACAATTCTAGGAATGGGGATCATCAATCTTGCATGGCCCCCTCATCCTCCTAAGACTCACACTCCCTCTAAATGCTTAAAGTTGATTAGAAAAACTCAAGGATAAATTGACCTTCATTACACCAAACTATCTTTTTCTGCAAGCTCACCTCTGTATTTCTCTTTGAACAAATGCCCTTTTCTTACCGATCTTCCCTTCTTTAAACTTCCCACATGCCAACATCCCTCGATTCTAAATCCTTCTAGTTTCTTCATATGATCTTTAATCTTCTAGCATCACCTTTGTTAAGATATCATTGGTTGAAAGTATAGATTTGTGTTGCACCATAGGATAAATGGACAGATTCGGCTAGAATAGTTCAGGGTGAATCCATGTGGCGTCTACATGGATGACCTATAGTAGTGGTGTTTCAACTGAAGCGGATTCACTCAGACTAGATATGGCTGAATCTATGTAGGTCGAAACATCATGATTATAAAAACTGGTCGCAGGCCCTTAGCCCCTCATTTGCAAATGACAAATTTGTGGAGCGGGTGAGGGACTATAGGGCATTTCAATTGAAATCAAGTAGGCTGACTTTTTATTTTAATGTTATATTAGAGTAAATGGTTTTTTTTATTGTTTGAATTATTTTCCACAATTTAATTTATCTTAATAAACACTAGGTTTATTAGCATTAGTAATAAATACATAAACACCAGTAATAATCTATCTTAGACACACAAACATAAACTGTAGACATATAAACACAAATTGTAGACACATAAACACAAACCATAGACACATAAACAAAATCCTACAACCTCCTAGATAGTTGATAAATTGGTTAGTTTGAGACCCCAAACCTTATGTGTTAGCATGATGTCTTCGTGATGATCCAAGAATATGATTGGTAGGTCCATATCAATTTCTCTCTCTAGTATTGAAGGTTTTCTATCTAATTTAAGATTGACTCATTTAGCATAGTTGACAAAATATTGACCCAATTAGTGCCAATCACATTCTTACCCTTAGGTCTTGGGACAAGTTCCCAAGTTTCAGTCTTCTCAATTTGACCTAGTTCCTCTTCCATAGCTAATTAGGTTCCTCTAGTCACAATATTTAACTTTCTACTTCAAAGCCTCAAAACACAACCCTACTCTATAATGGCACCAATAAGTGATAATATCATGCATACATAATCTGATATAATATTTTACCAAAAAGCTTTTTCGAAGGGATTAATACATTTCAAAAACACTTGGTTATATTCCTAAGATTATTTGAAGATTAAAGTTAAAATACTAATCAATGTATACTAGGTGATTTTGACTTTGAATTTATGACCACAATAAAAGTTTGAGCATGTAAACTTCATTATGTTCAAATAATCTTATTTAGTAAGTCATAGAAAAAGTGAGTAAAGACGTAGAAAAATAATCTAGTTGTCCAAAAGTACTCTTATTTGTGTACATGTCAATATTGTATTTTAAAATTTCTACTTGATTGAAAACCTAGAATAAAAATTAGGGAAAAAGTAAAAACACAAACCAGCTTTATAAATGTGCTTTGATTTTTGCAATTTGTTTAGTATAATCTTCAACTTGTCTGTTTAGCAATAAGAAAATTTGTTATAAAACTTTAAGAGATGCCATGTGAAAAGAAAATCCTTATTTCACTCCCCCTCAAGTACTTGATTTTCATTACTTTCAATAATCCCTATCTGATCTTAGCAATAATAGATTTATTATTCGAATGAACCTTTTGAATTCCCCAACCATCAAAAGCCTTGGGAGAATAGAATTATTTTCCCCAGTATAAGTTAGTAATCATGTTGTGGTTTGATTTTGTTTGGAAGTATTTATTATTTGTTCTTGTAGAATGAAATGTATTTTTTGCACTCAAATTTGCATGATTATGTTAAATGCCTTTTGATTTGGTGATGTTGTAAGACATAAGTTATTTGATGATATTGATTTTTTTACAACTAGACCACTAGTAGTTGATACCTATGAGTATGATGGATCATTACTATGTTTACAATGTTTATATAGCATTCATCTTGTTTAAAATGCTTACATGAACTTATTTTTTAATTGTATAATGTATACACACATGTAAATGCATATATATTTTCTCTAATTTCATCATGGCATCTAGTGGTTCACATCATCATTCATTAGAGAAGAGTGTCCATCCTGAGAGCTAGCAGAGCTCACATTGGTCTTCTCATAATACTCCTTGGGATAGGCAAAGAACCCATAATGAGACTATTTAGAGATTACGAGACACTCTAGATGAGCTAGAGCGTACTTTACAATATACCATTTCCCTTCCCATTAGGGAAAAGGTAACTACTATTAGAGATGAGCTACTATGTATGATTGAGGTTGTTCAATCATACAATGCATATGATCATCAGAACATTGATGCCTTCTATGTGTCTCTTTCCTATAGTGTCACTAGCACCATGAAATGGAAACAAATTGAAAGTGATGTGTCTACTACCAATGTGAAATTGGCCATGTTCTTCCACTACCAAAATATGTAGAAGATTAGATAATATCGAGTGACCAGGTGTAAAGATGTAGTTGTCGCACCATTTATATATCTTAGATGGTTGGCGGGACAACATATGTGGCCCCAAAAGGATGAGCTGCCATTATATTTTTTCAAATAATTATTTGTAGATTTTCATTTGTATTATGATGGTGATTACCCATATTTTGCCTCACATCCTAGGCAGGGTAGGGGCAGGTTTTCAGATAAGTTAGACCATGGGATGATGATGTACCACAACCCCCTAGTAAGAGGGAATGGGTGGGTCTAATTCTTTTGGTTCTTCCAAAAGGTTTGGAAACTACTAAAGATGTAGGAGATTTTGTAGTTGAGGAGAGATGACTCGACATGTATTCCAGTATTTCCACCATCGCAACTCAGGTTGACCAGGTGTCATCTGATCACATGGACAGATATATGTTGTGTTCTCATAGCACCATTTGACCTATTGATCCTTCATCACCCTATTTTTTTGTATATCTGATATAAGATACCGTCACCTATTGAGCTTGCATGATTAGCTTAGGACCATTTGCGCGACATGAGCGCATATTTAGAGAGTGATCTCCTATATGCATATCAGTCTATATCGACATTACATGGGATCTCTCCCCAAGAGATTCTAGATTTCATTAGGCATGTTCTTTTTAGACCCTCCACTCCTACCATCCATGGAGTTTGAGATGATCAACCTAGTACATCAAGACAGGGGGATATTTTGATACATCCTACAGCTCCTCCATAATAGGAATCACTGGATCCTACAACTCCACAATAACCATGAGTTGATCCTTCATATCAAACAATAGGAGTTCGGTCTAGACCTTATTCATCTCTTCTTATGGATGAGGGTATTGATCCAGAAATAGTGAAATTATACTCTTACAATTTGAGTGAGATTGGGTGTGCATTAGATGTTGTGAATAAGGTAAGAAATTAAAATTTGATCAAGATTTAATTGTATAGATACCTTGCTATAATTTTCAAATTTTGATTGTTAAATACACAAACACAAAGCATGTGTACATATTTTTTGAATTTTATATATAATACAGGGTATTATGATGGTCACAACCTATGGAGATTTCCAGGCACCTAGTGATCTTATTCATCAGGATACACATGCAAATTTATATATAAATATATGTTTTAATTATTTTCTTTTAAGTATATAAATAAATGTAAATGTGTATATTGTATGTATACTGTATGTTTTTTTAACATGAAATTTGTGTACAATGTAGCTCCCTTAAGCAAGTGGTGGATCCAATCAGGGATTAGGTCAAGGTCCAAGCTAAAGATATTTGTAGATGCTCTCTCAATATTTTAGACTTATATTATACATTCTAGACATTTCACACTTTTCTAAACATTTCTATAATTATTTTATACATTATAGATATTTCATGTGTTACATGTTTATTTCAGGCTTTTCATGCATTACATGTTTATCTCAGACGTTTCATGTGTTACATATTTATTTCAAACATTTCATGTGTTACATATTTATTTTAGACATTTCATGTGTTACATGTTTATTTCAAATATTTCATGTGTTACATACATATATTTTAGACATTTCACATGTTTGTTTGTGTGTATTTTACATTAGATTTCAGTTACATTATTTATGATTGTAAAAGTTATGCTTGTGTTTGTGTGTAGATGTATGAGATTATAAGTCAGGATTGTTTTAAATTGAATAAGTTAGGATTAATTTTAAACTTATTGATTGTTTAAATTGAATAAGTTAGGATCAAGTTTAAAATTCTTGATTGTTTTAAATTGAATAAGTTAGTGTTTAATAAGTTGTGATTGTTTATATTGAATAAGTTAGGATTGAATAAATGAGAAAGATTAAATTAAATATAATAGAATAAATCATAATGATTTCTAGAAAATTAATATTTTGATAAACTTGTGAGATCAAAAGAAAAATATAATTATTGTAAATGTCACAAAGAACAAAGTACAACATGTCTTATCAATTAAATCAACAACTTGTACTAATGACATACATACATACAAACTTTAAAAGCTCAATTTATCTAACTTATCAAGTTAAAAATAATTTATCGAGTAACTAATGTCATATAAATTAAAAACAATTTATCTAACTAATTTTACGTACATGTACATAAATATGTAAATTAAAATCAATTAATATAAGTTCTAGAGTTTCAAATAACCTATTTCATATATATTTTCCATACATGTACATAAATATGTAAGTTAAAAGCAATTAATATAAGTTCTAAAGTTAGATTAATCTAAGTTCTAAAGCAATTAATCTTACCATATAAAAAATGTGTATGTCTTAAGGGGATCCAAAGTTATAATTTCTTAAGCAAATGTGATTCTATGATGTCTTAAGGGGATGTCTTAACAGGATCTAAAGTTACGATGTCTTAAGGGGATCTAAAGTTATGATGTCTTAAGGGGATGTGATTATATGATGGCTTAAGGGGATGCAATTATAAGATGTCTTAAGGGGTTCTAACTAATGGCATCACATACATACAAATTAAAAGAAATATCTAACATTGTAACCTCTTTCATTACACCTACATTTCATACATATATGACATTATACATAAAAGCATACATGCATACATATCAAAACCAATGAGCCATCAAAATATTTATAACTAGGCAAGTGCACCAAGTTACTCATCAAAAAAGTGGCCACAATAAAAAAACAAATTCCATAACGAATGTGGGTTATTTGAATTTCAAAACATGTAGGCTTGGCAAAAATGAGCCTTTGCCAAACCTCATTAAAAGAATTAAAAAAACAAAATGTTCATAGTAACCTGCACAGGTTATGAGTGTTGGAAAGTTGACTATATTGATGTATATGACTATGATTTAGTGTTTTCATTATGGAAAAAAAGTCATATGATACTATGGAGTCAGCGCAAGCAATTAGAACATTAGAATCTGGCTAAGTATGGAAGATTGGACAGTTAGCAGAGCACTAGGTCAAAAGAGCATCAGTGCACGTGCGTATGACGGAGTTATGGCATGCGCCCTTGGAAATAAATTGGTCAGTATGTAGTCATGCTAAGTCTAAGAGCGCATGATCAAATGACTCAGTATGATGAAGATACAACTAGTTGAAGAGCCACAGACAGTGAGCGGCATAACAGAACAGAGTATAGGGCTTACTGTTTGTATTTTGATTAGCACTTGTAATATTGTTTTGTAAAGGCTATGCACCTATTGTATTTAGGTCATAGACATGTTAATATGATTACATGTAAACACACTTGAGCCAATTCAATTGGAAGCATTGTATGTAATTAGTTTTAGGCCGACTTGATGAAGAGTTTTGTATGCGCATATAAATAAGAGATGTGCCCTTTTAATTATGTATGGCATGAGATATAGAGATTGGTAGAAGTAGAGAAAAGTATGTGAAGAGAATTTAAGATGTTATAATGCTTTACAAGAGGCTAAAGCATTAGCGCACAAAAGGAACTGATCAGACAAGCAGTGTCACAACAGCAATTCACCTTGCAGATATAGTGTGTATTTGAGATCTAGAAGGTTGTAGCCTTCACCACTTGAGCAGTGGCTCTAGGATAGTGTGTCCCCACCCCTAATAGGGTTATTGTAAAAGACTCCTAACAAGGTCCAACCTTTGACTAGGCCTCTGTACTAAAATCATTGTAAAGAACAACTCCTAACAGGGTTGCATGATCTTCTAATAGGGATCACAAAACACTAGTACAATTCTTAGTGGGTGTCAATTCACACTGGAGTTTTTACCTATTTGGGTTTCCCCATAATCATATTGTGTGTTATGTGTTATGGTTTCTTATCTTACTTGCATTAATATTCAGTTCATTACTTAAGCAATACAGTTAAGATTCAAGAGTTCACTTTAAGTAATAATATATAGAACATGAATTCAACCCCCCCTCCCCCTGTCAGTGTTCCCATTCCTAAAAATTGGTATCAAAGCTTTGGTCCTTTTAAGACAAGTTTAACCACTTGAGGAGATCATGGGTTCAGAAGAAGTAAAACATTTAAAGAAGAATCTTGAAGCAACTCTTGAAGACCTTGACAGATCTAAGAAAGAAATTGAAGAACTGAAAGCCAATGTTAGTGGTTCTCAAGTAATCATCAAGAAATTAAGGAAGGAATTAAAATATTGTTCTACAAGTGACTTATGGATAATGATCAAAAATCTGAGAGAAGAAAACACATCTTTGAAGGATCAGATTGAAGAATTAGATGAAAAGCTACTTAACAATCAAGAAGTCTATGAAGAATAGATCAAAGAAAAAAAGTAGTTGGATGAAGAACTAAGGCAAGAAAACATGAAAATCTTGGAGTTGGAAAACATCAAGAAAAAGATAGAATCTGAATTGACTGAAGAAAAGAATCATATTGACAAGTTACACACAAGCAAGGATCTAATAGAGTCACAGTTGTATGCTTGGAAGCTAAAAGGACATACCACTGGTGTTGGATTCAATGAAGCCCAAGTTCAAATTGATGTTATGTGAGATAGAATGAAATGTCCTGAAGAACCTAAGAAGATTGAAGATTGTACTAAAGCTAAAGATGAGTTAAAGTCAGTAAACAAAAATTGTTATGCCTATAACAAGCATGGACATATAGCAAGAGATTGTAAAGAGGTAAGACCTTTTAATGGTTACTGTTATTCATGCAATAAGTTTGGTCATAGAGCTATGAATTGTAGATCAAGTCAAAGAAATTAGAATCAACAAAGTCAGAGAAATCATCCTCAGCATAATGTTAGAAGTCCTCAAAACATTACATTTTAGATATGTAACTATAATGGTCATTCAGCTAGACAGTGCAAAATGGTAACCCACATCAATGCACTAAAGAATATAAGGCCTCCAGTCATTTGTCACTCATGCAACAAGGCTGGACATATCTCTAGGCTCCACAAAATGAGAGTGCAGATACAAGAAAGCCCTAAAAAGATAGAAAGATCAATTTTTGAAGAAGCAGGAGAAGTTAAATTTGTGCAAGCTACAGAAGATGCGAGCTTGATTTGGAAGGAAGAAAAGAAGGAAAATATTGATGAAATAGTTGAGGATGCAGCTGCAATGGATGTACCTCCTATTTATGGTTAAATGACCTTCATGGTCATAGGGGGAGCTAGATTAGCTGACCCTTGCACGGCTAGTATACTCACCCTCAAAGCATGCACCTTGGACTACAATCATTTGGAGACTATGTGATGTAGTATGCAAGAGCGCACTGCCTAATTGTTAGCAGAGATTAAGAATAAAATTTCCTGTCACATTCTGCGTTTACGTAGCAAGCATTAATGGCGGAAAAGTTACTTTATAGCCATCAAAGTTTCATTATTCACACATTGCATTCTAAGTTGAGTGTTTGGAAAGCACTAAAGATCAAGCAGTTGAGTGAAGAAGTGTTGTTGTTGAATTAATCAACAAAGAAGGAAAATAGTTTTTTGTGAAGCCCTAAATTGACGCGATGTCTCAAAAACCCTTGAAAACCATTTAGAAGCATTTAATCAAGTAAGTCATGACTACATCAGTTGTATTTGATGTTGCTAAAAGAAAGAGATTTTTTTTAAGAAGCATACATTCAAGTCCACCCTATGACCTAGAAGGAGCATTTTCAAGAACCCCTATGGGTGTCATGCATGTAGAGGATATACGCACTTACATCTATTGTAAGAAAGAGCCAGTTGGTTTGGACAGGATTAGGTCGCACCTAGAAATAATGATGAATCCAGACAAAAAATTCACTATCGAGTTTGTGCACCTTGAGACTCATCCCATCATTGAATATGCTACTGCATATGAGTTTTATGAATCAGAGTGGATTAAGATTCTGTTAAGTAGGATTCATGATGACCTATTCTAGATAGGAGAAGTCCCTATAAGAATAACCATTGATCTCATTCATGAGATGATAGGACTCTCAAAGTCAAGCATCGTTCTTCCAGTTGGAAAAGATGTCAGGAAACTACTATAACATGCATGTAAATCCCATAGTGATAGGTGCGGCATGACCATTGAGTCGATTCAGGAGAAAGACATCAAATTGATGTCTATGATACTTGGGTATAGGTTTCAACATACAAACAGGGTTAGTAGTGTGTCCCCGGCTACTATTCTAGCAGTTGTCAGATTGGTAAGAGAGAATGGAGAATTCAATTTGTGTGAGATCTTGCGTGCACAATTGATAGATAATATAAGGGCAATTAAGCATGATAAGAGTAAGATTTTCTGATTTGGATCACTTATCTTATATATGCACTTCCACATAATCAGTAAAGTATCAAACTTGTATCTTGACAAGAGTCTTCCTACTATGCCACAAATCTCATTCAAGGCATCTGCTAAAAGCACCTTGAAGGATTACATAGAGTTAGAACTCAAAACATTTAGGATAAAAATGCAGATGAGGTATAGGATTCCTGAAAGTATAGTTGAGAAGTACAAAGATAGTATATGTTTCATGGTCAAGACAGACACCACTTGTATGGAAGCAGTGGAACCAAGGACCAAATGGATTCATCCACTTGGGTATGAAGTAGAGGAACACATCTTAGAGGCATATGCACAAGTCCTCCTCACAGTGCCAAAGGATCCCAATGAACCTAGATGGGGTACCTATGAAGAAAAGACAAGGGAAGTTGATGCAGTTCTTAACAGTGTTGTGACCAAGAGGAAAACTTCCAAAATTAACTCAAAAATATTGAAGATTCATGGTGTGACACAAGCTGGTCTAGATAAGGCAAGGGAAGCCAATATTTCAATGCAACTTGAGAGTGCACCCACTGGTGAAACAAAAGATAAGAAATCAGATGATCCTAAGGAAAAGAAGAGCATAACTACTAAGAGCACCCTTGCACCCTCAGATACAGTTGATGTAGATTCCACATCACCTCTTGAGTATAAAAAGATGCCAAAGAGGAAGAAAGAAACTAGCGCAAGCCATCCATCCTTTAGGACAACTAGAATTATAAGAAAGAACACCCAAGCTCCTCCCAAGGTAGGTTTCAAACCTAGTCTTCAAGTATTGAAAGCCAAAATTGTTGATGAAGGAAGAATTGATCAGATTAAGAAATTCTATGATATGTATAATAAGATTGATAAGTTAGAGATCCATGGAATGATAATCAAGTATATGATTAAGTTAAAGAAGATGGTCTTGGAACTTAAGACAGTTATTCCAGACAATGTATGGAATATTCTAGAATTCTTAAAGAGATGGGCTATTGAGGAAGATCTCAGAATAAGGGAAAATATTTTAGATGAAAGCCTCCCTATATGCTCATTAGAAGAGAAAACACTATTGTTAGATTTGGTGAAGCCGCACCTAAGAACAAAACTGAGAACTCTACAGATAATGGATAAGGACTATGAGTTGGTAGCCAAAGAGACTGAGAAAGCATTTGAGAAAGTGTTCTTAAACATGCCCATGTATCCACCTACTGTGCCCAGAAATCAAGTGCCCTCTAAGTAATCCAAGGAGTCAGAGATAAAAAATGCACTAGTAACAGGTCTGCAGGACTCAATAACCTTAGTGATAGTGTCTACAGATGAGATAAAGTCTGCATCCATACCCGGAGCACAAGAAGATAACACAATAATGATTAACAATGTGGAAATATCAATGGTGGCCACTGACAAAGACTTGGAAAAATTTGAGGAAGCCTTTGTGAGTACACAAGAGGTTGAAATACTATGTGGTGATAATTCACCTAAGCAGCAAGAAGAAGTGTTGATTGAGGATCTAATAGGTAAAGAAGAGGAAAAAGAAGAAGAAGAGGAGAAAGAAAAAGAACCAACAGATAAACCCTTTGTTGAAATGCCAATAAGGATAAAGAAAAAAGTGATGGATAGCACACCTATCACTCCTATGCCATCAGCATCATTGTTGTCAAGTTTGACCCCTGAGACTACAAGCTTGGATTCATGGGGAGAAGAAGACCTGATCAAGATCAGTGTCCTTGCAATGGAGAAGGCTAAGGAGAAACAAGTGATGAGAAACCATCTATTTGTTGAATCAGCCAATAGCATGAACAGACTACTACCAGAAGAGAAGAAGGTAACAAAGGTACATTTTGTGGATGATGTCAGTAGCATTCTGACAAGCTTCAAAGAAAATTTTTCTAGCCTAGAAGAATCAACAACCAAAGTAGTAAAAAGAAAGTATCTAAAAAAGAGGCTGAATGAGCTAATAAGTAACTTCACACTTGATCTTAGCTCTCTTAAGGTTGTTCAAGCTTCACTGAAGGAGATTGTAGGTAAAGGAAGAAAAATCATAGGTGATTGCATGAATCAAGACAAGCTAACTACAAACCTTTACAAGAAGATTCAAGAAGCAGAAGTAATGATAGACAAAGTAAGGAAATAAGTAGAAGATCCCTCCATAGATATAAAAATGTGCAATAATGTATACCAAGGACAAGTGGAAAAAATAGAGAAGGCAGAAAAGGAAATGTCCAAAATAAGGGCAAGGAAAACACAACTAAGAAATGCTCTTGCACCCTCACTAGATGTGCTAAATCAAAACATCAAGGAGATTGATGTCATGCTATGGTGACATATGATCAAGGTCTAAGTATAGATTTGAAGAAGATGGAGAAATTAACATATGCGTTGTGCACCCATCTACAAATTGTAAATGCACTGAAATTATTTTGGCAGCAAGAGATCCACAACTTAAAGATAGCATATCTGAATGTATCACATTGTAAGTACTTGAGGATATATTTTTTGAGCACCTTTGTCATTAATGTCAAAGGGGGAGTATAGAATATAGAAGAGAGAATAAGGAGTCTTGTATATGATGTAAAAGGGGAGTATAGTACATAGTAGAAGGGGATATATAAGTTAGAATATATGATAGAAAATTTTGTATAAAGATACAGTTAGTAACATGGCCATATTCCTTTGTTGCCATTAATGAAAAAGGGGGAGATTGTTGGAAATTTGACTATACTGATGTATATGACTATTATTTAGTGTTTTCATTATGGAAAAAAAGTCATATGATACTATGGAGTCAGCGCAAGCAGTTAGAACATCAGAATTTGGCTAAGTATGGAAGATTGGACAAATAGCAGAGCACCAGGTGAATAGAGCATTAGTGCACATGCGTATGACTGAGTTATGGCATGCACCCTTGGAAATAAGTTGGTTAGTATGTATTCATGCTGATTCTAAGATTGCATGATCAGATGAGTTAGTATGATGAAGATACAGCTAGTTGAAGAGTCATAGACAGTGAGCGGCAGAACAGAACAAAGTATAGGGTCGACTGTTTGTATTTTGATTAGCGCTTGTAATATTGTTTTGTAAAGGCTATGTGCCTATTGTATTTAGGTCATAGACATGTTAATATGATTATATGTAAACACACTTGATCCAATTCAATTGGAAGCGTTGTATGTAATTATTTTTAGGCTAACTTGATGAAGAGTTTTGTATGCGCATATAAATAAGAGATGTGCCCTTGTAATTATGTATGGCATGAGATATAGAGATCAGTAAAAGTAGAGCAGAGTATGAACAGAGAAGTTAATATGTTATAGTGCTTTACAAGAGTCTAAAGCATCAGCGCACAAAATGAACTGATCAAACAAGCAGTGTCACAACAGCAGTTCACCTTGCAGATATAGTGTGTATCTGAGATCCAGAAGGTTGTATCCTTCACCACTTGAGCAGTGAACTCTAGGAAAGTGTGTCCCCACCCCTAATAGGTTTATTGTAAAAGACTCCTAACAGAGTCCAACCTTTGACCAGGTCTCTTTACTAAAAGCATTGTAAAGAACAACTCCTAATAGGGTTGCATGATCTTCTAACAAGGATCACAAAACACTAGTATAGTTCTTAGTGAGTGTCAATTCCCACTAGGGTTTTTACCTATTTGGGTTTCCCCATAATCATATTGTGTGTTATGTGTTACGGTTTCTTATCTTACTTGCATTAATATTCAGTTTAGTACTTAAGCAATAAAGTTAAGATTCAAGAGTTTAGAAAAAGCAATAATATATAGAACACTGATTCACCCCACCCCCCCTAGTGTTCCCATTCCTAATAATGAGGAACATATAGTTTTTTAAAAATCCACAAACAAAAGCATTTTGCAATGCCAAATATGGTGGAAAAACAATTTTTTGGTGTGGAAAAGAGTAAACCCTGAGCGTGTTCCTTTTCCATTTGGGATTTTCTAGCATTTAGATCAATTTGCAACCATGTCACGTCGTCGAACAGGTAAGAATTTGTTTTTTTTAGAATTTTTGTTTCAATTTGAATTGAAGTAGATTTTGTTTAATTAATTTAAGTTTTTTCTTTTATTAATTTGATGTCAGATTCTAAAAACAATCCCCAACCACAAAACAGACATCAAAGACCTCTTTGTGCACAACCAACACAAGAAAACCCTTAAAATATTACACAAGAGAAACAAGAAAACCATCAAGATGCTACTCCACAACCACAAAACCCTCAAATTGTTTCTCTTGAACAACCACCACCAGCCTAAAACCCTCCATGTCCTCTAGTAGATCATGTACATGCCATACAGGATGATCTTATCAATTGCCTGACACAAATTATTGCCCAAATTTCAATATTAGTGAATAGGTCAAGGCCCTCTACTCAAGAGCACCACTCATCCTTCATGACAGTCCTAGAAACAATGGCCAATTCTACAAATGAGGTATCTAGATAGGTTATAAAAAGGGATAAATGTCATGCATTTTATATGGATGGATTGTCATATGATGAGATGAAAAGAAATGGGATACATAAAGATGGCATATATGCTCTTTTCATTGATTCTAGCACTAGCAACAACCTACTTATTGATACAAATTAGTTTCATATACATTGGTGTGTTCCTGCTATGATGAAAGAAGTTGTTTAGGATAGCTGGTATATGGTCTTTAACTAACCAGCTTGCAATAATTGAGAGGTGCCTCTATATTTTTAAGAAAGTTGTATTGTGAGTTTATCCTTAACTTGAAGCCTAATTAATTTGACATCTAGAAGTTTCACGATAGAGGGAGACGCTTTGTGTAGGATAGACCTGGGGCTCATAGGGTGGTAGAACCATAGCATAGGAAGAATGTAGCTAAAAAATCTATGGTTCACATCATGGTCCCAGTAGCCCTAAAAGAGCTTATGGAGTTACAGACTCTTCAAGTAGATACATCATTGACTAATTTCATTGTTCAGCATAGCACATAGTTAGTCAGATCAGATGATGGATCAACACCTATGCCTCTTCCATCACCATCAAATGAACCATTTGGCTCAGCCCAAATCATTGAGCATATGTTCCCACCTTCCAAAGTATATGTGTTGGGGTGGATACTGACATGAATGAGGATGGTTCAACATCCCATTTGTGTTCACCTTGCAGGATTAGATGCCATTATTTTACTGTGGAGGATGTGGCCCTCACTGTTGACCTAGTGATTTTGAAGAGAAGACACAGGTGTGTTTATTTGTATTTTGACATGTTATTAATTAATCACCTAAATCTTATAAAAGTAAACAAATTTTATTTATAAAATAATTTAAATTGATACATGAATAATATGCACTGCAAGGTGTAGCAGGTGGTAGGAACACACCATGGAGTGTTTGTTCGACTTCACATGCATGGGTAGCATCAACACCTGAGGTAAATATTTTTAAATATTGTTAAAAATAGAATAATACAGTGGTTTGAAAATATATTTTGTTAATATGTAAAGACATTTAGTGTTTTATAGGGCTTGTTAAGGGCTCAAATGTCACTCTATTGGCCATTGAATTTGGCCTACAAATCTTTGCAATATCATATTTAACACATCTCTTATTTAGAATTTTAATTGAGCCTATGTAGTATCATGTTTGTTTCTCTTATGTTAATTTTTTTTCTATTGGGTTACCCCACTTGGCTTGAGGACATCTTGTGTGTGAAAGGCATCTTTCAGGACATCGAGATAGAAAAAGATATCCTTGGGGATATGAAAATGACAAAAGGTAATTCAATTCAATTTAAGTTTTTTGTTTAAATTTGTTATGATTAAACGTGTACATGTAGATATTGATGAATGCACCTGATTTATTTATTATATATACAGAAACAATTGGGGTTCACAGAATTAATGAATGCACGTGATGTCATTGTGGTTCAAGAGAGGGAAGAGGTAACATTTTCATATTCACTTTCGATTGCATTCCTGTTTGTTTGAAATCTCTAAATCATTCCTCTATCACTATGAAATATGTTATGATTTTTCATACAAGAAATGGCCATAGCTACCTCATCAGTGACAATGTCTCCTAAGAGTACACGAGAACCATCTGAGGATCTGATGTGCATTTATTCTATATATGTCAAACATATGTATTTAGATATGAGTACATGCATTTTTAGTTTTTTAGTGTTTGTCAACAACTTTGGGTTATTAATAATTATATTTTACCTATTACATCTCCCTTCATGACTTCTCATAGATCCTTTACCTTTCCATTTCTTTAGGAGTCTCGATCATTGAAGAAGAGGTCCATGACAATAGAGAAAAGAGGTATGTTTGTCTTCTTAGTTGAAATCCTCTTGTAAACTCCTTTTGGATTGCTTTCTTGTTTGTTACAAATCCCTAATTTCTCCCTTTATGACTATAACATCTTTTATCACTTACCATACAAGAAAAGATCATAACGAATTCATCGATGGTTGTGCCTCTTCTGAGCATAGGAGATCCATCTGAGGATCTGGTATGCATTTGTTTTTTAGTCCATGCATTTTTACTTTTTTAGTGTTTCTTGACATATGTTATTAACTTTTATTAATCATGTTTTACCTATTACAACCCCTTTTAGAACTTCCCACAGATCCTCTACCTTTCCATTTTGTTAGGAATCATGTTCACCCACAAAATGGCCCATCACCTTTACTACACATCCCAAGTGTAGAAGAAAGAGATGAGGTAATCAACAATTCAACTACCAATAAATTACAATCTAGTATTTAGTTATTTTGATGTTATTTTGAGAAAAGATTATTTATTCAACATTTGTATTATTCTTGTGTAGACACCTAGAGAGTCGCGTACTACTTAGAAGAGGCTTGATTTTGATGATCCAGCACAGTCATAGATATCAATAGAGACATACAAATCTATTTGTGGTCATTAAAGGACCATTTTTTGTATATATTTGATATTTGTATTATATCTATCGACCTTGACATGGCACATGCCATTCTATTACTGATTTGGCATCTGTGCCATTTTTTGATATGTACATGATTATTGTTCATTTTGATATATATATATATATATATATTGAAATGTGATCAAACTTATTCATTGTGTGTATGTCTTGATACTTTGAAACATACATATTTACAATTTAAATGTGATCCAACTTGTTCATTTTGTGTATGTCTTGATACTTTGAAACATACATACTTATAATTTAAAAGTGAGCCAATCTTCTCATTACATGCAACTCATATGGTATATACTTTTAAATGATTATTTAATATAATAGAATTCAAACATGTTTAATATTAGAATCATATTTTTGTAACATGCATTGGGAATTATAGGTTAATGTAGGCCTCTATAAAACAATCATGTAGCACCTGAAGGTTTTTTGATACCTTGCATGAGCTCCGAGATATTTCCCTTAAAAGATAGATGCCCAATGGTTCTTAGTGCACCTTAGAGACACTTTAGTACGGCATGGTCACGAAAATTTGAATGACTCTATTGGAAAAACAATTTTGTTACTAATGTTTACCTAGCCAACCGGAGCCAATGGAATAGATGGTTCAAGGCCACAATGAATGGTTTGAAAGATACACATTGTTTCTCATTTCAACTGAACCACATTATAAGGTTTGACATAAACCAATATTCTTTTTCCAAATTAAAATGAAGATGAATCTCCCAAAATTGAGATACATTATTTTAGGCATCTATAACATGTTCCTTTAACACCTGATGGTTTATTGATATTGTTGGATATTTTCTTAATTTTCTAAGGTGTGTGTCAAAATTTTGGGTTAAATCTCCTTCCAGGTGTTTTGATTGGTCTAGGGTTTGGAAAATTCACAGGAAATTATCATAGCCGAGTTCAAAAAATCCTTACCCTAGGTCTTGTCTTTGAAGAATTTTGAATTCATGTCAAAAACCCTAAAATGTTTGCCATTTTCAAATAAACCCTAAGTCATTCTCCTCATTTCTTTTCGAACGTTACTTTTTAAGTCACTTAAGTTCATTAAAGAGCACATGCATTTATTTTTCACGCGAGGGTTATATCTTTTCCTAAGTCTAGAACCCCGGTGATATAAATAACATATCCTATGTCCTAATTACCTTGTATTCTAATGTTTCGAGTTTCATTCAACTGTGAATCTTTAAAGGAGATCTAACGGTGGTCGCGTGTTCGCATGGAATATTTCCAAGCCATGCGAACATGAGAAATAACTGTTGATTTTATAATGAAGCTTGATGCGAAAACAAGGTGGAACCACTGACAAGTATTTCACAAGTGGCAACCTTTTATTTGTAAAGGACAGTGGGGCCGGTGACAGAGGAATCTCCAAAGTTTGAAAAGCAATAAGGGGAAGATCGGACGGCTATCATATAATCACATGGGATCTTAGAAGCCTATGCGATCATGCGACAAGCCGTTGATCTTGCATTAAACCAAGTGCAATTCTCAGGTGAAACTTTTGACAGATGTACATGAATAATGTTTTCTCATTGGCTAGTATCAGCAGACACCAGTGCTCGGAAAGAAAGAAAGTACCTGACAATTTTCCAGGTGTTGCAAGCATGGATTTTCTTTATTAACAAAGGTGAGGTGGGAGCGATTTGAAGGAAGACAATGACGGTGATAAATGCTAACAGGTTTTCCCATGTTCACATAAGCTTCTTTTAAGCTATGCAATCATGCGAATAACATTTTGTCTTAACGGTGGAAGTTATAAGAGACCGCCAAAAATAGAGAGGTAACATGACGGTTAGTCGCATGTTCGCATGAGTGATTTTCACACCATGCGATCATGTGACAAGGTGACATGTGGCATTCCTGTGAGGTGGCGATCTGGTTCAGTTTGGTTTCCCAGGTGGATATGTGAGCCAACTAAATAGCTCCAAGTGGCAAAGGTCAAATGTGGCGTCCAACTAGATGGTGAGGTGGCAGGTGAGGTGCGCGCCAGCTGGATGCAGGCCCGATTAAATCAAATTTTGCAAAGCGACAGAGAGGAGGTTGTAGAGGATGACACATGTCATGCGCTCGTGAATTTTCCAGAAGTTTGAGCGGTCAAAGAAAGTAATCAGCGATTCAGAGGTAGCAGTCAGATAACCACGATCGCTGATTCGCTAAATGCTAGTGGTTAAGCCCAGATGATTCCGCAATCCAGAGACAGTGCATTCGCGTGGTCGCTAGAAAACTAGCAGTTAAAGGAATTCATTAAGCGATTCAAACATACAGCAGTCGTGTGTTTGCGAAATACCTGACGGTTAGTGGTAAGTATTTAGCGAATTAGAGAATGAAGTCTTTGCATTCGCTTGTTCGCGAAATTAAACCTATGGTTTGCAAAATGATTAAGCGAATTGGCGACCCAATGATATTGTGACATGTGGCGCATGCTCATGAATTCATTGGATGAATTAGATAGTTAATGAATTATTCTAAGAATTGGAGATAAAGCTTGTTCGCCAGTTCTCCCAATCCTGGCGGTCATGTTTCTAGCATTCAGAGAACTAGAGAGTATGCATTCGCCAGTTCTCCAAGTCTGTGGTAGTTAGTGGAAAACACTTAGAGAATTGGAGAGTAGCCAGTCGTGAGTTCTCCTAATACTGACGGTTAATTTGAAATTATTTGGAGATTGGGAGAATGCGTGTGTTCGCAGATTCTCCAAATGAGGGTGGTCAAGCCTATGGTTAGATCCGAGTAACCAGTAGCATGAGGACACTTGGCAGAATCTGGTGGTTTCTGTGGCAAAGAATGTAAAAATGATATATTTAAATTACAGACTTGAAAGATTTCAAAGATTGATATAGTTGAAACATTTGGAAAATTTGCACAAATTCAAATGATTAAGCCTGTTCACCAAAAAATGTCTCAGAAACTCATTTTTTGCCCGAAGTATCAAGTATTATATACTGCCGGAAAGGTCTCGACGAGATTCCATTTTTGGGATCAATTTTAGTGCAGGTCTAACTAGTTTTGAGATATTTGCAGTTGAACGAAACAGGGGTCAAGGGATTTTTATGAGATATCTTGTTTGTTGCAATCCGGTGACTCATGTTGGGGTAGGTGAACAGCTATTTTTAGTGGATGAGGGTAGATCATATTTGTTGTTCCAGACATGGTGATTCATTTAGTGAGTAGTTCAGAGTCCGACAAGTGTCAAGTTGAGATGGCTTGCTAGCATTTTTCCCTTTCTCTTCATATAGTCCTTTCTTTTCTTTGTAAAGGGTCTGATTTTGAGAAGAACTCTGGTTTAGGTTCCAGATTCTGGGTAAACATCCATTGAATGGTTCCAGGTCTGTGGTGATTCCAGCAGGGGGTTCTCCAAGAAAAGGCTCCAAATGAAATTCCATTTTGGTTCATGATTGTCTAGCATAATGGTCAACGTTCTTCATTTTCTGTCATAGTTTTAATGCAAGTATTTGTAAATTTGATTGCAAATTGAAGTACATGTAAGGCATGTATGGTTTTCACAGAATTGTCTTCATTGTATTGAGTTTCAATTTTAGTATAAATTCAGTGTTCAAGGGATATTGAGTGTGTCTTCTCCAAGGGAGAATGTATCTGTTTGTATTTGGATATCCTTCAAGGAAGGATTGTAAATCCTTAAATGCAGATTGGAAATTAATCAGTACTTTGAATTTGTATGATTCTTCATATTGAGTGATAGAAATGTGTTAATGTAAGGCATTAATGCAAGGATATTAATCAATGAAACATGGTTTGTAGTTTGGGTTTATATTTATTGGTTTTGACTCCATGCCTGGATTGAAGGCACTAATCTTTACTGTTAGAAGTCATTTTCCAAGTAAGCATCAATTTAATCAATCAACTTTCCCTTTTTGTTGATGAGTTTGAAAGATAGATTGAGCTTGTGGGTAGGCTTCCCATAACAGAGATTCATCTCAATTATGAATCCTGTTGCAGGACATATTTATTCTATTTAATCCATTAGTGAATCTTCTTATTAGGTGTTTGTATTAGTTCATATCAGTTTGCATAAGCAGAGAAGTAAGGTACACCCGCTTGGGTTTGTGGAGCCCAAAGTGAAGACGGATTCCATCCTTGTCAATTAGCATTTCTCTTGCCAAGAAAAGAGCATCAAAAGGGAGAGATCGGGTTATGGTCTAGTTATTTACCCGTGCAAGCAAAATAGCTAACAGATACCTCACACAAGGTCTGAGATATGGGCCTTTAAATATTGTTTCCCAATGATGCTTAGTGCACCTTAGGGACACTTTGGTCTGACATGGTTGCAAATGTTTGTACAACTTCGTGGGTGAAACAAGGTTGTCAATGGAGTTTACCTGGCCAACTAGAGCTAATGGCATAGATGGTTTGATGCTACAATCAATGGTTTGAAAGATATGTAGTGTTTCTCATTTAAATGAGCCACATTGCAAGTTTTGACATAAACCAAGATTGCTTTTCCAAATTAAAATGAATTTCAATCTCCCAAAATTGAGATACATTATTGTAGGCCTCTATAATACAATCCTTTAACACTTGACAATTTGTTGATACCTCACATGAGCTCTGAGATATGGGCCTCAAAAGATCGCTTCCCAATAGTTCTTAGTGCACCTTAGGGACACTTTGGTTCATCATGATCTTGAATGTTCGAGAAACTCCATGGGTGAAATGTGGTTGTCATTGGCATTTACCTAGCCAAATGGAGCTAATAGCGTAAATAGTTTAAGGCCATGATGAATGGTTTGAAAGATACGCAGTGTTTCTCATTTCAACTAAGTCACATTGCAAGTTTTGACATAAACCAAGATTGAGTTTTCAAATTAAAATAAAGTTGAATCTCTCTGAAACTAAGACACATTCTTGTAGGCCTCTATAACATGGTCCTTTAGCACCTAACAGTTCATTGATAGCTCACATGAGCTTTGAGATATGGGCATCAAAAGATCACTACCTAATGGTTCTTAGTGCACCTTAGGGACACTTCAGTATGACATGGTCATGAATGTTTGAGTGACTTTGTGGTAAAAATGAGGTTGTCACTAGCATTTACCCAGCTAATTAGAGTTGATTGCACAAATGGTTTGAGGCTACGATGAACTATTTGAAAGATACACAGTGTTTCTCATTTCAACTGAGCCACATTGCAATTTTTGACATAAACCAAGATTGTGTTTCCAAATTAAAATGAAATTTAGTCTCCAAAACTAATATATTTAATTGTAGGCCTCTGTAACATGGTCTTGTAACACCTGATGGTTCATTAATACCTCACATGAGCTCTAAGATATGGGCCATGAAATATCATTTCCCAATGGTGCTTAGTGCACCTTAGGGACACTTCAGCTTAGCATGGTCATGAATTTATGAGTGACTCCATGGGTGAAAAAAAGGTTGTTCCTAGGGTTTACTCATCCAACTAGAACTAATGGTGTAGACGGTTTGAGACCACGATAAATGGTTTGAAAGATACCCAATGTTGCAACTTGCAAGTAAGGCATGTTGCAAGTTTTGGCCAATTAGCATATATGTTGTTTATGAGGATAATCTAATTTTTTCACATTATGGATTATTTTTGAGGGGTTAGACATGTTGATTGACTTTATTGGGCATGGCGTCGACATACCCTACTAGTAGTGTCCCTTAGGTGTGCTAAGTGCACAAAAGTGACAAACTATGTCTGGTATTTCTCTCAATCCAAGGAACCTTTGTATGATATTTTTAAAGCTATTAGATCATGAGAGGTCCCTCTACAATAGTCTATCTCATATTTTCAAGGCTCCAAGTGGTTTTTTTAGGGTGGTAATTTTTCTGTTGATGTGAAAACTGTCAAAGACATTCAATAAAAACATGCAAGGTAGCCCAAATCTCTATGTGTTCTTCATGGGAACTAACTGCCACCACCAACATGTTTGGTTGTGTGGGTATACCCAAGGTATGGTCCATTTTTGGCTCCCCGCTTGTCGAAATGCTCGCCAACATACCTTGTCGATAGTGTCCCTTAGGAGTGCCAAGTGGGCAAAAGTGACAAACTTTGCCAGGGTTTTTCTCTCAATTTGGGGAAATTGTGTATGATCTTTTTGAAGATTCAGGATCTTGAGAGACCCCTCTAAAAATTTCTCTCTCATATTTTGAAGACTCCAAATGGTTTTTTAAGGGAAGCAACTTTTCTATTGAAGCAAAAATCATTAGATGCATTCAATTGAAAGGTGCAAGGTAGCCCAAATCTCTGTACATTCTTTGTGGGCATAAACCACCACTACCAGTATGTCTAGTTAGGCAGGTATACCCAAGCCATGGTCCATTTTTGGCTTCCAACTTGTCAGAACAATCACCAACATACCCTACCAACAGTGTCCCTTAGGTGCGCTAAGTGCACAAAAGTGACGAACTTTGTCAGAGTATTCCTCTCAATATGAGGCACCTTTGTATGATTCGTCCGAATTTGTATGGTCTTGAAAGGCCCCTCTATAATATTCTATTTCATATTTTCAAGACTCTGAGTTTTTTTTAGGGTAGCGATTTTTTTGTTAATGCAAAAACTATCAAAGGCATTAAACAAAAAGGTGCAAGGTACCCCAAATCTTTGTGCATTTTTCATGGACATGAAATATCACCACCAACACATCGATTTGGGTAGGTATACCCAAGGCATGGTCCATTTTTGTCACCCCACTCATCAAAACACTCATTGACATACCCTACCGATAGTGTCCCTTAAGTCTAAACAAGAGGGGTTTTGTGAGCTCACCCATACAATCTTCTCTAATGTTGATCAATCACTCAAACACCTTGCATATAACTTGCACACATCATCCAAACACTGATATGATAAATAGTAACCATCTACTGGAAGCTCAAGTAGTGATAGAAGCTCTTTAGTGCTCTCCATTGCCACCTTTGGAAAGGAAGTCTCGCTCCTCATTTTACAACAAAGGGAATCCATCTATAGTCCAATGTTTTGATTCAGCTGACAAGTGGAGAGTTTCTCAAGGTGCAAGGAATATTCTTGATGAACATGGGATTGCAACTACATCTATTCAATATAAGAAGGAAGATATAGAAAACCTAGGATTGTTGAACATGGGATTGCAACTACATCTATTCAATATATCATGGGAGCCTATGTCAAATGATGATGATGATGATGATGATGATGATGATGAGTTACCATCTACTAGTAGCTCAAGTAGTGACAAAATCTCTTCAATGCTCTTCATTGCCACCTTTGGAAAGGGAGTCTTACTCCTCACTTTACAACAAAGGGTAGCCATATATAGTCCAAGATTTTAATTTAAATAACATTAACATGAATAATGAAATATGACTTCAAAGATTCATAATTAATAGTTTTTACACTTTATTACATCATGAATGGTATGATACAAAATCCATACATGTAATAATATAAAATTAAATATGTATTTATAATAAAATGGTACACATTAGGATATACAAATGTAACGATAAAAAGTTCAATGTATATTTATAATCAAATGGTACATAGTACAATATATAGAATATGTCCTCTCAGTATTTGCAAATCAGCCCCATGGCCACTTTTATATACACTTTATTACATCATGAATGGTATGATACAAAATCCATACATGTAATAATATAAAATTCAATATGTATTTATAAGAAAATGGTACACATTAGGATATACAAATGTAACGATAAAAAATTCAATGCATATTTATAATCAAATGGTACATAGTACGATATATAGAATTTTTCCTCTCAGTATTTGCAAATCAGCCCCATGGCCACTTTTATATACAAAATTTGGCATCTAATATTGATGAAGGGTTCTCCCCTTAATACCACAAACACATAATAGAAATACAAAAACAACAACAATAATATGCAAGAACAGAAAATTGGCTTCTTATTATCTCCACAAATGTGGAATTACAAACTTTTAGAATTACAATATGCAAAGCCACATGGGCATTCCCTTACAATATTCTGTAGGACAAAGCCTCGAATCAATACCTAGATCTACCACCCAGAACTATTCTGAACTGCCTAAGACAATAATATAGCCTTCCTTATATAGGCAATTTTTCGCCGCCTGGGAAGGTTCCAAAATTTTAGCCAATAAGGCCGACCAAACTTAGAATTATTTTATTTTACATTTTATTACATCATAGTTGGCTCAAGATAACCTTTGAAACCCGAATAGAAATTTTGAAGAAAATTATTTTCCACCATTTCGGGTGGCCCAACTTCCGAAGACCATAAGTCATCACCAATTGACCCGATTGGCTATTATAACCCCATTTTGGAAATGCCACGAAGCGCTCTACAGGCTTGACCAACGCAAGTGCCCATCACCCAAATTTTTGACCTCATCCGAGGCCTCTAAAGCCTTCAAAACTAAGTTCAAAGTTTTTGTACCCTGCTGCCAATACCGAAAATCTTCAATATCTTCCAACATACACTTGATCTGGCAATGAAACTTTACTGGCAGACTTATATGACCAAAATGAACCTCCAAGAAAGAAATCAGATCATTCTGAGCACATACAAAAATTAACAAAAATAGTAACTTTCCATAAATAGCAGCTCTGCACAAAATAGCCCTTATTGAATATAAAAAAATAGAAATATTTTTTTGGGTGATGTAAGATTGCTCTTACACCCAGGATGCTCCTGCATCAGACACCCAGGGTAATTTGAGAAGTGACCCTGTCACGACTCAGGTGTGCAGAGGAAAACCAAGATGGCTAACCTCCTCCTTTGTCAGCCATGATAAATTTTCAACAGGTCATCCTTTCCACTTGACCAGATATTCTTCATATGTCCTATTCCTTGTGCTTCTGCCAACACGACTGTCCAGTATATCTTCGATCTCCTTAGTGTCTGAACTAGTTGCTGGAATACTCCACTGTGCTGCTATGATCTCCTCTTCAACACCTCCTTCATGATACTCTGTCAGATCTGAAATGTTAAACACTGGTGAAATATTTAGCTCAGTAGGCAATTCTACCTCATATGCATTTCCTGAATCATGTTTCTTCAGTATCCTACATGGTCCAAACTTCTTCATTTTCAGCTTGTTATATGTACCAACTGGAAACCGCTCCTTCCGCAAATGAACCATGACTTCATCACCAACCTGAAATTCCTTATACCTCCTTTTCTCATCTGCCTTAGCCTTATACTATGCGTTCATCTTGGTAATATGCTTCCTCACCTCCCCATGGATGTTCTTCAAGTGTTCTGCAAAATTCTCAGCTTCAGCACTACTTATTTCTCCTTTATCTATCTTCCTCAATTCAGATGCATTTCTTAGACTACTTCCATATACAATCTGGAATGGTGATTTACCAGTGCTCCTGTTGATAGAATTATTGTATGCAAATTCCACTTGTGGTAAAATCAAATCCCATCCTGTTGGCTTATCTCCAACCAAACATCTTAGCAAATTTCCCAAACTCCTATTCACCACCTCTATCTGTCCATCAGTCTATGGATGATGTGATGAACTGAACTTCAAATCTGTCTTCAACTTCTTCCACAATGTATGCTAGAAATATCCAACAAACTTAGTGTCCCGATCTGAAACTATGGTCTTTGGCAAACCATGAAGTCTCACTACTTCTCTGAAAAACAATTCTGCTACATGAACAACATCATTAGTCTTCTTGCAGGGAATGAAATGTGTCATCTTTGAAAATCTATCAACCACCACAAAAATTGAATCATGTCCCCGCTGAGTCCTCGGTAAATCAAGAACAAAATCCATGCTGATACCCTCCCAAGGCTTCTTTGGTACGGGTAATGGCTGATACAACCCTATATTCTGCTTCACTCCTTTCGCCATCTGACATACTCTGCAACTCTACATAAACTTCTTCACATCTTGCTACAACTGTGGCCAATAATAATTCTCACTAACCAAACCAAGGGTTTTATCATGACCAAAATGTCCAGCCAATCCTCCGCTATGCTTCTCCTTGATGAGATTCTCCCTCATAGAATTTCATGGAATGCACAACTGACTCCCTCTGAATAGCATATCATCCTAGATGATGAAATCCAACCATTTCATCCTGTTTAGAGTAACAGGTTCTGTACAAGCTTTCCAAGCTTCACCAAAATCAGGATCCTCTAGATACAAATTCTTGAGTTCCTTGAACCCAACCACTTCAATCTGCATTTCTGTCAGCAATAGTTGCCTTCTGCTAAGAGCATCTACAACCCTATTAGACTTTCCACTCCTGTGTTTCAAAACAAATGTATAACTCTGCAAAAACTCAACCCATTTCAAATGCCTTTGATTCAATTTTCCTTGACTATTCAAATATTGCAAAGCTTGATGATCAGTATACAAAACAAACTCCTTAGGAAGTAGATAATGTCTCCACTTCTTTAATGCCTGAACTATAGCATAAAATTCTTGATCATAAATAGAATATTTCCTCTTGGCATCATTTAACTTCTCACTGAAATAAGCAACAGGTTTACCTTCTTGGCTCATAACAGCTCCTATTGCAGTACCACTAGCATCACAATCTACTTGAAACACCTTATTAAAATCTGGAAGTGCTAAAACAGGTTGTTCTGTAACTTTTTGTTTCAACAATTGAAAACTCTTTTCTGCCCCATTAGTCCACTTAAACTCTTTTCTATCTCCTCTCATTATTTCAGTCAAGGGTCCACAAATACTGCTAAAATTTTTGATAAACTTTTTGTAAAAGCTAGCTAGACCATGAAAAGATCTTACCTCAGTAGCACTCCTTGGAGTAGGCCATTCAAGGATAGCTTGTACCTTCTCTGGGTCCATTTTTAGACCTTCTCCAGAAACTACAAATCCCAAATACACTAACTCTTTCTTCACAAAACTGCACTTCTTCAAATTAATCAACAATTTCTCATCTCTCAACTTCTCAAATACCATATAAATATGCATCATATGCTCATCCAATGTCTTACTAAAGATCAAAATATCATCTAGGTAAACAATGACAAACTTACCCAGAAATTTTTTCAGAACCTTGTTCATGAGCCGCATGAAAGTGCTCGGTGCATTGGTTAGCCCAAAAGGCATGACTAACCACTCATATAGTCCTTCCTTTGTTTTGAAGGCAGTCTTCCATTCATCTCCTTCTCTAATCCGAATCTGGTGATATCCACTCTTCAGATCTATCTTTGAGAAATACACAGCCCCACTCAAACAATCCATAATATCGTCCATTCGTGGCAATGGAAACCTATACTTGATTGTGATCTTTTTTATTGCTCTGGAATCTGTACACATCCTCCACTATCCATTCTTCTTTGGTGCTAATACCGCTGGTACAACACAGGGACTCAGACTCTCTCGAATCAACCCCTTCTGTAACAACTCATGTACTTGCCTGTTCAAATTTTCACTTTTTGCTAGTGTCATTCTGTGTGCTGCCTTGTTTGGAAAACTAGCTCCTGGAATCAAATCCATCTGATGACTGATCTTCCTTACCGGTGGTAATCCATCAGGTACATTATCAGATACAATATCCTGAAACTCATTCAACAAATCTGCAACCTCTACAAGTACATCCTCTACTTCTTCTTTACCAACTTTTGGAATTAAAGCAAAACACACATGCTCATGCCTCATACCATCTAGGAATTTCCTTCCATCAACAAATGTTATTCTTGCATTAGCACATACCTTTTCTTCGGTCTCCTTCAATGGCTTTAGCTTATGTCGCACTCCATCCTTTGTCAGCGAATAGGTATTCGCACGACCATCGTGTACAGTACATCTGTCAAACTACCACGGTCTACCCAATAACATATGACATGCATCCATAGAGATGATATCACATAGTACCTCATCTTGGTACCCGCCGATCTTGAACTTTACCAGGCACTGTTCACTGACCATGACCTTATGGTCATCCTGCACCTAGGCAATCCGATATGGATGTGGGTGTTTCTGTCTCTTGAGCTTCAACTTTGTCACCATCTCTTCTGACACCAAATTGTCAGTGCTTCCACTATCGATAATCACATCACAACATTTACCTTCACACTTGCACCTGGTGCGAAACAGGCTCCTCCTTTGCTCAAGTTCATTCTCACCACTCAATAGGACTCTTCTGTTAATCAACGTTTCTCCTCTTTCAGCATCTTCAAAATTTGATGATCTAGCATCTTCATCTACATGTGCAACTCTGGCCTAGCCTTCATTTCTCCTATCTGTTCTGCCTTGGCGCTGAGGACATTCAAATGCCCTATGACCTTCTTCTCCACAGTGAAAACATGTTCCACGGAAGCCACCTCTTCCAGATCCTTGTCCTCTTCCTCTTCCTCTCTGATCTCTATTATTATGATCCTGGAAGTGATTGGAATTATTTCCTCATTGATTTTGACTGCTACTGGCCTCATCCTTCTTTTTCGGATCTTCATTTCGGCCACCATATGACCATCCACTAGATCATCCACCGCGAGCTCTTCCATTTTTTCTGCTCTCAAACTTCTTGTTCAGCTTTTCCTCTACTTTTAGGGAAAACTGGTATGCCTCTTCAATACTGTTCATTTGAACCAGATTCAGCTCCTCTTGAATGCTTGGCCTTAGCCCATTAAGGTATCAGGCAACTTTCTCTTTATCAGCTTCTGCATGGCCTGTTCTGATGAGAAGTCGATAGAACTCCTCTGTATACTCCTGAACAGATCTTCCTACTTGCTTCAAACTCTACATTTTCTTCAGTAGGTCAAGCTCATAATCAACAGGAATGAACTGTATTTCAATTTATCCACCATCCGATCCCATCTCATGATTTTCTCCTTTCCCCTTCTATTTCGCTCCAACTGAATCTCTTGCCACCATATCTTCGCATGACCTTTCAGTCTGGCCTTCACAAATTTGACCCTATCAGGATCCTCAACATCTTCATACTCAAAATATTCCTCACATTCATTGATCCAGTCGATCAATTCTTCTAGGTTAAGATTTCTAGAAAATGTAGGAACCTCAATCTTAGGTCTTTTCCCAATCTTAGAAATGGCCCGAAAAAGTCTTTCTTCCTCCTAGTTTACAATTTCGACTTCTCCTTCTTAATATTCTTCTTTAGCTTCATCCTCGCTTTCATCTCTAACATTAAGATTCATTCCTCTGCGAATCTCTTCTTGCAATGCTCGCACTTGTCTCTGCAGCTCTCTAACCTCAGGTGTCACAGCACCAGCTCTTCCGCCACGTTCTCTTCATGGAGGTATTTTCGCGATGCGCACTGAAACCCTAACCACGGTCCTGGTGAAAACTACCTCATAGTCAGCGATCTGTTTACACACTCAAGAAAACTTTGCTCTGATACCACTTGATGAAGGGTGCTCCCCTTAATACCACAAACACATAACAGAAATAGAGAAACAACAACAATAATATGCAAGAACAGAAAATTGGCTTCTTATTATCTCCACAAATGTGGAATTAAAAAATTTTAGAATTACAATATGCAAAGCCACATGGGCATTCCCTTACAATATTCTGTAGGACAAAGCCTCGAATCAATACCCAGATCTACCACCCAGAACTATTCTGAACTGCCTAAGACAATAATACAGCCTTCCTTATATAGGCAATTTTCCGCCACCTGGGAAGGTTCCAAAATTTTAGCCAATAAGGCCGACCAAACTTAGAATTATTTTATTTTACATTTTATTACATCATAGTTGGCTCAATATAACCTTTGAAACCCGAACAGAAATTTTGAAGAAAATTATTTTCCACCATTTCGGGTGGCCCAACTTCCGAAGACCATAAGTCATCACCAGTTGACCCAATCGGCTATTATAACCCCATTTCAGAAATGCCACAAAGCGCTCTACAGGCATGACTAATGCAAGCGCCCATCACCTAAATTTTTGACCTCATTTGGGGCCTCTAAAGCCTTCAAAACTGAGTTCAAAGTTTCTGTACCCTGCTGCCAATACCGAAAATCTTCAATATCTTCCAACATACACTTGATCTGGCAATGAAACTTTACTGGCAGACTTATATGACCAAAATGAACCTCCAAGAAAGAAATCAGATCATTTTGAGCACATACAAAAATTACCAAAAATAGTAACTTTCCATAAATAGCAGCTCTACACAAAATAGCCCTTATTGAATATAAAAAAACAAAAATATTTTTTTGGGTGATGTAAGATTGCTCTTACACCCAGGATGCTCCTGCATCAAATATGCACATGAAAGCTTATAACCATTTATATACACAAAATTTGGTATCTAAATATGCACATTACAACTCATTGTTGTTTTTATATACAAACTTTGACCTCTAAATATGTACATAGAGCACCTCCAAAAAAGCTAAGTTACAACGTTTCACAAAAGATATATACAAAATTGTCAAAATTATTCTACCACATTGTAGAATCATTCTTCTAGATAGCCCAAAATTAATCAAGTGAATCTTCTAGGTCATCTCTAACCCTTATTATGTCAAGTATTACCTCATGGTCAGATTCACAAACTTTCCACAAATTCTTGTTAATAGATCTACCATGATACTTAATCAATTGAATATTTGTTACAACAACAAGATTAGAGTAATGAAGAATATGTCTGTAAAGTCCTCAAACAACTAGGAATTAGAATTATTGATAGGGTATCTGCATTTAATAGAATAATAAGTTAATACCAAAATCAATGCAAAGTGTAATAAAATGAGTTTAAGAGGTTTGAATACAATGACAAAACAATGGTAGCTTCAAATTCATGTCCCTGTCACAACAAAGGATCCTATTGGGTACTCAATACCCTATCCATCAATGACTATAGTTGTCAATTTCTTTTTGGCCTCAATATAATGACACAAAGATTAATCCATTCCTTCTTCATTGTTCTCATCTACAATAACTGTATATACATGACTTGCATTTTATCAAAGGATAAGTTAATACCAAAATCAATGTAAAGTGTAATAAAATGAGTCTAAATTTATTTTACCTTAGTAATAAATTGAGAAATTACCTGGTTCAACTAGGTTAGACACATGGTCAAAATCTATTAATGCTTTAATCATGTTCAATTGTAGTGCTCTAGAAAGTTGATATGTATCAAGGGTTTGCAAAGGTCCACAATAGCATTGTTCAACCCACTTTTTTGATTCACATTCATCCCAAATAAAATACATACATGAAGAGAAAAAGCATGCAATTTGTCTAGTATAAATAGCCAATGACATAGCATTTGAACTTAAAAATGAATGCATGTCACTTGAGCCTATAAATGTACAACAATCTAGATAGTTTGCAATGTTAGCTTCACATATCAACCAAAAATATATACAAACCATAGACTTACCTGCATTACCTGGTCCCATTATAGAGTTACATCATTACACAATTGTTTATGCATCTATTAACATTATGCCACATTTGTATTTCAATTTCTCTCTAGTAAGAGCTCATTTCACACATGCTCTTGCACCATCATGCTCTCCCTTTCCATGCCCCACATCAGTGAAATTCCAAAAATATTGCACATCACTTGTTACATGCATCCTACTCAACCAATAGAACATCCTTGTATTTTTGAATTGTGCGGTGCAATTGTCCGACCATATTATGTGTTGATTGTATCTTACATCTCTTTACCTTAAACTGTCATAGAAAATTGTAAAGAATCCTTGCACAAACTCTGAGGAATGAGTACAATCATCACTAATATATAATTTATACTCTCTTATTGTATGCACCCTAAAATGGTTGCCAAGACTTTGGGCCCCCATTCATCAATTTATCAATTTCCTGAATCAATGCCTTGCAATATTTTTAATTTAAATCAATTTCCTTGATCAAATTGTAATTAATTCAATTATTTCAATATTTTTTAAGGTTTGATCATTTTATCCTAAGTTTTATTTAATTAAGAGAACATACTCCCTTTTAATTAAATAAAAAAAATCTTTTAATTAAATAATAAAATCACTTTATTCTAAGCCACATTTAATTAAAAGAACAAATCTTTTTTAAATAAATAAATAAATATTTTAATTAAATAATGGAGACCACTTTGCTAAAAATAATAAATAAATAATAAAATAAAAAGAAAAAAAAATTAAAATTTGTCTACACATTGAATGCACACTTTCCAAGATGAGTGGAATCTCCTTTTGCCTCTTAATCTCTTCCACACATCTTTTTGCCTCTTAACCATGCCTTCTAATTTTGCCTCTTGACAATCTTGAGCACATGGATCAACCAAGATTTAATCTCCACAATTGCTCATTTCTTTTTGCCTCTTAATCTTGACCATCCAAGATTCTTTATAAGGAGTCCTCTCCTTCTCATTTGGAGACATCTAGATTTTAAGTATTGTTATGCTGCAAGTTTGGAGAGCAATTTTGGAGAAGATTTTGAGCACTTGAGCTTGGATTATTGCAACTTATCTTTTCTTGTCTTCTTCTCTCATACCCCATGGCAATCCATTTAGATTAATCTTGCACTTGCATATTAGATTAGATTCATATTTCCTTTCATAGAATAATCTTGCATAAGTATTTCTTTTCATAGATTAGTTTGCTTTTATGCATTGTTATCATTTAGAATAGCTTCCATTTTCATTTGCATGCATACTTGATGATCATGGAGACTAGCATTCTTGATTTTCCTTTTCGAATCTCTCATTTTATGGTGTACTTGCATGGGCACAAACTAGGTCTAATATGAGGGCCTCCATTACAAACCCTTGCACTTCATGAATAAAGAGCTATGAGTCGCTATTTGAGACCTCATTCTTGAGCAATCTTGGATTTAATGACTCATAGAAGTGTGTCAATATTTTAGAACACACTTATAACCTTTTTTTTGGATTACTGAGAGGGGGGTGAATTAGTAATCAATGATTCTTTAAACCTTAAAAAATTTTAATTCTGATTCAACTCAAAGGATTTAAAGTTTATCAAATGGATATTAAATCTACATTTGATCTAAATAGAATACTTGAAGAAGTATACATTGAACATCCTAATGGATTTGTTGACAAGAACAATAAGAACATGGTCTGCAAATTGCATAAAGATTTAAATGGATTGAATTAGGCTCCCCGAGCATGGTATGAAAGACTGCACTCTTATTTAGTTAAGATTGGATTTGAAAGGACTAGTGATAACAACAATTTATACTTGAAATGTAATAAATCTAATAAAATAATGATTACTGAGATATTTGTTGATGATATTATATTTGAAGGTAATGAGATAATGTGTAAGTCATTTGCTAAGGAAATGAGAAAAGAATTTTAGATGTCTATTATTGGTGAGATTAAATTCTTTATTGGACTTCAAATTCAACAAGTTAAGGATGGTATCTACATCACTCAATCTAAGTATATCAAGGACATCTTGAAAACATTTAATATGGAAGACTCAAAACTGGTTGGAACACCGATGGCTATTGGTTGTAACTTGTCAAAAGAAGATGATACTAAGGAGGTGAATGAAACACTTTACTAGTCTATGATTGGTAAGTCGCAGTATATTGTACATATTAAACATGACATTGCACATTCATTTGGTATTGTTGCAAGGTTTTCTGCAAACCCAGAGGAAACACATTTATTTACGGTTAAGAGGATATTTAGATATTTGAAAGGGACTGAAGATTTTGGTCTATTATACACAAGAGAAGGAAATTTTAATCTTAAGGTTTATACTAATGTTGATTGGGAAGGAAATATTGATGACAGGAAAAACACTAGTGGTGGAGCTTTTTTTTTAGGAGAAAGACTAGTGACATGGTTAAGTAATAAATAGAGATGTATTTCTCAATCTACTACTGAGGCTAAGTATGTGGTAGCAGCTATGAATTGTTTTAGTATTGTATAAATCAAACAACTACTAGAAGGTATGCATGAAGAAATTATTGATCCTATTATAGTCTATTGTGATAACACCAATTATATTAATATATCAAAGAATCTGGTAATGCATTCTAAGACAAAGCATATGTTTATTAAGTATCACTACTTGAGAGAACAAGTATAGGATAATCATGTGACATTGGAAAATGTGAATTCTAAGGAGCAGATAGCTAATATCTTTACAAGGCCATTACCAAAAGATGTTTTTGAGTATCTCCGATGTAAGTTAAGGGTTCTTCCCCTATCCAATGTACATTAAGGAAAGATGCATGATGCATCAATTCAAGAACTCATTAGAATATCTATTTTGTGAGTTGATGCTAGTATTTCACTCTTTAGGTGAAGCCTGAAGTTGTGAAGGATGTTTTATGACTGCAATGGAAAATCTATACTTGAGGTATGATCTAAAGTTTATGTTTCTTTGGAATTGTTGTCAAAGAGGGAGATTATTAGATCAATTTATAGAGGGAGAAGAATATAGAAATTTAGATGTTAGAGGAAGAATATCATGAAGATGAACACATTGGTGATAGTTTATCATGAGGAAGCTTAATATCGTAAGAGGGAGACAAATCAGATGAGTATAGCAGAAAGTTGAGATAAATAAAAGAATGTTGATTGACAGAATCAGAAAGAGAAAGACTAAAGATGAAAGATCAAGAAAGGAGAAGTTACTACTCAGGGGGAGTATAGAATATGAATGACAATGAAGTGTCCCATCATCAATTGAACACTAAATTTGTTAGTGTTTCCATCAATGCCAAAGAGGGAGATTGTTTTCATAACTGATAATAATATTAGCTGATGGAACTGATGATGAAAATTGACCAAGCTCAGAGTTATAAATGATGTTAGTAGAATGGTTAGATCATTTATAATCTTATCATTGATGTCAAGCAATTGATTTTTTATTTATATTATGTTTTCATATCATTCAGTAATAATATAAGATGAATGTGTTAAGGAGAAGAAGAAAAGAGATGTTATGAGGTTGAATAATATAAATGGGAAACTGATACAGATTGGAAAATGTTAAGAGAATGTTGATGTAATTTTTTTTTAACCTAACTTACGATTATGTCAAGTCGGTAAAGCATGGTGATAAAGATTTGACAACTTGGTAAGATAATATGTTTTGGCTATCGAGATGGAAAAGTCAATCGGTAAGGTAAAGAGAAAAAGTTAGTTACATAGTAAAGAGGAAAGGTTTAGGCATCGAGTGATGTAATCAAAATTCTAATTAAGAACACTAAGTAAGGAAAAGATATTAAATATGGATGGAATTGATATTTAATGATTAGCTATGATGAGTTGGATGGTCATGATGATGAGGAAAGTTAGTTACAAAGATCTATGGTTATGAAAATTCAAGAATAAGATCTATGGTGAGATCTAAGCAGCAAAAAGAGATGGAACAAGTTACAAGAAAAGTTCAAGTTCCTAGGTGAAAAGGAAATGTGTTACCAAGATCTAGATCCAGTGAATAATGAATTGAATAGTAAAAATTGATTAAAGTAAAACATAATACATAAGATTAAGAGGCAAAAATTGTCTATATAAAGGATGATCTTATATGGACAAATAGCTGGAAAATTGAATAGTTGAAGGGTTATTGACTATTGCAAGGGAGAAAGAATAGAGAGATTCCAAGTGGAAAAATAGAGATTTGATGAAGTTTGATGCCAGCGGATGATGAAGAATTGGAGATAAGATTGAAGAGTGAACAGAGGATTTGATTATGCAAAGATAGTTTCACATCTATAGGTCATTTTTATTATTGTTTCTTACTAGCATTTGTAATAGAGAAATCTCTTAATAGAGTGGACTTAACAGTATTATTGTAAATCCTTTAACAAGGTGACATTCTAAAAGAGTGTTTTAAGCCCTCTAACAAGGCCACTCCTAACAAGGTGAAGATTCTAACAGATCTAAGGTAAATCCCTTAACCGAGTCACACCTAACAATATGTTTGTAATCTTTAACTCGATAGGCTCTTAACCAGGCATACTTTAGAAGAGTATATTTCTTAGTGGGTGACAATTCCCACAGTGGTTTTTCCCAAAGCTAGGTTTCCACATCAAATATTTGTGTTACTTATTGTGAATGATTTACTAAAAGATATAGTTTATTTACTATTGTCAATGAATACAGAACTATGTTTCTACCTAGTATTTACTGAGTTAATCAGAGAAAATTTTATTAAGGTATTTGTTAGTAGGATTACTAATTCACCCCCACCCCCCCTCTCTATAATCCAACAACATCTACTTCACGAAGGTCTCCAATGATAAAGGTCACAGGACCCATAACTACTAAGGTGGAGAATGGGAAAGTATACAAAAGGAAGAGATCATCTACACCCCCTTAGTTATAAATCATACAAGAGGGAGAGCAGGAAGAAGAAGAAGATAAGGTTCCCTTGGCTTAGAGAACATACTTAGGGACAACCTTTAAGATTAGAAAAGTCTAAGAAGAGAACCTTCCAACTGATGATGATACAGGAGTACAGGAGAATGAAATGGATCTATGGGAGTCCCTTGGCATAGATGAATTCTATGTTTCAGATTTCAAGGAAATCCTAGGCTTCAAGGATCAAATGATAGAGAAATTGATGCCAACAATAGAAATTAATTTTGAGGGTCATTTTTCATTCATTTTTTCTCTTCATCCATCTCATTTTATTACCCATAGTATTGAACAAATAGTTGAAAAAATGTCCACTAAGAAAGAACCAGAGCCACCAATTGCCTCAGCCAATAGCAGGGTCGATGGAATTAGAAGAGGAACCTATGTAGGATTTCCCATAAATACAGACAGGGGAGCTAGACCAAGAATTCCTGCTAGGTAAGGAGAATTAAGTTAGGTAAGGAGAATTAAGTTGAACCACCTCTAGCACCTACTCCTCCACCTCCATTATGACCTCCAACACCTACTCCTCTACCTTCAGTGCAACATCCTACCCAACTTCCTATGCCAAATTTTCCTACTCCTCCACCTTCTCATCCCATATTTTCTTTTGATCTGACCACTAAAGAAGTGGAAGAACAACCAAAAGAGTCAGAAAGGGAGGAGAGCACTCCTTGTGAGGACATGTTAGAAGAAAAATCAATGGAAGTATAAGAAGAGGAAGAAAAAAGGGAATAAAATTTAGAAGAGAGAGAAGCAGTGGAGAGAGAAGAGGATTTTCAAGAGGAAGCTCAGGTACAAAGGGGAATGACTTCTGTGTTAATTTCTCTTTATGATCCCATAATTGCATTCACCAAGCCTACTTGGTTAACTAAGGAGATACAACCAAGGGAAAGGGTATACTAAGAGGAAGAAGACATTGGCATGGCTATATTAGGTCAGAATTTCCATCAGAAAGAATCTAGCACCCAAGAAAGAACACTTCCATATGTCACTCAAGATCATAGGGGTTGGTGGAAGGCATAGGTAGTTGTACCAACAATTGATACCAATACTGTGTAGATAACTCTCGAGGATTATACTTTTGAGGAGGTTGATGTAGGTGAACCTATAAGGGAGGGAAGTAAAACTTTGGCTATACTAAGTATGAAACATACCTTGGGGTTCACGGACAAAGATGAGGATAAAATCAAGCTATTAATAGAGAAAAATGAAGCTATGAAGAGATCCATTCTTAAAACGGCGGGTCTCATTGACCTAAATAATCTGGAAGCCTCATTATAGGTTGTTCTAGAAAAGAGATTTGCCCCTAAATTACTAATAGATGTCCCATATTCTTTCACTCAATCCTAGTTAGATTGGATGGAGAATTTTGAAGAGTTCAGAAGGGCCACTATCCGATTAATTTTGAGACCTTTCAAAGGTATTCTTTGGGAGCTTACCAAGTTGGTAGATATGATCGACGACGAAGAAGGATTCGACGTGCAAATTGGAAAATGGAAAAAGGTTCTCAGGGACCTTAAAATAATAAGGAAGAAGCACTTCCAAGTCTTGTTAAAGATTTGTGAAGGGTTAGAGCTTGATAATTTTGAAACCTAGATTAAGGACATGGCACGAGCCCTAAAAGTTTATCAAAAATATCTAAATAAAATAAGTAAGAAACATAAATAAATAATGGCTTTGGTCAAAGAAATTTAGAAATTCTTTGACCTTCCCCTTTTTTATGATGAAAATAACCTCATGATGTACCTGATAAAGAACATTACGTAGCAATTTGTGGGAATTTTGGGTGGTGTGAAAACAAAGGAAGACCTCCAACATCTTTTTTTATAGAAAAGAGGATATGAAAAATATGTTTGGTTGCAGGGAGGAGATCAAATCTTTTGCTATAGAGTTGGTTTCCTTTAAGGAGAAACAACAATAATGACTTGATAGTATCCAAATGGAATACTTCAAATAAGTACAAGAGATAGTGGAAAGGCTTCAAAAATCTCACCTAGAAATCCTTCCAAATGACTAAGTGTTCAGTTTTGAACTTAGTCAAATTTTGCGGTCAGAGACTTTTTTGACACTTAGCCATTTTTCTAGTTCATATTTTCGGCATTTCAAACTCAAAGAGTATGAAATTTTAAGGAATCATAAGGGTTTTGACTTAGTCAATTTTTAGGTTGTCTTTTTCAGAGTTAGGGTCAGGATCTAAAATTTTTGGGCCACTTCGTCAAAGATTTGTTTGTCTTTAAGAGATGATTCTCAGTTAGATTGTCTACATGTTTGGGGTCATTTTTTATCACTTTGGGGATATCAATTAGTTGCAATCACAATGGGTATCTTTGACAAATATTCCAAGGAAGAACTTTGAGTTCTAAAAGAAGACTTTAATTCATGCAGTGATGGAACTCCTTCTCTAATCTCTTGTTTACTGATGCAGGAGCATCCTGGGTGTAAGAGCAGTCTTGCATCACCCAAAAATATTTTGTTTTTGTATTCAGTAAGGGCTATTTTGTGCAGAGCTGCTATTTATGGAAAGTTACTATTTTTGGTAATTTTCGTATGTGCTTAGAATGATCTGATTTCTATCTTGGAGGTTCATTTTGGTCATATAAGTTTTCCAGTAAAGTTTCATTGCCAGATCAAGTGTATATTGGAAGATATTGAAGATTTTCGGTATTGGCAGCAGGGTACAGAAACTTTGAACTCAGTTTTGAAGGCTTTAGAGGCCCCAGATGAGGTTGAAAATTTGGGTGACGGGTGGTTATGTGGGTCAAGCCTGTAGAGTTCTTTGTGGCATTTCTGAAATGGGGTTATAATAGCTGATCGGGTCAACTGGTGATGACTTATGGTCCTCGGAAGTTGGGCCACCTGAAATGGCGAAAAAATAATTTTCTTCAAAATTTCTGTTTGGGTTTCAAAGGTTATCTTGAGCCGACAATGATGTAATAAAATGTAAATTAAAATAATTCTAAGTTTGGTCGGCCTTATTGGCTAAAATTCTGGAACCTTCCTAGGCAGTGGAAAATTGCCTATATAAGGAAGGCTGTATTATTGTCTTAGGCAGTTCAGAATAGTTCTGGGTAGTAGATCTGGGTAATAGTTCGAGGCTTTGTCCTATAGAATATTGTAAGGGAATGCCCATGTGGCTTTGCATATTGTAATTCTAAAAGTTTGTAATTCCACATTTGTGGAGATAATAAGAAGCCAATTTTCTGTTCTTTCATATTGTTGTTGTTTCTCTATTTCTGTTATGTGTTTGTGGTATTAAGGGGAGCACCCTTCATCAAGTGGTATCAGAGCAGGAGTTCTTGAGTGTGTAAACAGATCGCCGACTATGAGGTAGTTTGCACCAGGACCGTGGTTAGGGTTTCAGTGCACATCGCAAAAATGCCTCCACGAAGAGAACATTGCAGAAGAGCTGGTGCTGTGACACCTGAGGTTAGAGAGCTGCAGAGATAAGTGTGAGCATTACAAGAAGATATTCGTAGAGGAATGAATCTCAATGTCAGAGACGAAAGCGAGGATGAAGCCGAAGAAGAATATCAAGAAGGAGAAGCTGAAATTGTGAACCAGGAGGAAGAAAGACTTTTTCCAGTGATTTTCAAGATTGGGAAAAGACCTAAGATTGAGGTTCCTACATTTTCTGGAATTCTTAACCCAGAGGAATTGATCGATTGGATCAATGAATGTGAGGAATATTTTGAGTGTGAAGATGTTGAGGATCCTGATAGGGTCAAATTTGTGAAGGCCAGATTGAAAGGTCATGCAAAGATCTGGTGGCAAGAAATTCAATTGGAGCGAAATAGAAGAGGGAAAGATAAAATCACAAGATGGGATCGGATGGTGGATAAATTGAAGCGACAGTTCATTCCTGTTGATTATGAGCTTGACCTACTAAAGAAAATGCAAAGTTTGAAGCAAGAAGGAAGATCTGTTCAGGAGTATACAGAGGAGTTGTATCGACTCCTCATTAGAACAAGCCATACATAAGCTGATAAGGAGAAAGTTTCCTGATACCTTAATGGGTTAAGGCCAAGCATTCAGGAAGAGCTCAACCTGGTTCGAATGAATAATATTGAAGAGGCATACCAGTTTGCCCTAAAAATAGAGGAAAAGTTGAACAAGAAGTTTGAGAGCAGACAAAATGGAAGAGGTCGCGGTGGACGATCTGGTGGACGGTCATATGGTGGCCGAAATGAAGATTTGAAAAAGAAGGATGAGGCTAGTAGTAGTCAGAATCAGCGAGGAAATAATTCCAATCGCTTCCAGGATCAGAATAATAGAGATCAGAGAGGAAGAGGAAGAGGACAAGGATCTGGAAGAGGTGGCTTCCGTGGAACATGTTTTCACTGTGGAGAAGAAGGTCATAGGGCATTTGAATGTCCTCACCGCCAAGGTAGAACAGATAGGAGAAATGAAGGCCAGGCCAGAGTTGCACATGTAGATGAAGATGTCAGATCATCAAATTCGGAAGATGCTGAAAGAGGAAAAATGTTGATTAACAGAAGAGTCCTGTTGAGTGGTGAGAATGAACCTGAGCAAAGGAGGAGCCTGTTTTGCACCAGGTGCAAGTGTGAAGGTAAATGTTGTGATGTGATTATCGATAGTGGAAGCACTGACAATTTGGTGTCAGAAGAGATGGTGACAAAGTTGAAGCTCAAGAGACAGAAACACCCACATCCATATCGGATTGCCTGGGTACAGGATGACCACAAGGTCATGGTCAATGAACAATGCCTGGTGAAGTTCAAGATTGGCGGATACTAAGATGAGGTATTGTGTGATATCATATCTATGGATGCATGTCATATGTTGTTGGGTAGACCATGGCAGTTTGACAGATGTGCTGTACATGATGGTCATGTGAATACCTATTCCCTGACAAAGGATGGAGTGCGACGTAAGATAAAACCATTGAAGGAGATTGAAGAAAAGGTATGTGGTAATGCAAGGATAACTTTTGTTGATGGAAGAAATTTTCTAGATGGTATGAGGCATGAGCATGTATGTTTTGCTTTAATTCCAAAAGCTGGTAAAGAGGAAGTAGAAGATGTTCCTGTAGAAGTTGCAGATTTGTTGAATGAGTTTCAGGATATTGTATCCGATAACGTGCCTGATGGATTACCACCAGTCAGGAAGATCAGTCATCAGATGGACTTGATCCCAGGAGGGAGTTTGTCGAATAAGGCAGCACACAGAATGACACCTACAGAAAGTGAGGAGTTGAACAGACAAGTACATGAGCTGTTACAAAAAGGATTGATCCGTGAGAGTCTGAGTCCCTGTGCTGTACCAGTGATATTAGCACCAAAGAAGAATTGAGAATGGAGGATGTGTACAGATTCCAGAGCAATAAACAAGATCACAATCAAGTACAGGTTTCCATTGCCACGAATGGATGATATTATGGACTGTTTGAGTGGAGCTATGTATTTTTCAAAGATAGATCTAAAGAGTGGATATCACCAAATTCGGATCAGAGAAGGAGATGAATGGAAGACTGCCTTCAAGACAAAGGAAGGACTGTATGAGTGGTTAGTCATGCCTTTTGGGCTAACCAATGCATCGAGCACTTTTATGCGGCTCATGAACGAGGTTCTAAAAGAATTTCTGGGTAAGTTTGTCATTGTTTACCTAGATGATATTTTGATTTTTAGCAAGATATTGGAGGAACATATGATGCATATTTGTATGGTGTTTGAGAAGTTGAGAGATGAGAAATTGTTGATTAATTTGAAGAAGTGCAGTTTTGTGAAGAAAGAGTTAGTGTATTTAGGATTTGTAGTTTCAGCAGAAGGTCTAAAAATGGACCGAGAAAAGGTACAGGCTATCCTTGAATGGCCTACTCCAAGGAGTGCTACTGAGGTAAGATCTTTTCATGGTCTAGCTAGTTTTTACAGAAAATTTATCAGAAATTTTAGTAGTATTTGTGGACCCTTGACTGAAACAATGCGAGGGGATAGAAATGAGTTTAAGTGGACTAATGGGGCAGAAAAGAGTTTTCAATTGTTGAAACAAAAAGTTACAGAACAACCTGTTTTAACACTTCCAGATTTTAATAAGGTGTTTCAAGTAGATCGTGATGCTAGTGGTACTGCAATAGGCGCTGTTATGAGCCAAGAAGGTAAACCTATTGCTTATTTCAGTGAGAAGTTAAATGATGCCAAGAAAAAATATTCTGTTTATGATCAGAAATTTTATGCTATAGTTCAGGCATTGAAAAAGTAGAGGCACTATCTGCTTCCTAAGGAGTTTTTTTTGTATACTGATCATCAAGCTTTGCAATATTTGAATAGTCAAGGAAAGTTGAATCAAAGGCATTTGAAATGGGTTGAGTTTTTGCAGAGTTATACATTTGTTTTGAAACACAGAAGTGGAAAGTCTAACAGGGTTGCAGATGCTCTTAGCAGAAGGCAACTATTGGTGACGGAGATGCAGATTGAGGTGGTTGGGTTCAAGAAACTCAAGAATTTGTATCCAGAGGATCCTGATTTTGGTGAAGCTTGGAAAGCTTGTACAGAACCTGTTACTCTAGACAGGACGAAAAGGTTGGATTTCATCATCCAGGATGATATGCTATTCAGAGGGAGTCAGTTGTGCATTCCATGAAGCTCTATGAGGGAGAATATCATCAAGGAGAAGCATAGTGGAGGATTGGCTGGACATTTTGGTCGTGATAAAACTCTTGCTTTGGTTGGTGAGAATTATTATTGGCCACAATTGCAGCAAGATGTGAAGAAGTTTGTATAGAGTTACAGAGTATGTCAGATGGTGAAAGGAGTGAAGCAGAATATAGGGTTGTATCAGCCATTATCTGTACCAGAGAAGCCTTGGGAGGATATCAGTATGGACTTTGTTCTTGGTTTACCGAGGACACAGCGGGGACATGATTCAATTTTTGTAGTAGTTGACAGATTTTCAAAGATGACACATTTCATTCCTTGCAAGAAGACTAATGATGCTATTCATGTAGCAGAATTATTTTTCAGAGAAGTGATGAGACTACATGGTTTGCCAAAGACCATAGTTTTAGATCGAGATACTAAGTTTGTTGGATATTTCTGGTGGACATTGTGGAAGAAGTTGAAGATAGATTTGAAGTTCAGTTCATCACATCACCCACAGACTGATGGACAGACAGAGGTGGTGAACAGGAGTTTGGGAAATTTGCTGAGATGTTTGGTTGGAGGTAAGCCAACAGGATGGGATTTGATTTTACCATAGGTGGAATTTGCATACAATAATTCTGTCAACAAGAGTACTGGTAAATCACCATTCCAGATTGTATATGGAAGTAGTCCAAGAAATGCATCTGAATTGAGAAAGATAGATAAAGGAGAAATAAGTAGTGCTAAAGCTGAGGATTTTGCAGAACACTTGAAGAACATCCATGAGGAGGTGAGGAAGCATATTACCAAGATGAATGCACAGTATAAGGCTAAGGCAGATGAGAAAAGGAGGCATAAGGAATTTCAGGTTGGAGATGAAGTCATGGTTCATTTGTAGAAGGAGTGATTTTTGGTTGGTACATATAACAAGCTGAAAATGAAAAAGTTTGGACCATGTAAGATATTGAAGAAGCATGATTCAGGAAATGCATATGAGGTAGAATTACCTAGTGAGCTGAATATTTCACCAGTGTTTAACATTTCAGATTTGACAGAGTATCATGAAGGAGGTCTTGAAGATGAGGTTGCAACAGCACAGTGGAGTATTCCAGCAAGCAGTTCAGATACCAACGAGATTGAAGACATACTAGACAGTCATGTTGGCAGAAGCACAAGGAATATGACATATGAAGAGTATTTGGTCAAATGGAAAGGATGACCTGTTGAAGATTCATCATGGCTAACAAAGGAGGAGGTTAACCGTCTTGGTTTTCCTCTACACACCTGAGTCGTGACAGGGTCACTTCTCAAATTACCCCGAGTGTCTAATGCAGGAGCATCCTGGGTGTAAGAGCAATCTTGCATCACCCAAAAATATTTTGTTTTTGTATTCAGTAAGGGCTATTTTGTGTAGAGCTGCTATTTATGGAAAGTTACTATTTTTGGTAATTTTTGTATGTGCTCAAAATGATCTGATTTCTTTCTTGGAGGTTCATTTTGGTCATATAAGTCTGCCAGTAAAGTTTCATTGCTAGATCAAGTGTATATTGGAAGATATTGAAGATTTTCGATATTGGCAGCAGGGTACAGAAACTTTGAACTCGGTTTTGAAGGCTTTAGAGGCCCCGGATGAGGTCAAAAATTTGGGTGATGGGCGCTTGCGCGAGTCAAGCCTCTAGAGCGCTTCATGGCATTTCTGAAATGGGGTTATAATAGCTGATCGGGTCAACTGGTGATGACTTATGGTCTTTGAAAGTTGGGCCACCTGAAATGGCAAAAAAATAATTTTCTTCAAAATTTCTGTTTGGGTTTCAAAGGTTATCTTGAGCTGACTATGATGTAATAAAATGTAAATTAAAATAATTCTAAGTTTGGTCGGCCTTATTGGCTAAAATTCTGGAACCTTCCCAGGTGGTGGAAAATTGCCTATATAAGGAAGGCTGTATTATTGTCTTAGGTAGTTCAGAATAGTTCTGGGTAGTAGATCTGGGTAATAGTTCGAGGCTTTGTCCTATAGAATATTGTAAGGGAATGCCCATGTGGCTTTGCATATTGTAATTCTAAAAGTTTGTAATTTCACATTTGTGGAGATAATAAGAAGCCAATTTTCTGTTCTTGCATATTGCTGTTGTTTCTCTATTTCTATTATGTGTTTGTGGTATTAAGGGGAGCACCCTTCATCATTTACCTAGCGGTTTTGTCTTGTTTCCTTCTTGTGAATGAGTTGTGTGTGTATTAGATCTATGTTGGGTTGTTTAGAGCTATCCTAGGAGTAGTTTTCTTTCAGTTTTCTTTAGTTTAGAAAGTTCTTTCCAATTTATCTCATACTTAAAACCCTAGCTACGAGTTTCTTGTTTTCAAAAGGGTGAAGTTCTATCAAATGCATTAGAAAAATGTAATGAAGGTCAACATTTTTCTACAATAAATTTTAATGCATTTAATGCTTTAATCATAGTGTGAAATTGTGCTATCTTTAACAAAATCTATGAATTTATTTTTGCTAATTCATTTATTTCAAAGAGCCATTTGTTTTATTGTGTGTTATGTATGTGATATTCAATACCTTGGAGTTTATCATTTATGAATCTCCTTGTTGGGATGAATTATTATGGAATTATCTCTTTCACTCTTAAGGATAAATTTGTCTCCTGTGTGTGTGCATTTGTGGTGGATTTTTTATTTGATGAGTTTTGAGAAACATTACATGAGTTGTTTACATTCCACCGATGATTGCACATGCATCTTATGATTTGTGAGTTATTCTGATTCATATGGTGTGTGGTTTTCTTTGAAATTCCTTGATGGTTTAATTCACAAGCTTGATTTATCAATGGTTTATGTCCTTTAGGAATTTTCTTATAAAGTCATTTAATTTCACTCTCTCGTTACTCTCATCTTGTTATTTTTTATTTAGAAGTCTTATTAATCATAAATTTATAATCAAATTGCAATAGAAATTATATGTCCTTAACCAAGCATTGTCAGTAAAGAGACCCATGTGTTTAGATTGAAGAGATATTTGTACATACTCAAGAAGGCTCCCAAGGCATGGTATGAGAGGATTTAGTCATACTTACAAGGAATGGGATTTGTGAAGAGTGAGATAGATGCTAACCTCTACTACTTGGTAGTTGGGGGTGATATTATCATTCTTGTCCTATATGTGGATGACTTGTTTCTAATAGGTTCACTAGGGCTCATAGAAAAGTACAAAAGGGACCATGCAACAAAGTTTGAGATGAAGTATTTTTGACTTATGCACTACTTTTTAGGCATAGAAGTTTGGCAAATAAATGGAGAGATTTTATTTGGAAAAGGGAAATATTGTATTGAAATATTGAAGAGATTCAAGAAGGAGATTGCAAATCCATGTCTACACCCATGATCACAAGTTGGAAGAAGGTAGAAACATCCAAGGAGAAGGATTCAAATCCCACCTTATATAGACATTTGATTGGTTCTCTCATGTATTTTGTCAACACCAGGCCAGATATAGCTTTTGCAGTAAACTCTCTTAGTTAGTTCATGGTTGAGACAAAGAGAGTGCATTGGATAGCAGCAAATAATGTGTTACATTATTTGAGTGGTACAATTGAGTATGGGGTTAGATATGCTCGAGGTGAAGGAATCAATTTGATAGGCTATACTGACGTAGATTGGGGTAGAAATACAAGGGACAACATAAGCACTTTAGGGTGTTGCTTCATTTTGGGATCAGGATTTGTCTTTGGTTCAGTAGGGAGCATAAGTTTGTGGCTTTGAGTTCTGCAAAATCAGAATAAAGAGAACCTAGTATGGTGACATGTGAAACTATATGGCTTCATAATTTTCTAGTAGCCTTTTTTGGTCAGAGAGTTGAGACTACTGTGATACATTGCGACAATCAGAGTTGTATTAAATTATTTGAGAATCTAATTTTCCATGATAGGTCTAAGCATATAGACACCAAGTATCACTTCATTAGGGATTGTGTGTTAGGATTGAGTAATACTGAGAGGGGGGTGATTCATTATTACAACACTTTAAATTGAACTTAAACCAATTGTAAACAAACCATAAAATTGTAGAAATGAAAAGTACATAAGAAAATAACACACAACTCATAACACCATTATTTTTTTTTGAGGAAACATTGGCCAAGGGTAAACCCCAATGGGGATGGTACCCACAAGTATGCAATAAAGTATAATGTCCATGTTATGAGACCTATCCATGTTAGGAACTGAGTATTACATAGTACATTTCCTTATTAAAGGAATATCAACCTTGTTAAAGGTTCTCAAAACCTTGTTAGGGGTGTACTGAGCTTACAGCTCTTACAACCAATACTTATGTTACAAAGTGTTCTCAATGATGAACATAAACAAGCATCTTCTATGCTTTGATAGTTCCAGTTGTAGTTCTCAAAAACATCTGTATATGTATATGTATATGTATATGTATATGTATATATATACATGTATGTATGTATGTATATATATATATATATATATATATATATACATACATATATATATATATATACATACATATATATATATATATACATATATATATATATATATATATACACATATATATATATATATATACATATATATACATATATATATACATATATATATATATACATGTATGTATATATATGTATAGATGTATATATATATATATGTATATGCATGTATATGTATGTATGTATGTATGTATGTATATATATATATATATATATATATATATATATATATATATATATATATATATATATATATATATATATATATATATATATATATATATATATATATATATATGTATGTATGTATGTATGTATGTATGTATGTATGTATGTATGTATGTATGTATATACATACATGTATATATATATATATATATATATATATATATATATATATATATATATATATATATATATATATATATATATATATATATATATATATTCTATCATTCAGTCAGCTCTCAAATACAATACAAAATAGAATAAATAATAATGCAAAGAGTAAATACTAAGTTAGCGATCTTGTATTACCAAAGTGTCGATATTCCACAATATTTATCTATCTTAGCATGTTATGATTCCATCTTATACTTCCTTAATCATCGCGACTATTCATATGCTCTATTTCATTGTTTTGTTGTCTTTGCATGTCTTCAAATCATCGTAACTCACTAATAACAATACCAAAACACAAGCGACCTTAACTGGAGGTCATACTTATCCCAAAATGTTTGCCTCTAAGCTAACAAGTCATCATCTATCATATAATGTCTTTGATGTCCAAAAAAATATTGTTGTACTCTGTAAATCTATTTCTATACTTAGTCATTTTCAAGACTGTGTCTCCAAAACTATACTTAACTTCAAGTGACCACCATATCAGATATGTTCCCATAAATGACAACCCTCAAGTGCTCCATATCAATCTAAAACATCACTTTCCAACAATCTCTCCCTTTGGCATTAATGGAAACACTTAGCAAAAAATGACTAAGTGTCCCAAAAAACACCAACTGTCCTCTTCTTCTTTTCTCTTCTCTTCTCCCCTATTATCTTTTTCTTTTTCTTTTCTATAAATATATTTTTTTACTAACAATTTTTTTTTCTCTTCTCTCATTTTTCTTCTTCTCTTCTTCTCCTTCGACATCAATGGCAAAGTTGATCCCAAAATTGCAAAAATGTACAAAAAGTGTAGAACTTTAGTGCTTGCTCACTAGTTTTAGAACATCTTGGAAGGAATCTTCCAAGGTCTTCACTTCATAATTCCATGATTTTATCAACAATTCATTGACATGTATCATTCCATTCAGATCATAAGATGAAGTCTTTTCTACTTTCAACTCTGTGGGCATAGATTTGGTCATTGATTCCCCCACTAGTACATTTTGCACCATTTTTCGATGCACTATTGGTCAAAGTTTCTACCCAACTTGGTCGAATGGTCGACCAATTGGTTCGTTGCTATTATGTGTGTTGAAATATTGACCCACTACTAAAATTATCAAATGATCGAATCAACTATTGGTAAAAAATGAGGGCAATCTAGGCCGAAAATAACATTGGCAAGTTTTTGTGTAGTGGTCGATCTTTCGACCAATATAAATTAATATTGGTCAAAAACTTTGGTCGCTCCGACCAGGATGCCAAATTCATGACGATCAAATTTTGATGCAATGTAGTCAAAATATTTAGTGGTTCTGACCAGGATGCCAAACCCACAACGCCACATTTCAACACTGAATCATCGAATTTAGGCCATTATTTTGACGCATTGTGGTCAAAAGTTCGATGACACGTGGAGTGTTTAAAAAAATTGAAGATAAATATCCAAACTAATCACCAACAACATCCTGATCAGTGATTAGTCTAGATATTTATCTTCAAGTGTCCACACTCATTCTACCACTTGTTGCCAGCAGGTCCTTGCTCGTTCTATTTTCCAGACTGCTTTGGGCTCTAGCAATCCATCTGCTCTACGTGAAACTATGGGTTTTTTTATTTTTTTTGAACTATTTGAGAGATAGGCTCTAACTGGTGATCCATGAATTGGTAGAGTTTCCTCTTAGACACCAAAAACTCTTCAAATCTATTGGTTTGAAGCCCCCAAAGGGTATTCTACTCTATGGGCCTCCTAGTTCTGGGAAAACTTTAATTGCTAGGGCAGTGGCAAATGAAACCGGTGCCTTCTTTTTCTGTATCAATGGACTTGAGATCATGTCAAAGTTGGCTAGAGAAAGTGAAACCAATCTTTGAAATGATTTTGAGGAGGCTGAGAAGAATGCCCCATCCATTATATTTATTGATGAGATATTATAGAGATTTATCAGCAGGCTTGCAAGTATTCTATTAGAGAAAATATTGAGAAGGTGAGTTTCAATTATGGTGGCTTTTGCAAACTAGATTTGGTTAAGAATTTCGTAATGGTTTTTTTTGAATTGGTTTGTTATAATTTTACATTTTTTGATTCAATTTTCCTCAACTTGTATCTTATTATTTCAATTTGTCATGTTCTCTTTCCTCTGCACTTTTACAGGATAATATTGAACGTGAAAGAAAAAGAAGTGAGAACCCCGAGGCAATGGATGAGGATGATAGTGATGAGGTAGCTGAAATAAAGGCTGCTCATTTTGAGGATTCAATGAAATATGCCCTAAGAAGTGTCAATGATGTTGATAATCAGAAGTATCAAGCCTTTGCACAAACACTACAGCAATCTCAAGGCTTTGGTTCTAGATTTCAATTTCTTGGTGCTTCGGATGTATTTTCTACAATAGATAATAAAGATGATGATGAATTATATAGTTAGGAAACTTAGTACACAATTTTCATCTAAATGAAGTGACAAATGTGTCTGTTCTAGCAGGGACCTTTTGCTGACAAATAGCCAATCCTATTCAATTTGGTTCCAAATTTTGCTTGTATGAGTTTTATCTATTCATATACATTTGAAACTTTATTTAGTTTATTAGCCCTTTAGCCGAGGACTTACTAACTTGTAAATCTTTAGAGAAATATTAACTATGGCAAGGAAATTTAGCTATGGAAACTTTTTCTCAAGTGGTAGATAATGCTACGAAAACCTTGCTTTTTAAAAAATAATCCTGTTGGAAAATATTCTATACTAAATCAATTCTACAACAAAGAAAGTCTAGTTCAACTAATTTTGACTGGTGATTCATGAATTGGTAGAGCTTCCTCTTAGACACACACAAATCTTCAAATCTATTGGTGTGAAGCCCCCAAAGGGTATTATGCTCTATGGGCCTCCTAGTTCTGGGAAAACTTTAATTGCTAGGGCAGTGGCAAATGAAACTGGTGCCTTCTTTTTCTGTATCAATGGACTTGAGATCATGTCAAAGTTGGTTGGAGAAAGTGAAAGCAATCTCCAGAAGGCTTTTGAGGAGTCTGAGAAGAATGTCCCATCCATTATATTTATTGATGAGATATTACAGAGATTTGTCAGCAGGCTCTAGCAATCAATCTGCTCTACTCTACGTGAAACTGTGGGTTTTTTCATTTTGTTTGAACAATTTGAGAGATAGGCTCTAACTGGTGATGCATAATTGGTTTGCATGTTTGCAGTGTGAAAGCAGTGTTGGGGATGTTGGTGGTACTGCGGATACAGTCCTTAACTAGTTGTTGACGGAGATGGATGGTATGACAACCAAGAAAATAGTTTTCATTATACCTAATGGCATTGGCTTGTTATACCCAAGGATTCAATGGAGCTGATATTATAGAGATTTGTCAGCGGGCTTGCAAGTATGCTATTAGAAAAAATATTGAGAAGGTGAGTTTCAATTGCGGCAGCTTTTGCAAACTAGATTTGGTTATGAATTTCTTAATGGTTTTTTTTTAATTGGTTTGTTAGAATTTTACATTTTTTGATTCAATTTTCCTCAACTTGTATCTTATTATTTCAATTTGTCATGTTCTCTTTCCTCTACACTTTTATAGGATATTGTACATGAAAGAAAAAGAAGTGAGAACCCCAAGACAATGGATGAGGATGATGGTGATGAGGTAGCTGAAATAAAGGCTACTCATTTTGAGGAGTTAATGAAATATGCCTGAAAAGTGTTAGTGATGTATTTGATGTTGCTGTTGCTTCGGATGTATTTGCTAAGATGATTTCCCCCACCAAGATGATGTGCATCCATTTTATGGAGATCTGCTAAATGTTTTATATGATAAAGATCACTACAAGTTGGCCCTTGGCCAGATCAATATTGCTCGCAATCTCATTGCCAAAGTGGCCAAAGACTATGTTAGGCTAATAAAATATGGGGATTCTCTTTACCGCTGCAAATCTTTGAAGGTTGTTGCACTTGGATGGATATGTACCATTGTTAAGAGAATTGGACCGAGTTTGGCTTACCTCAAACAGGTGAGGCAACATATGGTTATGTTCTTTTTTCTATCTATCTGGTTTTCACTACCTATCATTCCTTGGGATATCTTGCAAGGGTTCTATAAATTGATGGTCTATATTTTGGTGGGTGTCTTGTATGGGCCTATGAACTTTTTTATCTTGTCTTTTTTTTCAATCCTACAACTAGATTTTGATATGTGGATTGCTTGTAAGGAACTTTGATACTGCCATTTCAGTAGTTCTTCATATGATAGTTTTCTATGTAGTCCCCAATCTAGGCTTTATTTGTACATTTTTTATCTCAATATTAAAAGAATTAATTTAGTTAAATAAAGCTTTATGTCCCAAACACAATGACAACTAGGATGTGAATTTAATCTTTCTGACAACTAAAGAGTCAAAAAAGATAAAAGATGGTTCAATATAACCTACAAATTTGTCCATGTAAGAGTTGAACTCTAAAATTTATGGTATGAAGACCTGCAACTTGTAGCTAAGAATATGATACTGAATAATTATGACTTATTTTAAAAATTCAGGAAAACTTAACCATTTCTGTAGCGATTACTTTAAAAAAAGTATACCTGATCAATGACTCAATATTTGTAACCTCTCAAAAAAATTTCCTTTCCACTTCAATATCTTTCCTTGATAATTCTTGATCTCCTCAGAACCACTAGAAATAAAACAATGACAACAGAACTTGCTACTTTAGAAAATTGCATCAATACTTAACTTAAACATTATAGTCATGAAGGGTGTAACAAAATCTGATATGGTAATAGACAAACTCATTTTGCACAAAATGGCATTAAGCATGGATCTTAGTTTACATGTGGTACATCAATTCCTTCATTGAAGACATTATCTATTACATTTATAATTGTTTATTTAGGTTCCATAGCACTAGCATATACACCAAAAGAATTTGTATTAAAAAAAAACATGGACACTACATATATATAAAAATGCCTGTTAAAAAAAAAGAGGCCACTAAGGACAATTACATAGGTCTCCAGAAACAACATTACCCAACTCTTTCTCTCAAGACAAAGACTCAGTGTGTTCAATTGCCCAGACTAGCAGTCAATTCTATGTTGAGTATATCTGCCAGGCCCTCCTGCAGTTTGAATGAATTAAGAATAGAAGATAGGAACTGATTTAACACTTCACCTAGTCAAAAACACAAACCAATGAAATAATCCACATTAGGCCAAGACAGGTTGATGCATTCAATATGAGAATACTTACATAAAATGAAGCCGAATCATGCTAGACAATGGCAATGAGAAGTTGACTATTGGCCCTTCTAGTTTTTTATTTGATAGTTGCCTGACAATGACACATTCAAAATGCACTTATGAGAAAAGACCTAGAATGAATGAAATTGATTAAATAATGAAGGTATGTTAGTTTGAGCTTCACTTGGTTTCAAGAATACTTTAATATTCTCTACTTAACAAGGCCAACCACATGAAGGTGGAAGCTCATCTGGCCTCACCCCCCTCCCCCTAAAATCAATCTAAATTCCCCATTAACATAACAATATTCATTAACATGACATATAATTCAATATTAATACACAACATTCATTGATAATTACTTAAAACAACATTCATGGAGTTATTATGATAGTTTTACTGATATTTTTGTCACAATTTGATGTTCAAGATAGAGGAAAAGCACCTGCAACAACACAGGCAATAGCCGTAGATACAGATGATGATATCCCAAAAATCCCTAATATAATAAATATGGTGAAGAAAAAACTAAAAAGAATCAATGCAAAAATTATTACTATTTTGCATGATGCTACTACTAGCCTCACCGCAATGTCCATGACCAGGTAATTGAGCAAGCAAAAAATCTTGTAACAAGAACAAATACATATTTTAGTTCACGACATAAAAGAGTATAAAATATAAACCTTTATTGAAATTTTGTTATAACTAAAGATTCATTACTACTTACTTCAAAACAACATGCTCGCACCATCAATTCATCTGTCCTCTTTAGCATCTCCTCGATTTTGGCACTAGTCATGTAGTAAAGCACTAGAATTGAGTTTTTTGGCACAGGCGGGAAATTTTTGTATATCAACATGTGATAGAGTTTGTTGTCTAAACTCTATCGCATGTTGATATACAAAAATTTCCCAGCCCATGCCAAAAAACTCAATTCTAGTGCTTGTACTAAGACCTTAAATTATTGAGCTTCTCTTTGTTTCGAGAAGAGTATAACATTCTCTACTTAACAGGGCCAACCACGTGAAGGTGGAAGCTCATCTGGCCCCTCCTAGGAGCCTCTTATGACCCTTTACAACATTTTAAGACCTCTAAGATGTATTCTTAGGGATTGTAAATGGTCGTAAAGGGTCATAAGGGGTCTTGGGACACAACAGCTAAGAAACATAATTGTAGGCATCATGGTCACAATTTTTTTTAGACAACATAATTGAGTTGTATAGCCAAACAATGGAGAGCAACTCCTGCACCCCTGATTCCAAGTTGACTACATTTGTTTGCTCATGAATACAAGGTCCTCCAATAGATATATTCAATTTGGAATTGGGGGTGCAGAAGTTGCTCTGTACCACTTGGGTACACAACTCAATTACATTGTCTCCAAAAGATTGTGACTATGATGCCTACAATTATAATTCTCAACTATTGTGAAATCTACATTTATGTTTCTCAACTGTCATGTTTATGTGCATGTTTTTTATGTGTTTTGGATAGTAAGTCTAATTTAATTTGTTTGTGGACTAAGACCTTATAGAACAATAGCAACTAGGAAGGATTTATTCAACAGATGTTGGCAAGCGATCCTTCCTAGCAGCTGTTGTTCTATAAGGTTTGTCTCAATCCCAATAGGTTGTAGTTACATTTTCTAGATGCATAAGCTAGAGGGGGCTTACAATAATAAATCATGTAATAAGGAGGCTTGGAATAGTAGCATATGCAAATTTCATTATTTAATAATAAAAAAATATTAAAATGTTTATACCTTCTTCTCTCATTTGCTGGTGTAATTCCTCTTTGAGTATCCCCTTTCTCCTTTGCATCCAAAATGAACTCATTCCAATCCCTCACTAGAATAAAGGGAGGACACTCAAAATTCAATGAGACTTCATACCACACAATGTTTGTAGATTACGTTCAATGCGTTATTTAAATTTGTAAATCAACGTTGCATACAAATCTGTGGATGGTGCCTGGTATGAAGCCTTGCTCAAGCTTGAAAATGATAAGCAATCCATAGTCAAGGTCAAGGAACAAATGGAATAACCAAGAAAACACTATACATTAAATCATGTGATTGATAGAGGATTGGGGCTCACCTAAGCCATAAACATGAAGAATTATTCTAAAAAAAGATTTAAACCATATATAAGCGCACTTGAGGCAAAGAGAAGTTATGTCATATCCATATTAAAATATTAGTTACAATATGAAAATACTAAACTAACTAATTCCTAAGTTCATCTCTGCATATGGTCACAACAAAGATATGTGATTACAATACAAAGAAGGCATTGTAAAAATATAATTTCAGAATTTTCCCTAGCATGACACGTTTTGCACTCAAATCCTTCATCGCAGATAAGTGGAGATGGGCGGATAGATGCAAGTGAGTTGTCATCGACCCAACTAAAGTATCTGCAGCCATTATTTCCTTGTGATGCCCAATCTATTAGTTCTTATAATATAATGAATAGTATTTACATTAGAAACATTAAATATATCCACATTAGCAACCTTTTTTCTATTTGGGCAGCACCAAAATTTTCATCCAGGGTTGCTTAGTGTCCATGAAGTCTTCAACACACACTGCCCACCACCACATTGATAGTTTAGCACATTGACAGGAGCCATCGAGCCTATATCAATAATGCACCACACCATCATTACTACATTTATTACATAAATATTATAACATATAATCATATGATTATAATTATCATACATTCACCACTATTGTTCTATTGTAGATTCAAGTACTTAAAAACTATTTGCAATCAATGGTTTGAACAAAGATGTCATTCTAGGGCAGCAAGGATAGTTTAAATTTACCTGAGCTAGAATTAGTCAACTTCAATACTTTCAATACTTTCAAAACTAAATATGAAATAGGGATATAAACAAGAAATATCCACACAGGTTATAGAGACTAAAACCTTGCCATTGATCCATACGGGTATAACACGAAATAGATTTACATAAACCAATTAACTCAAAACACAAACCCTTTTTCGAATAATTTAATTTTAACTTTGGTTGTGTTAAAGGAACTATGTTGACTTTATTTTGTATTTTTTTAACATGAGAGTTTGTAGATTAATAGGAGTTCATATTTTTATGGGAACATATCATTCAATTGAGCATTATTGTCCATCTATATCTAGTGAGATGAACATAACTCATGTACCTCATGCTATTGTGTTCCTAATTCTTGATTCCCTTCAGGATCACAATCTTTCTCTGGTTTTAATCCTACAACTGTGTTCCTCCCTTCAATCAGTTATTGGATTTGGGTCAAGGCCGTTCTACATAGAATTCACTGTCTTCAAACTAAATCTTCTAATTAACTTTAACCACTCTACTCCAACACTATCGACTATCACAGAGAAACTCTAATCTAGTTGATCAAGTTAGATTAGGGTCATTTGGAATGGTCTAACAGTGGGTCCTTACAATGGTTATTGTCATTTAGTTACATAAACCAATTAACTCAAAACACAAACCCTTTTTCGAATAATTTAATTTTAACTTTGGTTGTGTTAAAGGAACTATGTTGACTTTATTTTGTAGTTATTTAACATTAGAGTTTGTAGATTAATAGTTCACATTTTTATGGGAATGTATCATTCAATTGAGCATTAATGCCCATATATATCTAGTGAGATAAACATAACTCATGTACCTCATGCTAGTGTGCTTGGATTAGACTAGACATTATCCAACCACCTGTGAGGGTTGTCACTATTATTAATTGGTGTAAAAGGAGGACCGTTTGTGTGTTATAGCACTTTATATAAATACCCACTATTTGGATATGTCTAGTCTAATGAAAAATAGTGTATACAAGGTATCCAAGCACACTAGCATGAGGTACATGAGTTATTTGCATCTCACTAGTTATAGATGGGAAACTATGGCACACTAGTATCTGTGAACTCCTATTAATCTACAAACTCTCATGTTAAACAACTACAAAATAAAGTCAACATAGTTCTGTTAACACAACCAAAGTTAAAATTAAATTATCTAACTATGTTGACTTTATTTTGTAGTTGTTTAACATGAGAGTTTGTAGATTAATAGGAGTTCACATTTTTATGGGAATGTATCATTCAATTGAGCATTAATGCTCATCTATATCTAGGTTTGCATTACACATGCTTAAGGAAAAAGTTCCTAATACAACTGAAGAGAGTAATTAATATGGAAATTGAATCAAATGTACGCAACGTATGGCATTAATTTTCAAAGACAATGAAAATTTAAAAGAATTGGAAAAATACAGTGTACAAGCAATGATAGTGTGCCATGGAAAGTCACAATAAGTATGAACCCAAAGAGGATTTTCATTGTTTCCTAAAAAATGATCATTTTCAAAGTGAGATTTACCTACATAGAGGTGAAGCCATGACATACAAAAGGTAAGAGAACCTCAAAGTTTCTGACATATAATGTTATCATGTCAAAAGGGCAACAAAGTGTAGTTTTTAGAACAATGGAACAACCATCTCTCTTAAAAGGAACAACCATCATGTTATAGAGTTATTGAATATGGCCATTATCATGAGATCATAGGGCAAAACACATTTATCTATTGTTTATGAACAATTTCTTCTATAGAGGCAATTTTGAATTCTATGCTCATGTGAAAAGGAAATGTCACTCAGTTTGAAGTCCTAATAGAATAAATACAATAAGAAGACATTGACATATCATGCCTTATATCAAAACCAATCACAATAAGAAGATGGAACAACCATAAGGTACAAGCATGTGCAAGTCATTGTAATCATTGGAGATATGTTAAAGGTTAAGTACAATAGTAGAGCACGGCCATGATACAATTAATGAAAGTGCCATAAAACACCATGATATTTATAATCAATCATAGAGAAAATAAATAGTGACACAAATGATTTGTATTTTAGTGCCACCAAATACTTTCCAAATAGTCATCAATGTATTAAAGCATTCCAAAGTATAGGATAGCAAGGTGCTTCAATACATAGTTGCAGTGATCAAAATAGTATTTTACAATATCATGAAGTAAACAAATGCAATGTTTCAAAATAAGGAAACCTAAAACAACAGATGACAAGAAATGTCATTAAACACAACATAAAAGGCATCTTTGACATTGATCCCTCAAAGAACAGGTTTGATGTTTTCATGTTTTGAAAGTTAACAAGGTTTATATTTTCATCATGAATACATGAAAACAAGCACAAAGGATCACAATAAGTAATCTCTAATATAAAGAAACACAATGACTATCAACATCAAAGCGGTGGTGTAGGAACTCAAACATCATCTAAAGATAATTTGTCATGTTCTCTTTCCTCTGCACTTTTATAGGATATTGAACGTGAAAGAAAAAGAAGTGAGAACCCTGAGGCAATGGATGAGGATGATAGTGATGAGGTAGCTGAAATAAAAGTTGCTCATTTTGAGGAGTCGATGAAATATGCCCGAAGAAGTGTCAGTGATGCTGATATTTAGAAGTATCAAGCCTTTTCACAAACACTACAGCAATCTCGAGGCTTTGGTTCTGAATTTTGATTTCCAGATAGACCTGATGGTGCTTCTGCTGGTGCTTTGGATGTATTTGCTATAGAAAATAATAAAGATGACGATGACTTATACAAGTTGCACATCCACATCCACATCTAATATAAAATTTATTATTACAAAGTCTTTTTATGGAAATCTATTTTACATTAGTCTATATTATTCTAAAGCCTTGTTATAGAAATCTATTTTATATTAATCCTCATAATTAGTTAGAAAATCTTCTTCTTTCTTTCTAAATTCATGAATGATTCTATTTTTCTACAGTAAATAGCATACATAACAGATAAACATGAAATCAGCAACAAATATCTACCTTATGCTTTTACTACTAAGTCTTTGTTTGTCAGGCATATTGATTATAAGTACTTGAGGTATCAGGTTATTGATACGTCCTTGGCATTTTCATGCATTTAATCTTATAAAATCATCAATTCTTAAGCATTAAGCATAGTAATAGGTCAATATTCATTTAATTTCAAAAATGAAACACCAATGAAGAAAATAATGAGCAACAAATAATAGATATTATTAACATAGGTTGAAGCCAATCTCATCCTTCGATTATAAGAAGGATTTCCAAGCTCCTATTTGAAAACAATAGATATTATTGAAATAAGCGGAAGCCAATCTCATCCTTTCTCTTGTGATCTTATATCACAGGATTTCAAAGCTCCTATTTGAGAATAATAGACATTATAGACACATAAGTTGAAGCTAGTTCTTCCTTGCTCTTGTGATCTTATATCAAGGATTTCCTAAGCTACTTTATTCAAATCGGATAGTATTATCACTTGATATTCATACCTTCTCGATAAAAAGAAGTGTATCGCTAGATACCTAGTGACAAAATTCACCCTCTCCTAGTTTTAGATTGAGGCCAAGCAGTGCTAGGATTTCAGTGAGATAAGGTTTAGTATCCATATGGCATTTAGCAACCACACTTTGCTTAAATCCATTTTTCTCATCCTTCAATGTTACCAAATACATATTTGTACTCTTCACATAGTGATAGTAATAAACTTTAAAAGGAAATAACATAGAGTGACAAGCCACATGCTTGATGGAGGAGGGAGCCAAGAGTTTTTCTCCCTTTACTGTAACCAAATAAATAAACATCATTGTAACATGGAGGAGGGAAAATATCAAACCTTTTTATCAAAGCATAAAAGATAAAGAATTTTTGTCAGACGTTGTAGTTGCAACTGCCCTAGTAGACATGTATGCAAAATGTGGAACTATACACAAGGCACATGAACTCTTTGACAGAATGCATCAAAGACATGTGGTATCATAGAATGCCATGATTACGGGTTATGTACAAAATGGATTTTTTGAAAAGGGTTTAGAAATTTTCAAGAAAATACAAATGGCAAGTGTAAAGCTAAATTCCAAAACCTTTGCCAGCATCTGGCCTGCCTGTGCCAAAATGGGAGCTTTGGAACAGGTTAATTAACCAGTCTCTGTTAATATATTATGCAGTCACATTATATATATTATGCAGTCACTATTAAGATCGACTTAGTCGATTGCTTGATCATACGATAACTAGTAATTAATGGTTATCATAACACATTGTTAATGTGTTATGATAACCACTAATTAGTGGTTATTCATATCACTGTGTAAGATAATGAAATGATGTTAGCCATGTCTATTCATATTGGTATTAATAACCATTGTGTGGGCTGGGAAAGACTTACCAGCACCATATAATTGATAGGAAATGATCAACGATACCATAGCTTGTATAAATGGATACCCTAGCTCATGGATAACCAAAGAATCTAATGAATACACATTAACATGATGCGCTAGTTCACTAACATAGAAAATTCCATAATCAAATCATCCAAAGAAATGAACTCAATGCCATGGATACAATAGAGCATGGAGTAATGAATATCACAGTAAGATGTGCCCTCAAAATACATGATGGTATTCAATCAAATAATCAAATGCAATGTATTCTATCAAAATACAGCGGAGATAATGAAACAATCCCTACCTCAATGAGCTTCCATTTGATAAGGAGAGGAGAAGCCAAGTTTCCAAAACCAAGCTTGAAGATCAAAGGCCCAAGTCAATATAAAAACTACAAACCCTATACACAGTGCTGAATCCGCCTTGGCCGATGAGGTTTCGCATGCTGCCCCTTGAAAAAATTCATCATGGTGATAATGAAATGAGAAATGAATTCTACTGTAACCCCTATACACAGTGCCAAATCAGCCCTGGCTAATGAGGTTTCACGTGCTGCCCCTTCAAACAATTCACCGTGGTGATAATGAAATTAGAAATGAGTTCTTTTTTTTAAAAGTTATGTTCATGTTCATCAAAATTTTGACGTACACGATAGTGGTCAAAATTTTGACTAACACAAGCATGGATTAAAAAAAGTGAAAGTTTTCCTTCTATAATCCGACCAACCAAAACCTTTTTATTTCATGGTCGAAAAATTTGGTAGAAAAATGGTGCAAAATGTACTAGTGCCCATTCTTCTCCATCTCAAAAAGATGTACCTCAAGAATTGATAGCTTAGGAGTGATTAGACTCTTTAGCATACCAAATCTTGTCATTACTCTCCCTCTCTCTATATCCAATACATTCATCTTATCCAAGATCTTTGATGCCTATTTGTCCATCTCTAGTACAGTTTGTGAGGAGGTCTCACAACTATCCATCATGCTATCCAGAGTAGCCATGTCCTTAGCCATAATATCTTGAATGTTTTGAATGTGTTTGATAGGGTTAATAAAATAGTTTTATAGCTTCCTTCCATGTGTGACACAACTTTTAGCCTTTGATGTAGTTGATCTTAGAATACCCAAGTCCCATGAAATAGACTCGCATACTTCCTTCAACTTATTTTCTAGATATCTTTTCTTTGCCTTGTCTTCTGCGATCTTCACTAGAGACTCATAGTGACTATCAAAGTTATCTAGTGCCATACTCAAGTTCTTTGCATTATCTTTTCCTTGAAAAATAATAGGTACTGGGAGTAGTTTATTACTATATCAACTGCCCTAGTAAATACCTTGGTCTTTTTGTCTCCTTTATATTCATATCTTTCTTTTGCCTTTGTGAATGCCATAAAGGATAGTCTCATCATTTCATCCTCATCCATGCTATCTACATTTGTTCTTACCTACTTATCCATAATTTCCAACAATAGAGTGGTAGAAGTATTAGGTTCTTGTTTAACTTAAAATCTTTCCTCTTCTCCTTTTGTTGTGTCTATCTTTTCTCTATGTTTTGTTTCTTCTTTCTGCTCTTCCTCTTTCTGTCCTTCCTCTTTTTCTTCTTCTTTTGTCACTGTATTATTCAAGTTTTCTCCAAATGGATCATTCTCATCAAGTGAAGTGTCAAGGGTCACAGGCACACCAGCAACAAATAAATCTAGTTGCTTGTTAGTATTTACTTCACTTCTCTCCACATTACCCTCAACTTCCTTAGAGCTCTCTCCAATTCCTATGGGTGTGGTCTTGGTAGTCTTAGGTGGTGAAGTTCTCTTAGGAATATTGCTCATAAGTATCTGATCTAATGCCTTCTAAGTGTCTTCAATAACTTCATCATACTTTCTACCAATAATTTTCACAAGTCTAGCTTTTATTCCTAGTAAAGGTTTGAGTTCCTTAAGTATTTTCTCTCTCTCCTATACAAAAACTACATGCAACATGTCCTCAATGGCTTGATTTCTAATTGCTTCATCTTCTATTTGTGAAAGTTGTTTTCTAATCTCTAGTTTATCATACAAATCCTTAGGTATACTTCCCTCAATCTCCAATAGTTTCTTCTTGTAAACAAGTAGATATTCAATTTCCATATCTTCTATCAATGATTGATTATCAAAGTCGTACCTCTCATAGTATATGTTCAGTATCTTTAGGTTACCATCTCTTATGATCCTTTTGTGCAATATATTTATGTCTGTTTTCCATCGGTCCTCTATTTTCTTTTGTTCTATCTTCCCTTCTTTCTTCTCAATTACCTTATCCATTTTCTTCTCAGGTTTCTTATCATATTTCTTCTTAGCTTCCACTTCAACCTTTTATTTCTTAGGGCTATTTGGTTTGGTTGATCTAGTGGATCTTCAAGTTGTTTTCATGGGTCTATCTTCTTGTGTTGTCTTCTCTGGAGTGATAGATAGGTCAATTATAGTAGAAATGGGACTTACTATGTTTTTTGCTTTAGAAGATGGAGGGGTTGCAATTCTCATGCTTTTTAATCCAGAAGATCCCTCATTCATCTTAGTCCTTACCTATTTTAACTCTTCCTTTGATATCCCAGACTTACCTTCCATATCACCAACCATTTTCTTTATCTTTCTTTTCCTTATACCTCTATCATGTTCTTCTCTGACTTTCTCTAATTTCTCTTCATATGTGCCCCATATCTCCTTAGATGTGTCAACTTCAGATGCCAAAACATGTTCTAATTTCATAATAATAACTTTTGAACTAACTTCATAGCCCATGGGGTAACACCATTTATTTCTTGGCTCAACTGCTTCAATACACAAACAATCAGTTTCAACCATGAAACAAATTGTATCCTTGTATCTCTCAACCAACTCTTTAGGAATTCTTACTCTTTCTTTAATTTGTCTCTATAGAACTTTTATCATGCCAAATAGTTCACCATCTACCCATGTGTTGTTTTTTTCCTCTATAGCTTTTTGATATCTGAATACCAGTAGGTATGTTGTCCTTCCATGCTCTAGGGTGCATTCTAGGGAACTTATTCTCAATATGTATATACATGTGAATGAGAAGTGAGCCAAATCTAAAAGTCTTAGATTTATTCTTCTTGATTATCTTCACATTTTCTAAAAACATTTGTGCCAAAATCTCGCATAGGTTGTATTTAGTGTTCTCTTTCACCATCCTATAGGCCATCATAATAACTCCTACTAAGACTGAATTAGATCTACTATTGTAATAAAGTTTGTATCCTAGAAGCATTACAACTAGTCTTACATATTGTTGGAATATAGCATCCACTTTCATAGCTTGCTTGTCCCATTTAGAGTGTGTTAGGGTTTCAACTTGTTTCTTGATATTCTTTTTTGCTACAAGAATAACTCTAGTATTGTCCAACCCATTAATGTCATGAATTAATTGACTAAAAATCTTTACAGGTTTCTCTCCTATTCAAATGAATTCATCATGAACTCTACTAAGTATAATCTTGAACCATTCTTCTTCACTGAATTCATTCATGTGGGTCATTTTCATAATGGTCAGGTTCTCTAGGTGTTTGAACTCATCCTTCATTTTACCATCATGTTCAATCATTTCATCCATTTCTCTGAATATATCTACATCACCTATTATCTCATATTTGCAATGTATGTATGCCCTAATATCCTCTATGTGAAGGATGTCATATGGTGTTTGGGAAAAGACTCCTTAAAGGTCATCCTCACAAGAATTAAAGGGATATTTCTTAAATTTGTATCTAGGTGTCTCCACAACATCATAAATCATTGGTGCATCCATAGCTTTTGCTTGAGTAAATGATCTAAATACCTTAAACACACTGAATTTAGAAATTTCACTTCGTTTGATCACGCAATGTATCCACTTGGTAGTTTGATCTTCTCTAAACTCTTCTCTCCTTGGTTGTTGATCATCAAATAGTGAAGAAATAAGTAGCACTGAGGTCTTTTATTCATCATTAAGTGAGAAAATACACTTTACTCAATTAACTCAACTTTGCATATTGTCCAGTCAATCATAAATCTTGTGCTCATAGGATATGAATCTTCAAATATTGTGATCATAGATATAGGTTCCATAGTGTTTGTATACACCATAACTAAGCTCGCATTAGCTTACTCTACAAAATCAAGGGTTGGATATAATCTATTATCTTCATCCAATGCTCCCCCTTTTAGGTCGATGTAGCAATGTTAGCATCAGGAGAAGGCATAGTAGAATCTATTGTCTCTCCCTGATCCAATACATTGTTAGATTCTTTGACTTTCCATGCCTTACACTTGTTCTCATCTATTGATTTCTTGAATGGTTCTTGAATTCATCCATGTACTCACTGAGACTTTTACCATTCTCACCCATATTATTCTTAAAAACCATAGGAGGTGGTCCTCTCTGTTGTCCTTTCCAATATATATACCTGCCAAACTTTGCTATATGTCCTAGGTTGTTGCATTTGTAATATGTAGGCTGTCTTCTATCCTGAATATCTTGAAGTTTACAAAACCTTGCAATGTTCCCAAGGTTATTGCATTTCTAGCATGTGATCTTAGTTGTTGATTCTTCTCTCATGTAATCTTGCATGCTTACAAACAAATAAGGTTTCTTGCATTCTTCTTTCTTATGTCCATATGCATAACAGTTATAACAATAACTAGTAAAGGGTTTGAAAGGGCCTTTACCTCTACAATCTATCTTCATGTGTCCAAGTTTGTTGCATCCATAGCATCTACCTCTGAAAGGTCTGATCTGATCTCTAGGTTCTTCAAAAGTAGGTCTTTCTTCAATCTTCACTTCATGTGATTCTTCATGAGTCTTAGAACATTCTCCTTCATTATATCCAACTCCATTCATATCTCCTTTAGGTTTCTATCTCTCTCTTTTCAAATCAATCTTATCACTTCTCATATGTAATTTCTCAATGTGTAACTTGGCTTGAATGAATTCTCCTTTAATGATCTGATAGTATTTCTCTAATTCTAGGCATTTGTCCTTGTAGTGATCAAGTTCAGTCTTCATTTGTTCTATTTTCATGTTCACTCCTTTTAAGATCTCTTCAACTTTGTATCTTGCATTTTTTTCATGTTGAATCTCTTTAGTCATCAAAAGATGAATTTCTTCTTTTTCTTGCTCAAGCTTCTTTAACTAGTCTGATGTGTCATTTTCTGAATCCTCTTCGATCTTTTCCATAAGGTCTTGTCTCTGACTTCCTGAAAGTTCAAGTTGTTCATTTAGTTTCTTGATAAAACCTTCTACTCTTCTTAATTTGAATTTCAATTCACCATTCTCATCCTTTTCTTTTTCCATGTCATCAAGTGCTGCTTCAAAATTTTCTTGCAAACTTTCAAAATCCATTATGATCTTTGTTAAGTTGTTAGACTTTCTTTTTAAGGGCCAATAACTCTGATACCAATTGTTAGGATTGAGTAATACTAAGAGGGGGGATGAATCAGTATTAGAACACTTTAAATTGAATTTAAACCAATTGTGAACAAACCATAAAATTGCAGAAATCAAAAGTACATAAGCAAATGACACGACTCATAACACCATTATTTGTTTTCAAGGAAACCCTCACCAAGGGAAAACCCTGGTGGGGATGGTACCCACAAGTATGTTCTAAAGTATAATGTCCCTATTAGGAACTGGGTATTACATAGTACATTTCCTTATTAAAGGAATATCAACCCTGTTAAAGGTATACAAAACCCCGTTTGGGTTATAATGAGCTTACAACTCTTACAACCAATACTTCTGTTACAAAATGTTCTCAATGAACATAAGCAAGCATCTGCTATGCTTTGATGTTTCCAGTTGTAGTTGTCAATAACATCTATCAACCTCTGATCTCGCATCTTCCATCAATCTATCTTTCTATCACTGTCTCTCATAATCACATCTTCGCTTTATGAAAAGTTCTTCATATATATATATATATATATATATATATATATATATATATATATATATATATATATATATATATATATATATATATATATATATATATATATATATATATATATATATATATATATATATATATATATATATATTCTATCATTCAGTCAACTCTCAAATACAATATAAAATAGAATAAATAATAATGCAAAGAGTAAATACTAAGTCGGAAATCTTGTATTACAAAAGTGTCAGTAATCCACAATCTTTATCTATCTTAGTACGTGATGATTCCCTCTTATACTTTCTTAATCATCGCAACTATTCATATGCTCTATTTCATTATTTCTTTATTTTCACATGTCTTCAAATCATTGTAACTCACTGATAACAATACCAAAACACAAGTAACCTTAATTAAAGGTCATATTTATCGCAAAATGTCATCCTCTAGGCTCACAAGTCATCATCTATCATATAATATTTTCAATATCCAAAATAGTAGTATTGTACTCTGTAAATTGGTTTCTATACTTAGTCATTTTCAAGCCTGTATCTCCAAAACTGTACTTAACTTCAAGTGATCACCATATCAGATGTATTGCCATAAATGACAACCATCAAGTGCTCCATATCACTCTAAAACATCACTTGCCAATATTGTGTACAATAGGGGTTTGTTCAGCTACAATACATAGCTACAGAGTAGCAGGTAGCAGAAATTTTGACTAAGGTATTGAGAAAGGCTAAAGTCATCTTCTTCAGAGATAAGTTGGGTGTTATGTAGAATAGCTTCCTCACTAAGAGGGAGTGTTAGTTTGAGTAGCTCAAAAAAAAATTCTCCATATGTAATAATTAGTAAATAGTTGTTCTTTGGTTAGAGTCAAAACAATATTTATTAATTAATTGATCTCTTTTAGGGACACATAATAACCAATTTGGTCAGGGTTTGTTAAGGTGTTATTAATCTCAATCGTTGATTGAGAATAAATCTCAGTTGTTGGTTTTCCAATGAGAGTAGTATAAGAGGGAGTCATAGGGAATTCGGAGAACACAAAAGTTTGAGAAGCATTTGCAGTGTTAGCAAATAAGTCTTGCAATGTTAGAAAGGGCATAGTGATAGCATTGGGAATAGCAGTTGTGGGATCTTAGTAGGAGAAATTGGGAGATTGGTAGAGCTCTACCAGAAAGAGGCAATCAGCTTTTTGTATCTCTTAATTTGTTGAAGTTTAATATAAATTTCTCATCTTAGTACTAGTTTTCCCTCTGGGGTTTTTCGATGGACAATTTGTCCAAGAATATCGTGTTCGTTGTGTGGCATGTTTCTTTCATATTTTATATTTTTGAAGTTGCACTTGTGTTATTATTCAATATTAGCTGTGAATTCATTTTTGGTAGTTAAATAATATGTATAAGATAGGAGATTAATAATTAGTAACTGCAATAGAATTCTCACACAATATTTGTCAATAAACACACAAATGGTTATCAAAAAAAGGTTACACTCAAATTCCTATCAATTCATAAGATTTCTAACAAGAAATCTCAAGACAAGATGTTCAGATAAAAATTTATCATGATTGAATTTTTATCACTTGCACGCAATCCTCTCTTCAACTATCAACCCCATACATAGCTATTTTAATGCAAATAGATACCGGTTCAACAATTGTTGCAAATAGGAACAAGCATGGTAGAGATACATTAATTGGTTGCACACAAAAAATCTGGTTGGTTCTATGAAAGAGTTTAGTAAAATCAATATCGAAGAAATAATTTTCATGTTCTAGCATCAAATCTTGACAATAACATAGGTCAATGAGTTTGACTCAAAAACTACACAATTGAATTTTGGTAGAAATATCAAAATTTGACTTGTGGAAAACATCTCCTACTTATCAATTGATGAGATTAAGGGGCTTTATAATGAATGGTTCGTAAGAAACAACACTTGCTGAAGTTTTTGCAAATGGGATTGCAAGAAAAGTAGGTTGAACCTTGGAGGAAACTCCATGGTTAATCCCACTTGAGCTAGAGTAGTACTGGGATGGGTAACCTCCTGGAGTGTCTTTCCGCTTCACTTCTGTGAGCATCACCTAGATGCAATGAGTGCTAAGTGTTTCATTCATTCTCATGAGATAATTGATTCTTTTGAACCACTACTCATGAAACATAGGTCAATGAATTTGACCCTAAAACTACATAGTTGAATCCTAATAGCAATATCAAAATTTGACTTGCGGAAAATATCTCTTACTTATCAATTGATGATATTAAGGGGCTTTATAATGAATGGTTCATAAGGCACAAGGCTTTTTGAAGGTTTTGCAAATGAGGTTTCAAGTAAAGTGGGTTTAACCTTGGAGGAAACTTTGTGGTTAAGTGTGCTTGAACTTGAGTAGTATTGGGATGGGTGACCTCCAGGGAAGTCCTAGTGCTTCACATCTGTGAGCACCACCTAGATGCAATGAGTGCTAAGTGTTTAATTCATTCTCATGAGAGATGGGTTTTTATGAACCACTACTCATGAAACATGGATCAATGATTTTGACTAAAAAACTACACAATTGAATCCTGATAGCAATATCAAAATTTGACTTGCTGTGGAAAATATCTCCTACTTATCAAATTAAATTTAAATTTACATTCTACATGTAAACTTGAATAAATTTTTCTCATTTTTATGATGTGCCTAATTTAGGGCTCCCTTGAAGTCCTATCTTGAGTTACAACCTCATAGGCCATAAGATAAGTAAACAACTCTACTGGAAAAAAAAATGTTTTGGCTTACTTCCCAATGTAAAACACTTTCCAACTGCCCAAGTTTATCTTTTGAATGTATACTTGGCATCTCACATAAACTTTTATTTGGCAGCTTTGACACAATTCAATTACCGTATAAAGCTATACATAACAAGAAAGTCAATGTCAGTTTAAAGTGAAAGACTTAAAATTGATATAATTTATCATGTGAATCCACACGCAAAAGATCAAGTGGATTGAAAATCATGAGATTCCAAATTGAAAATGTAATATGGTCTATAGATTTAACAAACGTAGTTTTGACGCATGTGGACAAATGTATTTCATATACATATTATAAGTGACAATGCACTTTCTCATCATAGATGAGACCATTCCCTAATTAATTGATGACCAGATATTCACAACATTAATACATAATTTAGCTTCTTGACCTGATCTATTTAGTGATTCTCCTCATCTAGTAGACTACCTAACTAACATACAGCTCTCGTCCTTACCCTAGTTCAATTTCATACTGAAGATATGTTGGAAAACAATGTAACGTAAGCTGAAAGAAGGAATATATGCTTTATATGTTTCTTCCTTGTAAGTAATCATAGTCCACCTCTTTTATCTTAAGTATTTATGTTGATGTAGAATCATGATGTAATTTTCTCATTCTTTGATGTGGGAAAGAATGATTGCTATAGTCAGTTCCTAGTGTCTTACAAACCACCTTTCACTCAAATGAAGGAAGTTTAATTACCAATTTTCACCTGCAGCAAAAGTGACACCCTAAAGCAGGGTGTCCACGTGGAGTAGGAGACACTTCAGCTTTCACATTTCAAAATTTTCTTCTTATTAGTGTTACATAGTGGGAATTTATATCTTTTGACCAAAGAGTCTAAAAAAGGCTTGAAGGTGGATAAAAATAAATAAATAAAGGAACTTAAAGTGTATATTTTCTTTTGAATATTTTGGAATTTAAAGTGTATATTTTCTTTTCTATTTTAGAACGATTCATTTGATTTTGAGTTTTGGTTTTGTAAGAGGGTTTGTGTTCAATCCCTATTGCATCAGTGGTATTAAAGCTAGAAGATTTTGAGCGTGCATGCAGATTCGCCGAAGGGAGGTAGTTTGCACCAAGAGAAAGTTTGTGGGTGTTGTGAAAATGGATGCAAGAAGAACCCCGCATGGTTGGGATAGAGTTGGAGCTAGAAATGGAGGAAGAAATCCTCCAAATGTTACCTGTATTGATAATTTTAGAGCCTTCAGTAGGTAGGTTGGAGCCATACAAGAAGAAATCAAAAGTTTGCTCAAAGGAGAACACCTGAGAAGTGAAGATGATGAAATTGGAGAAACTTCAGAAGAAGAAGAAAATGTTGAAGATGAAGTAGAAAGAGAAGCTCTAAATGATCCTCTTGTTAAAGCAGTGGCAAAGATCAAGAAAAGGTCAACGATGGAAGTTCCTTTCTTCAATGAGAACCTTGATCTGGAAGAATTAATAGTTTTGATATATGATATGGAAGATTACTTTGAATTTGAAGAAATTGAGGATCTAGACAAAGCAATGTTTGCTAAAACCAAACTAAAAGGACATGCTAAAATTTGGTGGAAGAAAGGACAGATTGGAAGAGGAAGAAGAGGGAAAAGTAAGATTTGCAAATGAGATAAAATGGTGAAAATGATGAAGGGATAGTTTATTCCTATTGATATGAGTTGGATTTGTTGAGGAAAATGCAAAGCTTGAAACAAGGAAGTAGGATGGTGAGGGAGTACACAAAGGAATTTCACAAAATTCTAATCAGAACAAGTCATTCTGAAGTAGTCAAGGAAAAAATAGCTCGTTACATCAATGGGTTAAGACCGAGAATTCAAGAAGAGTTGGATGTAATAAGAATTTGTATAATGCAGGATGCATTTCAATTCTCTCTAAAATTTAAAGAAAAGATAAACAAAAGATTTGAAAATAAACAAAGGAGAAGAGGCCAAGATGAAAAGAAAGAGGGCAAATCATATGGAGATAGGGATAAAGACTCAAATCTGAAAAATCAGAAGAATGAAGACCATGGTAGCAATACAAATCGAAGGAATAATGATTCATACCCTGTGAACAAGATTCTAGAGGAAGAGGAAGATTGGATAGAGGGTTTGGAAGAGGAAATTACAAGATAACTTGTTTTAAATATGGAGGACATAAAGCATATGAATGTCCAGAAGATGGAAACACAAAAGGAAGAAATGAAGGAAAAGCCAGAGTCCCAAATGTAAATGAAGAAGTTGAATCTACACAATCACAAGATGCTAAAAATGGAGAAGTGCTAGTTACCAAGAGAGTTCTATTGAATGAACTAGTTCAAAGAAAGAACTTGTTTAGAACAAGATGCAAGTGTTGAGACAAGGTATGCAATGTCATTATTGATGGTGGAAGTACAAAAAATCTTGTTTTAGAACAAATGGTAAGAAAGTTATTGCTAGAAAGAAGACATCCACATCCATATCAGATTGCTTGGTTGTAAGATGATCAAAAAGTTTTAGTGAGTAAACAATGTTTAGTTAAATTTAAGATAGGTGATTACCATGATGAAGTCTTATGTGATATTATGGCAATGAATGTTTGGAATATGTTATTGGGAAGGCCATGGAAATTTGACAAGAAGGCAATGCATGATGGTTATGCAAACACATACACGTTGTTGAAGGATGGAGTTCAACACAAGTTGAAACCCTTGAACAAGAATGATGAAAAGGTGTGTAAGAACATTGGTAAATGCTTAGGCCCCATTTGGTTGCAATGGTCAAATCATAAATTTGATATTCTAATTTCTCATTTTTCAAATATAGTTTGAGTTGTTTGGTTGACCCAAAAGATGAGCAAGAAGATGCATTTCATGTGTTTGGTTCCACATTTTTGGAATTGGAATTAGAATTTGAGGAAGGTTTTTTTTTAAAAATAAAAATGTAATATTTTTGAATTTAATAATTTATTTTTTTCATTTTCTTCTTTACTTTTTTTGTTTTCATAAAGATAATCATAAATTATTTAAATTTTTAAAAATTTATTTATTTATTTATTTATATTAATTTTTTTGAATATGGTTAATTTTTTATTTTTATATAGAAACTCATAAACAAGATATAAACAACAAAATTGTCATCACTCGACCAAAATTTCTCCAATGTATCTAAATGTTAAAAACCTTTCAGTCTACAGAATATGGGCCCTCTCTTTTAACCACATTTATGCATATGGTCCCAACAAAAGTAGTGAAATTACAACACAAGGAACACATCGTAGAAAGACAATTTCAGCTTTCGTCATTGATGCAATCTCTATTAGAATAATATTTATGTTTCTTTTTAATGCTCACTATTGTATCTTATTGTATCTCTGTAAATATTAGAATGTTTCTAATATTTAGGTGTAGTCTAGAATAGAATATTTCTATTCTATTTGACTCTCCTCTTTGTATATATAGATCATTTGATCTCTAATTAATCAGTCAAGTATTCTGCCATTTACATTTGTAACATGGTATCAGAGCCATTATAAAGAATTTTTTGAAAACCCTTATAATTTCGTGACTAAAATTTTTGAAATTCTTTGGGTCTGTTTTCATTCAAAATTTTTTGAAAATGTAGGCATAGTCTTTTCTGAGTGCAGTTTATGGTGTCTTTCTTGCACAAACAGTGTCATTTTTTACTTCACAATCCAAAAATGACTTCATTGGTGGAAGCCAACAACGTTTTGTTTCACAAATCTGCCATTATTATCAAGAAATATGAGTTTTTTAAAAGCTTTTTTCAGCCAGTGCCATTTTTTTTGAAACCCTAATTTTTGGGCTCGAAATTTTTTTCTAATTACAAATTTTTGGTGGGTTTTTCAAGATCTCAAATGGGTTGTCATCAAATTTTTCTAGGTGCATCAATTTTTGTGCCTCAACTTTTGAGCCAGTAGATCCAAATTCTGACAGCATATTATTTTTGGGTTTTTTGAGCTCTCTTATGGGTCTTTCATTTTCTCACCTTGAAGTTTGTGCCATTTGAGATATTCACATATTATGAGCATCTATATCAGCAGCATCAGAAGTCTGACTCAATTAAAAAGCAAGCCAATGTTGCCCAGCACTTAAAGCAGAAATAATCTATCTACCATTCCTTTATGGCCAGCATACCTGCAGATCATGTGAAATCTTTTGCCTGGTACATAGATTCTGGTGCCTCCTAACATTTCACTCATAGATGTGATTGGTTTATTGAATTCACTCCCTATTTTGACTCAGTAATCTTTGGAGGCGGCGAAGAATACAATATTGTCGGCAAGGGCCATGTTCAGATTCAGTCCAGAGGAAGAAGACTCATGTTCCTCAATGTATGTTATGTTCCTAGCATGAAACATAATCTTCTATCTGTTAGTTAGATTATGAAGCACTCCCCTTAGTTGGATGTCATTTTCAGTGGAAATAAGTGTTCGATTATTGATCGTGCTTCTCGCATTACACTTGCTGTCGGTCTTGAGGATCATGGTATTTATAGGCTTGCAGATTTAGGCGATTCCCTTGAGTGTGCCTTCATTGCCAAATCATCCGCTCTCAGCAGCCTCTGGCATCAGCGATACGATCACCTAAACATTTAGTATCTAGCACAACTTGCTCAGAATGATTTAGTCCATGGCCTACCTGATATCCAGACCCAAAACCATCACGTTTACGGAGCTTGCCAAGTAGGGAAGCAACATAGGACACCATTTAAGGATGGTGAATCATGGCGGGCATCTAAAGACTCTAGCTAGTCCATGCTGATGTATGTGGTCCTATGAATACTCCTTCTATTACTAGGAACAGGTACTTCTTACTCTTTATGGATGATTTCAGTTGCAAAATGTGGGTATATTTTCTCAAGCAAAAATCAGATGCTTTTCCTGTATTTCAGCAGTTTAAAGCCCTAGTAGAAAAAGAGTCTGGTTCCCCCATCCGTACTCTTAGGACCGATAATGGGGTGGAATTTTGTTCTTCTACTTTCTCTACCTTCTCTACTACTCATGACATTAGACATCATTTCACCACACCTCACACCCCTCAGCAAAATGGTGTTGTAGAGCGTTGAAACTGTACCATCATAGAAATGGCTAGGGCTATGCTAGAACATAGAAATGTTCCTAGAAAATATTGGGTAGAAGTAGTATCCACAGCTATCTACCTTCTTAACTGGTCACCCACCCTTGCAGTTAAATAGAAGACTCCTGAGGAAGCATGGTCTGGTCGCAAACCTAGGATCAACCATTTGAAAGTTTTTGGCTCTCTAGCATATGTATGGATTCCTGATGCCAAACGTGCTAAGTTGAATTCCAAAAGCTAGAAACTCATGTTTACTGGATATAGTCACACACATAAGGCCTACAGACTGATTGATGTAAACACTGATAATTTAATCTTCAATCGTGATGTTGTGTTTGATGAGGAACTCAGACCATTTTAGCTCTCTCCCTCCCCACCATATTCCGAGATTCAATCTTCAGCAATCTCTGACTTGGGTCCTATTTTATATGAGTCATCTGATGCTACTGATACACCACCTCAACCACCTCTAGAAATATAGCTCCTACTCCTACTCCTGCTCCTGCTCCTCATCCAGCTATTCTGGCAGCATCTGATATTGGATCCTGTACTCTTTGGCCAAAATGGTGGGCTCAAATGATTAGTGATCTTCATCCTAATGAACTCATTGAGGGTAGAACCTCCAAAAATAAGAGCATTCAACACAACATAGTTAATGTTGCTCTTATGGCCAACATCCACAGTATCCCTGAGCCCCAAACATATGCAGAGGCCAAAGTAATTCTAGAATGGGAACAGGCAATGGATGTTGAGCTTCAGAGTCTTCAAAAGAACCACACCTGGGTTCTTTCAGATCTCCCTCCTGGGAAGAAACCCATTAGCTATAAATGGGTCTATAAGGTCAAGTACCATGCAGATGGTACCTTGGACAAATACAAAGCCAAACTTGTTGCTCAAGGATTCACCCAGTGTGAAGGCATTGACTATGAGGAGACCTTTGCCTCGACAGCCAAGATGAGCATTATTCACCTTCTTCTTGCCATTGCAGCTCAGTGTGGTTGGAAAGTTCATCAAATGGATGTGAAGAGTTCTTTTCTCAATGGTGAATTACAGGAAGAAGTCTACATGATGCACCCCCTAGGTTTCAAGGTTGTCAGTTCAGAACCAAAAGTATGTAGACTCCAAAAGGCCCTCTATGGTCTTAAATAGGCCCCTTGGGCTTGGCACATAAAGATTGATCAATACTTGGTTGCTCAGGGATTTCAGCATAGCCCGTTAGATAGTAACCTGTATATTAAACACTCTGGTAATGATATTCTTTTCCTTGTTGTCTATGTGGATGATTTCATCATTACTTGGAGTTCAAAACATTTGATTTCAGAAATCAAATAGGATCTGTGTAGAACTTTTGATATGACAAATCTCAGATTGCTTCATTATTATTTAGGTATTAAGGTTTGGCAGACTGACAATAGTATTTTTTTGTCTCAGTCCAAGTATGCCAAAAATTTTCTTGACAGGTTTCGAATGCAAGATTGCAAACCTGCCTCCACTCCTATGGAGACTGGTCTAAAATTGTCCGCACAATCTGATTCTCCTCTTGTAGATGAAACACTCTTCATGAAACTAGTAGGTAGTCTCATCTACCTTACTACTACTAGACTTGATCTCAGTTTTGCAGTCAGCTACATCTCACGGTTCATGACGAACCCCAAGACTAATCACTAGATTGCAGTGAAACATGTGCTGCACTATGTACATGGTACTTTAGATTATGGTATTCTTTACACAAGGAGTGCTACTCCTCAGCTCAGTGGATTCACCGATTCTGATTGGGCTAGTTCAGTTGATGATAGGAAATCTACTTCTGGCTATGTGTTTAGTATCAGATCTGCAGTAGTTACCTGGACCAGTAAGAAGCAACAGGCACAAGCACTCTCCTCTACAGAAGTAGAATATAGAGGAGTTATCAAGGTAGCTTGTGAAGCATTTTGGCTCCGTTAGATGCTTGCAGATATGCATATTCGTCAAGCAAGTCTGACTTCTTTGTTTTCAGACAATCAGGGAGTACTCAAACTTGCCAAGAACTCAATGTTTCATGAACGAACCAAGCACATAGAGCTTCATTTCCATTACATCTGGCAGTTAGTAGAAGATGGATCTATTTAGTTACTCTATGTCCCTACCTCAGAGCAGCCAACAGATATTTTCACAAAACCCCTTAGTCCTGACAAGTTTGTTAAATTCAAGGAATCTATTGGTGTAGTAAATAGATTGAGCATTAAGGGGGGGTATTAGAATAATATTTATGTTTCTTTTTAATGCTCACTATTGTATCTTATTGTATCTTTGTAAATATTAGAATATTTCTAATATTTAGGTGTAGTCTAGAATAGAATATTTCTATTATATTTGACTCTCCTCTTTGTATATATAGATCATTTGATCTATGATTAATCAGTCAAGTATTCTACCATTTACATTTGTAACAATCTCAGTGGCACTAGTTGTCTCTCAAGCCTTGCAGAACTTGCACTCATTTCCTACATCAGGTATAGATGTAGATGGGGCTTCATCGACCCATTGAAAGTATGGACATCCACTATGTCCCTACAATGCCAAATTGAATTTAGTTCTTGCTATAATGATTAGTCACTACATTATTTATAAACAAAAATATATATTTCCATTTAACAACCTTCTTCCTATTTGGGCAACACCTAAACTGGTGCCCAGAATTACTCATTTTGTGTGACGTCTTCAACAAGCAAGACCCAACACCATATTGACACATAGGCACATTCACTAATGCCATGATCGCTACATCAAAAAAATTGCACTATCACTCTCCATATCATTTTGTTTTGTTGATTAGTTTGTTCATTCATATTATTTATAATTGAAAGAAAAATTAGCATAAGAAACTACTGACTACAACATTCAGATAGCAACCTTTGAATGTAAATAGTAATATCAGCATATGTAAACAATGACAATAATTTATAAGAGCTAAAAATGGACAATTTTGATACTTTTCCATTAGAACACATGATTTGAGTATGAGCGTTAGAACAATATAATTATTGATCAAGTATAATTGATCTTCATCACTTGGTACTCCTTGGTGTATCTCATTTAAATGCAACAGGGATAACAAATTAAATATGTATAGACATATAACATGGAACAAATGATGTCAATCATGAATAGTATATAATCATCATCCATTAGACAGTAATATCAGCATATGTAAACAATGACAATAGTTTATAAGAACTAAAAATGGACAATTCTGATACTTTGCCATTACAACAGTACAATTGATCAAGTGTAATTGATCAAAATAAATTGATCTTCATCACTTGGTACTCCTTGGTGCATCTCATTTAAATGTAGCAGGGCTAACAAGTGAAAGAGGTATAGACATATAACATGGAATAAATGATACCAATCATGAACAGTATACAATCATCATCTATTAGATAGTAATATCAACATATGTAAACAATGACAACAGTTTATAAGAACTAAAAATGGACAATTATGATACTTTTCCATTAGAACACATGGTTTGAGTATGAGCATTACAATAGTATAATTGATCAAGTGTAATTGATCATGTGTAATTGATCTTTATCACTTGGTACTCCTTGGTGTAATGCAACAGGGCTAACAAATTAAAGATGTATAGACATATAAAATGGAACAAATCATGCCAATCACAAATAGTATACAATCATCATCCATTAAATAGTAATATCACCATATGTAAACAATGACAACAATTTATAAGAACTAAAAATGGGTAATTCTGATACTTTGCCATTACAATCATACAATTGATCAAGTGTAATTGATCAAAATAAATTGACCTTCATCACTTGGTACTCCTTGGCGTATCTCATTTAAATTCAACAAGGCTAACAAATTAAAGAGGTATAAACATATAACATGGAACAAATGATACCAATCATGAACAGTATACAATCATCATCCAATAGACAGTACTATTAGCATATGTCAACTATGACAATAGTTAATAGATAGTAATATCAGCATAGTTCTAGATTATAATAGCAAGGAGTAGTTATTATGTGTGTGTGGCCAAGGAGTGGCTACTATGAGTCTGTGGCCAATGATAGTAGTATGGTTGTATCACTGCATTTGAAATTAGCATTTGATAGCATGAACAAATGATGTGAATCACGAACAATATACAATCATCATAAACTAGACAATAATATCAGCATATGTGAACTATGAGAACAATTATTAAGAACTAAAAATGGGTAGTTCTAATACTTTTCTTGGTAAATTTTTGTTGGTCTTCATCACTTGGTACTCCTTGGTGTATCTCATTTAAACTTCCTAATGTAATAGGGCTAACAAATTAAAGAGGTATAGACATATAACATGGAACAAATGATGCCAATCACAAATAATATACAATAATCACCCATTAGACAGTAATATTAGCATATGTCAACTATCAGAATGTAAATATTCTTAGTATTATAAGCATTAGAACACTACACAAATATTGTAATAACAAAAAATGTCAAGCACTGATTATCAATTTTATGTTGTTGATTGATGAGTCAAGTTTATGGGATGTTTTGTTTATGATTTTCTAAGTTCAGACTTAAATATCTTATGGGTTTTCATAAACATTATACAGACTTTTATGTTTCTAAGTTTTAGCCATATGTATATTTGATACTTTTGAAACTAAAGGACAAGATTGAATATATATAGATTAATGAATGTTATGATAAAATCTAGTATTTTTCTTCTCTAGCTTTAATGGGTAGACCTCATGCAACCGTGTGACAAGGCTACGTTAAAATAGGGAAAATTATTATAATCTCTGCCTTGGATTTGTGTTGTGGATTCTGTTATGCTAACCTTTTGCAGGAGAAGAATAATTCAGCAAGGAGTGCGGACTCAAGGATGAGTGGATCTTTTAAGGTGAATAACTATTTCAGATTTCATCATAGCTCCACTCCTTCCATAACTTTGCGGTTGCTGATTTAGGCCAAGTCAATCTAGTTACCAAGTGTTCCTATCTTCTCAAAGCACTAAATGTGGCTTATCTTCTTGCGTAAATGATGTTGTCATTCCTGTAACTGAAGTTGTTATGCTATGTAATGAAGGACCTAGTTTGTAGGTGTTATGTTTTCTTAGTTTCTTTTAAATAAGCTATAACTTATGATTCTAGGCTAGTTAGATGTTTTGAGGAATTCATACTATAATCCAGCAACAAAGAGAAATACTTTGATATCCTATATTGTATCTATGTTTTGTTAAATGAATATATGATAGTTCCAGATTTCAATCTCTGAGTTATAATTCATTCATACTTCCATGTGGGCCCACACGGGAGGTGAATCCCCTATTAATGTTTAAGTAGGATTCAGTTAAGTTTCTTTGAAGTTGTTAAGCACTGTTGCTCCGACAGCCACTAGTAGTAGAACCATTGACTATTTCCTCCAGCATAGGAATACTTTTGAAGCATTATCTATTTACTACTAAGTTTTTCCTTCAAGGTATGAGTTAATCTGTAGCTTCAATTTCTAAGTATAAATCTCCTGTAGCAATAGCTTTTACTTTAGTAGTGATGACTCTTGAAGAGAACTAAAGCATAAACCTTGCAACCATCATCTCAAGTTCACGTTCCCAGATTGATACATTTAATGAAGTCTAGCATGATGTTCTAAGTAGATATGTGATGATTTTAAGCAATGAATCACTATTAAAGGATGTCCAATCCTTGAGTTACTAGGATGTTATTCTGACCAGTCATTTTTTGTGTCATTGCTGGGGATGGTGTCAATTTAGTTCGACCTAGAAGTCATTAAGTTAGTTTGCATTCTGCATAATTTTTCATGCATAGATGTAGGGATCATCTTGGGAGATTCCTACCTAACCTTAATTAGGAAGAACCATTTAAGGTTTTCAATCCAATGCTTGAGGAACCCCAATTAGAGAACCCACAAGAAGAAGAACCATTTGAGAACGTGTTTGATGATGCCTATGATCAATTGCCTTCACCATCATCATCTGAAGAGTCTTACCATTTAAATGCCCTCTTTGCTTACCCATAATATCTAGATAATGTAATGGCTCATCCTACCTTCCCTTTTCCTATTCCTACTCAGCAAGGTAACCAAAACCTGAAGAACATTCCTGTAGCCACACTTCCTAAATTCTATGGACTCATCACAGAGGATCCAGAGACTTTCCTCTTTGAGTTTGATGTCCTCTGCAGAAGCCATGACTACACCACTAATGGCCATAAGCTCAAATTGTTTCCTTCCACTTTAAAGGAGGTTGTGCTAAGATGGTTTATGAGTTTGGGTGCTGATGTTGTAGCAGATTGGAATGCAATATGAAGCATGTTTCTTGATAAATACAAAGATTACTGCAAAGAAGGGGACTTAAAAGGAGATGACATATTTAAAATGTCATAGAAGGAAGATGAAACCTTGGAAGAGTATATCTCCAAGTTCATGTTCAGCCTGCAGCGTAACACACAACATGAGCTGAATGAAGAATCTCAAAAGCATCTATTTTTTAGAGTGAATGATGGAAGCATAGAGGCCCTTAACCTAATGGCAGGGGGGACATTACCTAGAAGACTTGGGATGATATATATCTAAACTATTCTAGAGCTACTATTAAGAAAGGAAGAGGCTTGAGAGCCTTGCCTCACAAGTCCAATGACGTGGGTGTGTCCAAAATGGATCTATCCAATCTATTGTCAAATTTCAAGCAAGACATCATTAATGATGTTGCTACTCAGTTGGACACAATGTAGGCAAGGAGAAAGAAAGATGAAGTTGATGCAATGTTAGCAGAGTACTATACACATTATAGGGAGAAGAAAAAGAATTTTCAGTGTAAGTTTGTTGCAAGCTTGGAGTCCCAACCTATGTCTACCAAGTTCAAAGCCATTGATGAGAATGAAGAGGTTCTATACGTTGCCCAGAAAAGTCCATGGGCTCAAAGACCAGGTATTCCCCAAGATCCTCTTCAAAATTTTAATAATAATAATGCATGGCAAAACCAATAGCATAGTGGATTTAGTGGGTCTAATAGTTGGAAGCAGCCTCAACAAGGTTGGCAACAACCTTAGCAACGCTAGCATCAGCCTCAGCAAGGTTGGCAACAACCTCAGCAAGGCTGGCAGTAGCCTCAGCCAGGATGGCAGCAACCTTGCTAGGGTTGGTCACAACCCTAGCACGGTTGACAATAGTCTCACTAGGGTTGGCAGCAACCTTGGCAACAACACCAGCAGGGGTGGCAACAACCAAACAATTGGATGAACCAATCAAACTAGAAAACTTTGATGCCACCACCTCAGTAGCAGGCTCTAATGCCTCCTCTTGCAGCCAACACTACTTCCCCTAAATAGACTCAATTGCCTGCTCAGCCTACTCCTAATCCCAACAATGCTAAACCAACAACACAGCAACAAAGCTATGCAATTTCCTTGAATAATATCCATTTAAGATCTGGCACAACCCTCCCTCCTCCACAGTAGCCTATTATTACCAAAGTTGAGGATGCCTCGATAGAGCCAACTAAGGTACCAATCAAACCTATTGCTCCTATTGTTCCTACAGCACAAGAACCCCCATTTCCTCATAGGTTGGAGGAACAAGGTAAGCCGGTGGAAAATCAAGTAGTGTTGGATTTTCTTGCCCAACTAAAGAAAATGACATTAAAAATTCCTCTGTTAGATGCCATAAAGGAAGTGTCTGCATATACTAAAGCCATCAAGGAAGCTTGTATCAAATAGCCTAGGAGAAAGAAAAAGGATCCTAAAACCATACATGTCCTAGGCTAGTTATCTGATCTAATGTTGGAGAAATTTATAGTTCCAAAGTATTATGATCTTGGTAGCCCTGTGGTCACAGTCACTATTCAAGGAATGCAAGTCCAAAATGCTCTAGTTGACTTAGGTGCATCTGTAAATGTCATGACCAAGGAAGTAATGTCTCAGTTGAAAATCATCGGTCTTAGGGAAACCCCAACCATCCTTCAACTTGCTGATAGTTCCACCATTACACCTGATGGGATGGTAGAGGATGTAATAGTCACCTTGAATTCTTGGGAATATTTGTTTGACTTTGTTGTCCTTTCTCCAAAGGCTAGCATGGGAGGGTATCCAATAATTCTAGGCAAGCCTTGGTTGGCTACTGTAGATGCCTATATAGCTTGTTGGTCAAGAAAAATGAGTATATCCAATGGAGTCAACACTAAAAATTTGACTTTATATTCCCCAGCTCAACCTCTATTGCAAGATGACCGGATAATCTGGCCAGACTTGGATGATACTGAACCTGAGATTAATTCCATTTGCCAGTTAGTGATGATATCTAGGGAACCTTTTGTAGCCTCTAGGGGAGAAGATGAGATCATTTCCTCCATTATTATGAATGATTATGGAGTGCAATCCCAAGTGTGTTCCCAAGAGGACTATGTTCTTGAAACTCTATTACCACCTTCTGATGCTCTGTAGTATTCAAAAACTTCAAAATTTCTTCATACATTATTGCCTCATGAAATGGAGTCTTCTCCAATTTCTCAGTTGTCCATGGCAGAAAAGGTCACTAAGCTATAGGTTAGCCCAGGATGAGAGTTAAATGTAAATAGTGTTTTAACACTCTCTCAGTAGACAAATGTTCTGTAGCTTCTAAAAGACCATCAACAAGCCTTTGCTTGGGATTATACTGACATCAAAGGCCTAGATCCTAAGCTCTACACTCACAAAATTTATATCAGCCCTGAATTCAGACCTGTTCATCAACCTCAGTGAAGGGTTAACCCAGCTCTAAGGGATATAGTTAAGAATGAGCTGCAGAAGTTGTTAAATGTTGGATTCATTTATCCCATTTCTGACAGTCAATGGGTCTCCCCTCTTGTTATAGTACCTAAGAAAGGAGGTAAGTGGAGAGTTTTCATTGACTACAGGGAGCTTAACACAGTCACTAAGAAGGACTACTTTCCATTACCATTCATAGATCAAGTCCTTGATAACCTAGCTGGAAAGAAATATTTCTCTTTTCTAGATGGATTCAGTGGTTATAATTAGATACAAATAGCCCCTAAAGACTAGGAAAAGACAACATTTACTTTCCCATTGGGCACATTTGCCTATTCAGTGCTGCCTTTTGGGTTGTGAAATTCCCCTGCTACTTTCTAGTGAGCTGTGATCAGTATATTCTCATATATCTTTGCAAATTGCATGGAGATTTACATGGATGACTTTACCACATATGGGCATACATTTGATGAGGCTGAGGCAAATATGGAGAAAGTTCTTTAGAGATGTCATGATTAAAACCTCTCTCTCAATAGTGAAAAGTGTTTTATGCTGATGGAAGAAGGGGTTGTCTTAGGACATTTCATATCTTCAAAAGGTATTCAAGTGGACCCTGCCAAGATTGAAGTGATTAGCACATTACCTACTCTAGCAAAACAAAAAGATGTGAAAATTTTTCTTGGACATGCTAGGTATTATAGAAGGTTTATAAAGGATTTTAGTTAGCTTGCAGCACCACAGTAGAACTTGCTCAAGAAGGATGTTGAATTTTCTTGGGACTCTGAGTGTGCAAAGTCTTTCCTGCAGCTTAAAGAAGTTCTCACTATAGCACCAGTTTTGAGAGGACCTAATTGGGGTTTTCCTTTTCACATTCATACTGATGCCTCAGACTATGTTGTTGGTGTTGTGCTTGGTCAGAATGAGGACTCAATTGAGCATGCAATTTACCAATAAAAATTTGCAGGGAGCTGAGTTTAATTACACTATCACTGAAAAAGAACTTCTTGTAGTCATTTATGCCCTAAATAAATTTAGACACTACATTCCTAGATATGAGATCTATGTGCATACTGACCATTCTTCTATTAAGTATCTCATGAACAAGTCTGCAATCTCTGAAGATTGGCTCACTGGTTGCTACTTATGCAGGAATTTGACATTACCATAATAGATAAACCTAGTAAAACCAATGTGGTAGCTAATTTTCTTTCAAGGTTGCATACCTCTCATAGTATATGTTCAATGTCTTTAGGTTACCATCTCTTATGATCCTTCTGTGCAATATCTTTATGTCTATTTTCCATCGGTCCTCTATTTTCTTTTGTTCTATCTTCTCTTCTTTCTTCTCAATTACCTTATCCTCTTTCATCTCAGGTTTCTTATCATATTTCTTCTTAGCTTCCACTTCAACCTTTTGTTTCTTAGGGCTATTCGGTTTGGTTGATCTAGTGGATCTTCAAGTTGTGTTCGTGGGTGTATCTTCTTGTGTTGTCTTCTCTGAAGTGATAGATAGGTCAATTATAATAGAAATGGGACTTACTATGTTTTTTGATTAAGAAGATGGAGGGGTTACAATTCTCATGCTTTTTGATCTAGAAGCTCCCTCATTCATCTTATTCCTTACCTCTTCTAACTCTTCCTTTGATATCCCAGCATTAGCTTCCATATCACCAACCATTTTCTTTATCTTTCTTTTCCTTATACCTCTATCATATTCTTCTCCAAATTTCTCTTATTTCTCTTCATATGTGCCCCATATCTCCTTAGATGTGTCAACTTCAGATGCCAAAACATGTTCTAATTGCATAATAAGAAATTTTGAACTAACTTCATAGACCATGGGGTAACACCATTTATTTCTTGGCTCAACTGCTTCAAAACACAGACAATCAATTTCAAACATGAAACAGATTCTATCCTTGTATCTCTCAACCAGCTCTTTAGGAATTCTTACTCTTTATTTAATTTGTCTTTGTAGAACTTTTATCATGCCAAATAGTTCACCATCTACCCATGTTTTGTTTTGTCTTCTGTAGCTTTTTGATATCTAAATACCAGTGGGTATGTTGTCCTTCCATGCTCTAGGGTGCATTCTAGGGAACTTCTTCTCAATATGTATATACATGTGAACTAGAAGTGAACCAAATCTAAAAGTCTTAGATTTATTCTTCTTGATTATCTTCACATTTTCTAAAAACTTTTGTGCCAGAATCTCACATAGGTTGTATTTAGTGTTCTCTTTCACCATCCTATAGGCCATCATAATAACTCCTGCTAAGACTGAATTAGATCTACTACTGTAATAAATTTTGTATCCTAGAAGTATTGCAACTAGTCTTACATCTTATTGCAATATAGCATTCACCGTCATAGCTCGCTTGTCCCATTTAGAGTGTGTTAGGGTTTCAACTTGTTTCTCGATATTCTTTTCTTCTACAAGAATAACTCCAGTATTGTCCAACCCAGTAATGTCATGAATTGATTGACTAAAAATCTTTACAGGTTTCTCTCCTATCCAAATGAATTGGTCATGAACTCTGCTAAGTATAATCTTGAACCATTCTTCTTCACTAAATTCATTCATGTGGGTCATTTTCATAATGGTTAGGTTATCTAACTGTTCGAACTCATCCTTCATTTTACCATCATGTTCAATCATTTCATCCATTTCTCTGAATATCTCTACATCACCTATTATCTCATATTTGCAATGTATGTATGCCCTAATATCCTCTATGTGAAGGACATCATATGGTGTTTGGGAAAAGACTCCTTCAGGGTCGTCCTCACAATACTTAAAGGGATGTTTCTTAAATTTGTATCTAGGTGTCTCCACAACATCATAAATCATTGGTGCATCCATAGCTTTTGCTGGAGTAAATGATCTAAATACCTTAAACACACTGAATTTAGGACTTCCGCTTCGTTTGATCACGCAATGTATCTACTTGGTAGTTTGATCCCTCTAAACTCTACTCTCCTTGGTTGTTGCTCATCAAATAGTGAAGAAATAAGTAGCATTGAGGTATTTTATTCATCATTAAGTGAGAAAATACACTTTACTCAATTAACTCAACTTTGCATATTGTCTAGTCAATCATAAATCTTGCGCTCATAGGATATGAATCTTCAAATATTGTGATCATAGATATAGGTTCCATAGTGTCTTTATACACCATAACTAAGCTCACATTAGCTTACTCTACATAATTAGGGATTGGATATAATCTATTATCTTCATCCAATGCTCCCCATTTTAGGTCAATGTAGCAATGTTAGCATCAGGGGAAGGCACAGTCGAATCTACTGTCTCTCCCTGATCCAATACATCGTTAGATTCTTTGACTTTCCATGTCTTACAATTGTTCTTATCTATTGATTTCTTGAATGGTTCTTGAATTCATCCATGTACTCACCAAGACTTTTACCATTGTCACCCATATTATTCTTTATAACCATAGGAGGTGGTCCTCTTCTATTATCCTTACCAGTATATATACCTAACAAACTTTTCTATATGTCCTAGGTTGTTGCATTTGTAATATGTAGGCTATCTTCTATCTTGATTATCTTGAAGTTTACAAAACCTTGCAATATGCCCAAGGTTATTGCATTTCTAGCATGTGATCTTAGTGTTTGATTCTTCTCTCATGTAATCTTGCATGCTTCCAAACTAATTACGTTTCTTGCATTCTTCTTTCTTATGTCCATATGCATAACAGTTATAACAATAACTAGTAAAGGGTTTGAAAGGGCCTTTACCTCTACAATCTTTCTTCATGAGTCCGAGTTTGTTGCATCCATAGCATCTACCTCTGAAAGGTCTGATCTAATCTCTAGGTTCTTCAAAAGTAGGTCTTTCTTCAATCTTCACTTCATGTGATTCTTCATGAGTCTTAGAACATTCTCCTTCATTGTATCCAACTCCATTCATATCTCCTTTAGGTTTCTATCTCTCTCTTTGCTCATCAATCTTATCACTTCTCATATGTAATTTCTCAATGTGTAACTTGGCTTGAATGAATTCTCCTTTAATGATCTAATTGTATTTCTCTAATTCTAGGCATTTGTCCTTGTAGTGATCAAGTTCAGTCTTCATTTGTTCTATCTTCATGTTCTCTCCTTTTAAGATCTCTTCAACTTTGTATCTTGCATTTTTTTCATGTTGAATCTCTTTAGTCATCAAAAGATGAATTTCTTCTTTTCCTTGCTCAAGCTTCTTTAACTAGTCTGATGTGTCATTGTCTAAATCCTCTTCGATCTTTTCCATAAGGTCTTGTCATTGATTTCTTGAAAGTTCAAGTTGTTCCTTTAGTTTCTTGATAAAACCTTCTTCTCTTCTTAATTTGAATTTCAATTCATCATTCTCATCCTTTTCTTTCTCCATGTCAACAAGTGTTGCTTCAAAAAAATTTTGCAAACTTTTAGAATCCATTATGATCTCCCTTAAGTTGTTAGACTTTCTTTTTAAGGGCCAATAGCTTTAATACCAATTGCTAGGATTGAGTAATACTAAGAGGGGGGATGAATCAGTATTAGAACACTTTAAATTGAATTTAAACCAATTGTAAACAAACCATAAAATTGCAGAAATGAAAAGTACATAAGCAAATAACATGACTCATAAAACCATTATTTGTTTTCAAGGAAACCCTCACCAAGGGAAAACCCTGGTGCGGCTGGTACCCACAAGTATGCACTAAAGTATAATGTCCCTCTTAGGAACTGGGTATTACATAGTACATTTCCTTATTAAAGGAATATCAACCCTATTAAAGGTATACAAAACCCTGTTCAGGGTGTACTGAGCTTACAACTCTTACAACCAATACTTTTGTTACAAAGTGTTCTCAATGATGAACATAAGCAAGCATCTGCTATGCTTTGATAGTTCCAATTTTAGTTGTCAATAACATCTATCAACCTCTGATCTCGCATCTTCCATCAATCTATCTTTCTATCACTGTCTCTCATAATCACATCTTCACTTTACAAAAAGTTCTTCATATATATATATATATATATATATATATATATATATATATATATATATATATATATATATATATCATTCAGTCAACTCTCAAATACAATACAAAATACAATAAATAATAATGCAAAGAGTAAATACTAAGTCAATTATCTTGTATTACCAAAGTGTCGGTAATCCACAATCTTTATCTATCTTAGTACGTGATGATTCCCTCTTCTATTTTATTAATCATCGCGACTGTTCATATCCTCTATTTCTCTATCTTCACATGTCTTCAAATCATCGTAACTCACTGATAACAATACCAAAACACAAGCAACCTTAACTGATGGTCATACTTATCGCAAAATGTCCTCCTCTAAGCTCACAAGTCATCATCTATCATATAATATTTTCGATATCCAAAACAATAGTATTGTACTCTGTAAATTGGTTTCTATACTTAGTCATTTTCAAGACTATATCTCCAAAATTATACTTAACTTCAAGCGATCACCATATCAGATGTGTTGCCATAAATGACAACCATCAAGTGCTCCATATCACTCTAAAACATCACTTGCCAATATTGTGTACAATAGGGGTTTGTTCAGCTATAGTACATAGCTACAGAGTAGCAAGTAGCAGAGATTTTGACTAAGGCATTGGGAAAGGCTAAAGTCATCTTCTTCAAAGATAAGTTGGGTGTTATGTAGAATAGCTTCCTCACTAAGAGGGAGTGTTAGTTTGAGTAGCTCAAAAAAAATTTCTCCATATATAATAATTAGTAAATAGTTGTTCTTTGGTTAGAGTCAAAACAATATTTATTAATTAATTGATCTCTTTTAGGAACACCTAAAAACCAATTTGGTCAGGGTTTGTTAAGGTGTTATTAATCTCAATCGTTGATTGAGAATAACTCTCAGTTGTTGGTTTTCCAATGAGAGTAGTATAAGAGGGAGTCATAGGGAATTCGGAGAACACAAAAGTTTGAGAAGCATTTGCAGTGTTAGCAAATAAGTCTTGCAATGTTAGAAAGGGCGTAGTGATAGCATTGGGAATAGCAATTGTGGGATCTCAGCAGGAGAAATTGGGAGATTGGCAGAGCTCCACCAGAAAGAGGCAAGAAGTTTTTTGTATCTCTTAATTTGTTGAAGTTTAATATAAATTCCTCATCTCAGTATTGGTTTTCCCTCTGGGGTTTTTCGATGGACAATTTGTCCAAAAATATCATGTTCATTATGTTGCATGTTTCTTTCATATTTTATATTTGTGAAGTTGCACTTGTTTTATTATTCAATATTCACTGTGAATTCATTTTTGGTAGTTAAATAATATGTATAAGATAGGAGAATAATAATTAGTAACTGCAATATAATTCTCACACAATCTTTGTCAATAAACACACAAATGCTTATCAAAAAAAGGTTACACTCAAATTCCTATCAATTGATAAGATTTCTAACAAGAAATGTCAAGACAAGATGTTCAGATAAAAATTTATCATGAATGATTTTTGATCACCTGGACATAGTCCTCTCTTCAACTTTCAACCCCATACATAGCTATTTTAATGCAAATAGATATCGATTCAACAATTGTTGCAAATAGGAACAAGCATGGTAGAGATACATTAATTGGTTGCACACAAAAAATATGGTTGGTTCTATGAAAGAGTTTAGTACAATCAATATCCAAGAAATAATTTTCATGTTCTAGCATGAAATCTTGACAATAACATAGGTCAATGAGTTTGACTCAAAAACTACACAATTGAATTTTGGTAACAATATCAAAGTTTGACTTGTTGTGGAAAACATCTCCTACTTATCAATTGATGAGATTAAGGGGCTTTATAATGAATGGTTCCTAAGAAGCAACACTTGCTGAAGGTTTTGCAAATGGGATTGCAAGAAAAGTAGGTTGAACCTTGGAGGAAACTCCATGGTTAATCCCACTTGAGCTAGAGTAATACTGGGATGGGTAACCTCTTGGAGTGTCTTGGTGCTTCACTTTTGTGAGCATCACCTAGATGCAGTGAGTGCTAAGTGTTCCATTCATTCTCATGAGATAATTGATTCTTTTGAACCACTACTCATGAAACATAGGTCAATGAATTTGACCCTAAAACTACACAGTTGAAACCTAATAGCAATATCAAAATTTGACTTGCGGAAAATATCTCGTACTTATCAATTGATGATATTAAGGGGCTTTATAATGAATGGTTCATAAGGCACAACACTTTTTGAAGGTTTTGCAAATGAGGTTTCAAGTAAAGTGGGTTTAACCTTGGAGGAAACTTTGTGGTTAAGCGTGCTTGAACTGCAATAGTATTGGGATGGGTGACCTCCAGGGAAGTCCTAGTGCTTCACATCTGTGAGCACCACCTAGATGCAATGAGTGCTAAGTGTTTAATTCATTCTCATGAGAGATGGCTTTCTATGAACCACTACTCATAAAACATGGATTAATGATTTTGACTCAAAAACTACACAATTGAATCCTGATAGCAATATCAACATTTGACTTGTTGTGGAAAATATATCGTACTTATCAAATTAAATTTAAATTTACATTCTACATGTAAACTTGAATAAATTTTTCTCATTTTTATGACGTGCCTAATTTAGGGCTCCCTTGAAGTCCTATCTTGAGTTACAACCTCATAGGCCATAAGATAAGTAAACAACTCTACTGGAAAAAGAATGTTTTGGCTTACTTCCCAATGTAAAACACTTTCCAACTACCCAAGTTTATCTTCTGAATGTATACTTGGCATCTCACATAAACTTTTATTTGGCAGCTTTGACACAATTCAATTGCCGTATAAAGCTATACATAACAAGCAAGTCAATGTCAGTTTAAAGTGAAAGACTTAAATTTGATATAATTCATCATGTGAATCCACACGCAAAGGATCAAAGTGGATTGAAAATCCTGAGATTTCAAACTAAAAATGTAATATGGTATATAGATTTAACAAATGTAGTTTTGATGCCTATGGGCCTATTCTATTTCATATACATATTTTAAGTGACAATGCACTTTCTCATCATAGATGAGACCATTCCCTAATTAGTTGATGACCAGATATTCACGACATTAATACATAATTTAGCTTATTGACCTAGTCTGTTTAGTGATTGTCCTCATCCAATAGACTACCTAACTTACATACAGCTCTTGTCCTTACCATAGTTCAATATCATAATGAAGATATGTGGGAGAACCGACAATGTAAGGTAAGTTGAAAGAAGGAAACTATGCTTTATATGTTTCTTCCTTGTAAGCAAGCATAGTCCACCTCCTTTATCTTAAGTATTTATGTTGATGCAGAATCATGATGTAATTTTCTCATTCTTTGATGTGGGAAAGAATGATTTCTATAGTCAGGTCCTAGTGTCTTACAAACCACCTTTCATTCAAATGAAGGAAGTTTAATTATCAGTTCCATAAAATGATACCAGCGGCTGGCATTAGGTGTTCTTGAACTCATATTCAATGGGTCATTCATAATTGAGTGCAGACAATATTTTAAATCCATAAATGGAATCAACTACAGGTTACTTATCTCTCATGTTCGGCATCCATCCTTAGATATCTTCCATTTTCAATAGCTCTTAGCCATGTAGTAGATATAGATAAGTGAATCTTTGATATAAATCCCTTCTAAAAATACAAAAGGGGAAGAGCTCAAACTGTACCTAGAAATGCAGCAAATAACATACCAATTTTCACCTAAAGCAAAAGTGACACCCTGAAGCAGGGCGTCCACGTGGAGTAGGAGACACTTCAGCTTTGAAATTTCAAAATTTTCTTCTTGTTAGTGTTACATAGTGGGAATTTATATCTTTTGACCAAAGATTCTAAAAAATGATTGAAGGTGGATAAAAATAAATAAATAAAGGAATGGTTATATTGATGTTTGGAATAAGCCTGCCAAGGACAAAGTAACAGAAGATAACAGGGAGAACCATATTATAAATGACAAAAATTTAGGTTGCATGTTCAGAAAAAATGGGAAGTGTGTTGGGCATAAGGGAGAAAAAGAAATATAGGAGGGAGAGGGTATAATGGGGGGTTGTGTGCTTACAGGGAAAAAGAAAGACTTGGATAAGTCTGAGATTAAATAAATAAAAGATGGGGGGTAGGTATTGGGTTGAAGCTTGAAGGAGAATACAATATTAAATAACATAAAGTTGTGTAGGAATTTTGTTGGGGTGTGAGTTTTCTTTTGTTTGTTTCAGAGTGTGATTTTTAGATCAGCTTTTTGGGTTTGTTTTGGGTTTGTTTTGACTGTGAGTTCAATTCAGGTCTAAGAAGAAATCTCAATATAAATTGGGATATTGTAATAGAATTGGTAATGATATTATAGAGACTTTGTCTCTCTTCTTTGAATATTTTGGAATTTAATGTGTAGATTTTATTTTCTATTTTAGAACGATTCTTTTGTATTTGAGTTTTGATTTTGTAATAGGTTTTGTGTTTGATCCCTATTGTATCAGTGGTATTATAGCTAGAAGACTCTAAGTGTGCACGCAGATTTGCTGAAGGGAGGTAGTTTGCACCAAGAGCAAGTTTGTGGGTGTTGTGAAAATGGATGCAAGAAGAACCCCATGTGGTTGGGATAGATTTGGAGCTAGAAATGGAGGAAGAAATCCTCCAAATGTTACCTGTATTGATAATTTTTGTAGTTAATTCAACCTTCAGTTCAACCTTTAGTTCACCAGTCGTAGACTTTGGTTCACCTCTTGCTGTTAGGTTCTTCTGGCCTTTTCTACCCCAAACTGTAGCTGTTAAAATCCCTTTTCTATGCCCAATCTTAAGTTTTTAACAGAGGTCGATCCATCATTGTAACTTTTAGTGGACTGACAATCAATTGATAATGCATCAGTCAATTCCCAAATTTACTATTGTGTAAGCAAAATTGGGTCTTTTTCAGAGATTTGTAACTACGATGATAAATAATCATCCCTGTTGTGTAAAACATTTTTTTAATAGAAATTTGATTTTAATGATCTACTTTTCTTATTAGTTGCTTTGTTCTATTCTCTGTATACTCTACAAAGTTTTCTTTTATTTTCCTTCTACTTGATCTATGTAGCTATAGCTACAAATTTCACATGGTATCAGAGCATAGGTACTAGGAAGGAGAGTCTTTTATTTTATTTTGCAGGTACAGAATATCAGAGCCTAAAGAATGGATTTTATAGCCTCTATTATTCTCACACCATACAACTACTTTGATTGGAAGCCATATATTCTACTTCATCTTAGAAGTAGAGGCCTTTATCAGATAGTTATGAATACGGAGGTTGAACCCAATTCAACAATTGAAAAGTCTAATTACTTCAACCGCATGGATGAAGCCTTTGGTCTGCTATGCTTATCCATCTCTCATGAATTTTTGTTTCATGTTTGGGCGTGCACAACTCCAAAGAAAGTTTGGGATACATTGGAGACACTATTTGGAAAGCAAGATGAGATGCGGGGTCATATCCTTGAAAATGAGCTCAACTTATTAGATCCAAGGAGATTTGATAATATTCAAGGTTTCTTCACAAAATTCAAGGCCTTAATGCTTTAGCTAAAAGGATGTGGTATTGAAAAATCCAAGGAAGAAAGAAAATTAATCCTTTATATTCTATCAAAATTGGGTCCAGAATATGGCATATTTGTCTCTACTTTCCAGACAGTTAGGCTTACAACAGGAACAACTTGGAAGATGCCCACATTGGCTACATTCATTGAGTCTCTAATACATGAGCAAGATAAGCTTATAAAGATGGGTACATTGAAGAATTCCCAACCTCATGCACTTGTTGTGCATGAAAGTGGGAAGTACAATTCCAAATCCAACCAATAATTCAAAGGCAAAGAGAAGAAGGATTCAAATCCAAGAAAGGAAGGCAACCTCAAACCTTTAGGTGGATCTACAGGCTCAAAAGAAAATGACAAAAAGGGAAAATCAAAGTGCACCTATTGCGATCGCGGGTTCCACCCATAAGCATTATGCATGAAGAAGACCATTGATATCATGGCTCAGACTCTTCAACAACATAATCTTGGTAACCTTATCCTAGAGAGTACCAAGAAGCAACAGGAAGAGAAAGCACCAAAAAATACAAACCATGGTCATGCATTAGTTTCTATTAATTCTTCTCTAGATGCATGGATCATAGACTTTGGAGCTTCACACCACATGGCAGCCGCAAAAGATTCTCTTTCTTCTTTGAAACCATATTTTGGTTCTTCTATTCTCATGGGAGTTGGCTCTCCTGTAGAGGAAACTAGAATAGGGAGAGTAGAACTTGCAACTGGAAGTTTTGAGAATGTCTTACATATTCCAAAGCTTTCTGTTAATCTCCTTTCTGTGTATCAAATGACACATACTGGAACTAGCAGGAGAGTTGAATTCACACTAGATTCAATGAGTATCTATGACATGCAAGACAACCCCAAAATTGTTATTGGTAAGGTGAATCATCAATCTCATTTGTACACTTTCTTTGACTTTATTTCCAAATCAAATTCTACTTTACTACTAACACATGCAAATGATGAAAGTAGAATTTGGCATGAAAGATTTGGACATCTAAATTTTAGATACATGCAGCAACTTAGCAAATAGGGGATGGTGCAAGGCTTGCCTACCATAAAATTTTTTGATGGATTTTGTGAAGGATGTGCTCTTGGAAAGCATCTGCAAGAAAATTTTCCAAAAGGGATTGCATGGAGAGCCTCTTCTCCTCTAGAACTTGTTCATAGTGATCTAATGGGCCCATTTCCTAAACCTTCTATGAGCCAAGCTAGATATGTCCTAACATTTGTTGATGATGACACAAGATACACATGGGTGTATTTTCTCAAATTCAAATCTGAAGTGTTTGAGAATCTCAAGATTTTCAAAGCTCGTGCAGAGAAGCAATCTGAGAAAATGATCAAGATCCTTCGCACAGATAATGGAGGGGAGTATGTTAACAATGATGTCCAACATCTTTGTGATGAAGAAGGAATACAGTTGCAGAACATAGTTCTGTACACTCCACAACAGAATGGGGTAGCTGAGAGGAAGATCCAATCTTTGAAAGAGATGGTCAGTTGCATGTTGCGTGCTAGGTCCCTTACCTCTAAATTGTCAGTTGAAGCAATCAATTGTGCTTCATACATACAAAATAGATCTCCTAAAAAATTTGTTACATGAAAAACTCCTTTTGAAGCATGGAGTGGTATACAACCAGAAGTTACACATTTTCATATTTTTGAATCACGTGCATGGGCTCGCATTCCTATAGAAAAGAGGAAGGCTTTGGAGCCTCAAAGAAAAGAATGCATCTTTTTTGGATATCCAGATGGTACAAAGGGTTACAGATTGCTTGATCTTTCGACAAAAATGCTCTTCATTGAGAGGAGTGTCTATTTTGATGAAATTACCATGCATGCATCTTCAGATGATACATGCAATCATTCTGATCTAATTTTAGATTCATCTGAATCTAAATCAAATGAACACATGCATCCCTATGAAAATCTAGATCCAGAACCAATTCCATCATGGGCTTCTAGTAATGATTCAGTATCTCTAGTGAGAAATCAAAGAACAAGGAGCTTGGTTGATATATATGTTGCCCCTCAAGCATTTTCAACAACTAATTCAACCAAGCCAATGCATGCTTATGAAATTCAAGAATCTGATCCTCAAACTTATGCAGTAGCCATAGGAAATCCTCATTGGGAAGAAGATATGGATGAGGAGTATGATTCTCTCATTGCAAATCAAACTTGGGACTTGGTTTCACTTCCATCCAATCACAAGCTTGTAAGGTGTAAGTGGATCTATAGAACAAAGAGATTAGTAGATGGTCAAGTGAGTAGATACAAAGCAAGATCGGTAGCCAAAGGTTTTCAGCAAGTTCATGGCATTGATTATGATGAGACTTTTTCTCCTCTGGCAAAAATGGGCTCCATTCGATTGGCTCTTTCCATTGCAATAGAAAGAAAATGGGAGATTCATCACATGGATGTGAAGAATGCATTTCTTCATGGTGATCTTGAGGAGGAGATCTACATGGAGCAGCCACATGGGTATGTACATGATTCTTCATTGGTATACAAGCTCAAGAAGTCACTTTATGGCCTCAAGCAAGCACCTAGAGCTTGGTATGCTAAAATGGATTCTTATCTTTTGTCTCAAAATTTCATGAGATGAAAATATGATCCAAATGTTTATATGATGAGAACATCTAACTCTTTGTTGCTCATATTCCTCTATGTAGATGATTTTCTAATAATAGGTGATTCAACCACAACCATTACTATAGCCAAAGAAACTTTTCATGATAGATTTGCTATGACAGACATGGGTCTCCTCAACTTTTTTTTTGGTCTTGAAATCAGCCAAAATGACTCAGGTGTCAAATTTTCTCAATCCAAGTATGCAAGAGATATTTTGGTTCGATTTCACATGAGTGATTGTAAGCTAGCAACCACACCTTTCCTATCAAGGGTCAAGCTTGAGGATGGCAAGGATACACCATTGGTTGATTGCACACTCTACCGTCAACTTGTGGGGAGTCTTCTCTATCTCACTCATTCTCATCCAGATCTATCATATGCAGTGGGTGTTGTTTCTAGATACATACAGGAGCCTCATGAGCTACATCAGCAAGCTACCAAGCGTATACTTCTCTATGTTCAGGGAACCATTAGCTATGTGAATCATTAATCAACTGGATGTACATTGGATCTCATTGGCTATACTGATTCTGATTGGGCTGGTGATAGCATTGATTGCAAATCCACTTCGAGATATGGATCCGGTCCCATCTGTTGGTCAAGTAAGAAGTAATCTTCCATTTCTTTATCATCTATAGAGGCTAAATATAGAGGTGCAGTCAATGTAACCATTCAAGCTATTTGGTTGCAATACTTCCTGACTGAGCTTGGTATCTCTTTTCATAGTCCAACTCTCATTTGGTGTGACAATCAAAGAATATTGGTAGTTTGTAGAGATCCAATACACCAACAACAGATAAAACACATCGAGATACACATGCACTACATTCAAGATTTGATCCATGATGGCATCATCGATTTGTAGTATTGTCCCACATCTCACCAGATTGCTAACATCTTCATGAAGACATTCACCAAGAAGTAGTTTCACTTTCTTTGAGATATTCTTGGGGTGAAAGGAACTATAACACAATAGTTTTCTTAATTTGTTAGCATCTATTTTGAGGGGGGGTTTTCTTCCCAAGTTGTGTTTTCCCTCTTTCCTCTAGATTTGATAATATTCAAGATTTCTTCACAAAATTCAAGGCCTTATTTCTTCAGCTAAAAGGATGTGGTATTGAAAAATCCAAGGAAGAAATTAAATTAATCATTTCTATTCTATCAAAATTGGGTCTAGAATATGGCGTATTTGTCTCTACTTTTCACACAATTAGGCTTGTAATAGGTGCACTTTGATTTTCCCTTTTTGTCATTTTCTTTTGAGTCTGTAGATCCACCTGGAGGTTTGAGGTTGCCTTCCTTTCTTGGATCTGAATCCTTCTTCTCTTTGCCTTTGAATTGCTAGTTGGATTTGGAATTGTACTTCCCACTTTCATGCACAACAAGTACATGAGGCTGGGAATTCTTCAATGTACCCATCTTTATAAGCTTATCTTGCTCATGTATTAGAGACTCGTGGGTTTTCCCTCTTTCCTATTTCTCTTCTTAGGCTTTCTTTTCTCTTCAGTTAGAATTAAAGGGGGGGCGTTGTAGTTAATTCAACCTTCAGTTCACCAATTGTAAACTTTGGTTCACCTCTTGCTATTAGGTTCTTTCGGCCTTTTCTGCCCCAAACTATAGCTGTTAAAATCCCTTTTCTATGCCCAATCTTAAGTTTTTAACAGAGGCTGATCCATCATTGTAACTTTCAGTTGACTATCAATCAGTTGATAATACATCAGTCAATTCCCAAATTTACTGCTACGTAAGCAAAACTGGGTCTTTTTCAGAGATTTGTAACTATGATGATAAATAATCATCCCTGCTATGTAAAGCATTTTTTTAATAGAAATTTGATTGTAATGCTATGCTTTTCTTATTAGCTGCTATGTTCTATTCTTTGTATACTCTGCAAATTTTTCTTTTCTTTTCCTTCTAGTTAATTTATGCAGCTATAGCTGCAAATTTCACAATAATTTTAGAGCCTTTAGTAGGCAGGTTGAATCCATACAAGAAGAAATCAAAAGAGGGTTTTCTCAGAGGAGAACACCTGAGAAGTGAAGATGATGAGACTGGAGAAACTTTAGAAGAAGAAGAAAATGTTGAAGATGAAGTAGAAAGAGCAGCTCTAAATGATGCTCTTGTTAAAGCATTGAAAAAGATCAGGAAAAGGCCAAAGGTGGAAGTTCCTTTCTTCAATGGGAACCTTGATCTGGAAGAATTAATAGTCTGGATATATGATATGGAAGATTACTCTAAATTTGAAGAAATAGAGGATCTAGACAAAGCAAGGTTTGCTAAAACCAAACTAAAAGGACATGCTAAAATTTGGTGGAAGGAAGTACAGAATGGAAGAGGAAGAAGAGGAAAAAGTAAGATTTTCAAATGAGATAAAATGGTTAAAATGAAGAAGGGATAGTTTATTCCTATTGATATGAGTTGGATTTGTTGATGAAAATGCAAATCTTGAAACAAGGAAGTAGGATGGTGAGGGAGTACACAAAGGAATTTCACAAAATTCTAATCAGAACAAGCCATTCTAAAGTAGTCAAGGAAAAAATATCCCGTTACATCAATGGGTTAAGACTGAGAATTCAAGAAGAGTTGGATGTAATAAGAATTTGTATGATGCAGGATGCATTTTAATTCGCTCTAAAATTTAAGGAAAAGATAAACAAAAGATTTGAAAATAAACAAAGGAGAAGAGGCAAAGATGAAAAGAGAGAGGGCAAATCATATGAAGATAGGGATAAAGACTCAAATCTGAAAAATCAAAAGAATGAAGGCCGTGGCAGCAATACAAAATGAAGGAATAATGATTCATACCCTATGAACAAGATTCAAGAGGAAGAGGAAGATTGGATAGAGGGTTTGGAAGAGGAAATTACAAGATAACTTATTTTAAATATGGAGGACATAAAGCATATGAATGTCTAGAAGATAGAAACACAAAAGGAAGAAATGAAGGAAAAGCCAGCGTCACAAATGTAAATGAAGAAGTTGATTCTACACAATCACAAGATGCTGAAAATGGAGAAGTGCTAGTTACCAAGAGAGTCATATTGAATGAACTAGTTCAAAGAAAGAACTTGTTTAGAACAAGATGCAAGTGTTGAGACAAGGTATGCAATGTCATTATTGATGGTGGAAGTACAAAACATCTTGTTTTAGAAGAAATGGTAAGCAAGATACTGTTAGAAAGAAGAAGACATCCACATACATATCAGATTGTTTGGTTGCAAGATAATCAAAAACTTTTAGTGAGTGAACAATGTTTAGTTAAATTTAAGATAGGAGATTACCATTATGTAATATTATGACAATGAATGTTTGGCATATGTTATTGGGAAGGCCATGGAAGGATGAAATTTGAAACAAGTTGAAACCCTTGAACAAGAATGATGAAAAGGTGTGTAAGAACATTGGTAAATGCTTAGGCCCCATTTGGTTGCAGGAATTAGAAATTGTTGAATTTGATCTAATGCTGGAAATGGTCAAATCATGAATTTGATATTCTGATTTCTCATTTTCAAAATATAGTTTGAGCCATTTGGTTGACCCAGAAGATGAGCAAGAAGATGCATTTTGTGCATTGGGTAACACATTTTTGGAATTGGAATTAGAATTTGAGTAAGGTTAATTTTTTAAAGAAAAATTTAATATTTTTGAATTTAATAATTTGTTTTTTTCATTTTTTTAATTTTTAATTTTCTTCTTTACTTTTTTGGTTTTCATAAAGAAAATCATAAATTATTTAAATTTTTACAAAAAAAAAAAATTATTATTTTTTTCAATTTTTTTTAATAAGGTTATTTTGTTAATATTTTTATAATTTTTTATTTTTATATAGAAAATCATAAACAAGATATAAACAACATAATTGTCATCACTTGACTAGAATTTGTCCAATGTATCTACATGGTAAAAACGTTTCAGTCTACAGAATATGGGCCCTCTCTTTTAACCGAATTTATGCATATGGTCCCAACAAAGTAGTGCAATTACAACACAAAGAACGCATTGTAGAAAAACAATTTTGGCTTTCACCATTGACACAATCTCAGTGGCACTAGCTGTCTCTCGAACCTTGCAGACCTTGCACTCATTTCCTACATCAGGTATAGATGTAGAGGGGGCTTCATCGACCCACCGAAAGTATGGACATCCACTATGTCCCTACAATACTAAATTGAGTTTAGTTCTTGCTATAATGATTAGTCACTACATTATTTATAAACAAAAATATATATTTACATTTAACAACCTTCTTCCTATTTGGGTAACACCAGAACTAACGCCAAAGATTACTCATTTTGTGTGACGTCTTCAACAAGCAAGCCTCAACACCATATTGACACATAGGCACATTCACCAACGCCATGAACACTATATCAAAAAAAATTGCACTATCACTCTCCATATCATTTTGTTTTGTTGATTATTTTTTTCATTCATATTATTTATAATTGAAAGAAAAATCAACATAAGAAATTATTGACTACAATATTCAGATAGCAACATCTGAATGTAAAAAGTAATATCAGCATATGTAAACAATGATGACAATTTACAAGAACTAAAAATGGACAATTTGATACTTTTCCATTAGAACACATGATTTGAGTATGAGCATTACAACAGTATAATTGATCAAGTGTAATTGATCTTCATCACTTGGTACTCCTTGGTGTATCTCATTTAAATGCAATAGGGCTAACAAATTAAAGACTTATAGACATATAACATGGAACAAATGGTGCCAATCACAAAAGTATACAATCATTATCCATTAGACAGTAATATCAGCATATGTAAACAATGAAAACTATTTATAAGAACTAAAAATGGACAATTCTAATACTTTGCCATTACAATAGTACAATTGATTAAGTGTAATTGATCAAAATAAATTGATCTTCATAACTTGGTACTCCTTGGTATCTCATTTGAATGCAACAGGGCTAATAAGTTAAAGAGGTATAGACATATAACATGGAACAAATGATGCCAATCATGAACAATATACAATCATCATCCATTAGACAATAATATTAGCATATGTAAACAATGACAACAATCTATAAGAACTAAAAATGAACAATTCTGATACTTTTCAATTAGAACACATGATTTGAGTATGAGCATTACAATAGTATAATTGATCAAGTGTAATTGATCATGTGTAATTGATCTTCATCACTTGGTACTCCTTGGTGTAATACAACAGGGCTAACAAATTAACAATGTATAGACATATAACATGGAACAAATCATGCCAATCACGAATAGTATACAATCACCATCCATTAAACAGTAATATCACCATATGTAAACAATGACAACAGTTTATAAGAACAAAAAATGGATAATTCTGATACTTTGCCATTACAATCGTACAATTGATCAAGTGTAATTGATCAAAAATAAATTGACCTTCATCACTTGGTACTCCTTGGTGTGTCTAAGTTAAATGCAACAAGGCTAATAGATTAAAGACGTATAGACTTATAATATGGAACAAATGATTCCAATCACGAGCAGTATACAATCATCATCCAGTAGATAGGAATATCAGCATATGTCAACTATGACAACAGTTAATAGACAGTAATATTAGCATAGTTCTAGGTTATAATAGCAAGGAGTAGCTACTATGTGTGTGTGGCTAAGGAGTGGCTACTATGTGTGTGTGGCCAATGATAGTGGTATGGTTGTATCACTGCTTTTGAAATTAGCATTTGATAGCATGAACAAATGAACAAATGATGTGAATCACAAATAGTATACAATCATCATAAACTAGACAATAATATCAGCATATGTGAACTATGAGAACAATTATTAAGAACTAAAAATGGATAGTTCTAATACTTTGCTTGGTAAATTGTTGTTGGTCTTCATCACTTGGTACTCCTTGGTGTATCTCATTTAAATTTCCTTATGTAACAGGGCTAACAAATTAAAGAGTTATAGACATATAACATGGAACAAATGATGCCAATCATGAACAGCACACAATCATCACCCATTAGACAGTAATATCAGCATATTTCAACTATCAAAATATAAATATTCTCAGTAAATTATAAGCATTAGAACATTATGCAAATATTGTAATAACAAAATAATGTCAAGAACTGAATATCAATTGTATGTTGTTGATATAATAAGTATCTTGGCTAACCTTTCTAATTAACAACTATGTTTAACCTTGCCAATGTTTAATTTTAAAGACATAAACTGACACCAAATTAACTAGAGTTGTCCAAATTTCATTTCAATGTACTCAACTCTCTCCTCTTCACTCATTCACAAGAACCCTTTGGATCTTTTAGGTTCAACCAAGAAAGTGTCATATGCCCTAACATGGTACCTCGACTCATTTTAGGGATGTCTTTCAGGGCATCATACACACTATCTAAAACATTATACAAATCAGATTTATTGACTTTGATAAGTTGAGGCGCAATGAGGCCCTCTTTTAGTTTTTTGATAGTTTCACAAATGACATCCAAAGAACCATTCATGCTTGTCTTCTTCCTCTTTGATGTAGAACAGGTAAAGAGGATCCAATTAAGGATAGTCCTCGCATGCAGCCAAACACCACAATGTGGAATAACTCAACAAGACAATGTTTTCAACTAAATTTTCATTAACATTCCCGTCTGTAAGGCCTTCAAGGTTATCGCCAATTACAATCAAGAAACAATTCTACTAGATCAACAGAGATCCAAGTTAACTCCAGCTAGTCCAGTCCTGAAAACAATCAGCAACTGATGGAAACCCTAAGGCAGATCTGAACTTGAGCTCACAAGCCTCCAAGCAATCTCCTTGTCTCCAAGCATGCAAACCACTAGCTCTGCTATTATAAACTATCAGATAACAATCTGATCTTCAAGATCTCACAGGATCCAGATCTAATCTTCTATCTCTCCCCAAAATCTCCCCCAAACAACTACCCAAACACTCCTTAAATACTAATCTTTGGCCACAAGTCGGCTGGATGACATAATTAACTCCTAAGCCAAGTCGGCTTCTATTAAAAACAAATATTAAATGCAACAACATTTGGCTCTCAAATAGCCTTACAAACATTTAATTCTCCATGTCGGCCTCTAGATCTACATAGGAGAATTCAATAAAAGCTACCAATAATAAATGCACTAAGTCAGCCAACCAAATCTCCAAGAACTCCATTCGATATACCAGAACTACTGAGTGTCAAAGAAAAAATCGACCAAGCCAAGCAACACCAAGAAACATAGACATCACTGAGCACAAGTTCCATTAAGCACCAAAGGTTTCACCAAGTCCTTTAGTGACCGAGCTTCCTTCAATAACCAAGACCATCGGTTAAAGCTACAACTGAGTAACACAAACTAAGTTAAATGGACATGTTGCTCTTTGGTGGAAATAATTACAAAGAGATAGAGAAGATGAAGGTGAAATGAATATCAATCAGTGGAGGTTGATGGTGACTAAATTGAAAGCTAAGTTCATACCTGTTGACTATGAGCTTGACCTATTTAAGAAGTTGCAGAATCTGAAGCAAAAAGATTTGACTGTGGAGGACTATACCGAGGAGTTCTATAAGCTGACTATTCGGTCTAGAAACAAAGAACTTGGTAAAGAAAAAGTAGCTCGGTATGTGAATGGTTTGAGATTTAATATCCAGATCTAATCTTCTATCTCTTCCCAAAATCTCCCTTAAAAACTACCCAAACACTCCTTAAATACTAATCTTCAAACACAAGTCGGTTGGATGACATAATTAACTCCTAAGCCAAGTCAGCTTCTATTACAAACAAATATTAAATGCAACAATAGTCGGCTCTCAAATAGCCTTACAAACATTTAATTCTCCATCTCGGCCTTTAGAGTAAGATTGGCATAGACTAAGTTGAAAGGACATGCTACTATTTGGTGGAAAGAATTGCAAAGAGATAGAGAAGATGAAGCTGAAATGAAGATCAATTGGTGGAGGTTGATGGTAACTAAATTGAAAGCTAAGTTCATACCTATGGACTATGAGCTTGACCTGTTTAAGAAGTTGCAAAATCTGAAGAAAAAATATTTGACTATGGAGGACTATGCTGAGGAGTTCTATAAGTTGACTATTTGGTCTGGACATGGAGAACTTGGTAAAGAAAAAGTAGCTCGGTATGTGAATGGTTTGAGATTTAATATTCAGGATGAGCTTGGTATGCTAAGGATTGATTCAGTTGAAGATTCTTATCAGTATGCTCTAAAGGAAGAAGATAGGTTGAAAAGGAGACAACATAGTAATCCCCAAGGGAAGGAGAAAATTGATCACTTAGTAAAGGATAAACTGATTGTTGAAGATGAACCGAAACTTGTGGAATTGAAGAAGAAGATAGGTAGGGTTATCTTGAAGGGCACTTGTTATAAGAACACCATTCTTTTAAGTGTACACAGAAGAAGTGTGGTGACCAAAGGACTGCTGTGGTAATTGAGAACATTCAAAATGAACCTGAATCTGAGAATTTTCTGGTTCGGAGAACATTGCTCGGTACAAAGGAGGAACCTTGTCAAAGGAGTAATTTTTTCATAACACAGTGCAAGTCTGGAGGTAAACTTTGTGATGTGATTGTTGATAGTGGTAGTATTGATAACCTTGTTATTGAGGACATGGTTCATAAACTTGGTTTGAACAGAATGAAACATCCTCATCCTTATAGGATTAGTTGGTTACAAAGTGTTCATGCTCTGGAAGTGAGGGAGCAGTTCTTTGTTGATTTTCAGATTGGTCAGTATAAGGATCAAGTGTTGTGTGATATTGTGGAGATGACTAGTTGTGATATATTACTCGGTAGACCTTGGCAATATGATTGCAGATCTATGTATGATTGTGTGAGGAATGTGTTTACTATTGAGAAGGATGAGACCTGAAAACCATGCCAAACCACTCATATTTATCAACTCTTTCATAACCCTATAACCTTGCTTCCATGTTTTCAGCTTGTTCTTGAAATTTTCCCAAAACCACTCATATTTATCAACTCTTTCATAACCCTATAACCTTGCTTCCATGTTTTCAACTTGTTCTTGAAATTTTCCTTTGACAGATTGAGGTTCATATCTCCGTTGAACCTCCTCTTAATGGCGGTCCATGCTTCATTTTTGAAGCCCCCTTCACCTTTTCTTCCAAGATGAACTTGCTTGTGGAGAAAGTCTATAAACTTGTGTTCCATTTCTCGTGTCCATATAACCTTCGAAGAAGAAGAAGATATTTGGCTCACATGAACATTGTCATCCATACTCATCATGAGTTACGTGTACGACATCACCTACACCTATTGTTCATAAAGTAAATTCAAGAGGTATAGACATATTACATGTAAGAGAATGATGCCAAACAAAAAGTAGGTATAAACAATTAAAATTTAAAGTAATCATAGGATTTCAATTTAAAGTTGAACCTCTTTAAATTTAAATGGAAAAGAACAAGGAGTATCAACAAAATTAATTTGTTTCAACGGATTTGTTGTTGTATTGTGGGCTTATGATCTTCATCATTTAGTACTCCTTGCGGCATTCCATTTAAATTTAAAGAGTTAACTTTAAATTACAATTTTCTAAATGTTGAATGATTTCCTAATGCAACAGGACTAACAAATTCAAAAGGTATAGACATATTACATGTAACAGAATGATGCCAAGCAAATAGTAGGTATAAACAATTGAAATTTAAAGTAATCATTGGATTGTAATTTAAAATTTAACTTTAAATGGAATACAACAAGGAGTATCATCAGGATTAATTTGTTTCAATGAATTTGTTGTTGTATTGTGGGCTTATGATATTCATCATTTGGTACTCCTTGTTGCATTCCATTTAAATTTAAATAGAGTTAACTTTATGGCTTTGAAAGTTTCTAGCAGCCTTGTTTGGTCAGAGAGTTGAGACTACTATGATACATTGTGACAATCAAATTTGTATTAAATTATCTGAGAATCCAATATTTCATGATAGGTCTAAGCATATAGACACCAAGTATCACTTCATTAGGGATTCTGTACAACAGGGGTTTGTTCAGCTACAGTACATATCTACAAAGCAGCAGGTACCAGACATTTTGACTAGGGGATTTGGGAAGGCTAAATTCATCTTATTCAGAGCTAAGTTATGTGTTATGTAGAATAGCTTCCTTGCTAAGAGGGAGTGTTAGTTTGAGTAGCTCAAAACAAAATTCTCCATATGTAATAATTAGTAAATAGTTGTTCTTTGGTTAGAATCAAAACAATATTTATTAATTAATTGATCTCTTTTAGGGACACCTAATAACCAATTTGGTTAGGGTTTGTTAAGGTGTTATTAATGTCAGTTGTTTATTGAGAATAAATCTTGGTTGTTGGTTTTCCAATGAGACTAGTATAAGAGGGGGCCATAGGGAATTTGGAGAACACAAAAGTTTGAGAAGCATTTGTAGTGTTAACAAATAAGTCTTGCAATGTTATCAATGGCACAGTGATAGCGTTGGGAATAGAAGTTGTGGGATCTCAACAAGAGAAATTGGGAGATTGTCAAAGCTTCGCTAGAAAAAGGCAAGAAACTTTTTGTATCTCTTAATTTGTTAAAGTTTAATATAAGTTCCTCATCTACCGTACTATTTTTCCCTTAGGGGTTTTTCCAGAGACAATTTGTCCAAAAATATCGTGTTCATTGTGTTGCATGTTTCTTTCATATTTTATATTTGTGAAGTTGCACTTGTGTTATTATTCAATATTAGCTATGAATTCATTTTTAGTAGTTAAATAATTTGTATAAGATAGGAGATTAATAATCAGTAATTGCAATAGAATTTTCAAATAATCTTTGTCAACAAACACACAAATCCCTATCAAAAAAAAGTTACGCTCAAATTCATGTCGATTGATAAGATTTATAACAAGCAATGTCAAGATAAGATGTCTAGATAAAAATCTATCATGATGGAATTTTTATCACCTACACACAGTCCTTTCTTCAGCTATCAACCCCATACATACCTATTTTAATGCAAATACATATCGGTTCGACAATTGTTGCAGATAGGAACAAACATGGTAGAGATACATTAATTTGTTGCACACAAAAAATCTAGTTGGTTCTATGAAAAAGTTTAGTACAATCAATATCCAAGAAATACTTTTAATGTTCTAGTATTAAATCTTAACAGTAACATGGGTCAATGAGTTTGACTCCAACACTACACAATTGAATTTTAGTAGCAATATCAAAATTTGACTTGTTGTGGAAAACATCTCCTACTTATCAATTGATGAGCTTAAGGGGCTTTATGATGAATGTTTCATAAGAAACAACACTTGTTGAAGGTTTTACAAATGGGATTGCAAGAAAAGTAGGATCAACCTTAGAGGAAACTCCATGGTTAAGCCCACTTAAGTTGGAGTAGTACTGGGATGGGTGACCTCCTGGAGTGTCTTGGCGCTTCACCTCTGTGAGCATCACCTAGATGCAATGAGTGCTAAGTGTTCTATTCATTCTCATGAGAGAATTGATTCTTATGAACCACTACTCATGAAACATGGATCAATGAATTTGACCCTAAAACTAGACAGTTGAATCCTAATAGTAATATCAAAATTTGACTTGCAGAAAATATCTCCTACTTATCAATTGATGATCTTAAGGGGATTTATAATGAATGGTTCATAAGACACAACACTTTGTGAAGGTTTTGCAAATGAGGTTTCAAGTAAAGTGGGCTTAACCTTGGAGGAAACTTTGTTGTTAAGTGTGCTTGAACTAGACTAGTACTAAGATGGGTGACCTCAAGGGAAGTCCCAGTGCTTCACCTCTGTGAGAACCACCTAGATGCAATGAGTGCTAAGTGTTTAATTCATTCTCATGAGAGATGGGTTTCTATGAACCACTACTCATGAAACATGGATCAATGATTTTAACTAAAAAACTACACAATTGAATCCTGATAGCAATATCAAAATTTGACTTGTGAAAAATATCTCCTACTATCAAATTAAATTTAACTTTACATTAAACATGTAAACTTGAGTAATTTTTTCTCTTTTATGCATGGATTTTATGACGTGCCTAATTTAGGGCTCTCTTGAAGTCCTATCTTGAGTTACAACCTCATAGGCCATAAGATAAGTAAACAACTCTACTGGAAAAAAATATTTTGGCTTACTTCCCAATGTAAAACACTTTCCAACTGCTCAAGTTTATCTTCTGAATGTATACTTGGCATCTCACATAAACTTTTATTTGGCAGCTTTGACACAATTCAATTACCATATAAAGCTATACATAACAAGCAAGTCAATGTCAATTTAAAGTGAAAGACTTAAAATTGAGATAATTCATCATGTGAATCCACACGCAAAAGATCAAAGTGGATTGAAAATCCTGAGATTTCAAACTGAAAATGTAATATGGTATATAGATTTAACAAATGTAGTTTTGACGCCTATGGACCTATTCTATTTCGTATACATATTTTAAGTGAAAATGCACTTTCTCATCATAGATGATACCATTCCCTAATTAGTTGATGACCAGATATTCATGACATTAATACATAATTTAGCTTCTTGACCTGATCTGTTTAGTGATTGTCCTCATCCAGTAGACTACCTAACTTACATACAGCTCTTGTCCTTACCATAGTTCAATATCATAATGAAGATATGTTGGAGAACACTGTTAGGGAACCGACAATGTAAGGTAAGCTAAAAGAAGGAATATATGCTTTAAATGTTTCTTCCTTGTAAGCAATCATAGTCCACCTTGTTTATCTTAAGTATTTATGTTGATGCAAAATCATGATGTAATTTTCTCATTCTTTGATGTGGGAAAGAGTGATTACTATAGTCAGGTCCTAGTGTCTTACAAACCACCTTTCATTCAAATGAAGGAAGTTTAATTATCAGTTCCATAAAATGCTACCAACGGCTGGCATCAGGTGTTCTTGCCCTCATATTCAATAATTGAGTGTAGACAATATTTTAAATCCATAAATGGAATCAACTACTGGTTACTTTTCTCTCATGTTCGGCATCCATCCTTAGATATCTTCCATTTTCCATAGCTCTTGGCCACGTAGTAGATATAGATAAGTGAATCTCTGATATAAATCCCTTCTAAAAATACAAAAGGGGAAGAGCTCAAACTGTATCTGGAAATTCAGCAAATAACGTACCAATTTTCACCTGAAGCAAAAGTGACACCCTGAAGCAGGGAATCCACGTGGAGTAGGAGACATTTAAGCTTTGAAGTTTCAAAATTTTCTTCTTGTTAGTGTTACATAGTGGGAATTTATATCTTTTGACCAAAGAGTCTAAAAAAGGCTTGAAGGTGGACAAAAATAAATAAATAAAGGAACGGTTATATTGTTGTTTGGAAGAAAGTTTGCACCAAGAGAAAGTTTGTGAGTGTTGTGAAAATGGATGCAAGAAGAACTCTACATGGTTGGGATAGAGTTGGAGCTAGAAATGGAGGAAGAAATCCTCCAAATGTTACCTGTATTGATCATTTTAGAGGCTTCAGTAAGCAGGTTGAAGCCATACAAGAAAAAATCATAAGAGGGTTTCCTCAAAGGAGAACACCTGAGAAGTGAAGATGATGAGACTGGAGAAACTTTAGAAGAAGAAGAAAATGTTGAAGATGAAGTAGAAAGAGTAGCTCTTGTTAAAGCATTGACAAGGATCAGTAAAAGGTCGAAGGTGGAAGTTCCTTTCTTCAATGGGAAACTTGATCCGGAAGAATTAATAGTCTGGATATATGATATGGAAGATTACTTTGAATTTGAAGAAATAGAGGATCCAGACAAAGCAAGGTTTGCTAAAACCAAACTAAAAGGACATGCTAAAATTTGGTGGAAGGAAGTACAGATTAGAAGAGAAAGAAGAGGAAAAGTAATATTTGCAAATGAGATAAAATGGTGAAAATGATGAAGGGATAGTTTATTCCTATTGATATGAGTTGTCAATATGAGTTGGATTGTTTAGGAAAATGCAAAGCTTGAAACAAGGAAGTAGGATGGTGAGGGAGTACACAAAGGAATTTCACAAGATTCTAATTAGAAGAAGCCATTCTGAAGCAGTCAAGGAAAAAATATCTTGTTACATCAATGGGTTAAGACCGGGCATTCAAGAAGAATTGGATGTAATAAGAATTTGTATGATGCAAGATGCATTTCAATTCGCTCTAAAATTTAAAGAAAAGATAAAAAAATATTTGAAAATAAACAAAGGAGAAGAGGCCAAGATGAAAAGAAAGAGGGCAAATCATATGGAGATAGGGATAAAGACTCAAATCTGAAAAATCTGAAGAATGAAGCCCATGGCAGCAATACAAATTGAAGGAATAATGATTCATACCCTGTGAACAAGATTCTAGAGGAAGAAGAAGATTGGATAGAGGGTTTGGAACAGGAAATTAAAAGATAACATGTTTTAAATATGGACGACATAAAGCATATGAATGTCTAGAAGATGGAAACACAAAAGGAAGAAATGAAGGAAAAGCAAAAGTCACAAATGTAAATGAAGAAGTTGAATCTACACAATCACGCAATCACAAGATGTTGAAAAATGGAGAAGTGCTAGTTACCAAGAGAGTCCTATTGAATGAACTAGTTCAAAGAAAGAACTTGTTTAGAACAAGATGCAAGTGTTGAGACAAGGTATGCAATGTCATTATTGATGGTGGAAGTACAAAAAATCTTGTTTTAGAAAATATGGTAAGCAAGTTAATTTTAGAAAGAATAAGACATCCACATGCATATCATATTGCTTGGTTGCAAGATGATCAAAAAGTTTTAGTGAGTGAACAATGTTTAGTTAAATTTAAAATAGGTGATTACCATGATGAAGTCTTATGTGATATTATGACAATGAATGTTTGACATATGTTATTGGGAAGGCCATGGCAGTTTGACAAGAAGGCAATGCATGATGGTTATGCAAACACATACACGTTGTTGAAGGATGGAGTTCGACACAAGTTGAAACCCTTGAACAAGAATGATGAAAAGGTGTGTAAGAACATCGGTAAATGCTTAGGCCCCATTTGGTTGCAAGAATTAGCAAATGTTGAATTTGATCTAATGTTGGAAATGGTCAAATCATGAATTTGATATTCTAATTTCTCATTTTCGAAATATAGTTTGAGTCATTTGGTTGACCTGGAAGATGAGCAAGAAGATGCATTTTATGAGTTTGGTTCCACATTTTTGGAATTGGAGTAAGGTTTTTTTTTTAAAGAAAAATTTAATATTTTTTAATTTAATAATTTTTTTATAAATTTTTTAAATTTTTAATTTTCTTCTTTACTTTTTTTGTTTTCATAAAGAAAATCATAAATTATTTAAATTTTTACAATTTTTTTTATAATTTTATTTTTTTCAATCTTTTGAATAAGGTTAATTTTTTAATATTTTTATAATTTTTTATTTTTATATAGAAAATCATAAACAAGATATAAACAACAAAATTGTCATCACTTGACCAGAATTTGTCTAATGTATCTACATGGTAAAAATATTTCAATTTGCAAAATATGGGCCCTCTCTTTTAACCACATTTATGCATATGGTCCCAACAAAGTAGTGCAATTACAACACAAAGAACGCATCGTAGAAAGACAATTTTGGCTTTTGCCATTGACACAATCCGAGTGGTGCTAGTTGTCTCTCGAGCCTTGCAGAACTTGCACTTGTTTCCTACATCACGTATAGATGTAGATGGGGCTTCATCGACCACTAAAAGTATGGACATCCACTATGTCCCTACAATACCAAATCGAATTTAGTTCTTGCTATAATGATTAGTCACTACATTATTTCTAAATAAAAATATATATTTCCATTTAACAACCTTCTTCCTATTTGGGCAACACCATAACTAACACCTAGGATTACTCATTTAGTGTGATGTCTTCAACAAGCAAGGCTCAACACCATATTGACACATAGGTGCATTCACCAATGCCATGAACGCTATATCAAAAAAAATAGCACTATCACTCTCCATATCATTTTGTTTTGTTGATTAGTTTGTCCATTCATATTATTTATAATTGAAAGAAAAATCAACATAAGAAACTATTGACTACAACATTCAGATAGCAACATCTAAATGTAAACAGTAATATCAGCATGTGTAAACAATGACTATAGTTTATAAGAACTAAAAATGAACAATTTTGATACTTTTCCATTAGAACACTTGATTTGAGTATGAGCATTGCAACAGTATAATCAATCAAGTGTAATTGATCTTCGTCACTTGGTACTCCTTGGTGTATCTCATTTAAATGCAACAGGGCTAACAAATTAAAGATGTGTAGACATATAACATGGAACAAATGATGTCAATCACGAATAGTATACAATCATCATCTATTAGATAGTAATATCAGCATATGTAAACAATGACAACAATTTATAAGAACTAAAAATGGACAATTCTGATACTTTGTCATTACAACAGTACAATTGATCAAGTGTAATTGATCAAAATAAATTGATCTTCATCACTTGGTACTCCTTGATGCAATGCAACAGGGCTAACAAATTAAAGATGTATACACATATAACATGGAACAAATCATCTCAATCATGAATAGTATACAATCATCATCCATTAAACAATAATAAAACCATATGTAAACAATGACAATAGTTTATAAGAACTAAAAATGGACAATTCTGATACTTTGCTATTACAATCGTACAATTGATCAAGTGTAATTGATCAAAATAAATTGACCTTCATCACTCAGTACTCCTTGGTGTATCTCATTTAAATGAAACAAGGCTAACAGAATAAAGAGGTATAGACATATAACATGGAACAATGATGCCAATCATGAATAGTATAGAATCATCATCCAGTAGATAGTAATATCAGCATATGTCAACTATGACAATAGTTAATAGATAGTAATATCAGCATAGTTCTAGATTATAATAGCAAGGAGTAGCTATTGTGTGTGTGTAGCCAAGGAGTGGCTACTATGTGTGTGTGGCCAATGATAGTAGTATGGTTGTATCACTGTGTTTGAAATTAGCATTTGATAGCATGAACAAATGATGTGAATCATGAATAGTATACAATCATCATAAACTAGACAATAATATCAACATATGTGAACTATGAGAACAATTATTAAGAACTACAAATGGATAGTTCTAATACTTTGCTTGGTAAATTGTTGTTGGTCTTCATCACTTGGTGCTCCTTAGTGTATCTCATTTAAATTTCCTAATGTAACAGTACTAACAAATTAAAGAGGTATAGACATATAACATGGAACAAATGATGCCAATCACGAACAATATACAATCATCACCCATTAGACAGTAATATCAGCATATCTCAACTAACAAAATGTAAATATTCTCAGTATTATAAGCATTAGAACACTATGCAAATATTGTAATAACAAAACAATGCCAAGCACTAATTATCAATTGTATGTTGTTGATATAATAAGTATCTTGGCTAACCTTGTCAATTAACAACTATGTTTAACCAATAACAAAAGACTATGGCATATGTTCCCGCTTTTGCCCTATTTTTTGAAATTGCAGGTTCTACTATTGACGCGGTTGGGTTGGGGTCTTCTACTGGTGCGGCTACTCCTGCAGCAGTAGCTTGCTCTGGATCTGGTGCTCGCCCTGCAACTGCGGTTGCTGCTCATTTGGGGTATGTCATGCCTGGTGGTCTTGCTTCAGGTAGGGCTGCTCGTTTGGGGCTTCCTATTTCACCTGGTGGTGCTCTTTCGGTCAAGCCCTCTACTACTTCGTATGAAGATGTGGCAGCTTTTGAAGCCGGTCTCTGTGGAGCTTTCCCTACTGGGTGTGGGGGCTCTCGGTCTTCCCCTTTTGTGCTGCCCTTTTATGTAAGTGATCTTGTTGTGGCTAATCTTGATTTTGATACTGCTAATGAGATTTCTAAAAATGTGGAGGAGTTCTCCTCCAAGGACACAATCTTTAAATTTAGGGGTTTTTGGCCCTCTCTCTCAGATTTGCATACTTGGATTTTCCAAAATTGGGAACCCATTTTAACTAACACTATCCAAATTTACCCTATGGCAAAAGGTTTCTTTATTGTAAAATTTGAAAATGTTGCAGATAGAAATGCCATTATGTGTGATTGATGTTTCATTTGGGATCGATGCCCCCTATTGGCCAAACCCTGGCATCAAGGGTTTGATCCTCTTACTGAGTCATTTAATGTTGTTCCCTTATGGGTGAGACTGTTGAATCTTCCCCTCCATCGTTGGCTAGATTCTATTTTTGAATTTGTGGGGAGGGCTCTTGGGGTTTTTTAGATGGTGGATTCGAATTCCTCTGACATTCTTCATCTGACGTACGCTTGTATTCTTTTGGATATTGATGTGTCCAAGGGGCTCCCTGAGAAGATCACTTTGGCTTCTTCTTTGAGATTTTGGACTCAGATTCTTGACTATGAGAGAATTTCATTCTTCTGCAAATTATGCCATAAGACTGGTCATCTAGCTGCTCGTTGTTCTTCTCATAAGGCTAAAACTAAGAACCATCTTCTTGGTGGGTGGGGGCTTCTGCCCACCATTATACGGTTCATAAAGCCTCCATGGATGAAGTTGTGGCTTCTCAAACTAATAATGCCTTGGATGGTGATATTGGTGTTGCCCCGATTGATGGCGTTTTGGTACAAACTATGGTTGTTGTCCCTTCTGGTGTGGTTACTGACCAGATTGTTGTTGGTGTCTCTGGTTCTAATGTTGCACTTGTTGTCTCTAGTTCTGATGTTGTCCTGACTGCTGAGGCTGTGCAGTCTCTTGTCCAGGCTTCTCCTGGGAGCATTCAGGGGAATGGTAGTGGTGCTATTCTTGTCCCTACTATGGATTCTATGGCTTGGTAGGAGGCTGCCAGTTTGGTGGAGGATGGATGGACAACAGTTAAAGGAAAGAAATGTAAATCTTCCACACCTTCTTTTGATATGAATTTACATTCTCATAAGGTTGGGCAAAAATGGAAATCTTGATTGCCCTTTGTTTCGTTTTGTTGTTTCACTTGGTTGGAACTATGGTTTGTTCCTTAGGTTTGTTTGGTGGGGCACCATAGTTGTATTGGTCTTTTATTGCCATATCTTTTTAATGCTCTTGTACAAGGTTTCGAGTCCTTTCAAAACCTGATTTTACGTAATCAAAACAACTATGTTTAACCTTGCCAATGTTTAAATTTAAAGACATAAACTGACACCAAATTAACTAGAATTGTCCAAATTTCAATTGAATGTACTTGACTCTCCCCTCTTCACTCATTCTCAAGAACCCTTTGGCTCTTTCAGGTTCAACCAGGAAAGTGTCGTATGCCTTAGCATGGTACCACGACTCATTTTAGGGATGTCTTTTAGGGCGTCATACACACTATCTAAAATATTATCCAAATCAGATTTATCAACTTTGATAAGTTGAGGCGCAATGAGGCCCTCTTGTAGTTATTTTATAGTTTCACAAATGACATCTATGGAAACAGTCATGCTTGCCTTCTTCCTCTTTGCCCTCCTTGATGATGACATTGAAGGATTGTGTCTATTGCTTGCACTAGATTGATTAGAATGATAGATGTCATCATCCAAATTAGTTGTACTCTCAAGAGGTGTATTGATAGCGATATCCTCTTTGTAATCTCAATCAACACCCTTATCCATAGGGTGGCCTTCTTCTGACTCTTGAGTTGTTGTAGTTGTGGTACCTTCAGTTATGTCATTACCCACAATGAAGGCTAAGTCATTGAAGTAATGGAAGGGCTGCCTCTTATACACTTCAGCATTTTTTAATTCTTTTCTCTACAAGTAGGAATAATGAATGAATTAAGTTCTTTGTCTTTCATTAGTAACTTAATAAAAAGCCAATGTTACTTAAATCAAAAGATTATATAGACCATGCTACCTTCAATAGCTCCTCCCAAACCCTCTCATCAGCATTCATGCATTGAGTAGTCTCATTCCATGCAAAACCACTCGTATTTCTCAACTCTTTCATAACCCTATAACCTTGCTTTCATGTTTTCAGCTTGTTCTTGAAATTTTCCTTTGACGAATTGAGGTTCATATCTCCGTTGAACCTCCTCTTAATGGTGGTCCACACTTCTTTTTTGAAACCCCTTCACCTTTTCTTCCAAGATGAACTTGCTCGTGGATCAAGTCTATAAACTTGTGTTCCATTTGTCGTGTCCATATAACCTTCTTTGAAGTAAAAGATATTTGTCTCACATGAATGATGTCATCCATGCTCATCATGAGTTACGTGTATGACATCACCTACACCTGTTGTTTATAAAGTAAATTCAAGAGGTGTAGACATATTACATGTAAGAGAATGATGCCAAGAAAAAAGTAGGTATAAACAATTAAATTTAAAGTAATCATAGGATTGCAATTTAAAGTTGAACCTCTTTAAATTTAAATGGAAAAGAACAAGGAATTTCATCAAAATTAATTTGTTTCAATGAATTTGTTGTTGTATTGTGGGCTTATAATCTTCATCATTTGGTACTCCTTGTTGCATCCCATTTAAATTTAAAGAGTTAACTTTAAATTACAAGAATGATACACTCTCCTTTTCCATTGAGAAAGAAAAAAAGGGATGATGGAATGATTAATGTTGAATGATTTCCTAATGCAACAGGGATAACAAATTCAAGAGGTGTAGACATATTACATGTAACAGAATGATGCCAAGCAAAAAGAAGGTATAAACAATTGAAATTTAAAGTAATCATTGGATTGTAATTTAAAGTTAAACCTCTTTAAATTTAAATGGAATACAACAAGGGGTATCATCTGGATTAATTTGTTTCAACGAATTTGTTGTTGCATTGTGGGCTTATGATCTTCATCATTTGGTACTCCTTGTTGCATTGTGGGCTTATGATCTTCATCATTTGGTACTCCTTGTTGCATTCCATTTAAATTTAAAGAGAGTTAACTTTAAATTACAATCCTATAAACTATGAATGATTTCCTAATGCGATAGGGCTAACAAATTCAAGAGGTATAGACAATTATCAACTACGAATGAAGATAGAAAAAAAAGAACAAGGAAACTATCATGTATATCACTGTATCTACATACATCATTCTAATCATTATATTAGAATTATTTTTAATACGTATATCATTGTATCTGCTTACATCAATGTAATCAAATAAAACACATTGACACATTACAAAGATGTATCCCATAAAACTACAAATAAACTTGAGATTTGTAGTCTTCCCACATCCTACTTGCTATATCATCTTAAAACTTTCCCCAATCATCTCTATCACACTAACTCAACCCATATGTCTCAAGCATTGGTACATTTATCCCATCCTGATCATCTTCCTCTTCAATAGCTACATCGGATGGAACACAATCCTCTATCATAATGAAGTTGTGTATTATGCAATATGCTAAAACAATACGTGTTTGTGTCATGATTGGATAAGATGTTGCATGCCTCGGGATAGGAAAACGTTGCTATAAAATCTCAAATGTACGCTCTATTGCATTTCTAATGAGGAATGTCGATGGTTAAACAACTCTTGTGGAGTATTTATTGGGTTTTCTTTTGAAAACTCCTTCAGGTGGTAATGTGTACATTGATAAGGAGCGAGAAATCCTGGTACGTTTAGATATCCAGCATTGACTAGATAATATTTTCCTACATAAAAAAATGTATATTGTTAAATGAGAAACAATTAACATATTATTCACTATAATACAGTGTGCTTTGGCTTATCGGGAGGAACTACCATTGGTTCTGATCTCGAGAAAGCTGAAGCTAGAAAATGGCTATCTGTAGCAGACACTTCCGAATCGGCAAAGCAGTATTGAAACTTATAATCAAACGAATAGACACCCGTAAAATTTTGTGACAAGTTGCCTTTTCTATCACGATATTTACCCTGTATGTCAACATCGACGATGAGTGGTATATGGGTTCCATCAATTGCTCCAACACAATCCTATAGGAAATGATACAATAATCAAATGTACACTCAAACAGTAATAGGATAAGGATGAATAGTCATATAAGAAATTTGTACCAGTACAAGATATACCTTGAAGTACAGATTGAAACGGTCCTTCCCACTTATTTCTAGAGGAGTGTTTGGACCAGGTGGTATAAAATATTATGCATGGAGTGCTAAGATAGCCATCAAGACCTTGTGGAAGTATAGTCTTACTATCTCTCCTAAATGCCCAAAGTTATGGGCAATCTTACGATTCCTCAAATTGTGGCCAAGGGTATGGAGGAACATCACTAGTTGTTCTTCTAATGTTATGTTTATTGTATCTGTCATGATTCCTTTTTGCCTTAGAATATTGGTTAGATGAAAGAAGGCTCCTCTACTCATGTGAATTTGGTCATGACTATCCACCTCATTGGAATGAATAATGTGTTTATAAAAAGGCATTTCATCTCTTTTTCGTTTATGCATTTGTCTTCTCACTTCTTGTGCAGAAATTGTTCTGGCTACCAAGAGGAAAGCAAGAACAATTGTGAGAAGATGAGTGATTGTGGTCTTCCTAACTATGTGTCCTTGAACATTTATATTGTCTCTAAAATCCATCGATGAACAGAACTATGGACAAGGAATAGGATTTCAAAGATGAAAGAGACACTAATAGGCAACAAGAGAGAAAGAGAGCATAACAAATGCAATAGCATGATTATGTTCCATGTAATAAAACTTGTCTAACACTCAAATTTGATCAAAATTTTAACATTAGTTAGCCCTATTGCATAGGTTTTTAGACAAAGTTATATTGGTCATTGGCATCATTCTATTCCATGGTATATGTCTATACCTCTTGGATTTAAATGGAATACACCAAGAAGTACCAAGTCATAAAGATCATAAGCCCACCAAGATAAAAAAATTTATAGTTTGCATATGTTGATATTATTATCTAATGGATGATGATTGTATAATGTTCGTGATTGACATGATTTGTTCCATGTTATACATCTATACCTCTTTAATTTGTTAGCCCTGTTGCATTTAAATGAGATACACCAAGGAGTACCAAGTGATGAAGATCAATTACACTTGATCAATTATACTATTGTAATGCTCATACTCAAATCATGTTTTCTAATGGCAAAGTATCATAATTGTCCATTTTTAGTTCTTATAAATTGTTGTCATAGTGGACATATGTTGATATTATTGTCTAATGGATGATGATTGTCTATTGTTCGTGATTGGCATCATGTGTTCCATGTTATATTATTGTCTAATGCCTAAATCACCATTGATGATTAGAAAGATAGGTATTTTCAAATTTTGTTATCATATAAAAATGGAGCTGAGAATTCTTCAACCTATCTTTGTAATCATCAATGGTGATTTGTGCAGACCTTCCACGTATCATAGATGCAGAGAATGTAATGGCTACTATGCCCAAATCACCATTGATTATTAGAAAGATAGGTATTTTAGAATTTTGTTATCATTTACAAATGGAACTGAATTTAAATGGAATACACCAAGGAGTACCAAGTGATAAAGATCATAAGCCCAACAAGATAAAAAATTGGATAGTTCACATATGCTGATATTATTGTTTATTGGTCGATGATTGTATACTATTCATGATTGGCATCATTCTATATTACTATCTAATGCCCAAATCACCATTGATGCTTAGAAAGATAGGTATTTTATAATTTTGTTATCCCTATTTTCCCTACTTGCTTTCTTTCCCTAGCACCGCTTGGTGCTATTGCTGTTGGCGGTCTTTTATTTTGTACACTCTTCAGTCCCATAGACCCTTGTGGTCTCTTGTTGGACATTAATAAATTTATCTTATCTTATCATATACAAACAGAGCTGATAATTCTTCAACCTATCTTTGTAATCATGAATGGTGATTTGGGTAGACCATCTAATCAGCCATGCAGAGAATATAATGGCCGCTCTACCCGAACCACCATTGTTGATTAGAAAAATAGGTAATTTAGAATTTTTTTATCATATATAAGTGGAGTTGATAAAAGTTCAACCTTTCTTTGTAAACATCAATGGTGATTTGGGCAGACCATTTTGAATTCTCATTTTGGCCCATTTTTAGGATTTCTATCTTCCACTTCAAAAGGTGGAATTCCAATGCCCCTTTTCTTAAGCCAAAATTAATAAAGTTTTCAAGTCTGTGTATGCTCAGTGGTAGAAATCAGAAAAATTTTATTTAGTTTTCGGGTCTATGTATGTCTGTCATAATAATCAACAATTTGTTTTGTTTGTGTTTGTGTGTATGCTAGAGTAGGATTTTTTTACCATCTAATCATAAATGCAAAGAATCTAATGGTTGCTCTACCTAAATCACCATTGATGATTAGAAAGATAGGTATTTTAGAACTTTGTAATCATGTAAAAATGGAGCTGATAATTCTTCAACCTATCTTTGTAACCATGAATGGTGATTTGGGTAGACCATCTAATCAGCCATGCAGACAATGTAATGGCTACTATGCCCAAACCAGTTCATTGATGATTAGAAAGATAGGTAATTTATAATTTTGTTAACATATATAAGTGGAGCTAATAAAACTTCAACATTTCTTCCTAATCATCAATGGTGATGAGGGCAAAGCAACCTTTAGATAGCCCATTTTGATGTATTGGTGTATGTGGCATGTCGGACTTGACACAAACAATTGTTAAATCCACTAGCAAGGTTGTTTGTGTTGAGCCTAACTAGGTTTACCATGCTCATTCGTAGAAGACGGCTTTGTTCTAGTTGTATAATTTCAAAACATGTATTAAAATTTTTAATTTTTAATTTTGTACTATAAAACATGTATTAATCAAAACGTAAGTATTTGTAGCTAGAGAGATAAACTTGTATAATTTAAGAACGACCTATGGAACATCATGTATGTACCATTCTAGTTGATATTTACCATTTTGAAAATGTCTAAATCAGTGTCATGTAGGAAGAAGAATTGGGTCTCTTACCCTAATAATTTACTCAAGAGGAGTTGAAGAATTTCTACTAAGGTGGGGATTAATATTGACCAACCAAATAAAGACTGAATAAATCCAAGGTTTCAGCATAATGTAGCATATCCATATCTCTGTACTACATGTTTTACAGTACAAAATTAAAAAGAAAACCCTATTTCCACTTCATAAGATCATATTTTACCTCGAGAAAGTATGCTATTTATTCTCAACGTCATATTTTTTGTATTCTCCCTTAATAGAGCGTAGATTTCATACAGAGAAAAGCTTACAAATTTCTCCAGCACGTTCATAGAAGCAACACCAACAGACGAACGCAAACCAAAGTCCGGCAATAGCAAAACACGACAACAAACCAAACTCCACCAGATAGACAGAACAATCTCCAACAGAGGACGTAAACAAACTCCAGTAGACAGACGAAAACCCCAGGCACAAACAAAACAATGAAATGAAAATGTCGTGCAACCACGAACCATTAGATTCTTTGCATTTATGATTAGATGGTCAAAAATCCTACTCCAGCATACACATGGACACAAACAAAACAAATTGTTGATTATTATGACAAGCATACACGGACCCGAAAACTTAATTAAATGTTCCTGATTTCTACCAACAGGCATGCCCAAACCCGAAAACTTTATTAATTTTGACTTAAAAAAAGGGGAATTGGAATTTGTAATTTCAATTCCACCTTTTCAAGTAGAAGATTCAAATTCCCAAAATGGGCTAAATTGGGAATTCGAAATGGTCAATTCCAATTCTGGTTGATGTTGCCAAATTGCATATTTTTTTAATTCAGCATTAGAATATGAATTGCTCATGCGAGTCGTGGCAGTGTTGATTGCATTCTAGAAGGGTAGAATGATAGCTACAATGGAAAAGCAAAAAGAGGTAAAATCTATTTTTTGTGAAAATATTGCTAAATCTGATTTGTTCAAGGGTAATAATATTGATATAGAAGAGAATGTTGAGACAAAAAATCTATTGAAAGAAATATTTATAAATGAAGACAGAGATAGACAAGTGAAGGGTGGATTGAGTAATAAACTCCTACTTGGAAAAGAGATCGTTGAAGTTCAAGGTTTAGAAATTAATGTGGATGGCAAAGAGGAAAATTTTGCAACGAAGTAGTAACTTTTGGGAGACATGAATAAAGAGGAACACAATGTTGCAGAAGAGAAAGATGATGGACAAATTGTTGCAACAGTATCGAAGAGAGAGGAAATGCATAAATATGATTCTTTTACTGATTATCCAGAGTTTCCTAGTGCATGTTGATGGGAATTGGATTGTGTGAAAAGAGGGAGAGAGAGGAAAGATGATGGAAAAGACATCAAATTGCAGATAAAACTGAAAAAGCATATTGAGACAGATAAGGCAGAGAAGTGGATGCAGAACAAGCATAGGACTTATAAATGTTTATGAGTTTCACTCATGAAACATTTCAATCTACCTTGGGTGTCTGATGCAGGGCATCCACGTGGAGTAGGAGACACTTCAGCTTTGAAATTTCAAAATTTTCTTCTTGTAAGTGTTACATAGCGGGAATTTATATCTTTTGAGCAAAGACTGAAAAAAGACTTGAAGGTGGATAAAAATAAATAACTAAAGGAACGGTTACATTGCTGTTTGGAATAAGCCTGCCAGGGACAAAGTAACGGAAGATAGCAGATAGCAGGGAGAACCATATTATAAATGACAAAAATTTAGGTTGCATGTTCAGCAATAAGGGGAAGTGCGTTGGGCATAAGGGAGCAAAAGAAATACAGGAGGGAGACGGGATAGTGGGGGGCTGTGTTGGTTACAGGGAAAAAGAAAGACTTGGATAAGTCTGAGAAGAAAAATCTAAAAGATGGAGGGCTCTGTATTGGGTTGAAACTTTAAGGAGAATAAAATAATGTGAAGCTGTGTAGGAATTTTGTTGGAAAAATTTTGGGGTGTGAGTTTTTGTTTGTTTGTTTCAGAGTGTGATATTTAGATCAGCTTTTTGGGTTTGTTTTGAGTGTGAGTTCAGTTCTAGTTTGAGAAGAGAGCTCAATATAAATTGGGAAATTGTAATAAAATTGGTAATGAGATTGTCGAGACTCTGTTTCACTCTTGTTTGAATATTTTGGAATTTAATGTGCAGATTTTCTTTTCTATTTTAGAACGATTCATTTGCATTTGAGTTTTGGTTCTGTAAGAGGGTTTGTGTTTGATCCCTATTGCATCACATCCTATGACTTATCATGTTCAGTGTTCCCAATTGATCAGATGACAAAAATGAAAAAAAATATAACATCAAAATAAGAAAATAAGTGAAAGAGCAAGACAGGCTAAGAAAACATTTTACTCAAACAATGACCGTTCAAACAAAATAACATTCAAAAGCCTTGATTTGCAAACTGTACTACAATTCTCAGATGCGTCTGTTGGAAATCCACATAACACATAACAGAAGAACTCAATGAAGATACTTCCATTATACTCTTTTTAATAATTATTAATTCTCATTTTAGACTGTTCAAATCACGCCAATCAACAAGCATTTTCTGATGAAGATCCTTAAAATGGTGACAAGAATTAAAAAAAGAACTGCAATTTACTCCTTGAATAAAAATCTATATAAGAGCACATCAATATCATTTATTTGACTTCTCAAAAGCATCAAGAGAGATCAACAGAATTCATTAGATAAATTAAAGACTTGCTTGAAAGGCCTTAGTTTCTCTACTCCTACCAATGGCATGCATGGAAGATTGAAGCCCTGACTCCAGCCACAGATCTGTGTCCCTTAGGCTGCACAATGTTCTTGCTGACTGCCTGTTTGATAAACTCACTCTCAAATATATACAAATTTTTGTGATTTTTAATAAAATATTTATTAAATTATTATAAATTTATATTATATACAAGTTTTTGTGATTTTTAAGTTTATATATGTCTTATAGAAAGAATTTTATATATAATATTTTCTCTATATACTTGTTTTGTATAGAAATGTTTAATTGTACATATTTATCATTTACAAAGATATATTTACAATCTTTTTATTATAGATATTGATATATGAATATATACATATATAATTCTAGATATTTAAGATTTTAAAATATTTACATTTAAATTATTTAAATTATAAGTATATATTTGCATATATATTTTAAACATGTGTATTAATTTTTTAATAATAAAATTAACTAATTAGTATATCTTTAGTAATTAATTTATTAATTTATAAATTAATTACTAAAAATATGTTAATTACTAAAGATATATTAAATTTTTAATAATAAAATTAACTAGTTAATATATCTTTAATAATTAATATATTTCTAATAATAAATTAATAAATAATTTCAATAGAAAGTAAGTTATGAGAAATCCTAAAATATGAAGAAACTTTTAAACATAAAATAAATTATATTTCAATCTGATAGCGACGGCATCTGCAGCAATAAAGTTTGGCAGCTACGGATGTCTGCAGAAATACGATTTGGAGGCACTGGCTGGCCCGTGCAAATATTCGGCTATTTAGTCAGGGCGGCGGTTATCCTCCCGAAGGAATGCACCACTACTGAGAATTTTTTTTTTTCAAATCTGCAAATATACTGTGTTTTTTTTCGAGAATTTCTGATTGTTTTCGATCCAGAATGAGCAGATGAACAAAACAGATCCTAAATTTTTTTTAAAAATTCACTGCATTTTCAATTTTTCAAAAATGGTACGGGGTGCATTCCTTCAGAAGGATAGCCATGTCTGCTTTAGCCAGTGCCCAGAAGGCTGCCCCATGAACTTGACATATACCTACTTCCATTATTGTCCTTTCTGCATTTCGCAGCCTGGAGTGCATTTCCATTCTAGCCTGGCCTAGCAATTTGACCTAAAGGGCCTGGCGTTATCGTCCTTTCTCGTTTGTTGGAGGAGAACCGCATAAACTTTTTATGCTATCTTTACCTTCATGGGCGCTTGCCAAACTTCCGTGTTGGGGTGCAACTCTTTCTTTACCCAACTGATCAGGATTAAAGTGGGAAAATACTGAAATCTAATTTTTTCCAAAATTTCATATGTTTTAGTAAATTGCAATTTTGAGGGTCTTCGGTGCATTTCTGGGCAAATATGCTGCTCTCCAACATGATGGAACATCAATGTTTCCAAAATTTCATTCAAGATTATTTGAATACCTTTCCAACGCATCAAACGGTTTGTAATTCGGAGCTAGGATGAGAAAGTTATGCCTTCTCCAAGTGGACCTAAATTTTATATTTAATTTTTTTGATAAATTTTGATAGTTTTAATAGTTTAATTGTAATAAACATTATGATGACTCTTCATTTCAATTCCAAGGGATTTGTGTGACCCTTGGGATCCATCCGACTTGTATAAACTCCAATTTTGAATAGAATGGAGATAGTTTTTGGTTTGCAATCTTGTTGTTCTCAATTTTCGTGTTGAATTCTACAATACTGTAGGTATCACACCAGGTATTGTAATCTGGTTTTCATAAATCAGATCAGTGGTATCAGAGCGGGAACGCTCCTTTATGCCAATTTACACAAGGTCTTCCTACCAAAGATTAGGATTGGATACACAAGATTTGTCAAAATACCCACCTTTGAGACGCACACGATCAAAGATGTCGGATGATGCTGTTAAGAAGTTGGTCGAGGAAGCTTTAAATAAGCAACAAGAGGAGATGATGAGTCAATTTTCACGGCTCCTACAGAAGAAAAAACCCTCTGAATCTGAAACATCATTTCGTGGAAATACCCCTTTCAAAGTGCAGGTCAATTTTGACATCCCGAATTTTGAAGGAAAGGTCGATTCTAAAGCTGTTGATAACTGGTTATCAAAGTTGGATAGGTACTTTTCTGTAAATAATTTCTCAGATGCTGAAAAGATAACATTTGCTCTCCTCAAAGCTGAAACCCATGTGAAATTAGCATGGGAAACCAGAGTAGCAAATAAAGAACAAGAATCAGTTGATGAAGATGGTTTTATAATATCTTTTGATAAGAAGCCCACATGGGGAGAATTTGTGGAATACATAAAAGAAGCTTACCTCCCGGAGGATGTATATGAACAAAAATACATAGAATGGCAACTTCTTCGACAAAAGAGGGATCAGTCTGTGCAAGATTACACCAATACATTCCATTCACTTTCAGCAAAACTCGGTATTAAGGATTCAGAGAAGCATCAAATTTTGAAATATCGAAGTGTACTTCACAGGTATATTCAAACAGAGATGGAATTTTTAAATATTGAGACATTGGCAATTGCCTATAAATATGCTACAAAAATTGAAGAAAAATCCAAGTAGAAAGGGAAGAGGGACTACTTTGCAAACAACAAGCCAAGGGTTGAAGGTGGCAATAAATTTGCAGGAAAATAGGTGACCAAGGAACTTCATTCAAATTCACCCAAGAACACAAGGTGGTCTACTAAAAAGACAGACACAGGCATGTGGTGTGAGATGCATAAGTCCCCAACCCATAATACAAAGGATTGTCGAAGTATTAAAAATTTGATGACAGAAATACGAGGAGAGGAAGCTGAACCTGAATCGTCGCCAATAGATAATTCTGAGAAAGAGGAGAATGATTCCATCATAGAAGCAAACCCATATGCCGTAGTTGGAACTGCTAAAGTATTGCCCCGTGAAGATGAAGAGAGACTTTTTCATTCACAGATGTGGGTTGATGGAAAGCCTCTGCATTTTATTGTTGACAGTGGGAGTCAAAAGAATTTGATCTCTAGGGAGACAGTCAAAAGATTAAATCTGAAAGTGACAAGACACCCACAACCATACTCTATGGGATGGGTAAATGAGGGACAAGATATTCAAATAAATCAACAATGTCGTTTGCCATATTCAATCAAGCCTTTCAAGGATGAAGTGATATGTGATGTAGCACCATTGGATGTATGCGATGTCTTGCTGGGGCAGCCATACATGTATCAGAGGCATGGGGTGTATGAGTCCAAGCCACGTAGTGTTACAATCAAGCTTGGTGGGAAGAGGTATCAAATACTAGAGGTATGTCCAACACAAACTGCTTCTTTAATTAGTGCTAAACAATGTAAACGCTTGATTGCTCAAACTGGAGCTTTTGTTGTACTCATGATTCGCCTTGAACAAACAAAGTCATTTGTTCTTAATACACATACTAAGGTAACAAAGAATCAACAAAATTAGATGGATAAAATTTTGAAAGAATATCACAGTGTGTTTACACCACCAGTGGGAGTACCAACACACTGTCAAGTCAAGCACTCTATTGATTTAATCCCAGGCACACCGCTACCACATGAGCCAATATATAGGAGGTTAGTTTTGGAAAATGATGAGATTAAGAGACAAATTCAGGAGTTGATTTAGAAAGGACACATTCATCCAAGTGCTTCACCTTGTGGAAGTCCAATTGTCCTCGCTAAAAAGAAAGATGGGACATGGAGGCTTTGTATTGATTATAGAGCATTAAACAAAATCTCTGTTAAAAATAGATATCAAATCCCTCGAATTGATGATTTGTTGGACCAACTTAGGGGGGCTAAATTCTTTACAAAAGTTGACTTGAAGTCTGGATACCACCAAGTACCAATTGATCCAGCAGATGTGTGGAAGACTGCATTTAAATCTAAGGAAGGTTTGTTTGAATGGTTGGTCATGCCTTTTGGCCTAACAAATGCCCCAGCCACATTTATGAGATTGATGAATGATGTGCTTAGACCATTCATTGATTCTTTTGTAGTGGTTTATTTGGATGACATACTCATCTTTAGTAGGACTTGGTCTGAGCATTTGCAGCATGTTGAACAAGTTCTTTCAACTCTGCAAAAACACAAACTTTATGCCAACATTGAGAAGTGTTCTTTTGGTATGCAGAGTATTCAATACTTAGGGCATATCATTGACACTGAGGGTGTTCATGTTGATTCAGCAAATATTCAAATAATCCAAGATTGGCCATCCCCTAAAAATTTCACAGAGCTTCGCAGCTTCTTGGGCTTAGCCAACTTCTATCGCAGATTTGTGTTTGGTTTCTCACACATATCATGGCCTCTTAATCAATCACTAAGGGGTGGAGCACAAGCAAAATTTCAGTGGACAGAGGCAAAGCAACAAGCATTTGAGGAGTTAAAGAAAAGACTATGTTCAGCACCAGTATTGGTCCTTCTAGATCTACACCAAGCATTTGAGATAGAAACAGATGCATCAGATTATGCTCTTGGTGCGGTACTCACACAACATGGGCATCCTGTTGCCTATCACAGTGAAACTTTTTCTGATACAGTACGTAGGTATCCCACCTATGATAAGGAGTTGTATGCCATTGTTTAGGCTTGCAAACAATGGAAACACTATATACTAGGAAAGGAAACTGTTATACATACAGACCATAAACCACTCCAATTCTTGCAAACACAAGGGAAGCTGCAGAATGATAGACATCAACGGTGGTCAGCCTATTTACAACAATTTCACCTCAACATTCGTCATAAAAAAGGAAGCAGTAACAAAGTGGCAGATTGTTTGAGTAGGCCTCCAATTGCAGGTTTGACAATAGTGTTGGATTCATGTGGTCATCAATCATCCACTTGGGAACAACTATATAGTACTGACCCTGATTTTGCTAACATCTATAGTAATTTGGTAGAAGGAAAATCTGTCTCTGATTTTCACTTGCAGGATGGGTTTCTTTGCCATAATGGTCACATATGTGTACCCACCGAAGAACGGAAGAAAATGATATGGGAAGCTCACTATAGTCGTGTTGCAGGACATTTTGGTATTGGTAAGACTACTGCTATCCTTCAAAAGTATTTCTATTGGCCAAAAATGAAGTAGGATATCATTTCACATATACAAGCTTGTGCAGCCTGTGCAATTGCAAAGCCAGCAAACCGTAAGTTGGGTCTATACTTACCATTACCTATTCCTGATAAGCCATGGCAGTCTGTTTCAATGGATTTTATGTCTGGGCTTCCAACTACCAGGTGGGGGCATGATTGTGTATATGTTGTGGTAGATAGGTTTTCTAAAATGGCTATCATGGTGGCATGTAAAAAGATGATTTCTGCAGAAGATATTGCCAAGCTATTTTTTGAACATGTGTGGGTTCATTTTGGTTTGCCAAAAACCATTATTTCTGATAGGGATAGCAGGTTCATCAGCAAATTTTGGTCTGCACTATGGGCTAAAATGGACACGAAATTGACAAAGTCCACAGCATTCCATCCCCAAACAGATGGGCAGACAGAAGTGGTGAATCGAATGATTATTCATATTTTACGGATGTATCATTCAAAACATCCTCGCACATGGGATGAAAGCTTACCCTATGTGCAACACAGCTACAACCGTGCACTCCATAGTACGACAGGGCACAGTCCATTTGAGGTTTCTCTTGGGTACCAGCCATTGGCACCTATGGATGTAGCAATACCATCTCTACACTCTAGTAGTCCATTGAATGGTGACAAGGAGGTAGATAAAGCAGAAAAATTCATTGATAACATTAGACACCTACAACAACAAGTTCATGAGATATTGGAGCAGAGTAATCAGAAGTATAAGGAAAGACATGATAAACATAGAACTCCTCATCAGTTTCAGGTTGGTGACAAGGAATGGTTACATCTTCAGAAAGAGCGCCTGCATGGACCAAATAGGAAGCTTCGTCCTCTTCGTTATGGACCATACACTATTGTGAAACAAGTTGGTGAGAATGCTTTTGAACTTAATTTGCCATCCTTTTTGGGACTGCATCCAGTTTTCAATGTGGAATTGTTGAGACCCTATTTTCCTCCTTTATTGGATATCTCCCAAGCTACTGAACACATTCAAGCTGCAGAGTTAAATCCCTCTACTACTGCTCCAGTCCAGTGTGACCATGTTACTGAAGCCATTTTAAAGACTTTGAGAAATCAGAACATTCCTTTGTATCAGGTGGTTCGAGCTGGTCAGCATTCTCATCAAGGCAAGTGGTTTACTAAGGAACAAATTGAAAAACAATTTCCTCATCTGTTGCAGCAGCTTAGTGCAATGGGGCCCATTGCCTCTTAAGGGGGGAGGAATGATCAGGATTAAAGTGGGAAAATACTAAAATCTAATTTTTTCCAAAATTTCATATGTTTTAGTAAATTGCAATTTTGAGGGTCTTCGGTGCATTTCTGGGCAAATATGCTACATCAATGTTTCCAAAATTTCGTTCAAGATTATTTGAATACCTTTCCAACGCATTAAACGGTTTGTAATTCGGAGCTAGGATGAGAAAGTTATGCCTTCTCCAAGTGGACCTAAATTTTATATTTAGTTTTTTGATAAATTTTGATAGTTTTAATAGTTTAATTGTAATAAACATTATTGTTGAATTCTACAATACTGCAGGTATCACACCAGGTATTGTAATCTGGTTTTCATAAATCAGATCACCAACTTTGACAATTCGCCATGGCCTCTAAAAAAACACATCTGAGAGAGGGGAATCACAAAGAGAAAACCCCTTTCTTCACTGTTCAGCTCGATTCATTTTCTCTAACAGAGGAAGATAACAGCACTAAGATTTTTTCTCTTCTCTGCCTTATTATCTGACTATAAGATGGCCGAAAATTTCTGTTCTTTTTGCTGCTGCTCTTGCTGCGGTTTATTCTCCCATTCACCTCAACAATCTGCTCAACAACAACAACCCATCTCTATCTCTACTGCCCATTCCACCACCTCCTCTGCTTCACATGAACCCACTCCCAATATGACTGATTTTAAGAATTTTCTACACAAGTTCAATGATATAAGCCAGATAGACACACTGATTTCATTTTTAGAAGAGCTACTGAAGATCGCGGTAAGTTATCTACACATATGTTTTATTTCTGCAATTCTACATTTAACAATAGTTTATTTTATTTTTTTCCTAACAACAATTTTTTTAGACTATACTGAGTATAAGATGTCGTTGCCCAAGACAGTCAGGAGAGAAGAATGCTGGAGAATCTAATTCAGCGGTAGCTTCTCATATCCATGATGGTCAAAGAATCCTGGAGATGCTCGATACACGCTTTGGCAAGCGTCCTGCAACGGTATACTTTCCATTTCAGAACTATATAATTAACTAGTGATAATATTATTCCTCTATCATCTACTTCTAGCCAGTTATTGATTATCTTATCTTATATACTCCTGGATAATTTCTCTACAGCAAAATTCCGTGGATAGCACAATTGAAGAGAAAGAAAAAGTTTGTATAGAAGTGCTCAAAGGCTCTGAGAAAATTCCTAAAGTAGGAATGGCACTTTCTATATTGGGATCTGTGTTGGAGGGATTTAGTAAGATGTCTGAGAACAAGAGTGAGTGACATGATGTTTTGAGAAGGATGCTTAATCTTGGTAAGCAAATTGTGCAGTTGAATGAGCAAATTCCAGAGCAGAAGGAGAAACTGAATGAGGGAGTCCAGTGCATTATTGAAGGAACCATTATGTGCGTCTCCCAACTTGCAAAGGCCAATATTTTCAGGTCAGTTCGATTATTTGATGCACACAATTATTGATATTGCAATTAGATATTTTCTTATATAACAATTGGTTCGACAAAAATCTTTTCTCCTTTTATCACTAATGAGATGTACGGAGTTTCACTTGATGGAATAACCCCTAGTTTAAGGGTGAATTTTTTTACATCATCATTTGTGTTTGAGTTGGAAGGCTAAGCAATAACATGGTACAATACAGTGAAAATGGATAAATTTAGATATAAGATTTGAACAGTCAAAGAGTGGGAAAAATTATAAGTTGGTGTAAAGGTGTTTTACAACAAATTTGGATGTTAGTTATAACTGACCCAAATAATAGTAATATTAAGCCAAGCTGAAAGTATTGTTTTTCTTTGTGGAATCATTATATTTCTCTATGTTGGGGATCCTTCAATCATATATTTAAAGTAAATCTAATGTATGGATTGTATGAAGGTTTCTAACCGCTCAAGTGAGTGAGAAGAGTTTAAAGGATTTTCAAATCAAAATAGATCACTTGTGTACCGACATCCAATTATGGACTGAAATAGACATGGGAAAAAGAATAATTGACATAGGAGAAAGAGTAACTGACATTGGGGACAGAGTGCCAACGATTGCTTCAGAATCACAGAAAATCTATGTATACCAATCGACAGGTAGGATATTTTTCAAGTTTAATGATATTTTCCTATCATGTTTTGTGTTTGCCATTAACTTTGAGTTTTTCCATAAACTTTACAGTTGGGATTGAGAGCGCACAGGGTACAGTAATTAAACTTCTTGATTTGAATGCACAAGATCCAACAGTCATTGTTGTGGTTATCTATGGTTTTGGTGGGATTGGCAGGACCACACTTGCCGATTGCATTTATGCCCAGCTCAACCTCCAATCTTATAAACATTGCAGAATTCATATGGATCAGGATTGTACCAACAATGATCTTAAGGGCTATCAAGAATAGATTTTGAAAGGGTTGTTTGGAAAAAACTTACAATTGAAAAACTGTGATGAAGGTCGGGCAATGTTGTGGTCTTTCTTCAAAGAGAATATTCCTAAGCAGTCTTTATTCCTGTACATTAACAATGGGCTAAAAAGTACAGATCTGGAGAAACTTCTACCTGAAGGCTTGGGCAGTTGCCTTCCATCGAAGAGTAGAATACTCATTACTACTAGAAATCTCAATGAGACAGGCATATTTGTCGACAAGGGTATTCAACGACGACAATATGATGTGAATCCTCTCCCAGAAACTGAGGCCAGAAAACTTTTATTGAGCAAAGTTTCAGACTACAATGATGAAAAGAACATACAGAAGCTCTTTGGGTTATGCGGTGGTGTTCCGCTTCTACTGCAATTAGCTGGTTCGCAATTGGCTATGAATCCTGAAAATAGAAAGAATATAGTATTGGAGATGCTTCAACAAGGGATGGAGGTCAAAGATAAAGACTTAAGCGACCGTATGGTTGGTTTTGTATATGATAGATTGTTACCACCTGTTCAAGAGGCCTTCCTAGATCTCGCATCCTACTTTTATAAACTTTGGCGTAGTAGATCAGTGGCCAGCATAGTTGGAGAGGAGGAATTCAAAGCTCTGGAAGCTGTGTCATTTGTCAAGACATCTGAATGTGGTCATGTGATTATTCATGACATAGTTCGAGCAAGAGGGAAAAAGCTGTCAGAGCAAGAGGGAAACAGAATCACAGACCGCCAGACTTTGATGGAACATTTGGAAGATGAAGAGGTATGCCATACTTATAATGATATTTATGAAAATACACTTGCTATTCACAACCATAATGATGTTTATTGTTTACTTTTGTGCAGAAACTCAAAAAATTAAAAGGCATATATTTTGATGAAGAATCTGAGCAGCCTCCAATCGAAATTAAAATTAATTGCCATCATCTTAATTGTATGAGCAATTCATTAAAAGTGCTACGTTATAGAGGATCGCAGATAACATTTAGGGAGAAATGTCAAAAACCTTTTGAACAGCTCAGATGCCTTAGAATTGATGGTGACGTTCCTGATTTACCAATGGAGTTTGAGAAACTTGAGCATCTCGTTTTCTACTCAGGACCAATGACGCAAGGCATGAATTTGTACGAGGTAAGATCTTCCTTCTACAGAGCATATTTATCATTTCAATTATATTTCATTTGATTATATAATAATCACTTACACAACCTTTTTCATAATTATTGTGCAAACATGTAGTTTCCTCCAAGCTTGCGCGACATGTTCATTCAGGATTATTCTCAGAACAGAGTTGCATATTCCAAAATTCCTCCCAAATTCACTCCAGGTTCTTCGCTTGTATCATTAGTCTTATTTGATTTCAAAAATATGCAAAGGTTGCCAGATGGAGTGGAAAAGCTAACGAAGTTAGAGAAATTAAGTTTATTGTATTGCCATGAGTTAAGGGAGCTTCCATCCAAATTGGGAGACCTCAGCAATCTAAAAGAGTTGAGACTAGATGGATGCAATGAATTGAAAGAGTTGCCTTCGAACTTTGGGCAACTTAGCAATTTGATAACTTCGGGAATACACAACTGCTCTGCATTGCCTTCAAAATTGGGGCAACTCACAAATTTAGAAGAGTTGGATTTGTGGTGTTGTTCTGAATTAGCAGAGTTGCCTTCAGATATTGGTCAGCTACAAAACTTGAGAAAGTTAAATTTGAGTTATTGTTCTAAGTTAGAAGAATGGCCATTAAGCTTGCAGATCTCACAAAGATGAAGGAAATAGATTTGAGCGGTTGTTCCTCAAAATTAAAAGATTTGTTGCCCGAAAATATTAAAGGAAATAATTGTACTATATTGGAGTAGGACCAATAGTTAAAAAAAAATGACATCAAAGAGTTTGAATAATGTAATTAAATAATTCACCCTTCCATTGTTATTAGTACGGGCAGGAAAACTTATGGAATTGTTTAGCCTGTTCCAGCAGACCTCCGGTACATCATCCATACATTGGATGTTGACACAAATAAGATAATATTAAAAGCCTCTTGTGGAGAGGACAATAAAGTCTCGAAAATGATTTAAGAATCTGTTATTATTCTTTGGTTATGTGCAAAGGAAGTCTCCAGAAGCCCAAAGTTTCTGTGTTGTGGACATGTCCTGCAACTTTGTTGGCTTTTTTTTTTTCATTTTTTTCGTAGAATATTTTTGGCGCACTCAAATAAGTTCTTTGGAAAAAAATGGCGCATATGTAATCTAATTGTATAACTCTCATTGACCTTTCTTTACCCCTGGGTTTCTCTTTTTGCCCAAGAAAATTAAATTTTTTATGACTCTATATCAAAATCCAATTTGGGGCTCCACTAGACCTTTTTTAACAATTTTTATTTTTAATCATTTTATAAAAGGTTTAATATCATTCAAATGTTTAGATGTGACTCTATGTACTGAGATTTTCACCAATATTTTGATAAAATGCAGAGCATTTGATAGCAGATGAGTTCTGTGCAAAACTTTCACAAGGAGTAGCCTTTTTTTAAATTTTTCTCTTCTTTTAACAACTGACCTTCAATTCAAACTTTTTCCGTTTATTTTTGTGAGTACAGATTGTGAGATTGAAGATAGATCAACAAAAAAATCCATAAATTCTAAGATCCTAATCAGCTAAGGCCACCCTTTATCAGTTCACTTATATATTTTTTTTTCTTAATTCATTTTTATTTTCCCCCTGTAGTGTAAAATAGCCTCAATAACAACTCTATAGACTATCAATATTTATGAATATTCCGGTGAAATCAAAACATCATTCAATCAAACTTTAATGTGGAATGCTTAGGGTGTGCAGAAATGCCCATGTAAAGTTTTATATGCATCTATTAAAACATTTTCCTAAATAACATCCTTTGCTTATTTTACAAATGTCTTTTTGTGGACACTTAGGACTTCTGACAGTCTAGAACCTCTGTAATGACATATCAGCTATTAGTGCTTGTAGCATCATTATATGATTCATTCATTCTGCTCAAGTACCGTAAATTTATTCTGAAAGTTTTTAAATTTTTTTATCTAATCTATTTTTCCATATTTGAACTATTATGTTGATGTATGAATTCCTGAATCTATAGAAAAAACCCAAATGGGGCAACCCATGCCACTTTAATTCTTCCAAAACCAAAACAAACTCCAATGCTATATCAAGAACCTTTGAAAATTTACAGAGATCCTATGAACAATTTACGATAATAAGAAAAGCTCACCTTCCATATACTTCAATACGAAACAGGGCTTTGCAGCTTCACAAGGTATTCTTGACCGTTACTCTGTAATTCTACAAATTGGATTCAATTTCATTGTTGATTAGAGAAATAGAATTTAACTTTGTAGATTTAGATGATACAATGTATCCTTCAAGCTTGGGAATGGCCACAACATTTCACAAGAATATTGAGGGTATGGATGCTACTAAATTCAAAGTTTTAGTACAAAATTATCAAGAAATTAATAATCAAGTTTGTTGTAATTGAATTGTGTGAATTAATTGTATGGATTTGGACTGTGTTGCAGAATTTTTGAATGAATGGTTGGAATACAATAACAGCAAATGATATCTCTCTATTCTCCTATCATCCCAAGCAAAAAAAACATGAATTGCCACTCTTATAACTCACATTCAACGTGGCACACACAAGTGAAATGTGGAATAACTCCTAGTAAATGTGGAACCTCCTGGGATATGAAATGTGGCATACATGCAATTCAAAATTAATAAAAAATAGAAGCATAGCCTTGAACTATTTTTTTTTCTTCAAGTTTTGAATAAATAAAACAACCATTACAAATATTCGATGCAATTATTCTGTGAAGTGTAGCTTATTAGTTCCTGCCTATGGTAGGTAAACTTATGCAATCGTTCAGTTTCAAATTTTTTTATTTGACTAAGTTGACCAACCAATGAGAGTAAAGTATTAAATTTTATTGAACAAAAAATTTATAGTCGATTATTAATATTGATTTTTAATAATTTAAAAACATGATTTTTCTTAATTTTCATTGGTTAAAACAATAAGAAAAATCAAAATTTTCAAAGAAAAATACAAAAATACTAACATCAAAACAATTAAAAAATCTAAAATCTTTATCCATAAAAATTCTAGAAATTTCCACAGGAAGTTCTAGAAGTTCTTAGTACAATAAAAAAAATTAAAACAATGCTTTCGGCGATTCTGGAAATTTCTTTATAGCATTGCTTTCGCCCCTAGTTTTTGGAAGTTTCTTTACAAGATTGCTCTCGCCAACAATTTATGGAAGTTTCCTGCCAAAGACTGCCCAGATTGGGTGAATTATTTCATGCTTATCTTGTCCAGATTATTACAAAAAGATAGAACCCTCTTGTAATGGGCTGCTTCCAGAGGTACCAGTTCCTCTGTTGCACACAACATTGCAATGGCAAATGGCTTGTAATCTACCATATCTGCCACTGAAATACTAGCACCTTCTTCCAGTATTTGCCGAAACTCCTCAATTTTACCTTGCTTGAAATATTCTCTTGCTATTATTAGCTATAAATTAAGAGAAGCTTGCTCTGCTTTGAAGATGTCAACAATGTCGGTGACATCTCTCTGGTTCTACTTTAGCTGCTTCTTCAAAATTTTGCACAGGTATGTACATACATCCCATCCTTCCAAGCAGTTTCCTTCTTTGCCAAAAAATCTCATGATATGCAACTGTAGATGTGTAGATATATGACTTCACTAAGCTAGCCAAAGTATCATATATTTAACATGATATAGAGGTTTTACCATAGCATCCTGAAACAAAAAAAACAATTAAATAGAATCTAACAAACAGGAAAAGAAAATTTAACATGATATACTGTCTGGGAACATTTGACAGGAATAACACCAAAATCCACACATTTGACAAAAGGTTGTATGTGAATAAATTCTAAGAGATTTATGGAGTTTCATCCAGGTGCAAGAAAATCCCACTGCTATACTATACAACTTATAATATTGATAAACCCAAGTAAAATGTGAAACGCTTAAACAATTACTTCCTGAATAAGTATAAAAAATGTTCAAACTAAAAGGGAAACATGTTTGATAATATGAGTATATACCACCACAATTGCAAATGCCCATCTTGGGAATCTGTGTCCGTACATAAACTCAAGTTCATGCATTATGCCTCTTTTGTTTGCAAAACATTGAACAAAGGCCACAAGCCCTGCTCCAGCCTCTAGTAATAGCTGAGAATGAACACCATATATTGGTAACAATCCTCTTTCAACTAAATTATTTATGAGTTATTTTACAAGTCTAGTTCTAAATCATGGACCATGGATCTTAATTTTAAATAGTTTGGAGAATCAAGCAGATTCTATTCCTACTCTATAAGAACCACACTTTAGCCCCCACCATGAGTCATGCCAGAATTAGAACAGAAGTTAATTTAGTTCAAGTTGAGAATATTAATCGCTTACCATAATCAGGGCAAAAGCCACAAGTAGCATAAACGTGGTGTAATTCCTCCTTCCAACATAGTTGTTCAACCACTGCAAAGAAAAGATCATTTTTGGCATCAACAAAGATGGTACAGACTCTTGACAATCCTCTGTCTATAAAATCCGCCTTCAAACCTCCTCGTGGTGACCTTTGTAGCTACTTATAGATGTTATAACCCCAACTTACTACTCATTCAAATGCAATTGCATTTTTGCTTCTATTCCATTCAATTTGATGGCCTAGTCACAAGAGTTACATTTCTCTAACTTCTCTCTAATTTGCATTAAAATAAAAATTGAGCTACTCATCACAATTGTAGATTATTCATAAAAATTACCAGTACAAAGCAGATAATATATATGCCCTTTTGACACCATCCTTGTAAAGACCAATATTACCAAAATAAGAAATACATATCATAAGAAAAATAAGCTCTTGTCGACAAAATAAAAATTGATAAATTACCATAACTTTTCCCCTATTCGACCATAAGTGTTGTTTACACAATAATTTCAAAGGTTTACAACTTAGCACATTCGACCATTCGGTCGTCAAGTCCAAACTTTAAAATTGAAAAAAAAATACATCTTTATTACATAGTTTTGACCTTCTGTCGAAATTCATACATATACAATAAATCAAAATAATATTCTTTTTCCCAAACTGTCATAGAACGGTAACTAGGCACCACACTGTAACAGTCCCTATCTCCTAAGCCTCCAGACCGCACATCCACTTGCAAATCCTGAGGTGGGAGTGTGGCCCAAGCACTTTTTTCGCCCAACCATGGAGTGGTTAGCTCCCCTGGGGCTTACCCTAATATGGAAGTGCATCGACCTTGCTCAAGAAGACTAGCAACTTGGCACTGATGAGCTAGAAGAATATGAAGCAACTGTGATTCTATCTACTACAACCATCTTTAGGCTGAAATAGAAATCATAATCACAGAATGGCAGAGAGAACAAACAATACTAACCAAGCATATTAATGAAACATATGTGAAAATAATCTTTGGCCAAAGAATCTTTTCAAAATAGTAAAAACTGACAGTTAATACAACACAATTACCCTTCTCTGTCTTTTTCCAAATTACGCTTCAATTCCAAAAGTAAACCTAAACAAACACTTAAATTGACAGGACTATTTTTTTATTTATTTCTTTTGAACTCAATCACTTAACAGATAAAAACAATAATTAAAATGAATTTCTTAGCAAAATGAAATCTCAAGGTATGAACTAATTTGTTTAATTTGGAGATACCTATTGTAATCACCCAAAAATGGTCACCTAGACTATTAGCCCCTTGCTAGCATTATTTGCTAAAATCATCAATTGCTTATTCTTGATCAAATCTTAATTCTATCATTTATTTGATTATTTTCTATAGGTTAACCATTTTATCTTAAGTCTTTATTTAATTAAAAGGAATTCCCTCCCCTTTTATTAAATAAAAATCCCCCACTTACCTCTTATCCTAAGTTGCACAAATAAAGCATTATTCTTATTTTATAAAAAGAAGAAAATATCTTTTTGTCTCACATGGGGCACAAAAGTCAACACTTATTTCTCATTGGAGGAAACTTGTGCACATGGATTGCTCCTCTTTCAAGCTCCACCCTTGATTAAATCTTTTGCCTCTTAATCTCCATGGTCGATTCCTTTTCAATTCCTTTAAAAGGAGAGCTTTCTTCTCATTTTAGGACCCCAACTTTTTATGCTAATCTTATGTTGCAGGATTTTTTGGAGACTTTGGAGCTTTTGGAAATCTTGCATTTATCTTTTATTCTTGCATTCTTAGCTTAGCTTCATATTTATGCTTTCCTAGTTTAGATTTCCTTTCAAGCTCTAGATTAGCTCACATAGCTTAATTAGCAAGGATTTGTAATATTTCTATCTTTCCTTTCATAGCTTAGCTTGCATTTTTATTATAAGCATTGCATTGCATTCTCATCTTGATTCTTGAGGATATTGACATTCTTGCCCTTGTCTCATTGAATCTCCCATTTCATAGTTTACTAGCAAGGTTATAGGCTTAATAGCTCTAGTTGAGAGTAGTCTTAATGCCCTTGCACTCCATGCCTAGGGAGCTCTAGGTCACTTTTTCAAGGTTTCCCACTCATGGATTCTCTTGGAAGTAATGACCTAGAGAAGTGCACATTTTAGTGTGTACATTTTTGGTGCCCACTGTTGTGCAGAACAACTCTATTTTGTCCTTTTAATGCATTTTCACTGTTTGTTTCGGCTATTTTTTATTTTTTTTGTGATTTTCATATGTTGTCTGTACTTCCATGCATCACTGTTACGGAATCTCATGTGAAGTTTCTCACTGTATTGCATGAAGTTTTACTGGTACTAGCACTTCTGTGCATGAAAAAGGTGTTTTATCGCACGGGCCTATGTACTTTCTCATGCAAGCCTGTGTACTTTCTCACACAAGCCTTCTTACATTCTCACACAGGCTTGTGCTTTCTTGCACGTAGTTTAGTACTTTCTCACGTGGCCCTAAGTACTGTCTTGCACGAAATTCCATGATAGCAGAGACCTAGAATTCTAGAGTTTTGCTTGCTGTTTTCAGGTTTTCTACTTTTGGATTTCTGATTTGTTGTAGCTAGACAGAGGTTTACTTGCAGATTTTACTTGGTTTTGATGTGCTAACCATTGTGGAGCTAACAAGTTGTGCTTGTAGGTACTCTCATTGATTGAATATTTTTCCAAAAGAACACATGTCAAAGCTCCAAATGCAAAAGGGCTACTAATTGTTTTTTGCAGGGCTGCCCAATGCATTAAAATAATCAAGTGCTTATTTATTACTTTCATTTTTTAGTGTGGCATATACTAGTCGCTTCATTTCTTAGGCACTTAATATCTTGTTGTAGGAATCTTTTGGTGGTAGGAGAGTATGCTCTTCACCCTTGTGGTGAAACATAAATCTTGACCCACTTTTAGATTTTGAAAGTAAGAGGGTAATTGAACTTTGCTTGGTGTGTATTAGAGCTTGAAAACGCTGGTCATTTTGAGACCAACTAACAGGCATAACAAATGCCTCTACAATTTTGGTTTAATTGAACCAAGGCTGGTAGGCCTAAATTTAATAACCTTTCCTAGATAACTGAATGGATTCTGTAAACAAAATAATGTAAAGATTTGCTTTGATAAAAAAGAATAATAAATTTTAACTAATATTTAAAATAAAGACTAGTGCCTATTCCTTATCCCAAAAATGAAAACTATGTGCGATTACTTTAATTGATGATCAATGCTAAAGTTCATTTAGTTCAATCTATTAATGACAAATGTGACATTCTGAATCAAAACGTATAACTTTGGAGACAAATTTAAAATAAATTGATCACTTCAAAGATTGATTAATTAACAACAATAAACTAAAAACAGGAAGACAACTATTCAAATGAAATTTAATCCCCAGAGGACAGACCAATTGAATTTTGCATTATTCAAAAGGCATGCTTAGCCATACACAATGGGAAACCAATTTGACATAGTTCTACAATTCCTATTTAATTTTGCAGTATAAAAATCTCAAAGAAAGTAAAGATAATTTATCCAAAGTATTAAATCAAAATAGCACAGAGGAACATTACCAGTGAACTTTGAACAATGATTTGTATTAAGCCTTAATAATCACTCAATCCACATATATTGATCCAATAGTTTCCATCTAATTTTAGAGTAAAAGCATCCACCAGTTCTCAAAATATTTCCAATCTGAAAAAAAATGTGTCTTTTTGCCATGATAGAATGTGTCTCTTATTTTTAATTTGACTGATTATAAATATACATTTCAATAGTTTCCTGTGAAAGGACATGCCCTTTCATAGGACCTAATTATGTAACTAATCCTAAAAAATACGAAATAAAACCACTAAATGAACATTCGAGATAAATATCCCTTAAATTCCATGAATGCTGTGTAAAACAATGTGCTTTTCCGTTTCCTGCACGCACAAATATTCAATATTAATTCATAACAAAAGTAATTATATAATGTGTTAATTTTACATAATATTTATTATTTAATAATGTTGTTTGAAATTCTAAATAAAATAAAATTCATCCCACATAAAATCATGAAACATTCACACAAAAACAATATTCTCATATTTATTATTATTATTATTTCATTTTTTGTAAAAATAAAACATGTTACATTCTTTTTATAATAACATTAACTTTAAAATAAAATCCACTTAAGGGTTAATTTAATAAGCTCACGAAATAATTCCCTCAAGATAATTAAAAATATAGAAAATTTAGTAATTGTTAGAATGTACATAATTAGGGCACGTAAATATTTTATCTTTCTAAACAACCCTAATGTACATTAAAGAATAAACTTACTCATAAAGTAAAAAGCAAACCCTAAAACCAAAAATAACAAATCGACAAAGAAATTACTTTTTAGGGATCAAGAGGTAAAATTAATAACCAACCTTTAAGATATACCACTTCTCATGTTAAGTGAATAAAATTTATTTATTATGTTAGTAGAAATATTCAATGCTAAAGAGGAAAAATTAGATATAAAGTAAAGAAAAAACTATTGAAACCCTAAAATAAAATTAACATAAACATGAGAAACTACATATAGGGAAATAATTTATCATCATTCTACCCTAACATATAAAATTGAATCTATGAAACATGTACAATTAAAGATTAATAATAATAAAATTAATTCACCCTAAAAGTATTTCATATTAGCTATAGGTGAAAATGTGAAAATGGAGAAGAGTTAAGTTATTTGGTAAATAAATTAATTAAGCAACAAATTAACCAAATCATATAACTTAAAATAATTAATTAAAATATTGAAGTTCCCCCTAACAAATAATATTAATTTTAATAATTTATTTTAAAAAGAAATACAATTATCTTATATTTATTTCTACACATACTCTCAAAAAATAATGTAGAGTAGTTGGTTAGGGGTAGAGTCGGATAGATAGGTAGGAAGAGGAACGGGTCGAGAGGTCAAGTGTTCAACTCCCTCTCCCCGTGAAGAGGTAACTCCCTGTGTGAAAAGTGATTTTGATCTCTCACCTGCACATACAATTAAAATAAGTAAATACTTTTCCCCTATTCCTCTCGAAGAATAATGTAGACTAATTGGTTAGGGGTGAGGGATTAGGTATGTAGGCAAAAAGTTCGGCTCGAGAGGTTGAGTGTTCAAGTCCCTCTCGCCATCTTTTTGGCCTAATATATATATATATATATATATATATATATATATATATATATATATATATATATATATATATATATATATATATATATATATATATATATATATATATATATATATTTCTTATTTTTCAAAATTATCAATATCAAATAACAAAAATGCATAAGATGAAACATTTACAACCTAATATATGGGAGTAAGAAAAAATAAACGAATACATCCTTTATCTATTTCAAAATTTTAATAAAAGATTTAGAAAATATACCTAGTACACATTATACTTCCCTGACATTCAATCTCTTTTGGAGCTGAAATTTTCGGCATCAACAGTGACTCTTATTGGGGATGTGCACTCATATCTGAATGCAGCGAGATCCTAGTTATCTCTGGAGAAGTAGACCATAGTGAGAAAATAAACATGATGCTTTAAAAGAAAATAAAACTAATAATATACAAGTTAGAGAATACTTCTTGTTTTAAGAGAAAAATGGCTTCAAATATTGACCATGAGTAGTGAACTCCTGAATTACTTCATCAGTATCCTGCAAATAATAAGAATTCTTGCCTGCTTTCGAAACCACCATGTAAGGTCCTAGCCATAATGCCTCGAACTTACCATGTTTTCTTTTGTCTTGGTCTTTTGCATTCCATTTCAAAACCCAATCACCTTCTCTGAAAGGTCTATCTGATGCTCTTTTATCATGCAGGGTCTTAACCTGTCGTTGTTGATGAAGATTCTTTTCTTGTGCTATTCTTCTAATTTCATCTAACTCTGATAACTGACTCAACTGGTCTTCCATGAAATTTACATCCTCAAGTTCCTCTTCCTAAATAAATTTATAGACTGGCAATAGATTGTTCAATGGTAACCTCGCTTGTTTTCCATAAACCAATTCATAAGGAGCAAAACCTGTCGATCTTTTCACTGTTACTCTATCTGCCCATAAAGCTAAATTTAGTTTAGAGTCCCAAGCTTTTTTATTGTTACTCAACATTCTTCTAATAATCTTCAGTATGTTCTTATTGCTCAATTCTACCTGACCATTCCCTTGAGGATGATATGGAGATGAGTAAGATAGATTTATGCCATATTTTTCACAAAATTCTAAAAATTCCTTAGATCTGAAGCACATGCCATTGTCACAAATAATCTTATAAGGTACCCCAAATCTGGTAAGTATATTATCCGTCAAAATCTTGATGACCACCTTGCTTGTTGCCTGTCTCGTAGGTATAGCTTCAACCCATTTTGTAAAATAATTTGTTGAGACCAATATCTATCTGTGACCTCCACTTGAAGCATCTGCAATTTCCCCAATAAAGTCTATTCCCCACATTTTTAAAGGTTCCTCAGTCTGTAACGGAATAAGGGGTAAAGCACCATTGTATTTTAGTTTCCCGGAAAATTTCTGACATGATTCACACTTTCTAACATAATCATGACAATCTTTGAAAACATGAGGCCAGTAATATCCAACTTTCAATATCTTGTGAGCTATTGTCTTAGCTGAAAAATGACTACCGCATACCCCATCATGTAAATCTTTAATAACTGACTTGGCCTGATAGGTGTCTAGGCAAAAAAGGAGGATACCATCATTATTTTTCCAATATAGGTCTCCTTGAATCATCACATATCTGGATGCTTGTAACCTTATAGTTCTTTTCTAATTATCATTTAGACCTTCTTGACACTTCATATGTTTTAAGAAGTATACTATGTTTGTGTACCATGGACAATGCTCGATACTTATCTCTACCTCTTCTAAATCTAATTGGTTTACTTGTGCTGCATCCAAATTTGTTTCTGCCATAAGCTTAGCCAACCCTTGTCCTCTAATTAACTTAGTGATTTGAATCTCAATGTCAAACTCTTGAATCTGATTTATCCATCGACATCTTTTTCCTGTAACCTCTGATTGCCTTAAGATATCCTTAGTTGCTACATTCGGTACATAAGCCACGATCTTGGCCCCAACTAGATAAGGTTTGAATGATTTCACTAATTTAACCAATGCATAAGCTTTCTTTTCATGTATGTCATAACTCAGCTCAGAAGGTTGGAGAGTTTTACTAAAGAAAGCTATTGGTTGCTCATATCCTTCGTCATTTTTCTGTAACAGGACTGCTGCTATGGTGTGGAAAGAAGCAAATGAGAACAACTGAAATGGTTTTGAAAAATCAGGTGACTTAAAAAATGGTGCTTCCTTGATTGCTTTCTTGATATTAGCAAATGCTTCTAAAGCCTCATCTATCCAATTTATTACTGCACCCTTCTTTAACATCTTTGCAATAGGCTTTATGATTTCTGAAAAGTTTGGGACAAACCGTCTCACAAAGTTGATTTGCCCAAGGAAAGATTGAATTCCTTTAACATTTTTAGGGATTGGAACTTTATCAATTGCTTCGATTCTTTCTGGATCTATTCTGACTCCTTCCTTGGAAACAATATGACCAAGGAGTTTACCCTCAGTTACCCTGAAATGACACTTCTTAGGGTTTAAGGATACTCCATACTCAAGGGCCCTTTTGAAAATCTTCTCTAAATGCTTGCAATGATCTTCTACTTTCTTGGAATAAGCTGTGATGTCATCCTGATATATTACCATGATAACATCAATAAAATTCTCAAAAGCCACATCCATGGCCCTCTAAAAAGTAGCTCCTGCATTTGTGAGCCCAAAAGGTATTCTTGCATAAACATATGTACCCCATGGCGCAGTGAATGCAGTTTTGCATTGTTCTTCTTCTTTGACTTTAACCTAATTATACTCAGAGAACCCATCCATCATGGACAATAATTCATTTCCTGTGACCTTCTGCAATAATGCTTCCATGTTTGGTAAAGCGTAATTATCTTTTAATGAAGATATGTTCAGGTTTCTAAAGTCCACACAAAGCCTAATATCTCTGTTCTTCTTCCTAACAGGTACCAAATTTGAAACCCAAGTAGAGTGTCTAATAGGCTTTATAATACCAGCATCCCTCATCTTAATGAGTTCCTCTTTCATCTTAGGAGCCAAAGTTGGATTGATCGGTCTTTGCCTTTGTCTAAAAGGTTTTGCATTAGGTCTTAAAGGTATTTCACGTTGAAATAAGTCCTCTCTATAAGCCTTAAGATCGTCATAGGACCAAGCAAACACATGTCTATACTTTCTAAGCAGATTAAAAATATCAGATCTAATTTTAGGAGTTAACCTTTTACCAATGAAAATTTCTTTAGGAGCATGTTCATTTCCTAGATTTATCTTTTCCACTTCCTCTATATTAGTGTTTTCCAATTTGACATTACCATTATAATCTTTAGTATCAAACATTTTTTCTAGTGTAACAAGTCCCTTAGGAATTTTATTAGTTTTAAGTTGAATTAGATCTTTTCCAAATAAAGTATCATTTTCATCTATTGTTTCAACATAAGCATTTAAATCAATGAATTGATCTTCATACCTTTCCTCACATGCAAGAAACTTTATGATGTCTCTATCGTTATCAAAGACTTGCCAATTATGAATGTTATAAGGTATTGATGGCCTTGGTTTGATCTCTATCTGCACAATATCTTCACATGGGATATCATTATGCCTAACTACTAGGTTAGCCATGAAATCAGCAAGAATATTCTTAGACCTATCTATCCATGTTATCAAAAAAGCATCAAAAACTTCTATGGAATCCCACACTTCATTTTTGTACCTTTTTAGGATGTGATTCTTAGTAATAAACTTATCCCTAACTTGAGATACAATTAATTCAAAATCACCATAAATAGAAAGAATTTTGATACCATGCTTACCTGCTATTTTGAGACCTAGTAAGAGGGCTTCGTATTCTGTGGTGTTGTTAGTACATTCAAATGCTAACAAAGAGGAATATTTAAAAGATTTCTCATTTGGGGATACAAACACTACACCTGCTCCATTACCATTTTTACTACATGATCCATCAAAAAACATTTTCCACATGAGATCATTATTTTCCTTAGCACATATTTCAATAGGACTAGTATTTTCAATGAGGTTTTTGTGAATCCTTACCTGAAAATTCTCCATGTCAGTATGGCAGAAATGTGTAACCTGACTTGGATCAATGTCTTCGATGATGTAAGTAGATCTTGGTTCTCTGTCAATCCTTACAATCCTGTCATTCACTGGGATAGAAGCATAAGATAGATCTAATTGAATATTTCCACCTACCAAATTAGACCACTGTCTAGATAATAACATACCATAACTAGGTGGTACTTCTACAATAGTAATGTCTATTTTATAAGATTTTTCAGGACATGAAGGGAACTTAAACTCAACATTTTTCATTATTCCAATAACTGGAACTGACCTATTGTCCATAGCATAACACTTTCCATAAGTAGTATCCACATTCATTCCTAACTCTTTCATTACCCCATGAGGCATAATATTAACCGCTGCCCTAGAGTCTAACATACAATATTTAACCAATTTATTGTTTATCAATAAAGTTAGAAAGAAAGGATCTACTTTAGTAGCATCTTCACTAACAGAATTTCCTAGGTAAATAACTAGTAATTCTTCATTATCTTTTTGTTCCTTTGCATCTTTTTTAACAACATCATTTATTAACTTGATTGTTTCATTCCTGCAATTAGTTAATTTAACTATTTCCATTAGAGGGATAGAAATTTTTACCTGAGATAATGCTTGTGACATAAATGAAGTACAATTTGAAATTTCCTTACCATTGCTCTATCTGTCCACATGTTTTCTTATCTTCGATGTTTGATCAATTTGCTTTCTAGGGACATCTGCCTTTGACCTCTTTATCTCAGTGTTCTTGTTTGAAATCTTGTACATCCCCGTTGCTTGTTCATTGCCCAAGTTCACATTCATGTTCCTTAACTGATATTTGCTAAGCACTTGTTCCATCGCTGCTACGGTGTAAGCCTCTCTTTCTTCTTTTGTTGTCCTCCTAATAATCAGATCCCTATCATCATCTGAGAAGACTTGTTGCTCTTGTTGGTATCCCAACCTCCTGTAGCTTTCATCTGGAACATATTCCCCATTTGAATCATCACTATCTCCTGTCCAAAAGGGTGTGGATGAAAGAGCGTTTATCACAAGCCTTTCTTCATATCCTTGGTTTTCTTCCTCTAAAAGCTTTTGTGCTATAAGGCATTGATCTTGAGGGTGAGGCATTTTGCAAATCTCACACCTCAACTCATCTCCTATGAAATGATTATTTTTCTTGAGAGGATCTGGAGTATCTGTCTTCTTTTTTAAAGGCTTTCCATCTTTCCATTCTGTATGATATGGCATGTCTTGTAACCTATATCTGTCATTTCTATTGAAATTCCTGTCCTGTCTTCTTGCTTGAAAGTGGCTTTTGTTTGGTTGCAAATTCTTCATTAAACTTACCAATTCATCCATCTTATCACTTTCATTGTTCTTTTTAGGGACTACAGGATCAAATATCTTAGGATCACTTCTTTTATCAATTCTTCCAGCTACTATTCTATTATTTTCAATATTCAATGCTATTTTGAAAGCCTATTGTAAAGTTGTCGGGTTATGAGATCTTATTTTGTAATTCATCTTGACATCGAAAGCTTTCAGATAAAAGGTGATTTAAAAAGAGTCAACAAGACGCATATCCTTTGGAATCTTATTCAACACTCTATTAAACCTTTTATTAAACTCCCTAACTATTTCATTCATACTTTTCCTCATAGTGGCTAATTCATGAGTTGCAAAGGACGGATCTTTGTGATCTCCAAATTCTTCTATAAATTGATCAACAAAGGTTTGACAACTGATAATTGATTTATCTAGAAAATTTCTATACCACTCATCTGCACCATCCTTGAGTAAGAGGACTAGCATTTTCATACGCACATCTTCGTAAGTAATATCAAATTCATAAACAATATTCTTCACATTTATGACATGTTGTTTAGCTAACTGGGACCCATCACCAATAAACTTGGGAATAGAAGCCTTCAATTTATTTGGTATAGGGTTAGGAAAATAAATTACATTTGAAAAATTTAATGGTTTATACCTTTCATTAACTTCATGAAATCTGGCATCAGAAAGATTCCTATTATCATTATTCTGAAAATATTGATTTTGAGGAATAGGGTTACCTTTCTCCATTGATTTTCCATATTACCATTTTGACCACTGTGAGGCACATTCATTTGATTTGGTATCCATCCTTGAAATTGTTGATATTGTTGTTGTGCAGGTTTTTAGGTTGCTGATTTGTACCCACAGTATAGCCATTTGGATGTATTGAGTTCTGTGTTTGCCGTGTATGATATTGATGTGTCTGAGCTCTTCCAGGATGAGGATTACCACAATAAGTTTGTCCTTGTCTCTATGTATAATCTCTGCTTATATTATCAATAGGAGGGTTAAAAATTTGTGCCCCACCATGACTCTGTGCATGGTTTTCTGGATATGCATATTGTCCAGTATTTTGTCCATGATTATATTGATTTTCACCTTCAATATATGGGTTATGTATTTCATTTCTTTCGGCATTAATATTTCTAAAATAATTACTTTGTTGAGGACAAACATTTGCTTTCACATTTCCAAAATTATTGTAACTATTATTATCACTATAATTATTTTTACTGTATTCAGTAAGGTGATAATAATTACCCTGCTTATAATGTGACTCACCTTTTACTTCTCCTTTTTCCTTAGCAAATTTGTAATAAACTTTATCATTTTCCTCTCGGTTATGAAAATCATTATTTTGGTAGATGTATTTATTACCCTGACCATTATTATTATAATATATATTCTCCTTTCTTTTGTAATAATCACCTTCCGCTTGCCCACATTGATTAAATTTGCTATGCTGCAAATAATTTTGTTTACAATATGAACGTTGATTATACACATCTGGATACTGCATCCGATTCTCGTTATGCATATTTGGCACTCCATCAAATTTGTTGTTAAATTTCTTATTTAGAATATTATCTTTTATACATTTTTCCCTCTGTGCAGGCTCATGTTTGGAAGACAACTCCTGCTGATGGTTCATTAAAAACGTAGGCTGTTGCATATCATTTAAAGTAAATTGTTGTTCATTATCCAGATTTTGTGCATATATATCATTTCCTTCACTATTATAACTTTTAGGTTACTGATTTGGATACCATACATTACCATTTTGCTGTTTATCAAAACTATTATGGTATTTATTTTCTCCTTACACAAACTGTCTGCCAGATAAATGATCACGTGAGACACTATATTGATGTTGTTGATTATAACGATTATCATATACTTGTTGCACATCCCTCTGGCTTTGTGTATATTTATGAGGCTTTTTACGCAAGCCTGTAAATGCATTCTCACGTTGCCTATTTTGGGTATTACTGTGGTCTTCTTGCTGTTGCACGGGCTAGCTTTCATAGTATGTATTATTATCATTGTATTGTTTATTTTTAACAACTTCATCTACATATTCCTTTTGTATACGTTCCAAGTTACGCGTCTGCTCTCGTGGATGATGCGTATCTTGAATATATGGCTGAAACGTGCCAGCACCCTCAGCATCTTGCGTATTGTTATGTGTCCTTCTTAGTTGGTTATTGTATGATGAATCATACGCCTTGTTTCCATGTATTTTTGGTATCGAGTAGCTGAAACTCTGCGTAAATTCACTTGGCTGCTTGCATTTCTGATTGGAATACATATTATATTTATCTTGCTCTTTGTTAATACTTATTTTTCCATAATCCTGCGCAAGATATTCATCTGGCTGCCTGCGTAGATGGGCATTATGATTTGAAGTATGCCAAACCTGACGTTGTTCACATGCAGGTACCCGGGGATTCTCACGTGCTTGCTGGGAATTCAGAGTTTTGAAATACATGTTATCCTTTTGGCTTTTGTCCTTTCCAAGTTCCTTCGTGATTTTGTGAATGTTATTTAGGTCCTCTTGCAAATCAATACGCTGGTGTTGCAAATCATTAGCATAAGGACGCTTATAATACCTGGTATTTCTTACATTATTAACTTGTTGTATCTTATCATGATCTGCGTGAATCCCTTGCTATTGTTGATAATAATTCCTTTTCAATATATCATCTTCCTGCTGCTCACGTGCATTATTGTTTTGCCGCAAGCTGTTATTATATATGTCTTGCATATCATAATTATTTTGATATGAATAAGTAGGTTTCATTTCATATTCTGGTTGAAACATGTCATTATTATTTTCTTCATAATATTCACCCCTCACATTATGATTATTTCTATTACTTTGCATATTATTAACTTGCATATCTTTATTTTGCAATCCTAATGTATTTGCTTGTCTTTGTACAGGTATATTATTTTGCTGGCGGTTGGCTTGTTGTGTTCAATTTTGAACATCATTATTTTCACGCTTACCATGCTTATCATAGCACCTTAAATCCTATTTGTAAAAATCTTCACGATAATGCTGATCATTTCTCAAATGACTCTGACTATTATTATATTGATGGGCATCATCCCTTTTATCATCTAAAATTTCATTGCTTTTATAATACCGTTTCTCATCATAATTATGTTCAGACTTATTAACATTATAACCTAGATAATCATTATCTTTTCCCAAATACTGTGAATCTTCACCATATTGGGAATGATCATGTTTGCCATTATTAAATAAGCTGTAGGTATTTTTATTATGCACAGGTTGTCTCTGCATGTCATGCCAATCACATTTATTATCCTGTGCATGTTGGTCATATCCCCTAAAATCAATATTATTGTTTTGATCAAGATGTTCATTGTCACTATCTCTTTTCCAATGACTTTTATTTCTCTGATCACTTCCATTTATCCTTTTTCCACTATTCTGACTATCACGGGAACTTTCATCACTTCCCTTACAGTCATTCAAATTGCACATAGGATTGTCAAAGATTTTGAACTATTTATCAAAATCTTCTGTGGTTTTCCCCTCTTTGTTCATCTGCAACATAGGGTTATTAAAATCATTTTGAGTAACATTATTACTATTTTTTCTGTGAGGGGGAGTATACTTTAACATTTTGATGTTTTGATTTATTTCCCCTTCATCAACCCTTTCTCCTTCATTGATTCATTCTGATCCTCTTATACTTTCTAGAGGAGTAATAATATCATCGGTTTGCAACCCAAAGCATTCCAAAACATCAGTTGGTTGTTTTCTAAAATTCTTTGTGAGTCTTTTCTTATCAGTAATAAACTTAGCAAACTCTCAGATTAATTTTTGTATCCGAATGTCGATTTCATCATCCTCTTCCTCATTTTCTTAATTGCACTGATTGACATTTGAGTAACAAGGATTTGCATTGCCTTCATCATCTCGATGGTTAGGACCGAGAAACTATTCGCAAGCAAGTTCCTGATCATCCTCATCAGGCCACTTCTCAGCAGACACATACAACATTTTCTTCTTTGGTTTCAATTCAAAAAATGAATTGTTCTTCATGGATCTTCTCCCTAACATAAGTTTTTCCTAATAATGAATCCTAGAGTCGCCACCTCACTTCCTGTAAGAAATTAATAACTGTTTTGGATCTATCTCTTAGTAGAGTCTTCACAACTTAACCAAAGATTTCATAATTGAATCTGTCCCCAGCGGAGTCGCCAATTTGTTGGAGCTCAAAAATGCTGGTCATTTTGAGACCAACTAATAGGCATAACAAATGCCTTTTCAATTTTGGTTTAATCGAACCAAGGTTGGTAGGCCTAAATTTAATAAGCTTTCCTAGATAACTGAATGGATTCTGTAAACAAAATAATGTAAAGATTTTCTTTGATAAAAAATAATAATTAATTTTTAACTAATATTTATAATAAAGACCAGTGCCTATTCCTTATCCAAAAATGAAAACTATGTGCGATTACTTTAATTACGTATAACTTTGGAGACAAATTTAAAATACATTGATCACTTCAAAGATTGATTAATTAACAACAATAAACTAAAAATAGGAGGATAACTATTCAAATGAAATTTAATCCCCAGAGGACAGACCAATTGAATTCTGCATTATTCAAAAGGCATGCTTAGCCTTAATAATCACTCAATCCACATATATTGATCCAATAGTTTCCATCTAATTTTAGAGTAAAAGCATCCACCAGTTCTCAAAATATTTCCAATCTAAAAAAAATGTGTCTTTTTGCCATGATAGAATGTGTCTCTTGTTTTTAATTTGACTGATTATAAATATACATTTCAATAGTTTCCTGTGAAAGGACATGCCCTTTCATATGACCTAATTATGTAACTAATCCTCAAAAATACAATTTCCTGTGAAAGGACATGCCCTTTCATATGACCTAATTATGTAACTAATCCTCAAAAATACAAAATAAAACCACTAAATGAACATTCGAGATATTAAATATCCCTTAAATTCCATGACTGCTGTGTAAAACAATCTATTTTTTCATTTGCTGCACGCACAAATATTCAATATTAATTCATAACAAAAATCATTATATAATGTGTTAATTTTACATAATATTTATTATTTAATAATATTGTTTGAAATTCTAAATAAAATAAAATGCATCCCACATAAAATCATGAAACATTCACACAAAAATAGTATTCTCATATTTATTATTATTATTATTTCATTTTTTTGTAAAAATAAAACATGTTACATTCTTTTTATAATAACATTAACTTTAAAATAAAATCCACTTAAGGGTTAATTTAATAAGCTCACGAAATAATTCCCTCAAGATAATTAAAAATATAGAAAATTTAGTAATTGTTAGAATGTACATAATTAGGGCACGTAAATATTTTATCTTTCTAAACAACCCTAATGTACATTAAAGAATAAACTTACTCATAAAGTAAAAAGCAAACCCTAAAACCAAAAATAACAAATGGACAAAGAAATTACTTTTTAGGGATCAAGAGGTAAAATTAATAATCAACCTTTAAGATATACCACTTCTCATGTTAAGTGAATAAAATTTATTTATTATGTTAGTAGAAATATTCACTACTAAAGAGGAAAAATTAGATATAAAGTAAAGAAAAAACTATTGAAACCCTAAAATGAAATTAACATAAACATGAGAAACTACATATAGGGAAATAATTTATCATCATTCTACCCTAACATATAAAATTGAATCTATGAAACATGTACAATTAAAGATTAATAATAATAAAATTAATTCACCCTAAAAGTATCTCATATTAGCTATAGGTGAAAATGTGAAAATGGAGAAGAGTTAAGTTATTTGGTAAATAAATTAATTAAGTAACAAATTAACCGAATCATATAACTTAAAATAATTAATTAAAATATTGAAGATCCCCCTAACAAATAATATTAATTTTAATAATTTATTTTAAAAAGAAATACAATTATCTTATATTTATATATTTATTTCTACACATACTCTCGAAGAATAATGTAGAGTAGTTGGTTAGGGGTAGAGTCGAGTAGATAGGTAGGAAGAGGAATGGGTTGAGAGGTCGTGTGTTCAACTCCCTCTCCCCATTCTTTTTCTTAAAAATTATAAAATATATAAATACAAACATCATAATAATCATATTATTAAATTATAAAAGTGGTTAGGGAAGAGGTAACTCCCTGTGTGAAAAGTGATTTTGATCTCTCACCTGCACATACAATTAAAATAAGTAAATACTTTTCCCCTATTGCTCTCGAAGAATAATGTAGACTAATTGGTTAGGGGTTAGGGATTAGGTATGTAGGCAAAAAGGTTATATATATATATATATATATATATATATATATATATATATATATATATATATATATATATATATATATATATATATATATATATATATATATATATATATATATATATATATATATATATATATATATATATATATATATATATATATATATATATATATATATATATTCTTATTTTTCAAAATTATCAATATCAAATAACAAAAATGCATAAGATGAAACATTTACAACCTAATATATGGGAGTAAGAAACAATAAACGAATACATCCTTTATCTATTTCAAAATTTTAATAAAAGATTTACAAAATATACCTAGTACATACTTTTCTGACATTCGATCTCTTTTGGAGTTGAAATTTTAGGCATCAACAGTGTGTTTGGGAAAGATTTTTGAGATAGGAGAGTATGCTCTTCACCCTCGTGGTGAACCAGAAATCCTGACCCTCAAAGTTTAATCCACTCTTTGTTTAGTTTAAAATCCTTTAGCGGGCCTGCTCTTGAGTAATCAAGAGGAACGACCCAAGTGGGGACAAGCTTTTCGCTGGCTATTCTAACCCACTATAAACTCAAGGCTATCGAGGACACAAAACCTTGGTAGATGTAGTACTTGTCTTCGCTTAATGTGAGTACTTGTGGGATTGTGACCATGAGAAAAATGTTGAGCAAGAATGCTTAAGGTACTCTTGTGGCCGCGAGGTTCATCACTTTTCGCAAGGTAAGGAGTCCCTTCAGGGAGCAAGAGGAGTATCACGAACATAAACTCTTACTAAGAACCATAGATAGAAGCTACCCAATTTTGCCACTTAGCATCTTGGTGCAAGGATTGATCCTAGTGGACTAACCCAGATCACCCTAAGATTACTCACCATCTATGTTCCTTTGGTTGTGTCATTGGCACTTCCACGACAAAGCCAACATCTATTGTGGGAAACCACTTTGTGTGAGGCAATGGGACATCAAGTACGGGCCAAGTTGTTAAGTATTGAGCCTTTGTCCTTCTAGGTAGTAAGTGCTTGAAGTGTTCTCACTGTGATCTACCCATGTAAATGTTCTTGGACATTAAACATCATGGTATTGCTCATAGAATTTTTCATTTTGATATCACAATTGCTTGTCTTGGCAAGGTTGCTTTTGCCCTTGCACAAGTGTTTTATGACATGTTTGATCACCTACTATTTGCAAACTTGTCTATTTCCTGATATCACTGTGCTTGAAACCAAGAAATTGTACTTGCAACCTACAACATTGACCAAATTGCTTTCAAAACTAAGTTTTTCATGGTCACTGATCAAGAGTCATACGATACTGAAACATCATCGCACACCCTCCTGAGAATTGTTGTGCGATATATCATTTCTGATTTTTCATCGCATACATACTATAAACTCTGTCACATTACCTGCCCGGATTCTGTCGTACTACCTTATGCAAACTATTGTCCTACTAAATTGTATTGTCCTGCTATTCTGAGAAATATTGTCTTGAGTTATTCTATTGTCCTGCTGCTATTGCAATCCGGAGCTGCTAAACTTGAATTTTAACTTGTCGCAGAGTGTCTTTTCCTATTCTTACCTGAAGCTAGTTTGTTATGTGCATGCTTAGGTTTGTTCTAAACTAAAAAAAAGAGCTAAAACTATTAGGTTTGAGCCTAAAAAATTCTACTCTTGATCACTTGTCATACCACGGTTACCTCTCTAGCTACTTGCTAATAGAGCTTCTTGCTCATCTCTCGGGTTGAGTCAATTGATTGCTATAAGTTATTGAACACCTTTGATGAGCCATCTCTATTGTTCTATCTTGACAAGTGATCCTTATTAGCTTTTCTTATCTCAATATCTGAGAAAAATTTTCTCATTCTATTAGTCAACCAACATTTCTTTTTTCATGCCAGTTACAACTCGGTCTCAATTTGAGTAGGAAAGTCACTCTCCGTTCAATTATACACAGTTACCTTCTCCAACCAGACACTCACGAGCACCAAATAGCAATGACAGTTCTAGTCCTAACCAATCCAAGGATTCCAAGGTCACCCCATGGTATAAAGGAAGCTTCCTTTTTTCTGCATTCAAGACCCCCAAAAACACAGACAGTGTCTCACTTACTATGAGTGAACAAGAGAAATATTGTCATTTGCAAGAACACTTTGAGTAGAGAGACAACCAAGCATGCCTAGATAAAGAGTATAATAAAAACCTAATGGATGTTGCTAGGTGCATGACTTCAAGAGGGATGTCTCACGAACAACCCGAGACTAGTGGTTATGAGAATAGACCTCCTTTTGGCACTAGTGGCCATCATGGCAACAATACACCACCAAGGTCCCCTCCAAGATGGAATTTTTCTATACCTTCTTCACCTCCTAGACCTACTCCCTCTCATCATGAGGAAGAGGGAAACAATGAGATTTCTAGTGAGGAGCTTATTAGATTTGAACAAGATGAGGTCTCCCAACGAATGATGCATAATCTTTTAGAGCGTAATGGAGACCAATATTTTCAATTCATGACTTCTAGAGGATACAAGCTTCCTCCCAGTTATGATGTCCGACAAATTGTCCAAGAAAGAGTGCCAACTAAATTGGAAATCCTTAGAGAGGAATCACAACAGACAAATCAATGTCTTGCCCAAATGGTAATAGAAAGGGAACCTCCAAAGGTCTCTTTTGTAGAATCTATTTGTGCTCTTCCTTTCGATAGGAGTCTATACATGGTCCCGTTTCAGGGATGTTGAGGTTCCCAAGTATGACAAGTATGATGGAAATGGTGACCCCCATGATCAATTGCATCACTTTTATGCTCTTAGCATGGACTTCCTTCACAAAGACACATTTCTTCTACGACTGTTCCCTAGAAGTTTAAGAGGACAAGCTTTGGAATGGTTTGTGAAGTTGACACCGCCTCTTAAGACCTTTGATCAGTTGGCTAGGTGCTTCACTCAACATTATTCATACAACATCCAACAACCTATCACCATGATATATCTCAGTGCTCTAAGGAAAAATCAAGGTGAGCCATTTGCCACTTACTTGCAACGTTGGAGGTCATTGTATTCTTGATATCCTCGTCAGCTACCTGAAAGGGAAAAGATTGAAATTTTTTGTCAACACTCTTGTGCCTGAACTGTATTATGATCTAAGGAAACAACTGTTCTCCTCTTTTAATGACATGGTTGAAAGTGCATATTGGATTAAGGATGTGGCCATAAGAAAGGGGGATATTGTTATTAATAAAGATACTAGAGGCAATGGCAAGGACAAGAGAAAACCTTGGAACAGAAACAAGTATGTTGTTAATGATGGGGTTGTAGATGTCCCAAAAGCTAAAGAGCCCACTTTCCACCTCTCTAATGCTATCTACGCAGAAAAAAAACAAGAGGCTTCCAACGCTCATAGTGCTCCTAAGCCTTAGTATGTAGATAAGCCAAAGAAGAAATACCACCAACGAGTCTACATCAAGTTGGCTAAACCATACGATGTGATTCTTAAGACTTTGGTTTCCAACAAGTATCTTACGCTTCCTGAAAATTCTCATCCCTATGATCTACCAGTTAAGCCTGATTGGTGGAGAGAAGATCATTTCTGCCACTATCACAGAAACAAGGGACACAAAATAGACAATTGTTTAAATCTTAAAGATGCTATCCAAGATCTCATTGATGGAGGCACTGTTCTCACAGATGGCTTAGTTAAAAATTTTGTTCACAAGGCTTTCAAGACCCCTTTACCTGAGTACGAAAAGGGGGAGTCCTCTCACACAAATAAGAAAAATCATGATGCAAAGATCAACTATACATACACTCCCGATACGCCTGTGATCAACATGGTAGAGCCCATTGAGAGTGTTCTTATGATGAGATCTCAAGATGATAATGATGCTAATCATATACCAAAGTTGGTCTTGCAAACACTGAATGGTTCATCTTCCCAAAGTGAGACACTGAATGCTGTTACTAAAGGGCAAGCCAAAATTGTCCTTGAAATTGTGCATGATTCCAAGCAAGTCTCTTCTTCCAAACAAGCGGCTCCTTCAGTCTTGTCTAGCTATGACCTTGTGCACCAGTTGCAATGGACACCCACCCAGATATCCATTTTTGAGTTTCTTGAGTTATCCCCTTTTCACAAGGAGATCCTTGAGAAGGCTCTGCATACAGCAAATGTCCCCAATGACATTGATCTAGATCGGTTCCAAGCTATGGTCAACCACATCTCATCTCCCCACTACCTATCCTTTTCTACAGAGGATGACACATCTCTTAGCCACCCCCATAATCTTTCTTTACACATTGAAGTCCAAGTCTACCATACCTGAGTCCGCCAAGTCCTGATAGACAATGGTGCGGGGTTAAATATTGTTTCTTTCCATGTGGTGAAATAGTTGGGTTTGTCAGAATTTTCTGTAGATCCTAAGTGGAAGATTACTATAAAAGCATACGATGAAGTGGAAAGATCTTCCAAGGGTCTTGTTGTGCTACCTATCTGAGTGGGTCCTATCATGAAAGATATTGTGTTCCAAGTGTTGTACATCCCACTTGCATATAACATTCTTTTGGGTCATCCTTGGATCCATGACATGCAAGATGTCCCTTCCACCTACCATCAGTGTGTCAAATTCCCATACAGTGGCACTGAAGTTGTGATTCCTGGGGATAATGCTATAGCTATCAATACTCTAACTACTACTGAGACATTTGTTCCTCACAAAAAAACTTCTCATGTTCCTAATGCGTCCCTGATTGTTGCTGAGAAAAAATTAAAGATGATGAGCATTGGTATGGGTGAATACACACTGGATTCCATTGCCACTATGCCTACTTCTCCTAAATCATATGGGAGACCCTCTAACAAGATGAAACCTTCTGCTTCCACTATGATAGTTTTTGATACCTTTGTTCATTCATCTGTACCCCTAGAGGCAAAAAAAGAAGAACAAGCTGTTAGGGAGTGGATCTATAGAGATGAAGAGAGCAGTATGACAATTACTACTCCTATCTCTCCTAAGCACTATGGTAAAGGCTATAAATTTTTTCAGCAAATGGGCTATCAAGGTCACATACCTATAAATGATAATGGACATGCCCTAGTTGAGCCTTTGAGTCATATCAATGGCCAACCCTCTAAAGATACCACATGTCTAGGATACGATGCCAATGACGACCTCCCTGACTATTCCAGAAATACTCCCATGATCAGTGGTTCAAACATAGATACAAATGAGTCACCACTGCACACTATGGCTCAAATAGCAGACAATCTCCCTTCTACTTCACTCCTTTGGCGAGAAGAACACATACCTAATGAGGACACAGCTGAAGCCTCTACACTTAGAAGTAGACAATGTAGAAATATCTTGTGATTGGTAGATAGAGGAGATCTCACACATAATGACTTGGGTGCCTCTACTTCTTGACATCCTAAGCCTTCTTGGTGCAAACATCCCAGTAGAAGCTGAACAATGGATTCAAATGAGTATGAATGGGATACTCTCTCAGAGGGATCTTCCATGATGGATATGGAAGTTGATGTGGTTCATACCTATAGTACCCAACCTGACGTAGTTGATGAGTCTCACGTAGGGTCTGACGAGTTTAATCCATGTATTGCTTTAGTGGACCACACTGGTCCTTCTATGTCAAATCTAGATCTTGACACTTTTGGAGCTTACTCTATAGGCTCAACCTCTCTTGTCACTAGAGATGACACATATCACATAAATTCTCTTCAACCTATCACTTTGCTTCCTCTCATACACTCAAATCTCATAGATTGGTCTTCCCAGGACCAATGACCTGTATTGCCTTCTTTCCAAAATGACTATGAGATCGCTTGCTACCTCAATGCCATTGAACCTATTACTTCTTCCACCAATGAACTAGTGACAAACATGACTGAATCAGATATCAAGTACATCAGTCATAAAATCAAAAGAAAAAAGTAATGCTGGATGGTGAAAACCACATTGTGGCGATATCTGAACCTAAAAATAGTAAAAATAAAGATGTATCTAAGGGTGAAAACCTCTTTGAGGCACCTGAGGATGAGGTACTTGGTAGTCTACCCAGCTATTTTCAAGAAAGGTCTTTAGTTCTAATAGAGCCTACGTAGCCCATCAACTTAGGGACATACGACTCTCCTAAAATCATACATGTGGCTTAGTCCCTTTTAGCAGCGGAGAAAGAACAATTGGCTGCATTCTTTCAAGAGAAAAAAATCAACTTCGCATGGACATATTATGACATGCCTGGTTTAGACACTGAGCTTATCATGCACCACCTTTCCATTGCTCTAGGGGTAAGACTTGTTAAGCAGAAGCTCAGAAAGATGCATCCCCATGTGGTATTACTGGTTAAAACTGAACTTGAGAAGCTTCTAAAAGCCAAATTCATCAGAGCTATTGACTATGCTGAGTGGATTTCTAACATTATCCCTATTTCCAAACACGACAAGTCCATTCACATATGCACTAATTTCAGGGACCTGAATAAAGCCTACCCTAAGGATGATTTTCCACTTCCAAACATTGACATGATAGTGGACATGATGGCGGGCTATGAAATGTAATCCCTTATGGATGGCTTCTTTGGATATAATCAGATCAAAATTGCCCTTGAAGACCAAGAGAAGACAACAGTCACCTACGCGTGGGGTACCTTTTGTTGGAATGTCATGCCTTTCAGTCTTAATAATGCTGGTGCAACCTATCAAAGGGCCATGACCACTATATTCCATGATATGATGCATAAGAACATGGAAGACTACATTGATGACACACTTGCTAAATCTCAACAAAGGAGCACACATCTATTTGATTTGAGTTTGATATTGGACCTCATGGAATGATTCCAACTTAGATTAAATCCAAAAAAATGTTCTTTTGGTGTCACTTTTGGGAAACTACTAGGGAACATCATATCAGCAAAAGGAATCGAAGTAGACCCAGAAAAGGTGCAAGCTATCATGGAGATGCCACCTCCTCGCAACATCAAACAATTACGGGGTCTCCAAGGCCATCTCCAATCTATCAGGTGGTTCATTTCTCAGTTAGCTAACAGAGCTCAACCCTTGAATATGAATTTGCATAAAGGAGCTACTTGCATATGGAATGAGTGTCAAAAGAACCTGGACCAAATCAAGGATTACCCAGCATGACCTCCTATTCTTATGCCACCTATCCAAGGGAAATATTTGATCCTGTACATTTCTGCTACGACAAATTCCTTAGGAGCTCTCCTTGCACAACATGATGATATGGGCAAAGAGCGAGCTATTTACTATATCAGTTGCACTCTAGTTGCTTATGAACTCAACTACACTAGCATTGAAAATGATTTTTTAGCAGTGGTGTTTACATCTCAAAAACTCAAAAATTACATGCTAGTGCATACTACGTAGCTGGTTGCCAAAATTGATCCTTTGAAATATCTTCTGAATAAAGCTGCACTTACTGGACGGCTTGCTAAATGGATGTTGATTCTCTCAGAATTTGACATTCAGTATGTTGAAAGGAAAGCCATTAAAGGGCAAGCAATTACGGATCAATTGGTTGAGTTCCCCATGATTGATAATGCTCCTCTTCAGATAGACTTCCCAGATGCTTTAGTCATGCATATCAGAGGGTGTGCATGGACAATGTTCTTTGATGGTTCTTATATAGAAAATGGGGCTGGTGCTGGAATCTTATTTGTTACCCCTCATGGATACACCATTCTTAAATCCTATAAACTTCTCTTTCCATGCACCAATAACATAGCTGAATATGAAGCCCTTCTGAATGGTGTTAAGCTTGCCCTTGAATGGAGGATCATTGTGTTGCATATCTTTGGAGATTCTCAGCTTGTCATAAACCAAGTAAATGATGATTACCAAACAAAAGATGACAAGTTGATTCCCTACAAGAGGATGATAGAATCACTTAGGAATTATTTCACATTTGTCACATTCCAACAAATTCCTAGAGCTGAGAACAAGGTTGTTGATGCCATGGCTACTTTGGCATCCATTCTACAATTGGAAGAACATGAGTCACGCTTTGAGTTCCTGGTGGAAGAGTTGCGCTATCCTACCTATGATTCCCCTAATGACCGCATCATTTACACTATGGTCAATCATGATTCCTCCTGCTATGCCACCATCTTTTCCTATCTCCAAGATCAAGTTATTCCTAAAAACCTAACATGCAATGAGAAGTGCCAACTTGTCTGTAATGCCTCCCATTTTACCCTCATCTTTGGTGACTTGTATAGGAAGAGTCTAGATGAAACTCTCCTTGGGTGTTTAGAAATAAAGGAGTCAAAAAAGCCGCTAGCTGAAGTCCACGATGGCATATGTGGTTCGCACTCTAATGGTCTTGCGTTAGCTTAGAAATTGCTTAGGGCTGGTTAATATTGGCCTACCATGCAAGCTGACACTGTTCAATATGCCAAATCCTGCAAGAAGTGTCAACTCCATGGGAATCTCATTCATTCTCCTGGATGCGAGCTCATTCCCTCTATTACATACTGGCCATTTCAGCAATGGGCCTTTAACTTGGTAGGCAAGATTTACCCTAGTTCTTCAAGTGGGCATAAGTTCATTATTACAACTATTGAATATTTTACCAAATGGGTTGAAGTTGTCCCACTATCTGTAGCTACAGGAAAACATGTTTCCCTATTTATCCTGAATCACATCATTTGCCACTATGGTATTCCTTCTTCCATAGTCATGGATAATGACAGCCAGTTCAAAAACAAAGACCTGAAGCACTTGTGCAAAAAGTTCAAAATCAAACAACATTGGTCTTCTGTTTACTACCCTCTGGGGAACGGCCAAGCTGAGGCCTCAAAAAAAACATTACTGAAAATTCTCCATAGAACAGTGCACAAATCAAGCAAGGATTGGCATCTGCAGATCGATCCTATGCTATGGGCTTACAAAACTTCTATTCGCACTCCTACAGGTGCAACACCCTTTTCCTTGGTCTATGGTTTCGAGGCTGTCTTACCCTTAGAGGTTGAAATACCTTCATTGAGAGTCTCTCTACATCGTTTGATTACCGATGAAGACCAGAGGGCTATGTGAGTGCATGAGCTTACTACTTTGGAAGAACATCGCAAGGCCACTTTTGATCACCTGCGCACCTATCAGAAGAGAATGTCTACTACTTACAATAAGAAAGTTTATCCTAGAGAGTTCCAAGTGGGTGAACTAGTTCTCAGAGAAAATCCAAAAAAATTAGCAAAATAGGGAGCAAAAAGGCAAGTTTGAGCCAAATTAGTTAGGACCTTATATCATTATAGTAGCATTTGGGTCTGAAGCCTATCAGCTATCTACACCTGAGGGAGAAGAGCTTACTGATCCTATCAATGTTCTACATCTGAAAAAGTTCTATGCCTAAGGTTCTTGAGCTCTTTGTACATATTTTTATTGATCCTAAAAAAAATTCAAAAAAAATCATATATGATATTGAAAAAATCCTAAAAAGCATAAAAAGTATTGAAAAAAAAGAGCATCCTAGTGAAAACCTAGCAATAGGTGCTTTGATGTCTCACCAAAAAAATTAAAAAATAGCAAAAACTTCAAAAAAATAGAAAAAGTGCCTTGGTGAAAAGCTAGAAACAAGCGCCTTGGTAGCATAAATACAAAAAAATTGAAAAAAAGTCTTGAAAAAATCTATCAAGTGGTGAAAAATTGGAAATAGGCACTGCTTGAGACCCTTGCACCTATGTCTATTAGTCTTGCGTGGTGCTCATTCACTCCACTTCTCGCTTTGCCTCTCCTAGCTTAGAATTGACTCTTGTCTTAGTCTAGGGGGCATACATTGTTCTAGCTTATCTTGGGTCTCTTTGTGCTTTCGGGCTTCTTGGACAACTTGGTTCCAATGGTGTTTTTCAACACCACCCCAATTGTATTTTTCAACACTTCCCTAGCGTGAAGTGTTTCTCAACACTTACCAGATATCTTACCCACAGTTTTGAATGATGCAATATTTCTCACTGGCAGATGCGATACTCAAAGTTTGACTCTATGCCCTACACACATGCACTTAAAAACTTGACTTGCTGAGATTTGTTTGACTTTATTACTTTGTGTGCTGTCTATGATGATTTCTTTGCTGAGTGTTCTATCCCTAATAGTTTTCAATGATGTCGAGCTAGAAGACTAGGGCATGAGGACATGTTTTATTTACTTTATTCCTATGGGTATATTTTGTTGATCTTGGTTGTCATGAGCATTTATGCTTGTTCCACTTAACTCTAGGATCTACAATTTATTATCCTTGACTATTTTTCCACAAGTGTATGCTTATAGTCATCTTGACTTTCTTGTGTCTCGATGCGAGCATAATCTTGCTATATCAAATTTAGGGAATCTCCCTGCACTAGTCATCTTGACCTACATGTCTTTGATGCCTATGTGGAATTTCCACATTTCTATCTAATATAGATCATATTCAAATTCACATAGTTATACTAGTGTGTATTGTATGATCTTGCGAAGCTACCAATAACACTCAATGATGAATATTAGAGTCTAATGGCTTTGTAACCTTGCAAGTAAACCACTTTTCATTGTAGCTTGCATTCTTAGGTTCATGTTAGTTTAATTTTGCATCTCACATATGGAGAGAGCTCTCCTTTCATCTTTCACAGACTTATTAGTCAAATTGTACTCAACTTTCACTTCTTCCCGATCATGTCTTTCGCTTCTTGTCTTTCATATCACATTATTTTTTATTCATTTCAGGATCGAAACCAAAATCTGAGTTCACTTTGATCATCAAAATCACATTTCTCCTTCTTCCATGTAGTTGGTTGACCTTTTGAGGTCTGATCCTTTGATCTTCACTGGGGCATCTTCACCTCTTCATCCTCATCTCTCTCACCTTTCTAGTCTCTCATTCATTTCATCTCTCCTTCAATCTTCACTGGGGCATATCTTCACTACTTAATGGTTATTCTATGATCTTTCATCTTCGATTATGATTTCTAGTGATTTGATCATGTTACTCTTGCTTCTGCCTTCCCTCTACCTGATTTCACTTTCAATCCCAAGGGGGCAGACACATCATATCCTATTGGCTATTCTCCAGAGCATATGCTTGACTATTCCATTTTCTCTGATCAATCTATCATTGTGCCTGACATGTTAGTTCTCATCTCTAGTCCTGATACTATTCATCTCTCTCCTAAGTGTTCAATACTATTGCTACCAGGCTGACCATGCAGGATTTGCTATCTCTTTGCACTTCATACTTTGGAGTTAGATCTCTATTGCCTTCTTGGTTGATCTATTCTTTGACGTAATGTGTTCCCACATCGATCACACATTAGTCAAAGAGGTACAAATGTAATTACCCAAAAATGGTCACCAAGACTATTAGCCCCTTGCTAGCATTATTTTCTAAAATCATCAATTGCTTATTCTTGATCAAATCCTAATTCTATCATTTATTCAATTATTTTCTATGGGTTAACCATTTTATCCTAAGTCTTTATTTAATTAAAAGTAATTCCCTCCCCTTTAATTAAATAAAAATCCCCCACTCACCTCTTATCCTTAGTTGCACAAATAAAGCATTATTCTTATTTTATAAAAAGAAGAAAAGGCCTTTTTGTCTCACATGGGGCACACAAGTCAACACTTATTTCTCATTGGAAGAAACTTGTGCACATGGATTGCTCCTCTTTCAAGCTCCACCCTTGATTAAATCTTTTGCCTCTTAATCTCCATGGTCGATTCCTTTTCAATTCCTTTAAAAGGAGAGCTCTCTTCTCATTTTAGGACCCCAACTTTTTATGCTAATCTTATGCTGCAGGATTTCTTGGAGACTTTGGAGCTTTTGGAGATCTTCTTGCATTTAGCTTTTATTCTTGCATTCTTAGCTTAGCTTCATATTTATGCTTTTCATAGTTTAGATTTCCTTTCAAGCTCTAGATTAGCTCACATAGCTTAATTAGAAAGGATTTGTAATACTTCTATCTTTCCTATCATAGCTTAGCTTGCATTTTCATTTCTAAGCATTGCATTGCATTCTCATCTTGATTCTTGAGGATATTGGCATTCTTTCACTTGTCTCATTGAATCTCCCATTGCATGGTTTACTAGCAAGGTTATAGGCTTAATAGCTCTAGCTGAGAGCATTCTTAATGCCCTTGCACTCCATGCCTAGGGAGCTCTAGGTCACTTTCTCAAGGTTTCCCACTCATGGATTCTCTTGGAAGTAATGACTTAGAGAAGTGCACATTTTAGTGTGTACACTTATAACAGTTATCCCAAACTCCGCATCAGTTAAAACATTATTCCCTACTCAATATTCTATATAATTTTTCATGTCTCAACAAATCAATATTCTGTGTAATGTTCATGATACATTGTTTTATCTCTAAAGTTATTAAAGAAATCTACCAAATGGATAGATTCCACCTGCTCTTTTCAGCCATAATTCTTAAAATTGACATAATTTGCAGGCTAAAGCCACCAATGGTAGAAAATTTATTAACATACAACCTATAAAATCATAGCAACCAAAAAAAATAACAAAAAAACCAATAATTCAAAAGGATTTGGGTGAAGCTAGTACATATCCAACATTGAGTATATATTATGCAGTTAGACTGTAAAGTCTGGACTGAGAAATTTTTTATGCACAAGATTTTCTCTAAAATTTCTTACTTGAATAGGAATTCTAGCAAAGCTCGAAGAATATTTCTTCCAAATTATGGGGTCACACTTCCCCATTTCCATGATAGCAGTCTTAATCCCATGGGTTTAAGAGAACAAAATAATTATAAATAACTTCATGACACTAAACAAGGCTATACTAACCACAAGAAAGATCAATTGTTAAAACACAAACATGCACTAAACTACATACTTTGAATCCTAAATTTCTAGCTGAATGTTTTGTTATAGCTTTCTATTCGGTCAAGAAAACACCCAAACCTAAATTGGTTCAAGGCTAAAGGCTATGCTGGAGTGCTGAAGCGAAAAGAAAAATAAGAGAATATGGACATACAATGGTGTTTGGTGAAATCCCAAAAACTCTACAAATGGTAAACTAGCCACCAACTAACAAGCCCCAGGTGGAGACTGTGGGGTTTAAAAAAAAGAAAAGAAAACTGTTAAAACACAATAATGTATACAATATTGCCTATGATTTAATTCATCAACAAACTTACATAGAAATTCATAGACCAGACTTATGCAGTCTCTCCATGGTGAATGAGGTAAGAGGAAACACAATTTTTAATACAGTATCAAACAATGTGAGTTTTAAATTTTTCTATCTACGAAAACTAAATTCATAGAGTATATGATTTGTGAAGGTAAAACAAAAATTTCTTCAATAGAATAGGAAAATTGGAGTATAGCAAGACACAATTTTTAACAAAAACTAACAAGAGAGAGTTTTGTTCATACCGATTTGTCTCAATTGGTAACTACAATCTCTTTTCATAGGTTAACATAGAAGCAATTCCTACAAAAATTACACAAAATGAGAATCCATATCCAAAAGCCATTCAAAATGCAAACAGATGTATGAAACTGTAATTAAGAGATAAATTGGAATCTGACAACTTAGAGATGTAATCTGGAAGTAGTTGCCTCCTTCAATCCTTGAAATAATTTATCCCCTCTAGTTGTCTGCAATTTGAGGTTTCCTATTTTCTTCCTCTCTCTGCTATGTTTTCTTTTACTAAAATGCGTTGCCTCTTTTTAATTCCTCTCTCCTCCTTTTAACTCTCTTTTCTACCTATTGGTTCTTGGATAGGATTTTACACTCCATGAGAGACTAATATGCCTATGATGGATGTTAAGGATTGGTTAGTTCCAAATGTGAGCAATCTATAAGCAATTGGACCAACTATAGGGATAATATTACCCTCTTCTGCTTTTGGCTCTGCAAAACCAAGGTGGGTGCACCTGATCCAATAGTACTAAATCTACCCCTTTCTTCAATATTGGATCTTACAATAGATATCAGTGACAAATTACTAAACAACAACCTATTGTTCATTGACTCTCCATCACTGGATAGGACAACATATAAATGTAAATAAAAGTAAAGACTGGTAATGATTTAATGTTTGGGATTACACGGTTTGAATCACTCTTCTCAACACAAAGATAGGAGAATATAGGCCAGTGCCTTATCCATTGGGAAAAATATCAAAGAATAGTATGAATACAATGGTGTCTGAAAAAGAAATGGCCTCTAGACATAAACACAAATACTTCAACTCTTTCCTACTTATGAGAATCCTTCAAATAAATTCCATGAACACATATTCAACTTTTAGCAATATTTAATCTAACCCTAGGTTGGAACTCAAAGCACCAATACATACATATAAACCTTATGAAAAGATTTAAAGATTCAAAGAATAGAGCAAAGGAGAGACAAAGATCTAAGATTTGTATTAAGTATAACCTTTCACCATGTGCATATAGTATACCCTGAATAGCAAGCTTGAAAGATGAGAACAACTTGTACTTCTTCTCTATTGTTTGATAAAATGATACCAAAAATTACAATCCTTGACTGAAAGCTAGGGTTTTAGAATTTCTATCTTTTTAACACCTAAAACTCACAATTCCTTAGAATGATTATGAAAAATCCCTTTATACAAGGAGATGCAACAAGCAACCGATCATTCTAGGGTTTACAAAATTAAACCTAATAAGTCTTACAACAACCCCAAAGGGTTTACAATAACTATATTGATGAAATAGATGAGATATTTGCAACTGAGCCATCCATCTTTATGTCTTCAATGCTATGCTCAGCTCTTTTTCAACAAATCTAATTTTATACCTCACTGTCCATTTGCAATGAATGTTCTCCTACAACTCAACAACCCTAATATTTACTCGGCATGGCATCATCAGCAACAAAATTAGATTCTCATCGCAGTTCAAACCTTCTACTATCTTCCCTAGCTATAAATTGTACTAATGAAATCAATTACTGGCCACCGCTTCACTTTACATAACTCACTGGCTCAAAATCCTAGAGGAAACCCTGCAGGAAATTTGACTTTGAATGAAAATGGTAACCGATTCAATTTTAAAACATGACCGTTGATCTTTATTATTCCCGGTAGATCGGGCAGTTCACAAAATCTCACAATAGTCAACAAAACCTTTTGAAAATCTCATGCCACCTCATTAATCCCTCGGCGAATGAAAAACAAGCACCTCAACAATGAATTAGCACCTTGGGCCCACTCTTCATAAGCTTTTAATCAAATAGCTGGTGTAAGATCTCATAGCCTCAAAAGATTCTATGCGAAGATACGCCAACCATCAGATCCTCCACACTGTCATTTCACTTGAATCTTCTGGGCCCACTGATGTGTCCTCATCCTTTTCTAGTTCAGCCAATCAAAATAAAACACCTCAGCAACACAGTGGCAGACGGTCCCACTCATTCTCGGCAAACATGCGACCGAAAGAATTTCTAAGTTGCGAGATACTTTGTCTTAACCTCAGTCTGGTCAAGCGATTCAGTGAACAAAGCATTTCGCTGAATCACTGAGTCTCTTCTTAACCCCTGGTTATACTTCGTGAATGCACAAAAACCTTTGTTTGCATATTTGCAAGAATTTTTTCTTAACCCTCCTCAGGAAACTGGTTTATACTTGGTGAATCAGTGACTAAGGCATTCCGCATGTTTGCCAAATCCTTTGTCTAACCGTGAAATGTTTTTGAGAACTAGCGACTGAAGCAAATTGTTGAATCACCAAAATATTTAGGGCTCCACCAATTTATTTCTAGACTTAGCGAATAGACATATTTGCACATTCACCAGATCATTTGTAACATTGCTAATTCATTCCATGAATGAGCGAATCAAAGAAAACATTATCACTAGCGCTAAACATAAAGGATAATAAAATCACATAGTCACCAATTTGCTAAAATATTTGATGACCTTGGGCCCACTTGAAAACCTACTAGATGTCAACACACCAGTCGTTGCTATTGCTTGGTCACCTATGACATAGGACCCACCTTTTGATAATAAGATCAATGACTGTCTTAAGTTCGCATAGAGCTAAAAGATTCTATGCAAACATTAGACAACCATCAGATCGATCCTTCGTCACTTCTTTGTAGATTCTCTGACACAGCCCCCAATGACAACTGTCAGCACATCACTTCGTGGACCAATAAGGGAATGCCAACTACGCACACCTGGCAGTGGACCCACTGTATTGAAAGGCTACGTCATATAGGAGAATCAACGGTGGGCATAAGATCGCATGCCTCTGACACACTCCATAAGAACATATAGCCACCGTTGGATTGAAATGGTGTGAGAGAGCTAGGCCTAGGAAAATAAAGGTTGAAAACATTAGAAAAATTAAAGGTTGGGAGTTAGGAAAAATTTATTTCTTCGGGCGTTTAGACTTAGGAAATATTAAAGACCACCGGGTGATAAGAATTTAAAACACATGCGTTATAAGATTTTTAAGTGGTCTGAAAAGTAATACAAAATTAGAATAAAACTAGGGCACACTAGTGTTTTCTTTCCCAACAGCTAGATTTTGAAATTTTTGCCTAGGGTTTTAGCCAGGAAGATGGAAAAAATGTTGCAGAAGCTCAAGGAAAAATGCTGCAGCCATGAAATTTTTTGCATGTGTTAATAGTGGCTCTTGCTCGGGGACGTGTATCTCCTATAGATACAATGAGAAACTAGAATCTCCTAGTACAGCAGACCAGAACAAAATTTTGACTGAAAATAGGAAATTGTACATAAAAATTTTAAAACAAAACCTGTACAGAGACTACCAAAAACTTGTTAGGAGAAGTAAAATTTCAAGAATTGACCATGAACTGGCAATTCCAGGAGCTCTCCTATTAGATTCTTTAGAATATAAGAACCTGCCCCCCATCTTTCCTCAATAATATATGGGCCCAATCAAATGGATTCAAACTTCCCATGCTTTCCTTTATTCTCCAGTCTTGCATTCCACATTAATACCATGTCACCACTTTCAAAACTTCTCTGAGTAGCCCTTTTGTCATACAAGACTTTGCACTGGGTCTAAAACTTCTCATTCTTATTATGTGCATCATTTCTTACTTCATTTAATTGAATCAAATCATTCATTCTAACTATCATATCTTCTTCCACATCTTCATCATATTTCTGAATGAACTGATACATCTACAATAAATTGTTCTAAGGTAATCTTGCATTGATTCCATATACCAAGTCAAAAGGGGCACACCCTATTGCTTTCTTTACTATAACCCTATCAGCCTATAGGGCTTGCAAAAATCTGGAGTCCCAGGCTCTCTTGTTTTTGTCCAAGACTCTTTTTAGAATTTTGATCAAACTTTTGTTGCTAGATTCTACTTGGCCATTGCCTTGTGGATGGTAAGCAGATGAATATGAAATCTTAATACCATTGTGTTAGTAGAAGTCAAAAAACTCCTCTCACCTAAAACATAATGCATTATTAACCACCACAGTTTCTGGGCAACCAAATCTTGTCAAGATATTTTGCATCATAAAATCTGTTACCACCTTGCTAGTTGCTCTTCTAGTAGGGATTGCTTCAACCCACTTAGTGAAATAATCAATCACCACTAAGATGTAAGAATGTCCACCACTGGACTTATTAGGGATCTCACCAATGAAATCCATACCCCACTTCTGGAAAGGGGCTTGAACAGTAACAGGTTTAAGAGGCAAATTCCCACTAAATTTTAATTTTCTTGCAAACCTTTGACAAGTATCACACTTCTTTAAAAATTGATGGATATCTTTGAAAAGTGAGGGCCACCAAAAACTTGCCCTGATAACCTTGTGGGCTGTAGTATTTTCCATATAATGTCCTCCACAAATTCCACTATGCATTTCATTCATCAAAAGTTTGGCCTTATCTGGATCTACACATCTAAGAAAAACACCTTCATTACTCCTCCACCAAAGTTCACCACTTACAATTGCATATCTCAAAGAGTGGAGTTTAATAGTTCTTCTCTTATTTTCATCCATTTTAGGGGGTAGAACCATCCTTTGCAAATACTTAACAATGTCCTTATACCATTCACAATAGTCCATGTTACATATATAAGACTTCTGATCCTCCTCTAGCATATTTATCTGGTTTTCATTTAAATTACTTTGGGCCATCAACTTTGCCAGGCCCAACCCTCTTACTAGCTTTGTAATGTGGATCTCAATATTAAATTCTTGAATTCTATTAATCCACCTACATCTTCTCCCTAAAACCTCGTGTTGGACTAAGATGTCCTTGACTGCTGCACTTGGAACGTAGGCAACAACTGTGGCTCCCACCAGATAACATCTGAATGTTTTAATGGCCTTTACCAAAACATAAGCCTATTTTTCAATTATATCATAGTTTAATTCTACTGCCTATAGAGTCTTGCTAAAAAAAGAGATGGGCTATTCAAAAACTTCAGCATTTTTCTGTAGTAGTACTGCAACAATGGTATGGGTAGATGCAAAAGAGAAAATCTGCATTGGTTTACTATAGTCTGGTGTCTTCAAGACTAGGGAATTCTTTATGGCCTTCTTAATGTCATTAAAAGCCTGTATTGCTTCAGTATTCCATTCAATCTTTGCTCCTTTCTTCAACATTCTTGATATGGTAATACTGATTTCTGTAAAGTTTGTAATAAACCTTCTTAAAAAATTGACCTATCCTAGAAAGGACTGAATTCCCTTGATATTATTTGGTAAGGATAATTTTTCAATGGCTTCCACTCTTTTAGGAGCTATCCTCACACCATATTTTGAAACAATGTGCCCTAAAAGTTTTCCTTCTGTCACACCAAAGGCACACTTCTTTGGGTTCAAAGAAACCCCATACTCTAATGCTCTGATAAAAATTTTCTCAAGATGTTGGCAATGTTTCTCTTCTTTTGCTGAGAAGGCTGTCAAATCATCTTGATACACCACCATAAATTTATCAATAAAGTCTACAAAGGCTACATCCATAGCCCTCTGAAAAGTGGCACTTGCATTAGTCAACCCAAACGACATCCTTACATAAACATATGTTCCCCATGGAGTTGTAAATGCAGTTTTAAATTGTTTTGTGTCTTTGACCATAACTTGATTGTAACCAGAAACGCCATCCATCATGGACATCAATTCTGATCCAATGACCTTTTGTAACATGTTCTCCATGTTTGGTAATCCATAGTTATCCTTCAAAGAATTTATGTTAAGATTCCTAAAATCTACACATAATTTGATATCACCATTCTTTTTTTTGACAGGCACTAAATTTGAAACCCAAGTGGAATGTCTAATGGGCTTGATTATTCTAGCATCTATCATCTTATTGAGTTCATTCTACATTTCAGGTGCCAAGGTAGGGTTTACAGGTCTCAACTTCTATCTAAAAGGCTTTGTGCCTTCTTTAAGTGGAACCTCATGCTGAAAAAGGTTCTCTCTATAAGCTTTAAGGTTTTCATAAGACTAGGCAAAAACATGCCTAAATTTTCAGAGAAGGTCAATCAAATTTTTTCTAGTCCTTGGGGATAGAGACCTGCCTATATAAACTTTCTTGGGAGCTATCCCTATTCCCAAGTTTATCTCTTCAAGCTCATTGATTTTATCAGTACTAGCAGAGAAGGCCTTGTCTTTGTTGTCAAATGCCCTTTCAAGAGCAACTAGTCCTTTAGGAACCCTATTTGATTTTAATTGCAAAACCTCTTTTCCAAAGATGACATCTTTTCCATTCACTATATTAACATAAGCACTAAAATCCATTTCTTTATCACCAAAGTGAGATTCACGATGGAGAAACTTGAGTATGTCTTGGTCATTAGAAAAAACTTGCCAATTATCTAGATTATCAAGAATAGAAGGCCTAGCTTGTACCTTTATATTGGAAACATTTGCAAATGTAGCATCTTCTGGTTTAAGAGCTATATTAGCCAATAAATATGCCATCCTATTTTGACTTCTTTCCACCCAGGAGATATTAAAAGCACTAAAGCTTTCAATCTCATCCCATACTGCATTCCTATATTGTTTCAATTTTTGATTCTTTGAAGCATATTTTGATCTAATTTGGGATATCACTAACTCAGAGTCACCTATTACTTTCAAACATTTTATGCCATGCCTTGATGCTAATCTTAGACCAATCAGTAGAGCCTCATACTCTGCAACATTATTTGTGCATTAAAACAACAAAGTAAATGAGAACTTGAAAGTTTTACCATTTGGAGATATGAGAAATATTCCAGCTCTAGATCCTTCTTTGCTACTTGATCCATCAAAATACATAGTCCAGAGATTATCAAGATCAATCCATCCCTCTTGGATTTCTGATTTGTGGGCAGGCTCAACAACTTCCTCTGCTTTCTTATCTTGGATTTTGAAGGCATTAATATCAATATCAAGGAAACAATTCATAGTGTCTTCTTCTTCTTCCTCAATCATGTGTGGAGTTCTAGACTCCCTAGTGACTTTGATATTCAATCCCTCCAACTTGAATGTAGAAAATGACAAGTCACATTGTATGTTGCCTCCCATAGAAGCTCCATTTTCTTGACAGTAACATTCCATATTGGGGACGAATGTCCACTACCAAGACACTCATGGTCAATTTTTTATTGGGGTATGCAGCCAATCTGTAAGGCAAAGCCTTAATAGTACCAACAATAGCTACTTCTCTTGAATCCATTTCTTGACATCTTCCATGGGGTGTATCCACTTTTAATCCCAGTGACTTCATAACCTCAGTAGGCATAATAGTATTAGATGCTCTAGAATCAATCATACAATTTTTTAGCAACTTTCCATTTATTTGCAGAGTTAGAAAGAAAGGATCTACTGTTCATGCTTTAGTACATACAACATTTGTGTCCAAATAGATTTGAGGGATTTTAGAAACAATCTCCTCACTACAATTTTCATCTTCATCATTCATAGTTGCTACTTGTTTCTCAGTTTTTTCTATTTTTTGAGAATCATTATGTACTACACTCTTTACCCATTTTAAGGCATTTTCTTTATGCTCTTCTATTCTCATCATCTCTAACAATGGAACTTTGACAATAATTTGAGACAACAATTTACTCATGTCAATTAGAACATACTTTAAATCAGATACATCTGGCTTTGAGTTTGCAATCTCTTTATCAGCTTCTTGGGTGGATATATCTGTAGGTTTGTTAGTTTGGGCTTTATTCTTCTTCTGCACAGCTGGTAGATCCTTAGCTATAGGCTTGGATTTCACCTTGTAAACAATGTTAGGTTTAGCATTTTTCTTTACCTTGACCTTATCAAAAGGATTAGCATCCTTAGTCCTTTCTTGTGATGTTTTTGCATCCTTGTCTGTTTTCTTTTGCTTCAGTAACCAAATTGGCTGTTATCAAAGCAATTTCCTCATCAGAAGGCCTTCTTAAAGTAGTTGTTTTCTCATTCTTTTGAACATTACATTGGATGTTGTCAGGCTCACTATCTTCATCATCTGAAAAAACTTGTTGATGGTATGATTCATTTCTAGTTTGGGAAAGTGAGACATCTTGATTTTCATCCTCTTCAGCACAGTCCACTTCACTCAAAACATGAGAAGAAAACATCACACATCCCTGGTCATCATAAGGTTGTTCCTAATTGCATTCCTGCTCTTCTTGAGAAGAGACATTCTGGGATATAGCACAGTAATCAGGATCATGTGGTGATTGACAAGCAATACACCATGGGACCTCTTCCACCACATTCATTGAGTTTCTTTGCAATGGATCAGGGTTCCTATCATTTGGTTTATCTCTTTTTCCAGGAATAAAAGGCTTCCCATCTTTCCATTGAGTATTGTAGGGGTAATTCTGCATTCTTGGCAATTTGTTGAAGTTATTAAATGGAGGCTTATCCGCTGTTGTTGCCTTATTATTTTTGTTTTCACCAGGCTTCAGGTCTTTTAATGCTTTCAAAATCTATTTTAGGCTTTCATCATCCTTAGGTTTCACACCTTGAGGCTTTCTTGAATCCTTTCTATTCAACAAAGGAGATTTGTTATCTTCTCTCCTTCCCAATTTTCCTGAAATTCTTCAGTTACTCTTTATGTTCACAGCTAGCTTGTAAGCTTCAACAAGTTTCCTTGGATTTTTATCTCTCAATAGGTAACCCATCTTTCAGTCAAAAGCATTTAAGTATGTGACAAGAGACACTCTATCATCCAATCTGATGACCTGCAACAATTTATGCATGGCTTTTTGGAATCTAACATTAAATTCAACATCCTCATTGAAGTTCTTTTTTATGTTATTGAATTCATTCAGCATAAAACCTTCATGTATTTTATCACCATACTATTCCTTAAAACAATGCCTAAGCTGATCCTATGAATCTATGCTAGCATGTGGCAAAGCCCTAAACCAATCCCTTGAATCTTCTGTTAAGGATTACACAAATAATTTCATGATAACATCATTTGGCACAATATTATAGTCATCAATTACATCAATAAATTTCTTTAAATGTTCTTCACAAGTAACAACATTGCTTCCTATGAATTTAGGAAGTTTCTTTCTGATTTCTTTAGGGATGGGGTTAGGATAGCCAGGGATACCAGTAAAAACCAACTGTTTACATCTTTCATGAATAATCCTTATATTAGAAATACCAGCACCCTGAGATGTGGATGCATTAGTATTTGTGGTGGTAGTAGTTTTGAGCCCTCCTGGTGGGGGAACACCACCTATGGTATGACTAGCTATGTTTGTAGTATTAGCTCCTTGTGTCATAGTAGAACTAGCAAAATTTGTAGGCCCTACAGACCTTTTAAGAAAATCTATTTTTTTTTAATCTCTAATGCTGAAGCTTATAGTTCTACCTTTTCAAGCTCTTTGGCTAACAAGTCCTATTCCCTCTTTGCCTTTTCAAGGTCAACTTCCAACCTCAAAGCCTAGTTTTTAGGACTCTTAGGGTCTACAGGCTCTTTAATTGAAATACCCTTTTCTTTTTGTTTCCCTTTATCCTTTGGAACCCTTGTTTCAAACACTTGATGAACACCAGGTAGCTCATTTATCTTTTTAACACCTACAACTCCTAATTTCTTAGAATGATCATGAAAAATCCCTTTATACAAGGAGATGCAACAAGCAACTGATCATTCTAGGGTTTGTAAAATTAAACCTAAAAAGTTTTACAACAACCCCAAAGGGTTTACAATAACTATACTAATGAAACAGATGAGATATTTGCAACTGAGTCATCCTGCTTTATGTCTTCAATGCTATGCTTGGCTCTTTTTCAACAAATCTAATTTTATACCTCGCTATCCATATGTAATGAATGTTCTCCTACAACTCAACAACCCTGATATTTACTCTGCACAGCATCATCAGCAACAAAATTAGATTCTCACTGCAATTCAAACCTTCTACTATCTTCCCCAACTACAAATTGTACTGATGAAATCAATTCCTGGCCACCACTTCACTTTACATGACTCACTGGTTCAAAACCCTAGCAAAAACCTTACAGGAAATTTGAATTTGAATGAAAATGGTAACCAGCTCAATTTTAAAACGTGACCGTTGATTTATATTATTCTCGGTAGATCGAGCAGTTCGCAAAATTTCACAACAGTCAACAAAACCTTTTGAAAATCTCATGCCACCTCATTAATCCCTCGACGAATGAAAAATGAGCACCTTAGCAATGAATTGGCACCTTGGACCCACTCTTCATAAGCTTTTAATCGAACGGCTAGTGTAAGATCACATAGGCTTGAAAGATTCTATGCGAAGATACGCCAACCATCATATCCTCCACATTGTCATTTCACTTGAATCTTCCGGGCCCACTGACGTGTCCTCATCCTTTTCCAATTCGGCCAATAAAAAAAAAACACCTCAGCAACATGGCGGCAGATGGTCCCACTCGTTCTCGGAAAACATTAACCCTTTCTCTATTTGGTGAACATGCGACTGAAAGAATTTCTAATGCACAAGATACTTTGTCTTAACCTCAGTCTGGTCAAGTGATTTAGCAAACAAAGCATTTTACTGAATCACTGAGTCTCTTCTTAACCCCTGGTTATAATCCATGAATGCACGAAAACCTTTGTTCGCATATTCGCAAGAATTTTTTCTTAACCCTCCTCAGGAAACCAGTTTATACTTGGTGAATCAGTGATAGAGGCATTCCACATGTTCGCCAAATCCTTTGTCTAACCATGAAATGTTTTCAAGAACTAGCGACTAAAGGAAATCACTTAATCGCCAAAAGATTTAGGGCTCCGCTAATTTATTTCGAGACTCAGCAAATAGACATATTCACGCATTTGCTAGATCATTTGGAACATTTTAATTCATTCCACGAATGAGTGAATCAAAGAAAACTTTATCGGTGCCACTAAACATAAAGGATAATAAAATCACATAGTCGCCAATTCGCCAAAATATTTGATAACCTTGGGCCTGCCTGAAAACTTGCGACATGTCAACACACCATTCATTGCTATTGCTCAGTCACCTCTGACACAGGACCCACATTTTGATAATAAGATCAATGGCTATCTTAAGTTCGCATAGAGCTAAAAGATTCTATGCGAACATCAGACAACCGTCAGATCGATCCTTCATCACCACTCTACAGATTCTCTAACATGGCCCCCACTAACAACTCCCAACACATTACTTCATGGACCAATAAGGAAATGCCAACTACGCACACCTGGTAGTGAACCCGCTGTATTGAAAGGCTACGTCATACAGGAGAATCAACGATGAGCGTAAGATTGCATGCCTCTGACACACTCCATAAGAACATACGCCCACCATTGGATTGAAATGGTGTCTGAGAGCTGGGCCCAAGAAAATAAAGGTCGAAAACATTAGAAAAATTAAGGGCTGGGACTTAGGAAAAATTTATTTCACTGGGCGTTTAGACTTAGGAAATATTAAAGATCATCGGGTGATAAGAATTTAAAACACATGCGTTATAAGATTTTTAAGTGGCCCAAAAAGTAAAAAAAATTAGAATAAAACCAGGGCACACTAGGGTTTTCTTTCCCAACAGCTAGATTTTGAAATTTTTGCCTAGGGTTTTAGCCAGGAAGATGGAAAAAATGCTGCAGCCATGAAATTTTTTGCATGTGTTAATACTACCATCCCCTGTTTCTCTTTCTCTAACTCCTTCTCCCACCTCCATGCGTGATCTCCATCTTATCTCATATCTTTTCTCCATTCATTACTCCCTCTATTAACTACACTCTAGTCCTCCTCCTTACCTGGCGTTTAGCACCCCAAATCAATGCATGGTAAAGTTGTTTACGTGCCAGACTACAGCCCCCATGATAGGATAGTAATTAAAGTTTAATTAAAAACAACTCAAAGATAACTCCTACTCTTGATGACTCCACAAGATGTTAGAATGAAAACAAAATAAGGTCTAACAAATAACTTTTTTCCATTTTGACGAAATCCAACTGAATTTTAAATTTTTTTTTAAAACTAGTATCTTAAATATAGTCAAATCATCTCTTTCAAAAGAAATGCAAAGATAAAACTATTTTACTTTGTTTATATAATTTCTTTAAGAAATATAAAGATTTAGATAACAAAAAAACAACACTACGGTCATATTAACACATGACTATATTTTTTTTTCAAACACTAGTTCAATATATATATAATCAATTCACATTATAAAATTCTTCATATAAAATATTAACTGGTGGTGTGTGCATTTAACCATACAATTCCAGACTCATCCATACCAAGGAGCTAGGCTCCCCTACCTCGACCACACCCCTGTCCTTAGATCCTGTCAATAGATGAACACTCAAATTTTGATCAGTAGGTTAGTTCCCAAAAATCTATAACCATATCAACTTGAAAATATTTCATTATGAGCATGCATAATCATATCAAGAAATATGATATATTTATCAACATATAAAACATATTTAATCATTTTTGACTTCCAATTATCATTCATAACAATTAACTAATTTACCTATAATAAAATAAGTAAAGCATCTAACATATAATTTATTGCTCTAAGGTCGCCAAAATTTGACCAAGTCAAAAAGTCCACAATAGTCACAAAACAACTAAAAAGTCATAAATCTACAAAATCGGTTATGACATCCTTCCCCTCTAAGAGAAGATGTCATCCCGATGTCTTATGAAAATACACCATAAGTTCTCAAATCATAAACTAACTGATAAAAATAATCAAAATTGCATAAATAAATCTATGGAAGTAAATGTGGGAAAGATCTAATCATGTCATCTGCATCCTCCCATGTAGCACTGTCAACAGAGAATTGGTCCCATTGGACCTTATACTGCAAGATCTCTCTGTTGCACACCCTGATGGTATGCTAGTCAATGATACTAGATGGCTCCACTAACACCACTCCTGGATCCTATAGCTGTAAAGCATGCCAGTCAAGGATATGAAAAGCATTTGGATGGTAAGGTTTCAGTAAAGATACATGGAACACATTATGAATATAGGCAAGAGAAGGTGGCAAGGCCGGTCTATATGCAACAGGATTGATAATTTCCAAAACATCAAAAGGCCTGACATATCTAGGTGCGAGCTTAGAAACTTTGCCAAAAGATATGGAACTCTTGTGTGGCCTCACACGAAGAAAAAAATTGTCCCCCACTATGAACTACCTGAAGGTACGGTTCTTTTCTGCATAACTCTTCTGCCTATTAGTGGCTTCCTTTAACCATTCCCTAATAAGAGACATCTACTCTTCCATTTCCCTTAATAATTCAGGACCCATAATGATCCTGTCCTCTACCATGTCCCAACTGATGGGTGTTTGACACTTTCTCCCATATAGAGCTTCAAAAGGAGCCATACCTAATGATGAATGATAAGAATTATTATAAGAAAATTCAACCAAAGGAAGATACTCTTCCCATTTGTACTGCTGATCCATGCAATACATTCTTATTAAATCCTCAAGAACCTGGTTAACCCTCTCTATTCAACCATCCGTCTGAGGATGATAAGTTGTACTGAAGTTTAACCTTGTTCCCAAAGAAGCATTTAGGGTTGTCTAAAACATTGATGTCATTCTCGTGTCCCTATCTGATATTATGGTCTCTGGTACTCCATGAAGTCTAAAAATCTCTTGGATAAATTTCTTGGCCAAAACCAAATATCCGTCCCTCAGACTACCTTGTATGAAGTGTGCAACCTTGGTCAGTTTATCAACCACAACCAAGATTACATCATGTTTGCGCTTAGTCATAGGTAAACCTTGTACAAAGTCCATAGTAATAACCTGCCACTTGTACTCTGGTATCTCATGAGGATACATAAGTCCATTTGGATGGACATGCTCAGCTTTAACCCATTGGCATTCTAGACACCGAGCTATAGATGCTACAACATCTCTTTTGAGTCCCGGCCAAAAATACAATGGCTGCATATCAGCAAGCATTTTATTAACTCCTGGATGTCCTGAATAGGGATTGCAATGCATCTCCACAAAAACCAATTTCCTCAATCCATCCTGGTTGGGAATATACATCCTCCCTTGGTATCTCAAAATACCATCCTCATCAAAAGAGTATCCCTCAAAATGGTGGTCTGTCAGATCATTCTGCAATACTAATTTGACCAACTCATAATGGTCATCACCTTGGAGATTTTGCAACACTTTTTCCTTTAGACATGTTCTAGTAGTAGAAATAGCTACAAGGTGTCTCCTTCTACTTAAGGCATCAACTACTCTATTTTCCTTCCCTTTGATATATTCTATACCAAAGTCATACTTGCTCAAGAATTCTATCCATCACCTTTGTCTAGCATTTAGATTGGGTTGAGTGAAGATGTATCTCAAACCCATGTGGTCAATTTTCAATTTGAAGGGCTTACCTAAAAGGTAATGTCTCCACATCACAAGAGCATGAACTATGGCAGCAAGTTATAAATCATGAGGTGCATAATTAACCTCATACTGCTTCAGCTTTCGTGACTCATAAGCCACTACTTTATCATTCTGCATAAGTACCCCTCCTAAACCTTCACCTAAAGCATCAGTGATTATGGTAAAATGGCCATTAGGATCCGGTATAACTAGGGTAGGTGCAGATGTGAATTTTGTTTCAATAACTAGAATGCCTTCTCACAAACCTCTATCCACTCATACCTCTTTCCTTTCCTCTGTAAGGATGTAATAGGTGCTACTATTTTGGAGAATCCTTCCACAAATTTTTGATAATATCCTACAAGTGCCATGAAGCTCCTAACTTCACTTACATTCTGTGGAGTTGGCCATTCAAGTATAGCTTGGATCTTTGCTGGATCCACTGCAATGCCCTTAGCAGAAATAATATGCCCCAAGTAGTGAATCTCTTCCTGATAGAATGAACACGTGGAAAGTTTTCCATACAATTTCCTATCTCTAAGGCACTACAAAACTATACGCAAGTGTTCTTCATGTTCCTCAAGATTCTTGGAATAAATTAATATATCATCAATAAAAATCTCTACAAATTTATCTAAACAATCTCGGAACACACTATTGATCAAGTTCATGAATGCTACAGGAGCATTAGTTAGACCAAAAGGTAATACTACAAATTCATAATGCCCATACCTTGTTCTGAAAGTTGTCTTTGCTATATCCTCCTCCTTGATCTAGAGCTGATGATACCCAGATCTTAAGTCAATCTTTGAGAACACTGTTGCTCTTTTCATTTGATCAAAAAGTTCATCAATTCTAGGAAGCGAATATCTGTTCTTAACAGTCACCTTGTTAAGCATTTGGTAATCTATACAAAACCTCAAAGTGCCATCTTTCTTCTTTATGAAGATCACAGGTGCTCCCCATGGTGACACACTGGGGCATATGAGCCCTTTGTCTAAAAGTTCCTACAACTGAGTTTTCAATTCATACATCTCTGTGGTTGTCATTCTGTATGGAGCCTTAGATTGAGGTTTGGTTCCTGGTAACACATCTATAGAGCAGTCAAATTATCTCTAAGGAGGCAATTCAGGTAGTTCCTCTGGAAACACATCCTGGAACTCTTGCAAGATAGGATAGTCATTTAGACTAGAAGGAGTGTCTAAGTCTTTTGCATAAGCTACATAGATCATACACCCCTTCTTCTGGGCTTTCTTCATTTTCATAGTGGATATAAGCCTTAGTTCCAAAGGTTTTTGAATACCCTTAACAACTGCAGGCATACCTAAATCATCTAAGCATTGAATTGACTTATCCTTACAATTCACAATGGCCCTATGTTCAATTAGCCAATTTATGCCCAAAATAACATCATAAGATCCTAAAGGAGTGACATAAAGGTTAACTTGTATTTGAAAATTTGGAAATTTCAAATTGCTACATACTAGACACTGTTCAACCCTATGCTCTGTCCTATTGTTGTATTCAACCATCCATGGTTCAGATAAATAACCAGCTCTAACAGATAACTTTGAAACAAACTTAGGATCTGTAAAACATTTAGTAGCTCCAGTATCAATTAAAATAGAAACATCATGTCCGTAGAGCTTACCAGCTATCTGAATAGGAGCTGCCCGAAAATTTGGTTTGCGATGATCAACCGCTGCATGAATCTGGTGCTGCACTTGAGGAGCTTTAACCTCTCTCTATGTCATATTCTGAGGACAATATGCAACCTAATGATTACCCCCATAATTGAAACACCCATTTCTTAGTCCTTGCCTCTTTTCAGTTCTATTCCTCCAGTTGTTTCCATTCTTGTTATTCCCATTCCTATTATTGTTTCTATTCTGATTTTGATTTTGAGGATTGTTGTTGTTTCTACCTCCATTTCCTCTGCCTTTACCTCTCAGGTTTTGCACTTGCTGATGTCCATTATTCCTTGACTTATCATTGGCATACTTCCTCTTGAATCCTTGTGAACCATTTTTTTATTGAGAGACTCAAATTGTTGGTACCCTTTTTAGTTTCTCCTCCTGCAGAAGTGCCTTCCCATAAGAGAACTCCATAGTTTCAGGTTCATGCATCTCAACCTTACATCCAATCTCTAGACATAAACCCAGAATGAATTTATGTCTCTAAAAACATTCATCTTGTAGATATTGAGGAACATATTTCACCAAATGGTTAAACTTCTCATGGTAATCAGTTACTGATAAAACTCCCTGAATCAAATTTTGAAATTCAGACACTTTCCTATCATAATACAGCTATGGCAACCATCATTTCCTGAAGCGGACAAGGAAATCATCCCAAGATAGCTATCTTGGTCGTAACTTCTTTTTGGCCATTTCATTATTCCACCAAGTAGCTACTTCTCCAATCAGTTGGAAAGCTCCCCATAATGCCCTTGACTATCCTGAAAGAGTCCAAACATGGAAGTACTTTTCCATGGATATTATCCATGCCTTAGCATCATCCCCTATAGTCTTTCCACCAAAGGTAGGTGGAATGACCTTTTTAAGGTCCTTGATCAATTCCTCAATAATTTGGTCATTGTTCTAAACTCCATCATTTGCCCCAATATCGGCATCTCTCTTACGATGTTCCTCATTCATCCTATCCTCTTCTTCTTTCTGAAGAGCCTCCAGCCTCCAATCTTCTACCTATTTCCTTCGAGCTTCATCATCCTAATTACCCTCATTCTGTATGCCTCTTAATTCATTTTCAATGTCATGCATTCGATCATTTTTTTGCTGCAAAATGTTCCTCTGTTCAACTAGGAGGGCTACAATTTCATCAAGCCTTTGATTTGGAATATCATTTTGTTCATTACTATTTCCAACTTGGCCACTATTTTGGGTCTGTGTGATGATAGTCTATCCCTATACCATGCACAAACATAACTTCAACATAGAAGACCTAGGCCCTAGGGTTTAAACATAGCTCTGATACCACATGTAAAAACCAATATTACCAAAATAATAAATACATATCATAAGAAAAATAAGCTCTTGTCAAAAAAATAAAAACTGATAGATTACCATAACTTTTCCCCTATTCGACCATAAGTGTCATTTACACAATAATTTCAAAGGTTTACAACTTAATACATTCGACCATTCAGTCGTCAAGTCCAAACTTTAAAATTGAAAAAAAAAAATACATCTTTGTTACATAGTTTCGACCTTCTATAGAAATTCATACATATACAATAAATCAAAATAATATTATTTTTCCCAAACCATCATAGAACGGTAACTAGGCACCACACTATAATAGTCCCTGTCTCCTAAGCCTCCAGACCGCACATCCACTTGCAATCTTGAGATGGGAGTGTGGCCTAGGTGCTTTTTCCGCCCAACCATGGAGTGGTTAGCTCCCCCGAGGCTTACCCTTATATGGAAGCGCACTGACACTGCTCAAGAAGACTAGCAAATCGACACTGATGAGCCAGAAGAATATGAAGCAACTATGATTCTATCTACTACAACAATCTTTAGTTTGAAATAGAAATCCTAATCACAGAATGGTAGAGAGAACAAACAATACTAACCAAGCATATTAATGAAACATATGTGAAAATAATCTTTGGCCAAAGAATCTTTTCAAAATCAGTAAAAACTGACAGGTAATACAACACAATTACCCTTGTCTGTCTTTTTCCAAATTATGCTTCAATTCCAAAAGTAAACTTAAACAAACACTTAAATTCACAGAACTATTTTTTTTAAATTTCTTTTGAACTCAATCACTTAACAGATAAAAACAATAATTAAAAGAAATTTCTTAGCAAAATGAAATCTCAAGGTACGAACTAATTTGTTTAATTTGGAGATACCTATAATAGTTATCCCAAACTCCGCATCAGTTATAATGTTATTCCCTACTCAATATTCTGTATAATTTTTCATGTCTCAACAAATCAATATTCTGTGTAATGTTCATGATACACTATTTTATCTCTAAAGTTATTAAAGAAATCTGCTAAATGGATAGATTCCGCCACCTCTTTTCAGCCATAATTCTTAAAATTGACATAATTTGCAGGCTAAAGCCACCAATGGTAGCAAATTTATTAACATACAACCTATAAAATCATAGCAACCAAAAAAAAGGCAAAACAACCAATAATTTGAAAGGATTTGGGTGAAGCTAGTACAGGTCCAACACTAAGTATATATTATGCAGTTAGACTATAAAGTCTGGACTAAGAAAATTTTTATGCAGAAGATTTTCTCTAAAATTTCTTACTTGAACATGAATTCTAGCAAAGCTCGAAGAAGATTTCTTCCAAATTCTAGGGTCACACTTCCCCATTTCCATGATAGCAGTCCTAATCCCATGGGTTTAAGAGAACAACATAATTATAAATAACTTCATGACACTAGACAAGGCTATACTAACCACATGAAAGATCAATTGTTAAAACGCAAACATGGACTAAACTACATACTGTGAATCCTAAATTTCAAGCTGAACGTTTTGTTATAGCTTGCTATTTGGTCAAGAAAACACCCAAACCTAAATCAGTTCGATGCTAAAGGCTATGCTAGAGTGCTAAAGTGAAAACAAAAATAAGAGAATATGGACATACGATGGCATTTGGTGAAATCCCAAAAACTCTACAAACGGTAAACTAGCCGCCAACTAATAGGTCGCGGGTGGAGACTTTAGGGTTTTTAAAATAAAAATAAAAATTTGTTAAAACACAATAATATATACAATATTGCCTACGATTTAATTCATCAACAGACTTACGTAGCAATTCATAGACCAGACTTATGCAGTCTCTCCACGGTGAATGAGGTAAGAGGAAACAAAATTTTTAATACAGTATCAAACAACGTGAGTTTTAAAGTTTTTTGTCTACGAAAACTAAATTCATACAGTATATGATTTGTGAAGGCAAAACAAAAACTGCTTCAATAGAATAGGAAAATTGGAGTATAGCAAGACACAATTTTTAACAAAAACTAACAAGAGAGAGTTTTGTTCATACTGATTTGTCTCAATTGGTAGCTACAATCTCTTTTCATAGGTTAACATAGAATCTCTTTTCATAGGTTAAAATAAATTCACATCATAAAATTCTATATATATATATATATATATATAATCAATTCACATCATAAAATTCTTCATATAAAATATTAACTGGTGGTGTGTGCATTTAACCATACAATTCCGGACTCATCCATACCAAGGAGCTAGGCTCCCCTACCTCAACCACACCCCCGTCTTCAGATCTTGTCAATAGATGAACACTCAAATTTTGATCAGTAGGTTAGTTCCCAAAAATCTATAACCATATCAACTTGAAAATCTTTCATTATGAGCATGCATAATCATATCAAGAAATATGATATATTTATCAACATATAAAACATATTTAATCATTTTTGACTTCCAATTATCATTCATAACAATTAACTAATTTACCTCTAATAAACTTAGTAAAGCATCTAACATATAATTTATTGCTCTAAGGTCGCCAAAACTCGACCAAGTCAAAAAATCCACAATAGTTGCAAAACAACTAAAAAGTCATAGATCTACAAAATCGGTTATGGCAATCCTCAATAACAACTCACTCCATATTTTTTCCTTTGGCTTCAACTTCCTCCAATACCCAGCTTATGGGCTTAATCTTTTCTATAGACTATCATCATTACACACCATTTCAGATGTTGGAGATTTTCCCCAAAATACGTTGGAGGAAGCTAAAGAAAATGAGAAGTCTCCTTTCCCCCCTAATAGTATCTGATGGAAATTAGAGTAATGTTTGATTCTTCACTCTAAGGAGGCCTATTTACATGGTTTCTTTATTATTTGCAATATTTTTTGTACATCCTCATGTTCTTATGACTATATCTAGTCTATTCTACTTCATTGTTTTTGGTACTCAACAAACACTTATATCTCTGGCTCTTGAAAGTGTTTGAGTTCTCTGATTATCCCCTTCTTTTCAACTCTGCATTTCTTTGACATTTTCTCTAGTAGAAAATGTAGAAGCATTGGCAAGGCATGTGAGCTACGCCTCACTACTATAGCCTACGTGCCTTATCAATGCTATAAGTATTTAGTGGTAATGAAATCAACACAAATTTATGATGATTTTGGTTTCAAAAGAGAGCACATTGAAAGACTTGTTAGTTGGGGAAATTCAATAGAGGTTAAGTTTGACTGTAGATGTTTGGTGGTAGATGACTCTTGCTCCATACATATTAAATCATATTATATCATCTATTATAATGTTTTAGTTGAATGTCTTTGTTGTTTATTCCATTTTTTAATTTAATCTATTTAAATTTCTTCTACTTTTATAATCATTTAAATGTTGATGAGAAAAAAGAATACAGTCAAAATCAAAAGTTCAAGTAACATAATAATATGCTTAAAAAATACATCATCTACCAAACATTTCAAGATTAACAATGTTACATACAGGATTACATAGCTCATTTATTTCTAGAAATTGTTAATTACTGTTGATTGTGGGCTTCGGTTCCTCTTATCTAGCTAGTCATTCACTGACCCTCTTGTTTCTTTTGTTCTAGTGGTATTTAGCTTTTGTTATAAAGGTCTTGCTATCAAATAAATTTTTACTACATAACGCCTAATATTTTTTTAGATCTCTTAAAACAAGCAGGGCAAAGGAATTCATCATGACACTGCCATTCTTATTCATACCAAGTGCCTATTAAACCACTACCATAAGATACCACAATTGTGTGAATGGATACAAAATCTGTTGCCATGGCTTTTTTTTCCAATTATGTGTCAAATATCATAGTAATCAAGATTCAAACTAGATAGAGATGGATTAACTACAACCATTTTTGGCTATCCAATAAGACTAACTACATGGATCAATCATCTCAAATGACTTACAATAACTTTGCATTCATTTGGATAGGTTGATGCTGAAATCCTGGTGATGCAAGGAGACAGAGCAACTCCAATTGTTCACCTAGCAAAGAACTTAGAAGCTTCTCTATTGGTGTTGGGCCAGACAAGGCGTCCTGCATTATTTAAGAGGTATGCTTAAACATCATTTAGTCATTCCTAGAAAACCATGAAATAAGGATGACATGTTTGAAAATGATCCAAGATATTTGGAGGGAAGAAATGAAGCGTGTTACAGTACTATATAGACAATGCATAGTGCCTGACATAATTATTTATTTTCCTATAAAGAAGAAGTGAGTGACGATGGGTAAATCAATATGGAAAACAAAACTTTTCATTGCTGTTAAACAGTATATGTTCTATTGTTTTGGGATATATTGAATTGTATGTTATGTGAATTGCTCGTATGATGATATTTCTGTAATATTCAATTGAATGATGTTAGCTTTGGTTTTATTAGTTCTTGTCCATACCAGATATTATTGTATCTGTTTGATGCAGGACATGTTTCCAATATCCACCCTCCTTGCTTGAAAATGTGACCATTGAATAGGTTTAACGCAAGGGTATGTGTATACCAGATTAAGTGGCAAGCGTCAAACATGCAACTCTCCTTTTTCTTGTGGTAAGACAAGTAACAAAATTAACCAGTAGCATGAGTCAATATAGAGTGTTTGGAGAAATTAGAATTATTGCACAAAAATAGTAGGGCCATACACAAGTTGAAGCATAATTCTTTTGTTATCATAAATATTTTTTAGTGTATTATTATATAATTTGTTAATTTTAATAGGATAATATGATTTTTTTATTTAATTGTCAACTTTAAAGTTAATTGTATATTATTTTTAATTATATTAAAAGGTTCAATTGATAAAATTATAGAGATTATTTTATATTAGATTTTTTCTTAAATTTAATTTTTCAAAATATAATTTTTAAAATAAATTTCATACATTTTTAATTAAATAAGTATAAGAGATTTATGTCTTAAAATAGATGATTTTTTTAAATAAGATTTTTATTTTATAAAATCATATAAACATTTATATTTATTTTTGTTTGACATTTTCAAAACTTATTTTTTGTATTTATTGTTATTATGTGGTGATGAAGTCAAAATATCATAGATGCGTCTTTGGTATTAAAGACAATTTAAGGAAATAAAAAAGAACTAAAACTATTTCATAGATCAAAAATATTTTTTTCTGACATATATAAATAAATCATAAAAGCTAATAAATAGAATAGTAAAGTTTGTTACAACATCTAGTAGAAAGTGTAAATAAACAAATAAAGTTTGTGTTTTGATGTCACAATCTTTTGAAAGCTATGTTTTGCTTTCATATTATATTGTGAAGTATAATGAAAATCAAAACATTCATTTTACACTCTCTATTTGGCATAGAGGTGCTCACATGAGCAAGCAAGCATTAATCTTGCAAGTTGTCCACTTTTAACATACACAGATTTTTCTATTAGATCCATACTAATGGATTCATTGAATCCAATCTTTTTAATTCTTCAACCAATCATAGCAAACAATTTTATTTTATTTTTTAGCAAAAAATATGCTTCTACCTTATCCTATGTCAATTATGTCACTTTTTTTTAATAGTTGAATTAACAATCACTTACATTAACAACATCATTTTAATTAATAAATTTTAAATTTCTAATATCATTTTGATTTTCCAATTGATTTTACTATTGTCTACTATATTGATTATATTTTAGTTTTTTATTTACAATTTAAAAAAAAATAACAATAAGATTTTAATTAATTATTTATTAATTTAATAAACTTAAGTTTTTATTATTAATTTTCCTCAATTGTTATTTTTATTAATATTTTAATTTTATATACTTTCACTTTACATTTCCTAAACATTCTATCACAAAAAATTTGGCACTCATTCTACCTTCATGGAAATAGATTCACTAGACACTAAACTCACAACAAACTAGCTAATTTTTCCTATCCACAGTGACTTATGTGCAATCTCAATCCACTTAATCTACACCTACAAGCATTACACAACAGACAGGAACTTTGATGCTTGTTCTTGTATACTATAATGTGTGAAAATATTGGATTAAGTTGGTTGCATTCATTTTAGATCTATAGTTATTTTTTTTTAACTTCAACTACCATTATTTACTCTCTATATTCATCTCTTAGCACATTTACTACTATCCCACAAGAAATATGTAGCAAGATAGATACATATTTAAATTTCAAGCTACATGCTATATGATTTGCACAAATTGGAATTTGTTCATTCTCTCTTTCTTACATTTTCATTTCACCATATCTTTTTCTTTAGACTAAGGCAAGAATTTTGACTGGCTGGAAAAATTGGACCGATACGAGCCATTTTTACAGAAATTTATTTTAAAAACTATGCACACAGTCATGATAAAGACTTTATATTAGTTTTTATTGTAAACTTACATTTTGTATGAGATTATCTATTAAAATATACTTATTATTAAGCATATTTTTAAGATTTAGTTTTTCACATGGTTAAAAACTTAGAGACCTCAATTTGTTGAAATTTTAAAATTTTATGTTTTAAGCTTTTTTATTATTATAAAAATCATAAAATTTCTTATTTATCAAATTTAAAAATAATCAATTGTATTGAAATGTTTTTAAAATCCTCCTTCATAAAACAACTTGTAATAGAATGCAAATATTATAATCATTATGTAAATTTAAATATATTTCATATTTTATGATGTTAGAAATTATAAATATAAGATTTAAGCTCTTTTCATTTATATATGTTTAAATTATAGTATGTTAGTTTATTAAATGTAAGATTGTTGTACAAAGTTATTTAAAATTATTTTGATAAATTTAAGTATTTAATTTTGTTAGAATAAATATTAAGAATATAGATCTATTTTATTAAGAATAAATATTCTCTTTGCTTATGTATTTAAGACATCTTGTTAATTTTTATAATATTTTTAATAGTTTCAATCTATATTACAATTAAAAGAAAATTAAAATATATTATCTATTAATAAAAATACCACATTAATAAATAATGTAAATAAAATAAAATAATTAAAAAAATAAAACTTACAAATGATAATTTTTAACATTTTTTAAATACACGTATTTAAGATATCTATATTAGTTTACATAATTTTATTAATTTAATTGACATTATACTTAATATGATAATTTGTTTTTATACCTATTTTACAAGAGAAATCTAAAAGAGATCGTCCATATTTAACTTCCAAAAAAATTTCAATCATTCACTTTCAAAAAGGTGCCCCTTCCTCTAATCAACCCAACCATGGATCTAATATTAGTTGTGGAAACTATGATACAAATAATTTAAAAAGATAATGGATCAAGCTCTTTAACCATTATAAATCAAATAGAAATAACACAAAAAAATATGTAGCCATGTTAGTTAACATATTGATCTTTAATAATATTGACTCAAACCCTAACAAGACTTCTCTATTAATGAAGAATTGATCTAGAGCTTTCAATATTAAGATTACATGTGTAGTGTACCCACAAGTGATATAAATTTATTGAACAACATGAATATAGTAGAAGAAAACAATAAATAATGACTCTCAAATCACCTTATAATCATAGATTAAAAAACACAGTTGGACATCAATGATGAATTTATTGAATCATCTCATAGTCACCCATTCCACAGTAAAGAACAATAACAAGAATTCAATGAGAAACTACGACTCAAAATTTGAGTCTCACTCAGTCATCCCAGTGACAAGGGGAATTCTGACCAAAGATTGTCGATCTCTTTATGTCTTTCCATTTCCTATTTAAAAATTTCCAGACCTCTGACTTTTCAGTTTTGTAACTGATTCCTCTTCTTCCTTCGAATGTATCTCTTTAATATTCTCATCTTTCAGGAGCCTTTCATTTGTAACTATTTCTTGAAAAAATCCTTAAATGGGTGGGCTATTGGAACTGTATCAGGTTCCATTGACAATTCTAGTGTTGTCACAATATTATGATATCTTGATATCTATTTCCATTTTATCGATCAATTCTCTTCATAGGGTACTCCCTTTCTGTGTTCAGCATTTTGGTGGAACATGCACCTTGTTTAGGGATTTGGCAATTCCACTTCTACATCGGAAGTTTAAAAAGGTGGAAAAGTAGTCGGGATCTTGAATTTCAACTTTCTTTACTCTGCTTTGATGCATGATAATATATGGGAGGTTCGATCAATTTGAAAACCGCTCTATGCCCTTTTCCATCTCTTTTTCCCAAACCCACACACTAAACCCTTTTCATCCACTTCGACATGGCTGTCGAGATTCTATATTGTTCCAAAAACATTGTTGGATCCCGACGACAGTCCAACACTGACCAAAAATTCTCGATAGAAAGCAATTTGTTCTTTACTGACTTGGATTAGAATAAAAAATTTATCGTTTGATGGTAGACCATGAAATCTTCTCCCACCATCGAGATTTTCACTATGCACGTCTCATTTCTAAATCTGATAACTTTTCTTATACATTTATGGGTCCCGCTAATGAAAGTCATCAGACTTTTGGAACAACTAAATATTATTTGGAGTGGTCAGGTCCACCTATAATCTCATGAACATGTCATGATTTCTATGAGTTCTTGTGCCTTTACATTATCCCGAAAGTGTGCTACATAGGTGTGTTGGGAAAAATGAGTTATGAGACTCCCTTTATAAATTTTAACGTCCTTTCGATACCAGATGATCTTGCATAGGACAAAATAAACTAATAAGAAGACTTTCTTCGTCAATCAAAACCTGGTGAATTTCTGTGTGATATAAATGAGATGTTTCTAGAAGTTGTTAGGGAAACTACTATCTCAACATACTTGTAACAAAAATGTATACTACCTCTCTCTAATTATTCATCCTTACTGTCAGGGAAGTGCATCAACATTTCATTTACATGGATAAATATTTTATAATATCAACACTTGAAGATGTGATCAAGTTTTACCAACATAAATAACTAGGAGAGTCCAAAATAATTGACATAGAGTGAAATACTTAAATTCCTCAACAGGGGTCCAAAATTTGGGTAACAAATGGCTCTAATTAGAGACACCTTTTTATAGAAAAAAGTAGAGAACTCTATAATTTTAGGCAAAGATCAGTGCTATAATATATTGGGCGACAGAGTTAGAGAGCATGAGTATAAGGATTTTCTTTGCAAGTGGGTGGTGGGAAATAGGGAGACAAACAAAAATGGGAAAGCCAAAATTTTCTACAACCTACAATAAGCCAAAATTTTCTTTACAAAAATGAGACAGGGGAAAAAGCCCCTATCCCCGGAAATGCTTGAGTCACTCAAATGAAACCATTAACTGTCTAAGAGAAATGTGTACTACTACAAAAAAGGAATGCATACCCATGGGACACTTGTAGAGGAAAACATAATACACACACCAGATGGAGGCTCGCTAAAATGAATAAACCATGATGCACAAGCTCACAACCAAAAAACAATCTTCCATTAAACACTTATGGAGGCAAAAAGAATGTATCTATGTCACATTGTATAGGTTGACTAAAAGCAAAGCAACAAGCATTTGAGGAGTTAAAGAAAAGACTATGTTCAGCACCAGTATTGGTCCTTCTAGATCTACACCAAGCATTTGAGATAGAAACAGATGCATCAGATTATGCTCTTGGTGCGGTACTCACACAACATGGGCATCCTGTTGCCTATCACAGTGAAACTTTTTCTGATACAGTACGTAGGTATCCCACCTATGATAAGGAGTTGTATGCCATTGTTTAGGCTTGCAAACAATGGAAACACTATATACTAGGAAAGGAAACTGTTATACATACAGACCATAAACCACTCCAATTCTTGCAAACACAAGGGAAGCTGCAGAATGATAGACATCAACGGTGGTCAGCCTATTTACAACAATTTCACCTCAACATTCGTCATAAAAAAGGAAGCAGTAACAAAGTGGCAGATTGTTTGAGTAGGCCTCCAATTGCAGGTTTGACAATAGTGTTGGATTCATGTGGTCATCAATCATCCACTTGGGAACAACTATATAGTACTGACCCTGATTTTGCTAACATCTATAGTAATTTGGTAGAAGGAAAATCTGTCTCTGATTTTCACTTGCAGGATGGGTTTCTTTGCCATAATGGTCACATATGTGTACCCACCGAAGAACGGAAGAAAATGATATGGGAAGCTCACTATAGTCGTGTTGCAGGACATTTTGGTATTGGTAAGACTACTGCTATCCTTCAAAAGTATTTCTATTGGCCAAAAATGAAGTAGGATATCATTTCACATATACAAGCTTGTGCAGCCTGTGCAATTGCAAAGCCAGCAAACCGTAAGTTGGGTCTATACTTACCATTACCTATTCCTGATAAGCCATGGCAGTCTGTTTCAATGGATTTTATGTCTGGGCTTCCAACTACCAGGTGGGGGCATGATTGTGTATATGTTGTGGTAGATAGGTTTTCTAAAATGGCTATCATGGTGGCATGTAAAAAGATGATTTCTGCAGAAGATATTGCCAAGCTATTTTTTGAACATGTGTGGGTTCATTTTGGTTTGCCAAAAACCATTATTTCTGATAGGGATAGCAGGTTCATCAGCAAATTTTGGTCTGCACTATGGGCTAAAATGGACACGAAATTGACAAAGTCCACAGCATTCCATCCCCAAACAGATGGGCAGACAGAAGTGGTGAATCGAATGATTATTCATATTTTACGGATGTATCATTCAAAACATCCTCGCACATGGGATGAAAGCTTACCCTATGTGCAACACAGCTACAACCGTGCACTCCATAGTACGACAGGGCACAGTCCATTTGAGGTTTCTCTTGGGTACCAGCCATTGGCACCTATGGATGTAGCAATACCATCTCTACACTCTAGTAGTCCATTGAATGGTGACAAGGAGGTAGATAAAGCAGAAAAATTCATTGATAACATTAGACACCTACAACAACAAGTTCATGAGATATTGGAGCAGAGTAATCAGAAGTATAAGGAAAGACATGATAAACATAGAACTCCTCATCAGTTTCAGGTTGGTGACAAGGAATGGTTACATCTTCAGAAAGAGCGCCTGCATGGACCAAATAGGAAGCTTCGTCCTCTTCGTTATGGACCATACACTATTGTGAAACAAGTTGGTGAGAATGCTTTTGAACTTAATTTGCCATCCTTTTTGGGACTGCATCCAGTTTTCAATGTGGAATTGTTGAGACCCTATTTTCCTCCTTTATTGGATATCTCCCAAGCTACTGAACACATTCAAGCTGCAGAGTTAAATCCCTCTACTACTGCTCCAGTCCAGTGTGACCATGTTACTGAAGCCATTTTAAAGACTTTGAGAAATCAGAACATTCCTTTGTATCAGGTGGTTCGAGCTGGTCAGCATTCTCATCAAGGCAAGTGGTTTACTAAGGAACAAATTGAAAAACAATTTCCTCATCTGTTGCAGCAGCTTAGTGCAATGGGGCCCATTGCCTCTTAAGGGGGGAGGAATGATCAGGATTAAAGTGGGAAAATACTAAAATCTAATTTTTTCCAAAATTTCATATGTTTTAGTAAATTGCAATTTTGAGGGTCTTCGGTGCATTTCTGGGCAAATATGCTACATCAATGTTTCCAAAATTTCGTTCAAGATTATTTGAATACCTTTCCAACGCATTAAACGGTTTGTAATTCGGAGCTAGGATGAGAAAGTTATGCCTTCTCCAAGTGGACCTAAATTTTATATTTAGTTTTTTGATAAATTTTGATAGTTTTAATAGTTTAATTGTAATAAACATTATTGTTGAATTCTACAATACTGCAGGTATCACACCAGGTATTGTAATCTGGTTTTCATAAATCAGATCACCAACTTTGACAATTCGCCATGGCCTCTAAAAAAACACATCTGAGAGAGGGGAATCACAAAGAGAAAACCCCTTTCTTCACTGTTCAGCTCGATTCATTTTCTCTAACAGAGGAAGATAACAGCACTAAGATTTTTTCTCTTCTCTGCCTTATTATCTGACTATAAGATGGCCGAAAATTTCTGTTCTTTTTGCTGCTGCTCTTGCTGCGGTTTATTCTCCCATTCACCTCAACAATCTGCTCAACAACAACAACCCATCTCTATCTCTACTGCCCATTCCACCACCTCCTCTGCTTCACATGAACCCACTCCCAATATGACTGATTTTAAGAATTTTCTACACAAGTTCAATGATATAAGCCAGATAGACACACTGATTTCATTTTTAGAAGAGCTACTGAAGATCGCGGTAAGTTATCTACACATATGTTTTATTTCTGCAATTCTACATTTAACAATAGTTTATTTTATTTTTTTCCTAACAACAATTTTTTTAGACTATACTGAGTATAAGATGTCGTTGCCCAAGACAGTCAGGAGAGAAGAATGCTGGAGAATCTAATTCAGCGGTAGCTTCTCATATCCATGATGGTCAAAGAATCCTGGAGATGCTCGATACACGCTTTGGCAAGCGTCCTGCAACGGTATACTTTCCATTTCAGAACTATATAATTAACTAGTGATAATATTATTCCTCTATCATCTACTTCTAGCCAGTTATTGATTATCTTATCTTATATACTCCTGGATAATTTCTCTACAGCAAAATTCCGTGGATAGCACAATTGAAGAGAAAGAAAAAGTTTGTATAGAAGTGCTCAAAGGCTCTGAGAAAATTCCTAAAGTAGGAATGGCACTTTCTATATTGGGATCTGTGTTGGAGGGATTTAGTAAGATGTCTGAGAACAAGAGTGAGTGACATGATGTTTTGAGAAGGATGCTTAATCTTGGTAAGCAAATTGTGCAGTTGAATGAGCAAATTCCAGAGCAGAAGGAGAAACTGAATGAGGGAGTCCAGTGCATTATTGAAGGAACCATTATGTGCGTCTCCCAACTTGCAAAGGCCAATATTTTCAGGTCAGTTCGATTATTTGATGCACACAATTATTGATATTGCAATTAGATATTTTCTTATATAACAATTGGTTCGACAAAAATCTTTTCTCCTTTTATCACTAATGAGATGTACGGAGTTTCACTTGATGGAATAACCCCTAGTTTAAGGGTGAATTTTTTTACATCATCATTTGTGTTTGAGTTGGAAGGCTAAGCAATAACATGGTACAATACAGTGAAAATGGATAAATTTAGATATAAGATTTGAACAGTCAAAGAGTGGGAAAAATTATAAGTTGGTGTAAAGGTGTTTTACAACAAATTTGGATGTTAGTTATAACTGACCCAAATAATAGTAATATTAAGCCAAGCTGAAAGTATTGTTTTTCTTTGTGGAATCATTATATTTCTCTATGTTGGGGATCCTTCAATCATATATTTAAAGTAAATCTAATGTATGGATTGTATGAAGGTTTCTAACCGCTCAAGTGAGTGAGAAGAGTTTAAAGGATTTTCAAATCAAAATAGATCACTTGTGTACCGACATCCAATTATGGACTGAAATAGACATGGGAAAAAGAATAATTGACATAGGAGAAAGAGTAACTGACATTGGGGACAGAGTGCCAACGATTGCTTCAGAATCACAGAAAATCTATGTATACCAATCGACAGGTAGGATATTTTTCAAGTTTAATGATATTTTCCTATCATGTTTTGTGTTTGCCATTAACTTTGAGTTTTTCCATAAACTTTACAGTTGGGATTGAGAGCGCACAGGGTACAGTAATTAAACTTCTTGATTTGAATGCACAAGATCCAACAGTCATTGTTGTGGTTATCTATGGTTTTGGTGGGATTGGCAGGACCACACTTGCCGATTGCATTTATGCCCAGCTCAACCTCCAATCTTATAAACATTGCAGAATTCATATGGATCAGGATTGTACCAACAATGATCTTAAGGGCTATCAAGAATAGATTTTGAAAGGGTTGTTTGGAAAAAACTTACAATTGAAAAACTGTGATGAAGGTCGGGCAATGTTGTGGTCTTTCTTCAAAGAGAATATTCCTAAGCAGTCTTTATTCCTGTACATTAACAATGGGCTAAAAAGTACAGATCTGGAGAAACTTCTACCTGAAGGCTTGGGCAGTTGCCTTCCATCGAAGAGTAGAATACTCATTACTACTAGAAATCTCAATGAGACAGGCATATTTGTCGACAAGGGTATTCAACGACGACAATATGATGTGAATCCTCTCCCAGAAACTGAGGCCAGAAAACTTTTATTGAGCAAAGTTTCAGACTACAATGATGAAAAGAACATACAGAAGCTCTTTGGGTTATGCGGTGGTGTTCCGCTTCTACTGCAATTAGCTGGTTCGCAATTGGCTATGAATCCTGAAAATAGAAAGAATATAGTATTGGAGATGCTTCAACAAGGGATGGAGGTCAAAGATAAAGACTTAAGCGACCGTATGGTTGGTTTTGTATATGATAGATTGTTACCACCTGTTCAAGAGGCCTTCCTAGATCTCGCATCCTACTTTTATAAACTTTGGCGTAGTAGATCAGTGGCCAGCATAGTTGGAGAGGAGGAATTCAAAGCTCTGGAAGCTGTGTCATTTGTCAAGACATCTGAATGTGGTCATGTGATTATTCATGACATAGTTCGAGCAAGAGGGAAAAAGCTGTCAGAGCAAGAGGGAAACAGAATCACAGACCGCCAGACTTTGATGGAACATTTGGAAGATGAAGAGGTATGCCATACTTATAATGATATTTATGAAAATACACTTGCTATTCACAACCATAATGATGTTTATTGTTTACTTTTGTGCAGAAACTCAAAAAATTAAAAGGCATATATTTTGATGAAGAATCTGAGCAGCCTCCAATCGAAATTAAAATTAATTGCCATCATCTTAATTGTATGAGCAATTCATTAAAAGTGCTACGTTATAGAGGATCGCAGATAACATTTAGGGAGAAATGTCAAAAACCTTTTGAACAGCTCAGATGCCTTAGAATTGATGGTGACGTTCCTGATTTACCAATGGAGTTTGAGAAACTTGAGCATCTCGTTTTCTACTCAGGACCAATGACGCAAGGCATGAATTTGTACGAGGTAAGATCTTCCTTCTACAGAGCATATTTATCATTTCAATTATATTTCATTTGATTATATAATAATCACTTACACAACCTTTTTCATAATTATTGTGCAAACATGTAGTTTCCTCCAAGCTTGCGCGACATGTTCATTCAGGATTATTCTCAGAACAGAGTTGCATATTCCAAAATTCCTCCCAAATTCACTCCAGGTTCTTCGCTTGTATCATTAGTCTTATTTGATTTCAAAAATATGCAAAGGTTGCCAGATGGAGTGGAAAAGCTAACGAAGTTAGAGAAATTAAGTTTATTGTATTGCCATGAGTTAAGGGAGCTTCCATCCAAATTGGGAGACCTCAGCAATCTAAAAGAGTTGAGACTAGATGGATGCAATGAATTGAAAGAGTTGCCTTCGAACTTTGGGCAACTTAGCAATTTGATAACTTCGGGAATACACAACTGCTCTGCATTGCCTTCAAAATTGGGGCAACTCACAAATTTAGAAGAGTTGGATTTGTGGTGTTGTTCTGAATTAGCAGAGTTGCCTTCAGATATTGGTCAGCTACAAAACTTGAGAAAGTTAAATTTGAGTTATTGTTCTAAGTTAGAAGAATGGCCATTAAGCTTGCAGATCTCACAAAGATGAAGGAAATAGATTTGAGCGGTTGTTCCTCAAAATTAAAAGATTTGTTGCCCGAAAATATTAAAGGAAATAATTGTACTATATTGGAGTAGGACCAATAGTTAAAAAAAAATGACATCAAAGAGTTTGAATAATGTAATTAAATAATTCACCCTTCCATTGTTATTAGTACGGGCAGGAAAACTTATGGAATTGTTTAGCCTGTTCCAGCAGACCTCCGGTACATCATCCATACATTGGATGTTGACACAAATAAGATAATATTAAAAGCCTCTTGTGGAGAGGACAATAAAGTCTCGAAAATGATTTAAGAATCTGTTATTATTCTTTGGTTATGTGCAAAGGAAGTCTCCAGAAGCCCAAAGTTTCTGTGTTGTGGACATGTCCTGCAACTTTGTTGGCTTTTTTTTTTTCATTTTTTTCGTAGAATATTTTTGGCGCACTCAAATAAGTTCTTTGGAAAAAAATGGCGCATATGTAATCTAATTGTATAACTCTCATTGACCTTTCTTTACCCCTGGGTTTCTCTTTTTGCCCAAGAAAATTAAATTTTTTATGACTCTATATCAAAATCCAATTTGGGGCTCCACTAGACCTTTTTTAACAATTTTTATTTTTAATTATTTTATAAAAGGTTTAATATCATTCAAATGTTTAGATGTGACTCTATGTACTGAGATTTTCACCAATATTTTGATAAAATGCAGAGCATTTGATAGCAGATGAGTTCTGTGCAAAACTTTCACAAGGAGTAGCCTTTTTTTAAATTTTTCTCTTCTTTTAACAACTGACCTTCAATTCAAACTTTTTCCGTTTATTTTTGTGAGTACAGATTGTGAGATTGAAGATAGATCAACAAAAAAATCCATAAATTCTAAGATCCTAATCAGCTAAGGCCACCCTTTATCAGTTCACTTATATATTTTTTTTTCTTAATTCATTTTTATTTTCCCCCTGTAGTGTAAAATAGCCTCAATAACAACTCTATAGACTATCAATATTTATGAATATTCCGGTGAAATCAAAACATCATTCAATCAAACTTTAATGTGGAATGCTTAGGGTGTGCAGAAATGCCCATGTAAAGTTTTATATGCATCTATTAAAACATTTTCCTAAATAACATCCTTTGCTTATTTTACAAATGTCTTTTTGTGGACACTTAGGACTTCTGACAGTCTAGAACCTCTGTAATGACATATCAGCTATTAGTGCTTGTAGCATCATTATATGATTCATTCATTCTGCTCAAGTACCGTAAATTTATTCTGAAAGTTTTTAAATTTTTTTATCTAATCTATTTTTCCATATTTGAACTATTATGTTGATGTATGAATTCCTGAATCTATAGAAAAAACCCAAATGGGGCAACCCATGCCACTTTAATTCTTCCAAAACCAAAACAAACTCCAATGCTATATCAAGAACCTTTGAAAATTTACAGAGATCCTATGAACAATTTACGATAATAAGAAAAGCTCACCTTCCATATACTTCAATACGAAACAGGGCTTTGCAGCTTCACAAGGTATTCTTGACCGTTACTCTGTAATTCTACAAATTGGATTCAATTTCATTGTTGATTAGAGAAATAGAATTTAACTTTGTAGATTTAGATGATACAATGTATCCTTCAAGCTTGGGAATGGCCACAACATTTCACAAGAATATTGAGGGTATGGATGCTACTAAATTCAAAGTTTTAGTACAAAATTATCAAGAAATTAATAATCAAGTTTGTTGTAATTGAATTGTGTGAATTAATTGTATGGATTTGGACTGTGTTGCAGAATTTTTGAATGAATGGTTGAAATACAATAACAGCAAATGATATCTCTCTATTCTCCTATCATCCCAAGCAAAAAAAACATGAATTGCCACTCTTATAACTCACATTCAACGTGGCACACACAAGTGAAATGTGGAATAACTCCTAGTAAATGTGGAACCTCCTGGGATATGAAATGTGGCATACATGCAATTCAAAATTAATAAAAAATAGAAGCATAGCCTTGAACTATTTTTTTTTCTTCAAGTTTTGAATAAATAAAACAACCATTACAAATATTCGATGCAATTATTCTGTGAAGTGTAGCTTATTAGTTCCTGCCTATGGTAGGTAAACTTATGCAATCGTTCAGTTTCAAATTTTTTTATTTGACTAAGTTGACCAACCAATGAGAGTAAAGTATTAAATTTTATTGAACAAAAAATTTATAGTCGATTATTAATATTGATTTTTAATAATTTAAAAACATGATTTTTCTTAATTTTCATTGGTTAAAACAATAAGAAAAATCAAAATTTTCAAAGAAAAATACAAAAATACTAACATCAAAACAATTAAAAAATCTAAAATCTTTATCCATAAAAATTCTAGAAATTTCCACAGGAAGTTCTAGAAGTTCTTAGTACAATAAAAAAAATTAAAACAATGCTTTCGGCGATTCTGGAAATTTCTTTATAGCATTGCTTTCGCCCCTAGTTTTTGGAAGTTTCTTTACAAGATTGCTCTCGCCAACAATTTATGGAAGTTTCCTGCCAAAGACTGCCCAGATTGGGTGAATTATTTCATGCTTATCTTGTCCAGATTATTACAAAAAGATAGAACCCTCTTGTAATGGGCTGCTTCCAGAGGTACCAGTTCCTCTTTTGCACACAACATTGCAATGGCAAATGGCTTGTAATCTACCATATCTGCCACTGAAATACTAGCACCTTCTTCCAGTATTTGCCGAAACTCCTCAATTTTACCTTGCTTGAAATATTCTCTTGCTATTATTAGCTATAAATTAAGAGAAGCTTGCTCTGCTTTGAAGATGTCAACAATGTCGGTGACATCTCTCTGGTTCTACTTTAGCTGCTTCTTCAAAATTTTGCACAGGTATGTACATACATCCCATCCTTCCAAGCAGTTTCCTTCTTTGCCAAAAAATCTCATGATATGCAACTGTAGATGTGTAGATATATGACTTCACTAAGCTAGCCAAAGTATCATATATTTAACATGATATAGAGGTTTTACCATAGCATCCTGAAACAAAAAAAACAATTAAATAGAATCTAACAAACAGGAAAAGAAAATTTAACATGATATACTGTCTGGGAACATTTGACAGGAATAACACCAAAATCCACACATTTGACAAAAGGTTGTATGTGAATAAATTCTAAGAGATTTATGGAGTTTCATCCAGGTGCAAGAAAATCCCACTGCTATACTATACAACTTATAATATTGATAAACCCAAGTAAAATGTGAAACGCTTAAACAATTACTTCCTGAATAAGTATAAAAAATGTTCAAACTAAAAGGGAAACATGTTTGATAATATGAGTATATACCACCACAATTGCAAATGCCCATCTTGGGAATCTGTGTCCGTACATAAACTCAAGTTCATGCATTATGCCTCTTTTGTTTGCAAAACATTGAACAAAGGCCACAAGCCCTGCTCCAGCCTCTAGTAATAGCTGAGAATGAACACCATATATTGGTAACAATCCTCTTTCAACTAAATTATTTATGAGTTATTTTACAAGTCTAGTTCTAAATCATGGACCATGGATCTTAATTTTAAATAGTTTGGAGAATCAAGCAGATTCTATTCCTACTCTATAAGAACCACACTTTAGCCCCCACCATGAGTCATGCCAGAATTAGAACAGAAGTTAATTTAGTTCAAGTTGAGAATATTAATCGCTTACCATAATCAGGGCAAAAGCCACAAGTAGCATAAACGTGGTGTAATTCCTCCTTCCAACATAGTTGTTCAACCACTGCAAAGAAAAGATCATTTTTGGCATCAACAAAGATGGTACAGACTCTTGACAATCCTCTGTCTATAAAATCCGCCTTCAAACCTCCTCGTGGTGACCTTTGTAGCTACTTATAGATGTTATAACCCCAACTTACTACTCATTCAAATGCAATTGCATTTTTGCTTCTATTCCATTCAATTTGATGGCCTAGTCACAAGAGTTACATTTCTCTAACTTCTCTCTAATTTGCATTAAAATAAAAATTGAGCTACTCATCACAATTGTAGATTATTCATAAAAATTACCAGTACAAAGCAGATAATATATATGCCCTTTTGACACCATCCTTGTAAAGACCAATATTACCAAAATAAGAAATACATATCATAAGAAAAATAAGCTCTTGTCGACAAAATAAAAATTGATAAATTACCATAACTTTTCCCCTATTCGACCATAAGTGTTGTTTACACAATAATTTCAAAGGTTTACAACTTAGCACATTCGACCATTCGGTCGTCAAGTCCAAACTTTAAAATTGAAAAAAAAATACATCTTTATTACATAGTTTTGACCTTCTGTCGAAATTCATACATATACAATAAATCAAAATAATATTCTTTTTCCCAAACTGTCATAGAACGGTAACTAGGCACCACACTGTAACAGTCCCTATCTCCTAAGCCTCCAGACCGCACATCCACTTGCAAATCCTGAGGTGGGAGTGTGGCCCAAGCACTTTTTTCGCCCAACCATGGAGTGGTTAGCTCCCCTGGGGCTTACCCTAATATGGAAGTGCATCGACCTTGCTCAAGAAGACTAGCAACTTGGCACTGATGAGCTAGAAGAATATGAAGCAACTGTGATTCTATCTACTACAACCATCTTTAGGCTGAAATAGAAATCATAATCACAGAATGGCAGAGAGAACAAACAATACTAACCAAGCATATTAATGAAACATATGTGAAAATAATCTTTGGCCAAAGAATCTTTTCAAAATAGTAAAAACTGACAGTTAATACAACACAATTACCCTTCTCTGTCTTTTTCCAAATTACGCTTCAATTCCAAAAGTAAACCTAAACAAACACTTAAATTGACAGGACTATTTTTTTATTTATTTCTTTTGAACTCAATCACTTAACAGATAAAAACAATAATTAAAATGAATTTCTTAGCAAAATGAAATCTCAAGGTATGAACTAATTTGTTTAATTTGGAGATACCTATTGTAATCACCCAAAAATGGTCACCTAGACTATTAGCCCCTTGCTAGCATTATTTGCTAAAATCATCAATTGCTTATTCTTGATCAAATCTTAATTCTATCATTTATTTGATTATTTTCTATAGGTTAACCATTTTATCTTAAGTCTTTATTTAATTAAAAGGAATTCCCTCCCCTTTTATTAAATAAAAATCCCCCACTTACCTCTTATCCTAAGTTGCACAAATAAAGCATTATTCTTATTTTATAAAAAGAAGAAAATATCTTTTTGTCTCACATGGGGCACAAAAGTCAACACTTATTTCTCATTGGAGGAAACTTGTGCACATGGATTGCTCCTCTTTCAAGCTCCACCCTTGATTAAATCTTTTGCCTCTTAATCTCCATGGTCGATTCCTTTTCAATTCCTTTAAAAGGAGAGCTTTCTTCTCATTTTAGGACCCCAACTTTTTATGCTAATCTTATGTTGCAGGATTTTTTGGAGACTTTGGAGCTTTTGGAAATCTTGCATTTATCTTTTATTCTTGCATTCTTAGCTTAGCTTCATATTTATGCTTTCCTAGTTTAGATTTCCTTTCAAGCTCTAGATTAGCTCACATAGCTTAATTAGCAAGGATTTGTAATATTTCTATCTTTCCTTTCATAGCTTAGCTTGCATTTTTATTATAAGCATTGCATTGCATTCTCATCTTGATTCTTGAGGATATTGACATTCTTGCCCTTGTCTCATTGAATCTCCCATTTCATAGTTTACTAGCAAGGTTATAGGCTTAATAGCTGTAGTTGAGAGTAGTCTTAATGCCCTTGCACTCCATGCCTAGGGAGCTCTAGGTCACTTTTTCAAGGTTTCCCACTCATGGATTCTCTTGGAAGTAATGACCTAGAGAAGTGCACATTTTAGTGTGTACATTTTTGGTGCCCACTGTTGTGCAGAACAACTCTATTTTGTCCTTTTAATGCATTTTCACTGTTTGTTTCGGCTATTTTTTATTTTTTTTGTGATTTTCATATGTTGTCTGTACTTCCATGCATCACTGTTACGGAATCTCATGTGAAGTTTCTCACTGTATTGCATGAAGTTTTACTGGTACTAGCACTTCTGTGCATGAAAAAGGTGTTTTATCGCACGGGCCTATGTACTTTCTCATGCAAGCCTGTGTACTTTCTCACACAAGCCTTCTTACATTCTCACACAGGCTTGTGCTTTCTTGCACGTAGTTTAGTACTTTCTCACGTGGCCCTAAGTACTGTCTTGCACGAAATTCCATGATAGCAGAGACCTAGAATTCTAGAGTTTTGCTTGCTGTTTTCAGGTTTTCTACTTTTGGATTTCTGATTTGTTGTAGCTAGACAGAGGTTTACTTGCAGATTTTACTTGGTTTTGATGTGCTAACCATTGTGGAGCTAACAAGTTGTGCTTGTAGGTACTCTCATTGATTGAATATTTTTCCAAAAGAACACATGTCAAAGCTCCAAATGCAAAAGGGCTACTAATTGTTTTTTGCAGGGCTGCCCAATGCATTAAAATAATCAAGTGCTTATTTATTACTTTCATTTTTTAGTGTGGCATATACTAGTCGCTTCATTTCTTAGGCACTTAATATCTTGTTGTAGGAATCTTTTGGTGGTAGGAGAGTATGCTCTTCACCCTTGTGGTGAAACATAAATCTTGACCCACTTTTAGATTTTGAAAGTAAGAGGGTAATTGAACTTTGCTTGGTGTGTATTAGAGCTTGAAAACGCTGGTCATTTTGAGACCAACTAACAGGCATAACAAATGCCTCTACAATTTTGGTTTAATTGAACCAAGGCTGGTAGGCCTAAATTTAATAACCTTTCCTAGATAACTGAATGGATTCTGTAAACAAAATAATGTAAAGATTTGCTTTGATAAAAAAGAATAATAAATTTTAACTAATATTTAAAATAAAGACTAGTGCCTATTCCTTATCCCAAAAATGAAAACTATGTGCGATTACTTTAATTGATGATCAATGCTAAAGTTCATTTAGTTCAATCTATTAATGACAAATGTGACATTCTGAATCAAAACGTATAACTTTGGAGACAAATTTAAAATAAATTGATCACTTCAAAGATTGATTAATTAACAACAATAAACTAAAAACAGGAAGACAACTATTCAAATGAAATTTAATCCCCAGAGGACAGACCAATTGAATTTTGCATTATTCAAAAGGCATGCTTAGCCATACACAATGGGAAACCAATTTGACATAGTTCTACAATTCCTATTTAATTTTGCAGTATAAAAATCTCAAAGAAAGTAAAGATAATTTATCCAAAGTATTAAATCAAAATAGCACAGAGGAACATTACCAGTGAACTTTGAACAATGATTTGTATTAAGCCTTAATAATCACTCAATCCACATATATTGATCCAATAGTTTCCATCTAATTTTAGAGTAAAAGCATCCACCAGTTCTCAAAATATTTCCAATCTGAAAAAAAATGTGTCTTTTTGCCATGATAGAATGTGTCTCTTATTTTTAATTTGACTGATTATAAATATACATTTCAATAGTTTCCTGTGAAAGGACATGCCCTTTCATAGGACCTAATTATGTAACTAATCCTAAAAAATACGAAATAAAACCACTAAATGAACATTCGAGATAAATATCCCTTAAATTCCATGAATGCTGTGTAAAACAATGTGCTTTTCCGTTTCCTGCACGCACAAATATTCAATATTAATTCATAACAAAAGTAATTATATAATGTGTTAATTTTACATAATATTTATTATTTAATAATGTTGTTTGAAATTCTAAATAAAATAAAATTCATCCCACATAAAATCATGAAACATTCACACAAAAACAATATTCTCATATTTATTATTATTATTATTTCATTTTTTGTAAAAATAAAACATGTTACATTCTTTTTATAATAACATTAACTTTAAAATAAAATCCACTTAAGGGTTAATTTAATAAGCTCACGAAATAATTCCCTCAAGATAATTAAAAATATAGAAAATTTAGTAATTGTTAGAATGTACATAATTAGGGCACGTAAATATTTTATCTTTCTAAACAACCCTAATGTACATTAAAGAATAAACTTACTCATAAAGTAAAAAGCAAACCCTAAAACCAAAAATAACAAATCGACAAAGAAATTACTTTTTAGGGATCAAGAGGTAAAATTAATAACCAACCTTTAAGATATACCACTTCTCATGTTAAGTGAATAAAATTTATTTATTATGTTAGTAGAAATATTCAATGCTAAAGAGGAAAAATTAGATATAAAGTAAAGAAAAAACTATTGAAACCCTAAAATAAAATTAACATAAACATGAGAAACTACATATAGGGAAATAATTTATCATCATTCTACCCTAACATATAAAATTGAATCTATGAAACATGTACAATTAAAGATTAATAATAATAAAATTACTTCACCCTAAAAGTATTTCATATTAGCTATAGGTGAAAATGTGAAAATGGAGAAGAGTTAAGTTATTTGGTAAATAAATTAATTAAGCAACAAATTAACCAAATCATATAACTTAAAATAATTAATTAAAATATTGAAGTTCCCCCTAACAAATAATATTAATTTTAATAATTTATTTTAAAAAGAAATACAATTATCTTATATTTATTTCTACACATACTCTCAAAAAATAATGTAGAGTAGTTGGTTAGGGGTAGAGTCGGATAGATAGGTAGGAAGAGGAACGGGTCGAGAGGTCAAGTGTTCAACTCCCTCTCCCCGTGAAGAGGTAACTCCCTGTGTGAAAAGTGATTTTGATCTCTCACCTGCACATACAATTAAAATAAGTAAATACTTTTCCCCTATTCCTCTCGAAGAATAATGTAGACTAATTGGTTAGGGGTGAGGGATTAGGTATGTAGGCAAAAAGTTCGGCTCGAGAGGTTGAGTGTTCAAGTCCCTCTCGCCATCTTTTTGGCCTAATATATATATATATATATATATATATATATATATATATATATATATATATATATATATATATATATATATATATATATATATATATATATATATATATATATATATATATATTTCTTATTTTTCAAAATTATCAATATCAAATAACAAAAATGCATAAGATGAAACATTTACAACCTAATATATGGGAGTAAGAAAAAATAAACGAATACATCCTTTATCTATTTCAAAATTTTAATAAAAGATTTAGAAAATATACCTAGTACACATTATACTTCCCTGACATTCAATCTCTTTTGGAGCTGAAATTTTCGGCATCAACAGTGACTCTTATTGGGGATGTGCACTCATATCTGAATGCAGCGAGATCCTAGTTATCTCTGGAGAAGTAGACCATAGTGAGAAAATAAACATGATGCTTTAAAAGAAAATAAAACTAATAATATACAAGTTAGAGAATACTTCTTGTTTTAAGAGAAAAATGGCTTCAAATATTGACCATGAGTAGTGAACTCCTGAATTACTTCATCAGTATCCTGCAAATAATAAGAATTCTTGCCTGCTTTCGAAACCACCATGTAAGGTCCTAGCCATAATGCCTCGAACTTACCATGTTTTCTTTTGTCTTGGTCTTTTGCATTCCATTTCAAAACCCAATCACCTTCTCTGAAAGGTCTATCTGATGCTCTTTTATCATGCAGGGTCTTAACCTGTCGTTGTTGATGAAGATTCTTTTCTTGTGCTATTCTTCTAATTTCATCTAACTCTGATAACTGACTCAACTGGTCTTCCATGAAATTTACATCCTCAAGTTCCTCTTCCTAAATAAATTTATAGACTGGCAATAGATTGTTCAATGGTAACCTCGCTTGTTTTCCATAAACCAATTCATAAGGAGCAAAACCTGTCGATCTTTTCACTGTTACTCTATCTGCCCATAAAGCTAAATTTAGTTTAGAGTCCCAAGCTTTTTTATTGTTACTCAACATTCTTCTAATAATCTTCAGTATGTTCTTATTGCTCAATTCTACCTGACCATTCCCTTGAGGATGATATGGAGATGAGTAAGATAGATTTATGCCATATTTTTCACAAAATTCTAAAAATTCCTTAGATCTGAAGCACATGCCATTGTCACAAATAATCTTATAAGGTACCCCAAATCTGGTAAGTATATTATCCGTCAAAATCTTGATGACCACCTTGCTTGTTGCCTGTCTCGTAGGTATAGCTTCAACCCATTTTGTAAAATAATTTGTTGAGACCAATATCTATCTGTGACCTCCACTTGAAGCATCTGCAATTTCCCCAATAAAGTCTATTCCCCACATTTTTAAAGGTTCCTCAGTCTGTAACGGAATAAGGGGTAAAGCACCATTGTATTTTAGTTTCCCGGAAAATTTCTGACATGATTCACACTTTCTAACATAATCATGACAATCTTTGAAAACATGAGGCCAGTAATATCCAACTTTCAATATCTTGTGAGCTATTGTCTTAGCTGAAAAATGACTACCGCATACCCCATCATGTAAATCTTTAATAACTGACTTGGCCTGATAGGTGTCTAGGCAAAAAAGGAGGATACCATCATTATTTTTCCAATATAGGTCTCCTTGAATCATCACATATCTGGATGCTTGTAACCTTATAGTTCTTTTCTAATTATCATTTAGACCTTCTTGACACTTCATATGTTTTAAGAAGTATACTATGTTTGTGTACCATGGACAATGCTCGATACTTATCTCTACCTCTTCTAAATCTAATTGGTTTACTTGTGCTGCATCCAAATTTGTTTCTGCCATAAGCTTAGCCAACCCTTGTCCTCTAATTAACTTAGTGATTTGAATCTCAATGTCAAACTCTTGAATCTGATTTATCCATCGACATCTTTTTCCTGTAACCTCTGATTGCCTTAAGATATCCTTAGTTGCTACATTCGGTACATAAGCCACGATCTTGGCCCCAACTAGATAAGGTTTGAATGATTTCACTAATTTAACCAATGCATAAGCTTTCTTTTCATGTATGTCATAACTCAGCTCAGAAGGTTGGAGAGTTTTACTAAAGAAAGCTATTGGTTGCTCATATCCTTCGTCATTTTTCTGTAACAGGACTGCTGCTATGGTGTGGAAAGAAGCAAATGAGAACAACTGAAATGGTTTTGAAAAATCAGGTGACTTAAAAAATGGTGCTTCCTTGATTGCTTTCTTGATATTAGCAAATGCTTCTAAAGCCTCATCTATCCAATTTATTACTGCACCCTTCTTTAACATCTTTGCAATAGGCTTTATGATTTCTGAAAAGTTTGGGACAAACCGTCTCACAAAGTTGATTTGCCCAAGGAAAGATTGAATTCCTTTAATATTTTTAGGGATTGGAACTTTATCAATTGCTTCGATTCTTTCTGGATCTATTCTGACTCCTTCCTTGGAAACAATATGACCAAGGAGTTTACCCTCAGTTACCCTGAAATGACACTTCTTAGGGTTTAAGGATACTCCATACTCAAGGGCCCTTTTGAAAATCTTCTCTAAATGCTTGCAATGATCTTCTACTTTCTTGGAATAAGCTGTGATGTCATCCTGATATATTACCATGATAACATCAATAAAATTCTCAAAAGCCACATCCATGGCCCTCTAAAAAGTAGCTCCTGCATTTGTGAGCCCAAAAGGTATTCTTGCATAAACATATGTACCCCATGGCGCAGTGAATGCAGTTTTGCATTGTTCTTCTTCTTTGACTTTAACCTAATTATACTCAGAGAACCCATCCATCATGGACAATAATTCATTTCCTGTGACCTTCTGCAATAATGCTTCCATGTTTGGTAAAGCGTAATTATCTTTTAATGAAGATATGTTCAGGTTTCTAAAGTCCACACAAAGCCTAATATCTCTGTTCTTCTTCCTAACAGGTACCAAATTTGAAACCCAAGTAGAGTGTCTAATAGGCTTTATAATACCAGCATCCCTCATCTTAATGAGTTCCTCTTTCATCTTAGGAGCCAAAGTTGGATTGATCGGTCTTTGCCTTTGTCTAAAAGGTTTTGCATTAGGTCTTAAAGGTATTTCACGTTGAAATAAGTCCTCTCTATAAGCCTTAAGATCGTCATAGGACCAAGCAAACACATGTCTATACTTTCTAAGCAGATTAAAAATATCAGATCTAATTTTAGGAGTTAACCTTTTACCAATGAAAATTTCTTTAGGAGCATGTTCATTTCCTAGATTTATCTTTTCCACTTCCTCTATATTAGTGTTTTCCAATTTGACATTACCATTATAATCTTTAGTATCAAACATTTTTTCTAGTGTAACAAGTCCCTTAGGAATTTTATTAGTTTTAAGTTGAATTAGATCTTTTCCAAATAAAGTATCATTTTCATCTATTGTTTCAACATAAGCATTTAAATCAATGAATTGATCTTCATACCTTTCCTCACATGCAAGAAACTTTATGATGTCTCTATCGTTATCAAAGACTTGCCAATTATGAATGTTATAAGGTATTGATGGCCTTGGTTTGATCTCTATCTGCACAATATCTTCACATGGGATATCATTATGCCTAACTACTAGGTTAGCCATGAAATCAGCAAGAATATTCTTAGACCTATCTATCCATGTTATCAAAAAAGCATCAAAAACTTCTATGGAATCCCACACTTCATTTTTGTACCTTTTTAGGATGTGATTCTTAGTAATAAACTTATCCCTAACTTGAGATACAATTAATTCAAAATCACCATAAATAGAAAGAATTTTGATACCATGCTTACCTGCTATTTTGAGACCTAGTAAGAGGGCTTCGTATTCTGTGGTGTTGTTAGTACATTCAAATGCTAACAAAGAGGAATATTTAAAAGATTTCTCATTTGGGGATACAAACACTACACCTGCTCCATTACCATTTTTACTACATGATCCATCAAAAAACATTTTCCACATGAGATCATTATTTTCCTTAGCACATATTTCAATAGGACTAGTATTTTCAATGAGGTTTTTGTGAATCCTTACCTGAAAATTCTCCATGTCAGTATGGCAGAAATGTGTAACCTGACTTGGATCAATGTCTTCGATGATGTAAGTAGATCTTGGTTCTCTGTCAATCCTTACAATCCTGTCATTCACTGGGATAGAAGCATAAGATAGATCTAATTGAATATTTCCACCTACCAAATTAGACCACTGTCTAGATAATAACATACCATAACTAGGTGGTACTTCTACAATAGTAATGTCTATTTTATAAGATTTTTCAGGACATGAAGGGAACTTAAACTCAACATTTTTCATTATTCCAATAACTGGAACTGACCTATTGTCCATAGCATAACACTTTCCATAAGTAGTATCCACATTCATTCCTAACTCTTTCATTACCCCATGAGGCATAATATTAACCGCTGCCCTAGAGTCTAACATACAATATTTAACCAATTTATTGTTTATCAATAAAGTTAGAAAGAAAGGATCTACTTTAGTAGCATCTTCACTAACAGAATTTCCTAGGTAAATAACTAGTAATTCTTCATTATCTTTTTGTTCCTTTGCATCTTTTTTAACAACATCATTTATTAACTTGATTGTTTCATTCCTGCAATTAGTTAATTTAACTATTTCCATTAGAGGGATAGAAATTTTTACCTGAGATAATGCTTGTGACATAAATGAAGTACAATTTGAAATTTCCTTACCATTGCTCTATCTGTCCACATGTTTTCTTATCTTCGATGTTTGATCAATTTGCTTTCTAGGGACATCTGCCTTTGACCTCTTTATCTCAGTGTTCTTGTTTGAAATCTTGTACATCCCCGTTGCTTGTTCATTGCCCAAGTTCACATTCATGTTCCTTAACTGATATTTGCTAAGCACTTGTTCCATCGCTGCTACGGTGTAAGCCTCTCTTTCTTCTTTTGTTGTCCTCCTAATAATCAGATCCCTATCATCATCTGAGAAGACTTGTTGCTCTTGTTGGTATCCCAACCTCCTGTAGCTTTCATCTGGAACATATTCCCCATTTGAATCATCACTATCTCCTGTCCAAAAGGGTGTGGATGAAAGAGCGTTTATCACAAGCCTTTCTTCATATCCTTGGTTTTCTTCCTCTAAAAGCTTTTGTGCTATAAGGCATTGATCTTGAGGGTGAGGCATTTTGCAAATCTCACACCTCAACTCATCTCCTATGAAATGATTATTTTTCTTGAGAGGATCTGGAGTATCTGTCTTCTTTTTTAAAGGCTTTCCATCTTTCCATTCTGTATGATATGGCATGTCTTGTAACCTATATTTGTCATTTCTATTGAAATTCCTGTCCTGTCTTCTTGCTTGAAAGTGGCTTTTGTTTGGTTGCAAATTCTTCATTAAACTTACCAATTCATCCATCTTATCACTTTCATTGTTCTTTTTAGGGACTACAGGATCAAATATCTTAGGATCACTTCTTTTATCAATTCTTCCAGCTACTATTCTATTATTTTCAATATTCAATGCTATTTTGAAAGCCTATTGTAAAGTTGTCGGGTTATGAGATCTTATTTTGTAATTCATCTTGACATCGAAAGCTTTCAGATAAAAGGTGATTTAAAAAGAGTCAACAAGACGCATATCCTTTGGAATCTTATTCAACACTCTATTAAACCTTTTATTAAACTCCCTAACTATTTCATTCATACTTTTCCTCATAGTGGCTAATTCATGAGTTGCAAAGGACGGATCTTTGTGATCTCCAAATTCTTCTATAAATTGATCAACAAAGGTTTGTCAACTGATAATTGATTTATCTAGAAAATTTCTATACCACTCATCTGCACCATCCTTGAGTAAGAGGACTAGCATTTTCATACGCACATCTTCGTAAGTAATATCAAATTCATAAACAATATTCTTCACATTTATGACATGTTGTTTAGCTAACTGGGACCCATCACCAATAAACTTGGGAATAGAAGCCTTCAATTTATTTGGTATAGGGTTAGGAAAATAAATTACATTTGAAAAATTTAATGGTTTATACCTTTCATTAACTTCATGAAATCTGGCATCAGAAAGATTCCTATTATCATTATTCTGAAAATATTGATTTTGAGGAATAGGGTTACCTTTCTCCATTGATTTTCCATATTACCATTTTGACCACTGTGAGGCACATTCATTTGATTTGGTATCCATCCTTGAAATTGTTGATATTGTTGTTGTGCAGGTTTTTAGGTTGCTGATTTGTACCCACAGTATAGCCATTTGGATGTATTGAGTTCTGTGTTTGCCGTGTATGATATTGATGTGTCTGAGCTCTTCCAGGATGAGGATTACCACAATAAGTTTGTCCTTGTCTCTATGTATAATCTCTGCTTATATTATCAATAGGAGGGTTAAAAATTTGTGCCCCACCATGACTCTGTGCATGGTTTTTTGGATATGCATATTGTCCAGTATTTTGTCCATGATTATATTGATTTTCACCTTCAATATATGGGTTATGTATTTCATTTCTTTCGGCATTAATATTTCTAAAATAATTACTTTGTTGAGGACAAACATTTGCTTTCACATTTCCAAAATTATTGTAACTATTATTATCACTATAATTATTTTTACTGTATTCAGTAAGGTGATAATAATTACCCTGCTTATAATGTGACTCACCTTTTACTTCTCCTTTTTCCTTAGCAAATTTGTAATAAACTTTATCATTTTCCTCTCGGTTATGAAAATCATTATTTTGGTAGATGTATTTATTACCCTGACCATTATTATTATAATATATATTCTCCTTTCTTTTGTAATAATCACCTTCCGCTTGCCCACATTGATTAAATTTGCTATGCTGCAAATAATTTTGTTTACAATATGAACGTTGATTATACACATCTGGATACTGCATCCGATTCTCGTTATGCATATTTGGCACTCCATCAAATTTGTTGTTAAATTTCTTATTTAGAATATTATCTTTTATACATTTTTCCCTCTGTGCAGGCTCATGTTTGGAAGACAACTCCTGCTGATGGTTCATTAAAAACGTAGGCTGTTGCATATCATTTAAAGTAAATTGTTGTTCATTATCCAGATTTTGTGCATATATATCATTTCCTTCACTATTATAACTTTTAGGTTACTGATTTGGATACCATACATTACCATTTTGCTGTTTATCAAAACTATTATGGTATTTATTTTCTCCTTACACAAACTGTCTGCCAGATAAATGATCACGTGAGACACTATATTGATGTTGTTGATTATAACGATTATCATATACTTGTTGCACATCCCTCTGGCTTTGTGTATATTTATGAGGCTTTTTACGCAAGCCTGTAAATGCATTCTCACGTTGCCTATTTTGGGTATTACTGTGGTCTTCTTGCTGTTGCACGGGCTAGCTTTCATAGTATGTATTATTATCATTGTATTGTTTATTTTTAACAACTTCATCTACATATTCCTTTTGTATACGTTCCAAGTTACGCGTCTGCTCTCGTGGATGATGCGTATCTTGAATATATGGCTGAAACGTGCCAGCACCCTCAGCATCTTGCGTATTGTTATGTGTCCTTCTTAGTTGGTTATTGTATGATGAATCATACGCCTTGTTTCCATGTATTTTTGGTATCGAGTAGCTGAAACTCTGCGTAAATTCACTTGGCTGCTTGCATTTCTGATTGGAATACATATTATATTTATCTTGCTCTTTGTTAATACTTATTTTTCCATAATCCTGCGCAAGATAATCATCTGGCTGCCTGCTTAGATGGGCATTATGATTTGAAGTATGCCAAACCTGACGTTGTTCACATGCAGGTACCCGGGGATTCTCACGTGCTTGCTGGGAATTCAGAGTTTTGAAATACATGTTATCCTTTTGGCTTTTGTCCTTTCCAAGTTCCTTCGTGATTTTGTGAATGTTATTTAGGTCCTCTTGCAAATCAATACGCTGGTGTTGCAAATCATTAGCATAAGGACGCTTATAATACCTGGTATTTCTTACATTATTAACTTGTTGTATCTTATCATGATCTGCGTGAATCCCTTGCTATTGTTGATAATAATTCCTTTTCAATATATCATCTTCCTGCTGCTCACGTGCATTATTGTTTTGCCGCAAGCTGTTATTATATATGTCTTGCATATCATAATTATTTTGATATGAATAAGTAGGTTTCATTTCATATTCTGGTTGAAACATGTCATTATTATTTTCTTCATAATATTCACCCCTCACATTATGATTATTTCTATTACTTTGCATATTATTAACTTGCATATCTTTATTTTGCAATCCTAATGTATTTGCTTGTCTTTGTACAGGTATATTATTTTGCTGGCGGTTGGCTTGTTGTGTTCAATTTTGAACATCATTATTTTCACGCTTACCATGCTTATCATAGCACCTTAAATCCTATTTGTAAAAATCTTCACGATAATGCTGATCATTTCTCAAATGACTCTGACTATTATTATATTGATGGGCATCATCCCTTTTATCATCTAAAATTTCATTGCTTTTATAATACCGTTTCTCATCATAATTATGTTCAGACTTATTAACATTATAACCTAGATAATCATTATCTTTTCCCAAATACTGTGAATCTTCACCATATTGGGAATGATCATGTTTGCCATTATTAAATAAGCTGTAGGTATTTTTATTATGCACAGGTTGTCTCTGCATGTCATGCCAATCACATTTATTATCCTGTGCATGTTGGTCATATCCCCTAAAATCAATATTATTGTTTTGATCAAGATGTTCATTGTCACTATCTCTTTTCCAATGACTTTTATTTCTCTGATCACTTCCATTTATCCTTTTTCCACTATTCTGACTATCACGGGAACTTTCATCACTTCCCTTACAGTCATTCAAATTGCACATAGGATTGTCAAAGATTTTGAACTATTTATCAAAATCTTCTGTGGTTTTCCCCTCTTTGTTCATCTGCAACATAGGGTTATTAAAATCATTTTGAGTAACATTATTACTATTTTTTCTGTGAGGGGGAGTATACTTTAACATTTTGATGTTTTGATTTATTTCCCCTTCATCAACCCTTTCTCCTTCATTGATTCATTCTGATCCTCTTATACTTTCTAGAGGAGTAATAATATCATCGGTTTGCAACCCAAAGCATTCCAAAACATCAGTTGGTTGTTTTCTAAAATTCTTTGTGAGTCTTTTCTTATCAGTAATAAACTTAGCAAACTCTCAGATTAATTTTTGTATCCGAATGTCGATTTCATCATCCTCTTCCTCATTTTCTTAATTGCACTGATTGACATTTGAGTAACAAGGATTTGCATTGCCTTCATCATCTCGATGGTTAGGACCGAGAAACTATTCGCAAGCAAGTTCCTGATCATCCTCATCAGGCCACTTCTCAGCAGACACATACAACATTTTCTTCTTTGGTTTCAATTCAAAAAATGAATTGTTCTTCATGGATCTTCTCCCTAACATAAGTTTTTCCTAATAATGAATCCTAGAGTCGCCACCTCACTTCCTGTAAGAAATTAATAACTGTTTTGGATCTATCTCTTAGTAGAGTCTTCACAACTTAACCAAAGATTTCATAATTGAATCTGTCCCCAGCGGAGTCGCCAATTTGTTGGAGCTCAAAAATGCTGGTCATTTTGAGACCAACTAATAGGCATAACAAATGCCTTTTCAATTTTGGTTTAATCGAACCAAGGTTGGTAGGCCTAAATTTAATAAGCTTTCCTAGATAACTGAATGGATTCTGTAAACAAAATAATGTAAAGATTTTCTTTGATAAAAAATAATAATTAATTTTTAACTAATATTTATAATAAAGACCAGTGCCTATTCCTTATCCAAAAATGAAAACTATGTGCGATTACTTTAATTACGTATAACTTTGGAGACAAATTTAAAATACATTGATCACTTCAAAGATTGATTAATTAACAACAATAAACTAAAAATAGGAGGATAACTATTCAAATGAAATTTAATCCCCAGAGGACAGACCAATTGAATTCTGCATTATTCAAAAGGCATGCTTAGCCTTAATAATCACTCAATCCACATATATTGATCCAATAGTTTCCATCTAATTTTAGAGTAAAAGCATCCACCAGTTCTCAAAATATTTCCAATCTAAAAAAAATGTGTCTTTTTGCCATGATAGAATGTGTCTCTTGTTTTTAATTTGACTGATTATAAATATACATTTCAATAGTTTCCTGTGAAAGGACATGCCCTTTCATATGACCTAATTATGTAACTAATCCTCAAAAATACAATTTCCTGTGAAAGGACATGCCCTTTCATATGACCTAATTATGTAACTAATCCTCAAAAATACAAAATAAAACCACTAAATGAACATTCGAGATATTAAATATCCCTTAAATTCCATGACTGCTGTGTAAAACAATCTATTTTTTCATTTGCTGCACGCACAAATATTCAATATTAATTCATAACAAAAATCATTATATAATGTGTTAATTTTACATAATATTTATTATTTAATAATATTGTTTGAAATTCTAAATAAAATAAAATGCATCCCACATAAAATCATGAAACATTCACACAAAAATAGTATTCTCATATTTATTATTATTATTATTTCATTTTTTTGTAAAAATAAAACATGTTACATTCTTTTTATAATAACATTAACTTTAAAATAAAATCCACTTAAGGGTTAATTTAATAAGCTCACGAAATAATTCCCTCAAGATAATTAAAAATATAGAAAATTTAGTAATTGTTAGAATGTACATAATTAGGGCACGTAAATATTTTATCTTTCTAAACAACCCTAATGTACATTAAAGAATAAACTTACTCATAAAGTAAAAAGCAAACCCTAAAACCAAAAATAACAAATGGACAAAGAAATTACTTTTTAGGGATCAAGAGGTAAAATTAATAATCAACCTTTAAGATATACCACTTCTCATGTTAAGTGAATAAAATTTATTTATTATGTTAGTAGAAATATTCACTACTAAAGAGGAAAAATTAGATATAAAGTAAAGAAAAAACTATTGAAACCCTAAAATGAAATTAACATAAACATGAGAAACTACATATAGGGAAATAATTTATCATCATTCTACCCTAACATATAAAATTGAATCTATGAAACATGTACAATTAAAGATTAATAATAATAAAATTAATTCACCCTAAAAGTATCTCATATTAGCTATAGGTGAAAATGTGAAAATGGAGAAGAGTTAAGTTATTTGGTAAATAAATTAATTAAGTAACAAATTAACCGAATCATATAACTTAAAATAATTAATTAAAATATTGAAGATCCCCCTAACAAATAATATTAATTTTAATAATTTATTTTAAAAAGAAATACAATTATCTTATATTTATATATTTATTTCTACACATACTCTCGAAGAATAATGTAGAGTAGTTGGTTAGGGGTAGAGTCGAGTAGATAGGTAGGAAGAGGAATGGGTTGAGAGGTCGTGTGTTCAACTCCCTCTCCCCATTCTTTTTCTTAAAAATTATAAAATATATAAATACAAACATCATAATAATCATATTATTAAATTATAAAAGTGGTTAGGGAAGAGGTAACTCCCTGTGTGAAAAGTGATTTTGATCTCTCACCTGCACATACAATTAAAATAAGTAAATACTTTTCCCCTATTGCTCTCGAAGAATAATGTAGACTAATTGGTTAGGGGTTAGGGATTAGGTATGTAGGCAAAAAGGTTATATATATATATATATATATATATATATATATATATATATATATATATTTCTTATTTTTCAAAATTATCAATATCAAATAACAAAAATGCATAAGATGAAACATTTACAACCTAATATATGGGAGTAAGAAACAATAAACGAATACATCCTTTATCTATTTCAAAATTTTAATAAAAGATTTACAAAATATACCTAGTACATACTTTTCTGACATTCGATCTCTTTTGGAGTTGAAATTTTAGGCATCAACAGTGTGTTTGGGAAAGATTTTTGAGATAGGAGAGTATGCTCTTCACCCTCGTGGTGAACCAGAAATCCTGACCCTCAAAGTTTAATCCACTCTTTGTTTAGTTTAAAATCCTTTAGCGGGCCTGCTCTTGAGTAATCAAGAGGAACGACCCAAGTGGGGACAAGCTTTTCGCTGGCTATTCTAACCCACTATAAACTCAAGGCTATCGAGGACACAAAACCTTGGTAGATGTAGTACTTGTCTTCGCTTAATGTGAGTACTTGTGGGATTGTGACCATGAGAAAAATGTTGAGCAAGAATGCTTAAGGTACTCTTGTGGCCGCGAGGTTCATCACTTTTCGCAAGGTAAGGAGTCCCTTCAGGGAGCAAGAGGAGTATCACGAACATAAACTCTTACTAAGAACCATAGATAGAAGCTACCCAATTTTGCCACTTAGCATCTTGGTGCAAGGATTGATCCTAGTGGACTAACCCAGATCACCCTAAGATTACTCACCATCTATGTTCCTTTGGTTGTGTCATTGGCACTTCCACGACAAAGCCAACATCTATTGTGGGAAACCACTTTGTGTGAGGCAATGGGACATCAAGTACGGGCCAAGTTGTTAAGTATTGAGCCTTTGTCCTTCTAGGTAGTAAGTGCTTGAAGTGTTCTCACTGTGATCTACCCATGTAAATGTTCTTGGACATTAAACATCATGGTATTGCTCATAGAATTTTTCATTTTGATATCACAATTGCTTGTCTTGGCAAGGTTGCTTTTGCCCTTGCACAAGTGTTTTATGACATGTTTGATCACCTACTATTTGCAAACTTGTCTATTTCCTGATATCACTGTGCTTGAAACCAAGAAATTGTACTTGCAACCTACAACATTGACCAAATTGCTTTCAAAACTAAGTTTTTCATGGTCACTGATCAAGAGTCATACGATACTGAAACATCATCGCACACCCTCCTGAGAATTGTTGTGCGATATATCATTTCTGATTTTTCATCGCATACATACTATAAACTCTGTCACATTACCTGCCCGGATTCTGTCGTACTACCTTATGCAAACTATTGTCCTACTAAATTGTATTGTCCTGCTATTCTGAGAAATATTGTCTTGAGTTATTCTATTGTCCTGCTGCTATTGCAATCCGGAGCTGCTAAACTTGAATTTTAACTTGTCGCAGAGTGTCTTTTCCTATTCTTACCTGAAGCTAGTTTGTTATGTGCATGCTTAGGTTTGTTCTAAACTAAAAAAAAGAGCTAAAACTATTAGGTTTGAGCCTAAAAAATTCTACTCTTGATCACTTGTCATACCACGGTTACCTCTCTAGCTACTTGCTAATAGAGCTTCTTGCTCATCTCTCGGGTTGAGTCAATTGATTGCTATAAGTTATTGAACACCTTTGATGAGCCATCTCTATTGTTCTATCTTGACAAGTGATCCTTATTAGCTTTTCTTATCTCAATATCTGAGAAAAATTTTCTCATTCTATTAGTCAACCAACATTTCTTTTTTCATGCCAGTTACAACTCGGTCTCAATTTGAGTAGGAAAGTCACTCTCCGTTCAATTATACACAGTTACCTTCTCCAACCAGACACTCACGAGCACCAAATAGCAATGACAGTTCTAGTCCTAACCAATCCAAGGATTCCAAGGTCACCCCATGGTATAAAGGAAGCTTCCTTTTTTCTGCATTCAAGACCCCCAAAAACACAGACAGTGTCTCACTTACTATGAGTGAACAAGAGAAATATTGTCATTTGCAAGAACACTTTGAGTAGAGAGACAACCAAGCATGCCTAGATAAAGAGTATAATAAAAACCTAATGGATGTTGCTAGGTGCATGACTTCAAGAGGGATGTCTCACGAACAACCCGAGACTAGTGGTTATGAGAATAGACCTCCTTTTGGCACTAGTGGCCATCATGGCAACAATACACCACCAAGGTCCCCTCCAAGATGGAATTTTTCTATACCTTCTTCACCTCCTAGACCTACTCCCTCTCATCATGAGGAAGAGGGAAACAATGAGATTTCTAGTGAGGAGCTTATTAGATTTGAACAAGATGAGGTCTCCCAACGAATGATGCATAATCTTTTAGAGCGTAATGGAGACCAATATTTTCAATTCATGACTTCTAGAGGATACAAGCTTCCTCCCAGTTATGATGTCCGACAAATTGTCCAAGAAAGAGTGCCAACTAAATTGGAAATCCTTAGAGAGGAATCACAACAGACAAATCAATGTCTTGCCCAAATGGTAATAGAAAGGGAACCTCCAAAGGTCTCTTTTGTAGAATCTATTTGTGCTCTTCCTTTCGATAGGAGTCTATACATGGTCCCGTTTCAGGGATGTTGAGGTTCCCAAGTATGACAAGTATGATGGAAATGGTGACCCCCATGATCAATTGCATCACTTTTATGCTCTTAGCATGGACTTCCTTCACAAAGACACATTTCTTCTACGACTGTTCCCTAGAAGTTTAAGAGGACAAGCTTTGGAATGGTTTGTGAAGTTGACACCGCCTCTTAAGACCTTTGATCAGTTGGCTAGGTGCTTCACTCAACATTATTCATACAACATCCAACAACCTATCACCATGATATATCTCAGTGCTCTAAGGAAAAATCAAGGTGAGCCATTTGCCACTTACTTGCAACGTTGGAGGTCATTGTATTCTTGATATCCTCGTCAGCTACCTGAAAGGGAAAAGATTGAAATTTTTTGTCAACACTCTTGTGCCTGAACTGTATTATGATCTAAGGAAACAACTGTTCTCCTCTTTTAATGACATGGTTGAAAGTGCATATTGGATTAAGGATGTGGCCATAAGAAAGGGGGATATTGTTATTAATAAAGATACTAGAGGCAATGGCAAGGACAAGAGAAAACCTTGGAACAGAAACAAGTATGTTGTTAATGATGGGGTTGTAGATGTCCCAAAAGCTAAAGAGCCCACTTTCCACCTCTCTAATGCTATCTACGCAGAAAAAAAACAAGAGGCTTCCAACGCTCATAGTGCTCCTAAGCCTTAGTATGTAGATAAGCCAAAGAAGAAATACCACCAACGAGTCTACATCAAGTTGGCTAAACCATACGATGTGATTCTTAAGACTTTGGTTTCCAACAAGTATCTTACGCTTCCTGAAAATTCTCATCCCTATGATCTACCAGTTAAGCCTGATTGGTGGAGAGAAGATCATTTCTGCCACTATCACAGAAACAAGGGACACAAAATAGACAATTGTTTAAATCTTAAAGATGCTATCCAAGATCTCATTGATGGAGGCACTGTTCTCACAGATGGCTTAGTTAAAAATTTTGTTCACAAGGCTTTCAAGACCCCTTTACCTGAGTACGAAAAGGGGGAGTCCTCTCACACAAATAAGAAAAATCATGATGCAAAGATCAACTATACATACACTCCCGATACGCCTGTGATCAACATGGTAGAGCCCATTGAGAGTGTTCTTATGATGAGATCTCAAGATGATAATGATGCTAATCATATACCAAAGTTGGTCTTGCAAACACTGAATGGTTCATCTTCCCAAAGTGAGACACTGAATGCTGTTACTAAAGGGCAAGCCAAAATTGTCCTTGAAATTGTGCATGATTCCAAGCAAGTCTCTTCTTCCAAACAAGCGGCTCCTTCAGTCTTGTCTAGCTATGACCTTGTGCACCAGTTGCAATGGACACCCACCCAGATATCCATTTTTGAGTTTCTTGAGTTATCCCCTTTTCACAAGGAGATCCTTGAGAAGGCTCTGCATACAGCAAATGTCCCCAATGACATTGATCTAGATCGGTTCCAAGCTATGGTCAACCACATCTCATCTCCCCACTACCTATCCTTTTCTACAGAGGATGACACATCTCTTAGCCACCCCCATAATCTTTCTTTACACATTGAAGTCCAAGTCTACCATACCTGAGTCCGCCAAGTCCTGATAGACAATGGTGCGGGGTTAAATATTGTTTCTTTCCATGTGGTGAAATAGTTGGGTTTGTCAGAATTTTCTGTAGATCCTAAGTGGAAGATTACTATAAAAGCATACGATGAAGTGGAAAGATCTTCCAAGGGTCTTTTTGTGCTACCTATCTGAGTGGGTCCTATCATGAAAGATATTGTGTTCCAAGTGTTGTACATCCCACTTGCATATAACATTCTTTTGGGTCATCCTTGGATCCATGACATGCAAGATGTCCCTTCCACCTACCATCAGTGTGTCAAATTCCCATACAGTGGCACTGAAGTTGTGATTCCTGGGGATAATGCTATAGCTATCAATACTCTAACTACTACTGAGACATTTGTTCCTCACAAAAAAACTTCTCATGTTCCTAATGCGTCCCTGATTGTTGCTGAGAAAAAATTAAAGATGATGAGCATTGGTATGGGTGAATACACACTGGATTCCATTGCCACTATGCCTACTTCTCCTAAATCATATGGGAGACCCTCTAACAAGATGAAACCTTCTGCTTCCACTATGATAGTTTTTGATACCTTTGTTCATTCATCTGTACCCCTAGAGGCAAAAAAAGAAGAACAAGCTGTTAGGGAGTGGATCTATAGAGATGAAGAGAGCAGTATGACAATTACTACTCCTATCTCCCCTAAGCACTATGGTAAAGGCTATAAATTTTTTCAGCAAATGGGCTATCAAGGTCACATACCTATAAATGATAATGGACATGCCCTAGTTGAGCCTTTGAGTCATATCAATGGCCAACCCTCTAAAGATACCACATGTCTAGGATACGATGCCAATGACGACCTCCCTGACTATTCCAGAAATACTCCCATGATCAGTGGTTCAAACATAGATACAAATGAGTCACCACTGCACACTATGGCTCAAATAGCAGACAATCTCCCTTCTACTTCACTCCTTTGGCGAGAAGAACACATACCTAATGAGGACACAGCTGAAGCCTCTACACTTAGAAGTAGACAATGTAGAAATATCTTGTGATTGGTAGATAGAGGAGATCTCACACATAATGACTTGGGTGCCTCTACTTCTTGACATCCTAAGCCTTCTTGGTGCAAACATCCCAGTAGAAGCTGAACAATGGATTCAAATGAGTATGAATGGGATACTCTCTCAGAGGGATCTTCCATGATGGATATGGAAGTTGATGTGGTTCATACCTATAGTACCCAACCTGACGTAGTTGATGAGTCTCACGTAGGGTCTGACGAGTTTAATCCATGTATTGCTTTAGTGGACCACACTGGTCCTTCTATGTCAAATCTAGATCTTGACACTTTTGGAGCTTACTCTATAGGCTCAACCTCTCTTGTCACTAGAGATGACACATATCACATAAATTCTCTTCAACCTATCACTTTGCTTCCTCTCATACACTCAAATCTCATAGATTGGTCTTCCCAGGACCAATGACCTGTATTGCCTTCTTTCCAAAATGACTATGAGATCGCTTGCTACCTCAATGCCATTGAACCTATTACTTCTTCCACCAATGAACTAGTGACAAACATGACTGAATCAGATATCAAGTACATCAGTCATAAAATCAAAAGAAAAAAGTAATGCTGGATGGTGAAAACCACATTGTGGCGATATCTGAACCTAAAAATAGTAAAAATAAAGATGTATCTAAGGGTGAAAACCTCTTTGAGGCACCTGAGGATGAGGTACTTGGTAGTCTACCCAGCTATTTTCAAGAAAGGTCTTTAGTTCTAATAGAGCCTACGTAGCCCATCAACTTAGGGACATACGACTCTCCTAAAATCATACATGTGGCTTAGTCCCTTTTAGCAGCGGAGAAAGAACAATTGGCTGCATTCTTTCAAGAGAAAAAAATCAACTTCGCATGGACATATTATGACATGCCTGGTTTAGACACTGAGCTTATCATGCACCACCTTTCCATTGCTCTAGGGGTAAGACTTGTTAAGCAGAAGCTCAGAAAGATGCATCCCCATGTGGTATTACTGGTTAAAACTGAACTTGAGAAGCTTCTAAAAGCCAAATTCATCAGAGCTATTGACTATGCTGAGTGGATTTCTAACATTATCCCTATTTCCAAACACGACAAGTCCATTCACATATGCACTAATTTCAGGGACCTGAATAAAGCCTACCCTAAGGATGATTTTCCACTTCCAAACATTGACATGATAGTGGACATGATGGCGGGCTATGAAATGTAATCCCTTATGGATGGCTTCTTTGGATATAATCAGATCAAAATTGCCCTTGAAGACCAAGAGAAGACAACAGTCACCTACGCGTGGGGTACCTTTTGTTGGAATGTCATGCCTTTCAGTCTTAATAATGCTGGTGCAACCTATCAAAGGGCCATGACCACTATATTCCATGATATGATGCATAAGAACATGGAAGACTACATTGATGACACACTTGCTAAATCTCAACAAAGGAGCACACATCTATTTGATTTGAGTTTGATATTGGACCTCATGGAATGATTCCAACTTAGATTAAATCCAAAAAAATGTTCTTTTGGTGTCACTTTTGGGAAACTACTAGGGAACATCATATCAGCAAAAGGAATCGAAGTAGACCCAGAAAAGGTGCAAGCTATCATGGAGATGCCACCTCCTCGCAACATCAAACAATTACGGGGTCTCCAAGGCCATCTCCAATCTATCAGGTGGTTCATTTCTCAGTTAGCTAACAGAGCTCAACCCTTGAATATGAATTTGCATAAAGGAGCTACTTGCATATGGAATGAGTGTCAAAAGAACCTGGACCAAATCAAGGATTACCCAGCATGACCTCCTATTCTTATGCCACCTATCCAAGGGAAATATTTGATCCTGTACATTTCTGCTACGACAAATTCCTTAGGAGCTCTCCTTGCACAACATGATGATATGGGCAAAGAGCGAGCTATTTACTATATCAGTTGCACTCTAGTTGCTTATGAACTCAACTACACTAGCATTGAAAATGATTTTTTAGCAGTGGTGTTTACATCTCAAAAACTCAAAAATTACATGCTAGTGCATACTACGTAGCTGGTTGCCAAAATTGATCCTTTGAAATATCTTCTGAATAAAGCTGCACTTACTGGACGGCTTGCTAAATGGATGTTGATTCTCTCAGAATTTGACATTCAGTATGTTGAAAGGAAAGCCATTAAAGGGCAAGCAATTACGGATCAATTGGTTGAGTTCCCCATGATTGATAATGCTCCTCTTCAGATAGACTTCCCAGATGCTTTAGTCATGCATATCAGAGGGTGTGCATGGACAATGTTCTTTGATGGTTCTTATATAGAAAATGGGGCTGGTGCTGGAATCTTATTTGTTACCCCTCATGGATACACCATTCTTAAATCCTATAAACTTGTCTTTCCATGCACCAATAACATAGCTGAATATGAAGCCCTTCTGAATGGTGTTAAGCTTGCCCTTGAATGGAGGATCATTGTGTTGCATATCTTTGGAGATTCTCAGCTTGTCATAAACCAAGTAAATGATGATTACCAAACAAAAGATGACAAGTTGATTCCCTACAAGAGGATGATAGAATCACTTAGGAATTATTTCACATTTGTCACATTCCAACAAATTCCTAGAGCTGAGAACAAGGTTGTTGATGCCATGGCTACTTTGGCATCCATTCTACAATTGGAAGAACATGAGTCACGCTTTGAGTTCCTGGTGGAAGAGTTGCGCTATCCTACCTATGATTCCCCTAATGACCGCATCATTTACACTATGGTCAATCATGATTCCTCCTGCTATGCCACCATCTTTTCCTATCTCCAAGATCAAGTTATTCCTAAAAACCTAACATGCAATGAGAAGTGCCAACTTGTCTGTAATGCCTCCCATTTTACCCTCATCTTTGGTGACTTGTATAGGAAGAGTCTAGATGAAACTCTCCTTGGGTGTTTAGAAATAAAGGAGTCAAAAAAGCCGCTAGCTGAAGTCCACGATGGCATATGTGGTTCGCACTCTAATGGTCTTGCGTTAGCTTAGAAATTGCTTAGGGCTGGTTAATATTGGCCTACCATGCAAGCTGACACTGTTCAATATGCCAAATCCTGCAAGAAGTGTCAACTCCATGGGAATCTCATTCATTCTCCTGGATGCGAGCTCATTCCCTCTATTACATACTGGCCATTTCAGCAATGGGCCTTTAACTTGGTAGGCAAGATTTACCCTAGTTCTTCAAGTGGGCATAAGTTCATTATTACAACTATTGAATATTTTACCAAATGGGTTGAAGTTGTCCCACTATCTGTAGCTACAGGAAAACATGTTTCCCTATTTATCCTGAATCACATCATTTGCCACTATGGTATTCCTTCTTCCATAGTCATGGATAATGACAGCCAGTTCAAAAACAAAGACCTGAAGCACTTGTGCAAAAAGTTCAAAATCAAACAACATTGGTCTTCTGTTTACTACCCTCTGGGGAACGGCCAAGCTGAGGCCTCAAAAAAAACATTACTGAAAATTCTCCATAGAACAGTGCACAAATCAAGCAAGGATTGGCATCTGCAGATCGATCCTATGCTATGGGCTTACAAAACTTCTATTCGCACTCCTACAGGTGCAACACCCTTTTCCTTGGTCTATGGTTTCGAGGCTGTCTTACCCTTAGAGGTTGAAATACCTTCATTGAGAGTCTCTCTACATCGTTTGATTACCGATGAAGACCAGAGGGCTATGTGAGTGCATGAGCTTACTACTTTGGAAGAACATCGCAAGGCCACTTTTGATCACCTGCGCACCTATCAGAAGAGAATGTCTACTACTTACAATAAGAAAGTTTATCCTAGAGAGTTCCAAGTGGGTGAACTAGTTCTCAGAGAAAATCCAAAAAAATTAGCAAAATAGGGAGCAAAAAGGCAAGTTTGAGCCAAATTAGTTAGGACCTTATATCATTATAGTAGCATTTGGGTCTGAAGCCTATCAGCTATCTACACCTGAGGGAGAAGAGCTTACTGATCCTATCAATGTTCTACATCTGAAAAAGTTCTATGCCTAAGGTTCTTGAGCTCTTTGTACATATTTTTATTGATCCTAAAAAAAATTCAAAAAAAATCATATATGATATTGAAAAAATCCTAAAAAGCATAAAAAGTATTGAAAAAAAAGAGCATCCTAGTGAAAACCTAGCAATAGGTGCTTTGATGTCTCACCAAAAAAATTAAAAAATAGCAAAAACTTCAAAAAAATAGAAAAAGTGCCTTGGTGAAAAGCTAGAAACAAGCGCCTTGGTAGCATAAATACAAAAAAATTGAAAAAAAGTCTTGAAAAAATCTATCAAGTGGTGAAAAATTGGAAATAGGCACTGCTTGAGACCCTTGCACCTATGTCTATTAGTCTTGCGTGGTGCTCATTCACTCCACTTCTCGCTTTGCCTCTCCTAGCTTAGAATTGACTCTTGTCTTAGTCTAGGGGGCATACATTGTTCTAGCTTATCTTGGGTCTCTTTGTGCTTTCGGGCTTCTTGGACAACTTGGTTCCAATGGTGTTTTTCAACACCACCCCAATTGTATTTTTCAACACTTCCCTAGCGTGAAGTGTTTCTCAACACTTACCAGATATCTTACCCACAGTTTTGAATGATGCAATATTTCTCACTGGCAGATGCGATACTCAAAGTTTGACTCTATGCCCTACACACATGCACTTAAAAACTTGACTTGCTGAGATTTGTTTGACTTTATTACTTTGTGTGCTGTCTATGATGATTTCTTTGCTGAGTGTTCTATCCCTAATAGTTTTCAATGATGTCGAGCTAGAAGACTAGGGCATGAGGACATGTTTTATTTACTTTATTCCTATGGGTATATTTTGTTGATCTTGGTTGTCATGAGCATTTATGCTTGTTCCACTTAACTCTAGGATCTACAATTTATTATCCTTGACTATTTTTCCACAAGTGTATGCTTATAGTCATCTTGACTTTCTTGTGTCTCGATGCGAGCATAATCTTGCTATATCAAATTTAGGGAATCTCCCTGCACTAGTCATCTTGACCTACATGTCTTTGATGCCTATGTGGAATTTCCACATTTCTATCTAATATAGATCATATTCAAATTCACATAGTTATACTAGTGTGTATTGTATGATCTTGCGAAGCTACCAATAACACTCAATGATGAATATTAGAGTCTAATGGCTTTGTAACCTTGCAAGTAAACCACTTTTCATTGTAGCTTGCATTCTTAGGTTCATGTTAGTTTAATTTTGCATCTCACATATGGAGAGAGCTCTCCTTTCATCTTTCACAGACTTATTAGTCAAATTGTACTCAACTTTCACTTCTTCCCGATCATGTCTTTCGCTTCTTGTCTTTCATATCACATTATTTTTTATTCATTTCAGGATCGAAACCAAAATCTGAGTTCACTTTGATCATCAAAATCACATTTCTCCTTCTTCCATGTAGTTGGTTGACCTTTTGAGGTCTGATCCTTTGATCTTCACTGGGGCATCTTCACCTCTTCATCCTCATCTCTCTCACCTTTCTAGTCTCTCATTCATTTCATCTCTCCTTCAATCTTCACTGGGGCATATCTTCACTACTTAATGGTTATTCTATGATCTTTCATCTTCGATTATGATTTCTAGTGATTTGATCATGTTACTCTTGCTTCTGCCTTCCCTCTACCTGATTTCACTTTCAATCCCAAGGGGGCAGACACATCATATCCTATTGGCTATTCTCCAGAGCATATGCTTGACTATTCCATTTTCTCTGATCAATCTATCATTGTGCCTGACATGTTAGTTCTCATCTCTAGTCCTGATACTATTCATCTCTCTCCTAAGTGTTCAATACTATTGCTACCAGGCTGACCATGCAGGATTTGCTATCTCTTTGCACTTCATACTTTGGAGTTAGATCTCTATTGCCTTCTTGGTTGATCTATTCTTTGACGTAATGTGTTCCCACATCGATCACACATTAGTCAAAGAGGTACAAATGTAATTACCCAAAAATGGTCACCAAGACTATTAGCCCCTTGCTAGCATTATTTTCTAAAATCATCAATTGCTTATTCTTGATCAAATCCTAATTCTATCATTTATTCAATTATTTTCTATGGGTTAACCATTTTATCCTAAGTCTTTATTTAATTAAAAGTAATTCCCTCCCCTTTAATTAAATAAAAATCCCCCACTCACCTCTTATCCTTAGTTGCACAAATAAAGCATTATTCTTATTTTATAAAAAGAAGAAAAGGCCTTTTTGTCTCACATGGGGCACACAAGTCAACACTTATTTCTCATTGGAAGAAACTTGTGCACATGGATTGCTCCTCTTTCAAGCTCCACCCTTGATTAAATCTTTTGCCTCTTAATCTCCATGGTCGATTCCTTTTCAATTCCTTTAAAAGGAGAGCTCTCTTCTCATTTTAGGACCCCAACTTTTTATGCTAATCTTATGCTGCAGGATTTCTTGGAGACTTTGGAGCTTTTGGAGATCTTCTTGCATTTAGCTTTTATTCTTGCATTCTTAGCTTAGCTTCATATTTATGCTTTTCATAGTTTAGATTTCCTTTCAAGCTCTAGATTAGCTCACATAGCTTAATTAGAAAGGATTTGTAATACTTCTATCTTTCCTATCATAGCTTAGCTTGCATTTTCATTTCTAAGCATTGCATTGCATTCTCATCTTGATTCTTGAGGATATTGGCATTCTTTCACTTGTCTCATTGAATCTCCCATTGCATGGTTTACTAGCAAGGTTATAGGCTTAATAGCTCTAGCTGAGAGCATTCTTAATGCCCTTGCACTCCATGCCTAGGGAGCTCTAGGTCACTTTCTCAAGGTTTCCCACTCATGGATTCTCTTGGAAGTAATGACTTAGAGAAGTGCACATTTTAGTGTGTACACTTATAACAGTTATCCCAAACTCCGCATCAGTTAAAACATTATTCCCTACTCAATATTCTATATAATTTTTCATGTCTCAACAAATCAATATTCTGTGTAATGTTCATGATACATTGTTTTATCTCTAAAGTTATTAAAGAAATCTACCAAATGGATAGATTCCACCTGCTCTTTTCAGCCATAATTCTTAAAATTGACATAATTTGCAGGCTAAAGCCACCAATGGTAGAAAATTTATTAACATACAACCTATAAAATCATAGCAACCAAAAAAAATAACAAAAAAACCAATAATTCAAAAGGATTTGGGTGAAGCTAGTACATATCCAACATTGAGTATATATTATGCAGTTAGACTGTAAAGTCTGGACTGAGAAATTTTTTATGCACAAGATTTTCTCTAAAATTTCTTACTTGAATAGGAATTCTAGCAAAGCTCGAAGAATATTTCTTCCAAATTATGGGGTCACACTTCCCCATTTCCATGATAGCAGTCTTAATCCCATGGGTTTAAGAGAACAAAATAATTATAAATAACTTCATGACACTAAACAAGGCTATACTAACCACAAGAAAGATCAATTGTTAAAACACAAACATGCACTAAACTACATACTTTGAATCCTAAATTTCTAGCTGAATGTTTTGTTATAGCTTTCTATTCGGTCAAGAAAACACCCAAACCTAAATTGGTTCAAGGCTAAAGGCTATGCTGGAGTGCTGAAGCGAAAAGAAAAATAAGAGAATATGGACATACAATGGTGTTTGGTGAAATCCCAAAAACTCTACAAATGGTAAACTAGCCACCAACTAACAAGCCCCAGGTGGAGACTGTGGGGTTTAAAAAAAAGAAAAGAAAACTGTTAAAACACAATAATGTATACAATATTGCCTATGATTTAATTCATCAACAAACTTACATAGAAATTCATAGACCAGACTTATGCAGTCTCTCCATGGTGAATGAGGTAAGAGGAAACACAATTTTTAATACAGTATCAAACAATGTGAGTTTTAAATTTTTCTATCTACGAAAACTAAATTCATAGAGTATATGATTTGTGAAGGTAAAACAAAAATTTCTTCAATAGAATAGGAAAATTGGAGTATAGCAAGACACAATTTTTAACAAAAACTAACAAGAGAGAGTTTTGTTCATACCGATTTGTCTCAATTGGTAACTACAATCTCTTTTCATAGGTTAACATAGAAGCAATTCCTACAAAAATTACACAAAATGAGAATCCATATCCAAAAGCCATTCAAAATGCAAACAGATGTATGAAACTGTAATTAAGAGATAAATTGGAATCTGACAACTTAGAGATGTAATCTGGAAGTAGTTGCCTCCTTCAATCCTTGAAATAATTTATCCCCTCTAGTTGTCTGCAATTTGAGGTTTCCTATTTTCTTCCTCTCTCTGCTATGTTTTCTTTTACTAAAATGCGTTGCCTCTTTTTAATTCCTCTCTCCTCCTTTTAACTCTCTTTTCTACCTATTGGTTCTTGGATAGGATTTTACACTCCATGAGAGACTAATATGCCTATGATGGATGTTAAGGATTGGTTAGTTCCAAATGTGAGCAATCTATAAGCAATTGGACCAACTATAGGGATAATATTACCCTCTTCTGCTTTTGGCTCTGCAAAACCAAGGTGGGTGCACCTGATCCAATAGTACTAAATCTACCCCTTTCTTCAATATTGGATCTTACAATAGATATCAGTGACAAATTACTAAACAACAACCTATTGTTCATTGACTCTCCATCACTGGATAGGACAACATATAAATGTAAATAAAAGTAAAGACTGGTAATGATTTAATGTTTGGGATTACACGGTTTGAATCACTCTTCTCAACACAAAGATAGGAGAATATAGGCCAGTGCCTTATCCATTGGGAAAAATATCAAAGAATAGTATGAATACAATGGTGTCTGAAAAAGAAATGGCCTCTAGACATAAACACAAATACTTCAACTCTTTCCTACTTATGAGAATCCTTCAAATAAATTCCATGAACACATATTCAACTTTTAGCAATATTTAATCTAACCCTAGGTTGGAACTCAAAGCACCAATACATACATATAAACCTTATGAAAAGATTTAAAGATTCAAAGAATAGAGCAAAGGAGAGACAAAGATCTAAGATTTGTATTAAGTATAACCTTTCACCATGTGCATATAGTATACCCTGAATAGCAAGCTTGAAAGATGAGAACAACTTGTACTTCTTCTCTATTGTTTGATAAAATGATACCAAAAATTACAATCCTTGACTGAAAGCTAGGGTTTTAGAATTTCTATCTTTTTAACACCTAAAACTCACAATTCCTTAGAATGATTATGAAAAATCCCTTTATACAAGGAGATGCAACAAGCAACCGATCATTCTAGGGTTTACAAAATTAAACCTAATAAGTCTTACAACAACCCCAAAGGGTTTACAATAACTATATTGATGAAATAGATGAGATATTTGCAACTGAGCCATCCATCTTTATGTCTTCAATGCTATGCTCAGCTCTTTTTCAACAAATCTAATTTTATACCTCACTGTCCATTTGCAATGAATGTTCTCCTACAACTCAACAACCCTAATATTTACTCGGCATGGCATCATCAGCAACAAAATTAGATTCTCATCGCAGTTCAAACCTTCTACTATCTTCCCTAGCTATAAATTGTACTAATGAAATCAATTACTGGCCACCGCTTCACTTTACATAACTCACTGGCTCAAAATCCTAGAGGAAACCCTGCAGGAAATTTGACTTTGAATGAAAATGGTAACCGATTCAATTTTAAAACATGACCGTTGATCTTTATTATTCCCGGTAGATCGGGCAGTTCACAAAATCTCACAATAGTCAACAAAACCTTTTGAAAATCTCATGCCACCTCATTAATCCCTCGGCGAATGAAAAACAAGCACCTCAACAATGAATTAGCACCTTGGGCCCACTCTTCATAAGCTTTTAATCAAATAGCTGGTGTAAGATCTCATAGCCTCAAAAGATTCTATGCGAAGATACGCCAACCATCAGATCCTCCACACTGTCATTTCACTTGAATCTTCTGGGCCCACTGATGTGTCCTCATCCTTTTCTAGTTCAGCCAATCAAAATAAAACACCTCAGCAACACAGTGGCAGACGGTCCCACTCATTCTCGGCAAACATGCGACCGAAAGAATTTCTAAGTTGCGAGATACTTTGTCTTAACCTCAGTCTGGTCAAGCGATTCAGTGAACAAAGCATTTCGCTGAATCACTGAGTCTCTTCTTAACCCCTGGTTATACTTCGTGAATGCACAAAAACCTTTGTTTGCATATTTGCAAGAATTTTTTCTTAACCCTCCTCAGGAAACTGGTTTATACTTGGTGAATCAGTGACTAAGGCATTCCGCATGTTTGCCAAATCCTTTGTCTAACCGTGAAATGTTTTTGAGAACTAGCGACTGAAGCAAATTGTTGAATCACCAAAATATTTAGGGCTCCACCAATTTATTTCTAGACTTAGCGAATAGACATATTTGCACATTCACCAGATCATTTGTAACATTGCTAATTCATTCCATGAATGAGCGAATCAAAGAAAACATTATCACTAGCGCTAAACATAAAGGATAATAAAATCACATAGTCACCAATTTGCTAAAATATTTGATGACCTTGGGCCCACTTGAAAACCTACTAGATGTCAACACACCAGTCGTTGCTATTGCTTGGTCACCTATGACATAGGACCCACCTTTTGATAATAAGATCAATGACTGTCTTAAGTTCGCATAGAGCTAAAAGATTCTATGCAAACATTAGACAACCATCAGATCGATCCTTCGTCACTTCTTTGTAGATTCTCTGACACAGCCCCCAATGACAACTGTCAGCACATCACTTCGTGGACCAATAAGGGAATGCCAACTACGCACACCTGGCAGTGGACCCACTGTATTGAAAGGCTACGTCATATAGGAGAATCAACGGTGGGCATAAGATCGCATGCCTCTGACACACTCCATAAGAACATATAGCCACCGTTGGATTGAAATGGTGTGAGAGAGCTAGGCCTAGGAAAATAAAGGTTGAAAACATTAGAAAAATTAAAGGTTGGGAGTTAGGAAAAATTTATTTCTTCGGGCGTTTAGACTTAGGAAATATTAAAGACCACCGGGTGATAAGAATTTAAAACACATGCGTTATAAGATTTTTAAGTGGTCTGAAAAGTAATACAAAATTAGAATAAAACTAGGGCACACTAGTGTTTTCTTTCCCAACAGCTAGATTTTGAAATTTTTGCCTAGGGTTTTAGCCAGGAAGATGGAAAAAATGTTGCAGAAGCTCAAGGAAAAATGCTGCAGCCATGAAATTTTTTGCATGTGTTAATAGTGGCTCTTGCTCGGGGACGTGTATCTCCTATAGATACAATGAGAAACTAGAATCTCCTAGTACAGCAGACCAGAACAAAATTTTGACTGAAAATAGGAAATTGTACATAAAAATTTTAAAACAAAACCTGTACAGAGACTACCAAAAACTTGTTAGGAGAAGTAAAATTTCAAGAATTGACCATGAACTGGCAATTCCAGGAGCTCTCCTATTAGATTCTTTAGAATATAAGAACCTGCCCCCCATCTTTCCTCAATAATATATGGGCCCAATCAAATGGATTCAAACTTCCCATGCTTTCCTTTATTCTCCAGTCTTGCATTCCACATTAATACCATGTCACCACTTTCAAAACTTCTCTGAGTAGCCCTTTTGTCATACAAGACTTTGCACTGGGTCTAAAACTTCTCATTCTTATTATGTGCATCATTTCTTACTTCATTTAATTGAATCAAATCATTCATTCTAACTATCATATCTTCTTCCACATCTTCATCATATTTCTGAATGAACTGATACATCTACAATAAATTGTTCTAAGGTAATCTTGCATTGATTCCATATACCAAGTCAAAAGGGGCACACCCTATTGCTTTCTTTACTATAACCCTATCAGCCTATAGGGCTTGCAAAAATCTGGAGTCCCAGGCTCTCTTGTTTTTGTCCAAGACTCTTTTTAGAATTTTGATCAAACTTTTGTTGCTAGATTCTACTTGGCCATTGCCTTGTGGATGGTAAGCAGATGAATATGAAATCTTAATACCATTGTGTTAGTAGAAGTCAAAAAACTCCTCTCACCTAAAACATAATGCATTATTAACCACCACAGTTTCTGGGCAACCAAATCTTGTCAAGATATTTTGCATCATAAAATCTGTTACCACCTTGCTAGTTGCTCTTCTAGTAGGGATTGCTTCAACCCACTTAGTGAAATAATCAATCACCACTAAGATGTAAGAATGTCCACCACTGGACTTATTAGGGATCTCACCAATGAAATCCATACCCCACTTCTGGAAAGGGGCTTGAACAGTAACAGGTTTAAGAGGCAAATTCCCACTAAATTTTAATTTTCTTGCAAACCTTTGACAAGTATCACACTTCTTTAAAAATTGATGGATATCTTTGAAAAGTGAGGGCCACCAAAAACTTGCCCTGATAACCTTGTGGGCTGTAGTATTTTCCATATAATGTCCTCCACAAATTCCACTATGCATTTCATTCATCAAAAGTTTGGCCTTATCTGGATCTACACATCTAAGAAAAACACCTTCATTACTCCTCCACCAAAGTTCACCACTTACAATTGCATATCTCAAAGAGTGGAGTTTAATAGTTCTTCTCTTATTTTCATCCATTTTAGGGGGTAGAACCATCCTTTGCAAATACTTAACAATGTCCTTATACCATTCACAATAGTCCATGTTACATATATAAGACTTCTGATCCTCCTCTAGCATATTTATCTGGTTTTCATTTAAATTACTTTGGGCCATCAACTTTGCCAGGCCCAACCCTCTTACTAGCTTTGTAATGTGGATCTCAATATTAAATTCTTGAATTCTATTAATCCACCTACATCTTCTCCCTAAAACCTCGTGTTGGACTAAGATGTCCTTGACTGCTGCACTTGGAACGTAGGCAACAACTGTGGCTCCCACCAGATAACATCTGAATGTTTTAATGGCCTTTACCAAAACATAAGCCTATTTTTCAATTATATCATAGTTTAATTCTACTGCCTATAGAGTCTTGCTAAAAAAAGAGATGGGCTATTCAAAAACTTCAGCATTTTTCTGTAGTAGTACTGCAACAATGGTATGGGTAGATGCAAAAGAGAAAATCTGCATTGGTTTACTATAGTCTGGTGTCTTCAAGACTAGGGAATTCTTTATGGCCTTCTTAATGTCATTAAAAGCCTGTATTGCTTCAGTATTCCATTCAATCTTTGCTCCTTTCTTCAACATTCTTGATATGGTAATACTGATTTCTGTAAAGTTTGTAATAAACCTTCTTAAAAAATTGACCTATCCTAGAAAGGACTGAATTCCCTTGATATTATTTGGTAAGGATAATTTTTCAATGGCTTCCACTCTTTTAGGAGCTATCCTCACACCATATTTTGAAACAATGTGCCCTAAAAGTTTTCCTTCTGTCACACCAAAGGCACACTTCTTTGGGTTCAAAGAAACCCCATACTCTAATGCTCTGATAAAAATTTTCTCAAGATGTTGGCAATGTTTCTCTTCTTTTGCTGAGAAGGCTGTCAAATCATCTTGATACACCACCATAAATTTATCAATAAAGTCTACAAAGGCTACATCCATAGCCCTCTGAAAAGTGGCACTTGCATTAGTCAACCCAAACGACATCCTTACATAAACATATGTTCCCCATGGAGTTGTAAATGCAGTTTTAAATTGTTTTGTGTCTTTGACCATAACTTGATTGTAACCAGAAACGCCATCCATCATGGACATCAATTCTGATCCAATGACCTTTTGTAACATGTTCTCCATGTTTGGTAATCCATAGTTATCCTTCAAAGAATTTATGTTAAGATTCCTAAAATCTACACATAATTTGATATCACCATTCTTTTTTTTGACAGGCACTAAATTTGAAACCCAAGTGGAATGTCTAATGGGCTTGATTATTCTAGCATCTATCATCTTATTGAGTTCATTCTACATTTCAGGTGCCAAGGTAGGGTTTACAGGTCTCAACTTCTATCTAAAAGGCTTTGTGCCTTCTTTAAGTGGAACCTCATGCTGAAAAAGGTTCTCTCTATAAGCTTTAAGGTTTTCATAAGACTAGGCAAAAACATGCCTAAATTTTCAGAGAAGGTCAATCAAATTTTTTCTAGTCCTTGGGGATAGAGACCTGCCTATATAAACTTTCTTGGGAGCTATCCCTATTCCCAAGTTTATCTCTTCAAGCTCATTGATTTTATCAGTACTAGCAGAGAAGGCCTTGTCTTTGTTGTCAAATGCCCTTTCAAGAGCAACTAGTCCTTTAGGAACCCTATTTGATTTTAATTGCAAAACCTCTTTTCCAAAGATGACATCTTTTCCATTCACTATATTAACATAAGCACTAAAATCCATTTCTTTATCACCAAAGTGAGATTCACGATGGAGAAACTTGAGTATGTCTTGGTCATTAGAAAAAACTTGCCAATTATCTAGATTATCAAGAATAGAAGGCCTAGCTTGTACCTTTATATTGGAAACATTTGCAAATGTAGCATCTTCTGGTTTAAGAGCTATATTAGCCAATAAATATGCCATCCTATTTTGACTTCTTTCCACCCAGGAGATATTAAAAGCACTAAAGCTTTCAATCTCATCCCATACTGCATTCCTATATTGTTTCAATTTTTGATTCTTTGAAGCATATTTTGATCTAATTTGGGATATCACTAACTCAGAGTCACCTATTACTTTCAAACATTTTATGCCATGCCTTGATGCTAATCTTAGACCAATCAGTAGAGCCTCATACTCTGCAACATTATTTGTGCATTAAAACAACAAAGTAAATGAGAACTTGAAAGTTTTACCATTTGGAGATATGAGAAATATTCCAGCTCTAGATCCTTCTTTGCTACTTGATCCATCAAAATACATAGTCCAGAGATTATCAAGATCAATCCATCCCTCTTGGATTTCTGATTTGTGGGCAGGCTCAACAACTTCCTCTGCTTTCTTATCTTGGATTTTGAAGGCATTAATATCAATATCAAGGAAACAATTCATAGTGTCTTCTTCTTCTTCCTCAATCATGTGTGGAGTTCTAGACTCCCTAGTGACTTTGATATTCAATCCCTCCAACTTGAATGTAGAAAATGACAAGTCACATTGTATGTTGCCTCCCATAGAAGCTCCATTTTCTTGACAGTAACATTCCATATTGGGGACGAATGTCCACTACCAAGACACTCATGGTCAATTTTTTATTGGGGTATGCAGCCAATCTGTAAGGCAAAGCCTTAATAGTACCAACAATAGCTACTTCTCTTGAATCCATTTCTTGACATCTTCCATGGGGTGTATCCACTTTTAATCCCAGTGACTTCATAACCTCAGTAGGCATAATAGTATTAGATGCTCTAGAATCAATCATACAATTTTTTAGCAACTTTCCATTTATTTGCAGAGTTAGAAAGAAAGGATCTACTGTTCATGCTTTAGTACATACAACATTTGTGTCCAAATAGATTTGAGGGATTTTAGAAACAATCTCCTCACTACAATTTTCATCTTCATCATTCATAGTTGCTACTTGTTTCTCAGTTTTTTCTATTTTTTGAGAATCATTATGTACTACACTCTTTACCCATTTTAAGGCATTTTCTTTATGCTCTTCTATTCTCATCATCTCTAACAATGGAACTTTGACAATAATTTGAGACAACAATTTACTCATGTCAATTAGAACATACTTTAAATCAGATACATCTGGCTTTGAGTTTGCAATCTCTTTATCAGCTTCTTGGGTGGATATATCTGTAGGTTTGTTAGTTTGGGCTTTATTCTTCTTCTGCACAGCTGGTAGATCCTTAGCTATAGGCTTGGATTTCACCTTGTAAACAATGTTAGGTTTAGCATTTTTCTTTACCTTGACCTTATCAAAAGGATTAGCATCCTTAGTCCTTTCTTGTGATGTTTTTGCATCCTTGTCTGTTTTCTTTTGCTTCAGTAACCAAATTGGCTGTTATCAAAGCAATTTCCTCATCAGAAGGCCTTCTTAAAGTAGTTGTTTTCTCATTCTTTTGAACATTACATTGGATGTTGTCAGGCTCACTATCTTCATCATCTGAAAAAACTTGTTGATGGTATGATTCATTTCTAGTTTGGGAAAGTGAGACATCTTGATTTTCATCCTCTTCAGCACAGTCCACTTCACTCAAAACATGAGAAGAAAACATCACACATCCCTGGTCATCATAAGGTTGTTCCTAATTGCATTCCTGCTCTTCTTGAGAAGAGACATTCTGGGATATAGCACAGTAATCAGGATCATGTGGTGATTGACAAGCAATACACCATGGGACCTCTTCCACCACATTCATTGAGTTTCTTTGCAATGGATCAGGGTTCCTATCATTTGGTTTATCTCTTTTTCCAGGAATAAAAGGCTTCCCATCTTTCCATTGAGTATTGTAGGGGTAATTCTGCATTCTTGGCAATTTGTTGAAGTTATTAAATGGAGGCTTATCCGCTGTTGTTGCCTTATTATTTTTGTTTTCACCAGGCTTCAGGTCTTTTAATGCTTTCAAAATCTATTTTAGGCTTTCATCATCCTTAGGTTTCACACCTTGAGGCTTTCTTGAATCCTTTCTATTCAACAAAGGAGATTTGTTATCTTCTCTCCTTCCCAATTTTCCTGAAATTCTTCAGTTACTCTTTATGTTCACAGCTAGCTTGTAAGCTTCAACAAGTTTCCTTGGATTTTTATCTCTCAATAGGTAACCCATCTTTCAGTCAAAAGCATTTAAGTATGTGACAAGAGACACTCTATCATCCAATCTGATGACCTGCAACAATTTATGCATGGCTTTTTGGAATCTAACATTAAATTCAACATCCTCATTGAAGTTCTTTTTTATGTTATTGAATTCATTCAGCATAAAACCTTCATGTATTTTATCACCATACTATTCCTTAAAACAATGCCTAAGCTGATCCTATGAATCTATGCTAGCATGTGGCAAAGCCCTAAACCAATCCCTTGAATCTTCTGTTAAGGATTACACAAATAATTTCATGATAACATCATTTGGCACAATATTATAGTCATCAATTACATCAATAAATTTCTTTAAATGTTCTTCACAAGTAACAACATTGCTTCCTATGAATTTAGGAAGTTTCTTTCTGATTTCTTTAGGGATGGGGTTAGGATAGCCAGGGATACCAGTAAAAACCAACTGTTTACATCTTTCATGAATAATCCTTATATTAGAAATACCAGCACCCTGAGATGTGGATGCATTAGTATTTGTGGTGGTAGTAGTTTTGAGCCCTCCTGGTGGGGGAACACCACCTATGGTATGACTAGCTATGTTTGTAGTATTAGCTCCTTGTGTCATAGTAGAACTAGCAAAATTTGTAGGCCCTACAGACCTTTTAAGAAAATCTATTTTTTTTTAATCTCTAATGCTGAAGCTTATAGTTCTACCTTTTCAAGCTCTTTGGCTAACAAGTCCTATTCCCTCTTTGCCTTTTCAAGGTCAACTTCCAACCTCAAAGCCTAGTTTTTAGGACTCTTAGGGTCTACAGGCTCTTTAATTGAAATACCCTTTTCTTTTTGTTTCCCTTTATCCTTTGGAACCCTTGTTTCAAACACTTGATGAACACCAGGTAGCTCATTTATCTTTTTAACACCTACAACTCCTAATTTCTTAGAATGATCATGAAAAATCCCTTTATACAAGGAGATGCAACAAGCAACTGATCATTCTAGGGTTTGTAAAATTAAACCTAAAAAGTTTTACAACAACCCCAAAGGGTTTACAATAACTATACTAATGAAACAGATGAGATATTTGCAACTGAGTCATCCTGCTTTATGTCTTCAATGCTATGCTTGGCTCTTTTTCAACAAATCTAATTTTATACCTCGCTATCCATATGTAATGAATGTTCTCCTACAACTCAACAACCCTGATATTTACTCTGCACAGCATCATCAGCAACAAAATTAGATTCTCACTACAATTCAAACCTTCTACTATCTTCCCCAACTACAAATTGTACTGATGAAATCAATTCCTGGCCACCACTTCACTTTACATGACTCACTGGTTCAAAACCCTAGCAAAAACCTTACAGGAAATTTGAATTTGAATGAAAATGGTAACCAGCTCAATTTTAAAACGTGACCGTTGATTTATATTATTCTCGGTAGATCGAGCAGTTCGCAAAATTTCACAACAGTCAACAAAACCTTTTGAAAATCTCATGCCACCTCATTAATCCCTCGACGAATGAAAAATGAGCACCTTAGCAATGAATTGGCACCTTGGACCCACTCTTCATAAGCTTTTAATCGAACGGCTAGTGTAAGATCACATAGGCTTGAAAGATTCTATGCGAAGATACGCCAACCATCATATCCTCCACATTGTCATTTCACTTGAATCTTCCGGGCCCACTGACGTGTCCTCATCCTTTTCCAATTCGGCCAATAAAAAAAAAACACCTCAGCAACATGGCGGCAGATGGTCCCACTCGTTCTCGGAAAACATTAACCCTTTCTCTATTTGGTGAACATGCGACTGAAAGAATTTCTAATGCACAAGATACTTTGTCTTAACCTCAGTCTGGTCAAGTGATTTAGCAAACAAAGCATTTTACTGAATCACTGAGTCTCTTCTTAACCCCTGGTTATAATCCATGAATGCACGAAAACCTTTGTTCGCATATTCGCAAGAATTTTTTCTTAACCCTCCTCAGGAAACCAGTTTATACTTGGTGAATCAGCGATAGAGGCATTCCACATGTTCGCCAAATCCTTTGTCTAACCATGAAATGTTTTCAAGAACTAGCGACTAAAGGAAATCACTTAATCGCCAAAAGATTTAGGGCTCCGCTAATTTATTTCGAGACTCAGCAAATAGACATATTCACGCATTTGCTAGATCATTTGGAACATTTTAATTCATTCCACGAATGAGTGAATCAAAGAAAACTTTATCGGTGCCACTAAACATAAAGGATAATAAAATCACATAGTCGCCAATTCGCCAAAATATTTGATAACCTTGGGCCTGCCTGAAAACTTGCGACATGTCAACACACCATTCATTGCTATTGCTCAGTCACCTCTGACACAGGACCCACATTTTGATAATAAGATCAATGGCTATCTTAAGTTCGCATAGAGCTAAAAGATTCTATGCGAACATCAGACAACCGTCAGATCGATCCTTCATCACCACTCTACAGATTCTCTAACATGGCCCCCACTAACAACTCCCAACACATTACTTCATGGACCAATAAGGAAATGCCAACTACGCACACCTGGTAGTGAACCCGCTGTATTGAAAGGCTACGTCATACAGGAGAATCAACGATGAGCGTAAGATTGCATGCCTCTGACACACTCCATAAGAACATACGCCCACCATTGGATTGAAATGGTGTCTGAGAGCTGGGCCCAAGAAAATAAAGGTCGAAAACATTAGAAAAATTAAGGGCTGGGACTTAGGAAAAATTTATTTCACTGGGCGTTTAGACTTAGGAAATATTAAAGATCATCGGGTGATAAGAATTTAAAACACATGCGTTATAAGATTTTTAAGTGGCCCAAAAAGTAAAAAAAATTAGAATAAAACCAGGGCACACTAGGGTTTTCTTTCCCAACAGCTAGATTTTGAAATTTTTGCCTAGGGTTTTAGCCAGGAAGATGGAAAAAATGCTGCAGCCATGAAATTTTTTGCATGTGTTAATACTACCATCCCCTGTTTCTCTTTCTCTAACTCCTTCTCCCACCTCCATGCGTGATCTCCATCTTATCTCATATCTTTTCTCCATTCATTACTCCCTCTATTAACTACACTCTAGTCCTCCTCCTTACCTGGCGTTTAGCACCCCAAATCAATGCATGGTAAAGTTGTTTACGTGCCAGACTACAGCCCCCATGATAGGATAGTAATTAAAGTTTAATTAAAAACAACTCAAAGATAACTCCTACTCTTGATGACTCCACAAGATGTTAGAATGAAAACAAAATAAGGTCTAACAAATAACTTTTTTCCATTTTGACGAAATCCAACTGAATTTTAAAGTTTTTTTTAAAACTAGTATCTTAAATATAGTCAAATCATCTCTTTCAAAAGAAATGCAAAGATAAAACTATTTTACTTTGTTTATATAATTTCTTTAAGAAATATAAAGATTTAGATAACAAACAAACAACACTACGGTCATATTAACACATGACTATATTTTTTTTTCAAACACTAGTTCAATATATATATAATCAATTCACATTATAAAATTCTTCATATAAAATATTAACTGGTGGTGTGTGCATTTAACCATACAATTCCAGACTCATCCATACCAAGGAGCTAGGCTCCCCTACCTCGACCACACCCCTGTCCTTAGATCCTGTCAATAGATGAACACTCAAATTTTGATCAGTAGGTTAGTTCCCAAAAATCTATAACCATATCAACTTGAAAATATTTCATTATGAGCATGCATAATCATATCAAGAAATATGATATATTTATCAACATATAAAACATATTTAATCATTTTTGACTTCCAATTATCATTCATAACAATTAACTAATTTACCTATAATAAAATAAGTAAAGCATCTAACATATAATTTATTGCTCTAAGGTCGCCAAAATTTGACCAAGTCAAAAAGTCCACAATAGTCACAAAACAACTAAAAAGTCATAAATCTACAAAATCGGTTATGACATCCTTCCCCTCTAAGAGAAGATGTCATCCCGATGTCTTATGAAAATACACCATAAGTTCTCAAATCATAAACTAACTGATAAAAATAATCAAAATTGCATAAATAAATCTATGGAAGTAAATGTGGGAAAGATCTAATCATGTCATCTGCATCCTCCCATGTAGCACTGTCAACAGAGAATTGGTCCCATTGGACCTTATACTGCAAGATCTCTCTGTTGCACACCCTGATGGTATGCTAGTCAATGATACTAGATGGCTCCACTAACACCACTCCTGGATCCTATAGCTGTAAAGCATGCCAGTCAAGGATATGAAAAGCATTTGGATGGTAAGGTTTCAGTAAAGATACATGGAACACATTATGAATATAGGCAAGAGAAGGTGGCAAGGCCGGTCTATATGCAACAGGATTGATAATTTCCAAAACATCAAAAGGCCTGACATATCTAGGTGCGAGCTTAGAAACTTTGCCAAAAGATATGGAACTCTTGTGTGGCCTCACACGAAGAAAAAAATTGTCCCCCACTATGAACTACCTGAAGGTACGGTTCTTTTCTGCATAACTCTTCTGCCTATTAGTGGCTTCCTTTAACCATTCCCTAATAAGAGACATCTACTCTTCCATTTCCCTTAATAATTCAGGACCCATAATGATCCTGTCCTCTACCATGTCCCAACTGATGGGTGTTTGACACTTTCTCCCATATAGAGCTTCAAAAGGAGCCATACCTAATGATGAATGATAAGAATTATTATAAGAAAATTCAACCAAAGGAAGATACTCTTCCCATTTGTACTGCTGATCCATGCAATACATTCTTATTAAATCCTCAAGAACCTGGTTAACCCTCTCTATTCAACCATCCGTCTGAGGATGATAAGTTGTACTGAAGTTTAACCTTGTTCCCAAAGAAGCATTTAGGGTTGTCTAAAACATTGATGTCATTCTCGTGTCCCTATCTGATATTATGGTCTCTGGTACTCCATGAAGTCTAAAAATCTCTTGGATAAATTTCTTGGCCAAAACCAAATATCCGTCCCTCAGACTACCTTGTATGAAGTGTGCAACCTTGGTCAGTTTATCAACCACAACCAAGATTACATCATGTTTGCGCTTAGTCATAGGTAAACCTTGTACAAAGTCCATAGTAATAACCTGCCACTTGTACTCTGGTATCTCATGAGGATACATAAGTCCATTTGGATGGACATGCTCAGCTTTAACCCATTGGCATTCTAGACACCGAGCTATAGATGCTACAACATCTCTTTTGAGTCCCGGCCAAAAATACAATGGCTGCATATCAGCAAGCATTTTATTAACTCCTGGATGTCCTGAATAGGGATTGCAATGCATCTCCACAAAAACCAATTTCCTCAATCCATCCTGGTTGGGAATATACATCCTCCCTTGGTATCTCAAAATACCATCCTCATCAAAAGAGTATCCCTCAAAATGGTGGTCTGTCAGATCATTCTGCAATACTAATTTGACCAACTCATAATGGTCATCACCTTGGAGATTTTGCAACACTTTTTCCTTTAGACATGTTCTAGTAGTAGAAATAGCTACAAGGTGTCTCCTTCTACTTAAGGCATCAACTACTCTATTTTCCTTCCCTTTGATATATTCTATACCAAAGTCATACTTGCTCAAGAATTCTATCCATCACCTTTGTCTAGCATTTAGATTGGGTTGAGTGAAGATGTATCTCAAACCCATGTGGTCAATTTTCAATTTGAAGGGCTTACCTAAAAGGTAATGTCTCCACATCACAAGAGCATGAACTATGGCAGCAAGTTATAAATCATGAGGTGCATAATTAACCTCATACTGCTTCAGCTTTCGTGACTCATAAGCCACTACTTTATCATTCTGCATAAGTACCCCTCCTAAACCTTCACCTAAAGCATCAGTGATTATGGTAAAATGGCCATTAGGATCCGGTATAACTAGGGTAGGTGCAGATGTGAATTTTGTTTCAATAACTAGAATGCCTTCTCACAAACCTCTATCCACTCATACCTCTTTCCTTTCCTCTGTAAGGATGTAATAGGTGCTACTATTTTGGAGAATCCTTCCACAAATTTTTGATAATATCCTACAAGTGCCATGAAGCTCCTAACTTCACTTACATTCTGTGGAGTTGGCCATTCAAGTATAGCTTGGATCTTTGCTGGATCCACTGCAATGCCCTTAGCAGAAATAATATGCCCCAAGTAGTGAATCTCTTCCTGATAGAATGAACACATGGAAAGTTTTCCATACAATTTCCTATCTCTAAGGCACTACAAAACTATACGCAAGTGTTCTTCATGTTCCTCAAGATTCTTGGAATAAATTAATATATCATCAATAAAAATCTCTACAAATTTATCTAAACAATCTCGGAACACACTATTGATCAAGTTCATGAATGCTACAGGAGCATTAGTTAGACCAAAAGGTAATACTACAAATTCATAATGCCCATACCTTGTTCTGAAAGTTGTCTTTGCTATATCCTCCTCCTTGATCTAGAGCTGATGATACCCAGATCTTAAGTCAATCTTTGAGAACACTGTTGCTCTTTTCATTTGATCAAAAAGTTCATCAATTCTAGGAAGCGAATATCTGTTCTTAACAGTCACCTTGTTAAGCATTTGGTAATCTATACAAAACCTCAAAGTGCCATCTTTCTTCTTTATGAAGATCACAGGTGCTCCCCATGGTGACACACTGGGGCATATGAGCCCTTTGTCTAAAAGTTCCTACAACTGAGTTTTCAATTCATACATCTCTGTGGTTGTCATTCTGTATGGAGCCTTAGATTGAGGTTTGGTTCCTGGTAACACATCTATAGAGCAGTCAAATTATCTCTAAGGAGGCAATTCAGGTAGTTCCTCTGGAAACACATCCTGGAACTCTTGCAAGATAGGATAGTCATTTAGACTAGAAGGAGTGTCTAAGTCTTTTGCATAAGCTACATAGATCATACACCCCTTCTTCTGGGCTTTCTTCATTTTCATAGTGGATATAAGCCTTAGTTCCAAAGGTTTTTGAATACCCTTAACAACTGCAGGCATACCTAAATCATCTAAGCATTGAATTGACTTATCCTTACAATTCACAATGGCCCTATGTTCAATTAGCCAATTTATGCCCAAAATAACATCATAAGATCCTAAAGGAGTGACATAAAGGTTAACTTGTATTTGAAAATTTGGAAATTTCAAATTGCTACATACTAGACACTGTTCAACCCTATGCTCTGTCCTATTGTTGTATTCAACCATCCATGGTTCAGATAAATAACCAGCTCTAACAGATAACTTTGAAACAAACTTAGGATCTGTAAAACATTTAGTAGCTCCAGTATCAATTAAAACAGAAACATCATGTCCGTAGAGCTTACCAGCTATCTGAATAGGAGCTGCCCGAAAATTTGGTTTGCGATGATCAACCGCTGCATGAATCTGGTGCTGCACTTGAGGAGCTTTAACCTCTCTCTATGTCATATTCTGAGGACAATATGCAACCTAATGATTACCCCCATAATTGAAACACCCATTTCTTAGTCCTTGCCTCTTTTCAGTTCTATTCCTCCAGTTGTTTCCATTCTTGTTATTCCCATTCCTATTATTGTTTCTATTCTGATTTTGATTTTGAGGATTGTTGTTGTTTCTACCTCCATTTCCTCTGCCTTTACCTCTCAGGTTTTGCACTTGCTGATGTCCATTATTCCTTGACTTATCATTGGCATACTTCCTCTTGAATCCTTGTGAACCATTTTTTTATTGAGAGACTCAAATTGTTGGTACCCTTTTTAGTTTCTCCTCCTGCAGAAGTGCCTTCCCATAAGAGAACTCCATAGTTTCAGGTTCATGCATCTCAACCTTACATCCAATCTCTAGACATAAACCCAGAATGAATTTATGTCTCTAAAAACATTCATCTTGTAGATATTGAGGAACATATTTCACCAAATGGTTAAACTTCTCATGGTAATCAGTTACTGATAAAACTCCCTGAATCAAATTTTGAAATTCAGACACTTTCCTATCATAATACAGCTATGGCAACCATCATTTCCTGAAGCGGACAAGGAAATCATCCCAAGATAGCTATCTTGGTTGTAACTTCTTTTTGGCCATTTCATTATTCCACCAAGTAGCTACTTCTCCAATCAGTTGGAAAGCTCCCCATAATGCCCTTGACTATCCTGAAAGAGTCCAAACATGGAAGTACTTTTCCATGGATATTATCCATGCCTTAGCATCATCCCCTATAGTCTTTCCACCAAAGGTAGGTGGAATGACCTTTTTAAGGTCCTTGATCAATTCCTCAATAATTTGGTCATTGTTCTAAACTCCATCATTTGCCCCAATATCGGCATCTCTCTTACGATGTTCCTCATTCATCCTATCCTCTTCTTCTTTCTGAAGAGCCTCCAGCCTCCAATCTTCTACCTATTTCCTTCGAGCTTCATCATCCTAATTACCCTCATTCTGTATGCCTCTTAATTCATTTTCAATGTCATGCATTCGATCATTTTTTTGCTGCAAAATGTTCCTCTGTTCAACTAGGAGGGCTACAATTTCATCAAGCCTTTGATTTGGAATATCATTTTGTTCATTACTATTTCCAACTTGGCCACTATTTTGGGTCTGTGTGATGATAGTCTATCCCTATACCATGCACAAACATAACTTCAACATAGAAGACCTAGGCCCTAGGGTTTAAACATAGCTCTGATACCACATGTAAAAACCAATATTACCAAAATAATAAATACATATCATAAGAAAAATAAGCTCTTGTCAAAAAAATAAAAACTGATAGATTACCATAACTTTTCCCCTATTCGACCATAAGTGTCATTTACACAATAATTTCAAAGGTTTACAACTTAATACATTCGACCATTCAGTCGTCAAGTCCAAACTTTAAAATTGAAAAAAAAAAATACATCTTTGTTACATAGTTTCGACCTTCTATAGAAATTCATACATATACAATAAATCAAAATAATATTATTTTTCCCAAACCATCATAGAACGGTAACTAGGCACCACACTATAATAGTCCCTGTCTCCTAAGCCTCCAGACCGCACATCCACTTGCAAATCTTGAGATGGGAGTGTGGCCTAGGTGCTTTTTCCGCCCAACCATGGAGTGGTTAGCTCCCCCGAGGCTTACCCTTATATGGAAGCGCACTGACACTGCTCAAGAAGACTAGCAAATCGACACTGATGAGCCAGAAGAATATGAAGCAACTATGATTCTATCTACTACAACAATCTTTAGTTTGAAATAGAAATCCTAATCACAGAATGGTAGAGAGAACAAACAATACTAACCAAGCATATTAATGAAACATATGTGAAAATAATCTTTGGCCAAAGAATCTTTTCAAAATCAGTAAAAACTGACAGGTAATACAACACAATTACCCTTGTCTGTCTTTTTCCAAATTATGCTTCAATTCCAAAAGTAAACTTAAACAAACACTTAAATTCACAGAACTATTTTTTTTAAATTTCTTTTGAACTCAATCACTTAACAGATAAAAACAATAATTAAAAGAAATTTCTTAGCAAAATGAAATCTCAAGGTACGAACTAATTTGTTTAATTTGGAGATACCTATAATAGTTATCCCAAACTCCGCATCAGTTATAATGTTATTCCCTACTCAATATTCTGTATAATTTTTCATGTCTCAACAAATCAATATTCTGTGTAATGTTCATGATACACTATTTTATCTCTAAAGTTATTAAAGAAATCTGCTAAATGGATAGATTCCGCCACCTCTTTTCAGCCATAATTCTTAAAATTGACATAATTTGCAGGCTAAAGCCACCAATGGTAGCAAATTTATTAACATACAACCTATAAAATCATAGCAACCAAAAAAAAGGCAAAACAACCAATAATTTGAAAGGATTTGGGTGAAGCTAGTACAGGTCCAACACTAAGTATATATTATGCAGTTAGACTATAAAGTCTGGACTAAGAAAATTTTTATGCAGAAGATTTTCTCTAAAATTTCTTACTTGAACATGAATTCTAGCAAAGCTCGAAGAAGATTTCTTCCAAATTCTAGGGTCACACTTCCCCATTTCCATGATAGCAGTCCTAATCCCATGGGTTTAAGAGAACAACATAATTATAAATAACTTCATGACACTAGACAAGGCTATACTAACCACATGAAAGATCAATTGTTAAAACGCAAACATGGACTAAACTACATACTGTGAATCCTAAATTTCAAGCTGAACGTTTTGTTATAGCTTGCTATTTGGTCAAGAAAACACCCAAACCTAAATCAGTTCGATGCTAAAGGCTATGCTAGAGTGCTAAAGTGAAAACAAAAATAAGAGAATATGGACATACGATGGCATTTGGTGAAATCCCAAAAACTCTACAAACGGTAAACTAGCCGCCAACTAATAGGTCGCGGGTGGAGACTTTAGGGTTTTTAAAATAAAAATAAAAATTTGTTAAAACACAATAATATATACAATATTGCCTACGATTTAATTCATCAACAGACTTACGTAGCAATTCATAGACCAGACTTATGCAGTCTCTCCACGGTGAATGAGGTAAGAGGAAACAAAATTTTTAATACAGTATCAAACAACGTGAGTTTTAAAGTTTTTTGTCTACGAAAACTAAATTCATACAGTATATGATTTGTGAAGGCAAAACAAAAACTGCTTCAATAGAATAGGAAAATTGGAGTATAGCAAGACACAATTTTTAACAAAAACTAACAAGAGAGAGTTTTGTTCATACTGATTTGTCTCAATTGGTAGCTACAATCTCTTTTCATAGGTTAACATAGAATCTCTTTTCATAGGTTAAAATAAATTCACATCATAAAATTCTATATATATATATATATATATAATCAATTCACATCATAAAATTCTTCATATAAAATATTAACTGGTGGTGTGTGCATTTAACCATACAATTCCGGACTCATCCATACCAAGGAGCTAGGCTCCCCTACCTCAACCACACCCCCGTCTTCAGATCTTGTCAATAGATGAACACTCAAATTTTGATCAGTAGGTTAGTTCCCAAAAATCTATAACCATATCAACTTGAAAATCTTTCATTATGAGCATGCATAATCATATCAAGAAATATGATATATTTATCAACATATAAAACATATTTAATCATTTTTGACTTCCAATTATCATTCATAACAATTAACTAATTTACCTCTAATAAACTTAGTAAAGCATCTAACATATAATTTATTGCTCTAAGGTCGCCAAAACTCGACCAAGTCAAAAAATCCACAATAGTTGCAAAACAACTAAAAAGTCATAGATCTACAAAATCGGTTATGGCAATCCTCAATAACAACTCACTCCATATTTTTTCCTTTGGCTTCAACTTCCTCCAATACCCAGCTTATGGGCTTAATCTTTTCTATAGACTATCATCATTACACACCATTTCAGATGTTGGAGATTTTCCCCAAAATACGTTGGAGGAAGCTAAAGAAAATGAGAAGTCTCCTTTCCCCCCTAATAGTATCTGATGGAAATTAGAGTAATGTTTGATTCTTCACTCTAAGGAGGCCTATTTACATGGTTTCTTTATTATTTGCAATATTTTTTGTACATCCTCATGTTCTTATGACTATATCTAGTCTATTCTACTTCATTGTTTTTGGTACTCAACAAACACTTATATCTCTGGCTCTTGAAAGTGTTTGAGTTCTCTGATTATCCCCTTCTTTTCAACTCTGCATTTCTTTGACATTTTCTCTAGTAGAAAATGTAGAAGCATTGGCAAGGCATGTGAGCTACGCCTCACTACTATAGCCTACGTGCCTTATCAATGCTATAAGTATTTAGTGGTAATGAAATCAACACAAATTTATGATGATTTTGGTTTCAAAAGAGAGCACATTGAAAGACTTGTTAGTTGGGGAAATTCAATAGAGGTTAAGTTTGACTGTAGATGTTTGGTGGTAGATGACTCTTGCTCCATACATATTAAATCATATTATATCATCTATTATAATGTTTTAGTTGAATGTCTTTGTTGTTTATTCCATTTTTTAATTTAATCTATTTAAATTTCTTCTACTTTTATAATCATTTAAATGTTGATGAGAAAAAAGAATACAGTCAAAATCAAAAGTTCAAGTAACATAATAATATGCTTAAAAAATACATCATCTACCAAACATTTCAAGATTAACAATGTTACATACAGGATTACATAGCTCATTTATTTCTAGAAATTGTTAATTACTGTTGATTGTGGGCTTCGGTTCCTCTTATCTAGCTAGTCATTCACTGACCCTCTTGTTTCTTTTGTTCTAGTGGTATTTAGCTTTTGTTATAAAGGTCTTGCTATCAAATAAATTTTTACTACATAACGCCTAATATTTTTTTAGATCTCTTAAAACAAGCAGGGCAAAGGAATTCATCATGACACTGCCATTCTTATTCATACCAAGTGCCTATTAAACCACTACCATAAGATACCACAATTGTGTGAATGGATACAAAATCTGTTGCCATGGCTTTTTTTTCCAATTATGTGTCAAATATCATAGTAATCAAGATTCAAACTAGATAGAGATGGATTAACTACAACCATTTTTGGCTATCCAATAAGACTAACTACATGGATCAATCATCTCAAATGACTTACAATAACTTTGCATTCATTTGGATAGGTTGATGCTGAAATCCTGGTGATGCAAGGAGACAGAGCAACTCCAATTGTTCACCTAGCAAAGAACTTAGAAGCTTCTCTATTGGTGTTGGGCCAGACAAGGCGTCCTGCATTATTTAAGAGGTATGCTTAAACATCATTTAGTCATTCCTAGAAAACCATGAAATAAGGATGACATGTTTGAAAATGATCCAAGATATTTGGAGGGAAGAAATGAAGCGTGTTACAGTACTATATAGACAATGCATAGTGCCTGACATAATTATTTATTTTCCTATAAAGAAGAAGTGAGTGACGATGGGTAAATCAATATGGAAAACAAAACTTTTCATTGCTGTTAAACAGTATATGTTCTATTGTTTTGGGATATATTGAATTGTATGTTATGTGAATTGCTCGTATGATGATATTTCTGTAATATTCAATTGAATGATGTTAGCTTTGGTTTTATTAGTTCTTGTCCATACCAGATATTATTGTATCTGTTTGATGCAGGACATGTTTCCAATATCCACCCTCCTTGCTTGAAAATGTGACCATTGAATAGGTTTAACGCAAGGGTATGTGTATACCAGATTAAGTGGCAAGCGTCAAACATGCAACTCTCCTTTTTCTTGTGGTAAGACAAGTAACAAAATTAACCAGTAGCATGAGTCAATATAGAGTGTTTGGAGAAATTAGAATTATTGCACAAAAATAGTAGGGCCATACACAAGTTGAAGCATAATTCTTTTGTTATCATAAATATTTTTTAGTGTATTATTATATAATTTGTTAATTTTAATAGGATAATATGATTTTTTTATTTAATTGTCAACTTTAAAGTTAATTGTATATTATTTTTAATTATATTAAAAGGTTCAATTGATAAAATTATAGAGATTATTTTATATTAGATTTTTTCTTAAATTTAATTTTTCAAAATATAATTTTTAAAATAAATTTCATACATTTTTAATTAAATAAGTATAAGAGATTTATGTCTTAAAATAGATGATTTTTTTAAATAAGATTTTTATTTTATAAAATCATATAAACATTTATATTTATTTTTGTTTGACATTTTCAAAACTTATTTTTTGTATTTATTGTTATTATGTGGTGATGAAGTCAAAATATCATAGATGCGTCTTTGGTATTAAAGACAATTTAAGGAAATAAAAAAGAACTAAAACTATTTCATAGATCAAAAATATTTTTTTCTGACATATATAAATAAATCATAAAAGCTAATAAATAGAATAGTAAAGTTTGTTACAACATCTAGTAGAAAGTGTAAATAAACAAATAAAGTTTGTGTTTTGATGTCACAATCTTTTGAAAGCTATGTTTTGCTTTCATATTATATTGTGAAGTATAATGAAAATCAAAACATTCATTTTACACTCTCTATTTGGCATAGAGGTGCTCACATGAGCAAGCAAGCATTAATCTTGCAAGTTGTCCACTTTTAACATACACAGATTTTTCTATTAGATCCATACTAATGGATTCATTGAATCCAATCTTTTTAATTCTTCAACCAATCATAGCAAACAATTTTATTTTATTTTTTAGCAAAAAATATGCTTCTACCTTATCCTATGTCAATTATGTCACTTTTTTTTAATAGTTGAATTAACAATCACTTACATTAACAACATCATTTTAATTAATAAATTTTAAATTTCTAATATCATTTTGATTTTCCAATTGATTTTACTATTGTCTACTATATTGATTATATTTTAGTTTTTTATTTACAATTTAAAAAAAAATAACAATAAGATTTTAATTAATTATTTATTAATTTAATAAACTTAAGTTTTTATTATTAATTTTCCTCAATTGTTATTTTTATTAATATTTTAATTTTATATACTTTCACTTTACATTTCCTAAACATTCTATCACAAAAAATTTGGCACTCATTCTACCTTCATGGAAATAGATTCACTAGACACTAAACTCACAACAAACTAGCTAATTTTTCCTATCCACAGTGACTTATGTGCAATCTCAATCCACTTAATCTACACCTACAAGCATTACACAACAGACAGGAACTTTGATGCTTGTTCTTGTATACTATAATGTGTGAAAATATTGGATTAAGTTGGTTGCATTCATTTTAGATCTATAGTTATTTTTTTTTAACTTCAACTACCATTATTTACTCTCTATATTCATCTCTTAGCACATTTACTACTATCCCACAAGAAATATGTAGCAAGATAGATACATATTTAAATTTCAAGCTACATGCTATATGATTTGCACAAATTGGAATTTGTTCATTCTCTCTTTCTTACATTTTCATTTCACCATATCTTTTTCTTTAGACTAAGGCAAGAATTTTGACTGGCTGGAAAAATTGGACCGATACGAGCCATTTTTACAGAAATTTATTTTAAAAACTATGCACACAGTCATGATAAAGACTTTATATTAGTTTTTATTGTAAACTTACATTTTGTATGAGATTATCTATTAAAATATACTTATTATTAAGCATATTTTTAAGATTTAGTTTTTCACATGGTTAAAAACTTAGAGACCTCAATTTGTTGAAATTTTAAAATTTTATGTTTTAAGCTTTTTTATTATTATAAAAATCATAAAATTTCTTATTTATCAAATTTAAAAATAATCAATTGTATTGAAATGTTTTTAAAATCCTCCTTCATAAAACAACTTGTAATAGAATGCAAATATTATAATCATTATGTAAATTTAAATATATTTCATATTTTATGATGTTAGAAATTATAAATATAAGATTTAAGCTCTTTTCATTTATATATGTTTAAATTATAGTATGTTAGTTTATTAAATGTAAGATTGTTGTACAAAGTTATTTAAAATTATTTTGATAAATTTAAGTATTTAATTTTGTTAGAATAAATATTAAGAATATAGATCTATTTTATTAAGAATAAATATTCTCTTTGCTTATGTATTTAAGACATCTTGTTAATTTTTATAATATTTTTAATAGTTTCAATCTATATTACAATTAAAAGAAAATTAAAATATATTATCTATTAATAAAAATACCACATTAATAAATAATGTAAATAAAATAAAATAATTAAAAAAATAAAACTTACAAATGATAATTTTTAACATTTTTTAAATACACGTATTTAAGATATCTATATTAGTTTACATAATTTTATTAATTTAATTGACATTATACTTAATATGATAATTTGTTTTTATACCTATTTTACAAGAGAAATCTAAAAGAGATCGTCCATATTTAACTTCCAAAAAAATTTCAATCATTCACTTTCAAAAAGGTGCCCCTTCCTCTAATCAACCCAACCATGGATCTAATATTAGTTGTGGAAACTATGATACAAATAATTTAAAAAGATAATGGATCAAGCTCTTTAACCATTATAAATCAAATAGAAATAACACAAAAAAATATGTAGCCATGTTAGTTAACATATTGATCTTTAATAATATTGACTCAAACCCTAACAAGACTTCTCTATTAATGAAGAATTGATCTAGAGCTTTCAATATTAAGATTACATGTGTAGTGTACCCACAAGTGATATAAATTTATTGAACAACATGAATATAGTAGAAGAAAACAATAAATAATGACTCTCAAATCACCTTATAATCATAGATTAAAAAACACAGTTGGACATCAATGATGAATTTATTGAATCATCTCATAGTCACCCATTCCACAGTAAAGAACAATAACAAGAATTCAATGAGAAACTACGACTCAAAATTTGAGTCTCACTCAGTCATCCCAGTGACAAGGGGAATTCTGACCAAAGATTGTCGATCTCTTTATGTCTTTCCATTTCCTATTTAAAAATTTCCAGACCTCTGACTTTTCAGTTTTGTAACTGATTCCTCTTCTTCCTTCGAATGTATCTCTTTAATATTCTCATCTTTCAGGAGCCTTTCATTTGTAACTATTTCTTGAAAAAATCCTTAAATGGGTGGGCTATTGGAACTGTATCAGGTTCCATTGACAATTCTAGTGTTGTCACAATATTATGATATCTTGATATCTATTTCCATTTTATCGATCAATTCTCTTCATAGGGTACTCCCTTTCTGTGTTCAGCATTTTGGTGGAACATGCACCTTGTTTAGGGATTTGGCAATTCCACTTCTACATCGGAAGTTTAAAAAGGTGGAAAAGTAGTCGGGATCTTGAATTTCAACTTTCTTTACTCTGCTTTGATGCATGATAATATATGGGAGGTTCGATCAATTTGAAAACCGCTCTATGCCCTTTTCCATCTCTTTTTCCCAAACCCACACACTAAACCCTTTTCATCCACTTCGACATGGCTGTCGAGATTCTATATTGTTCCAAAAACATTGTTGGATCCCGACGACAGTCCAACACTGACCAAAAATTCTCGATAGAAAGCAATTTGTTCTTTACTGACTTGGATTAGAATAAAAAATTTATCGTTTGATGGTAGACCATGAAATCTTCTCCCACCATCGAGATTTTCACTATGCACGTCTCATTTCTAAATCTGATAACTTTTCTTATACATTTATGGGTCCCGCTAATGAAAGTCATCAGACTTTTGGAACAACTAAATATTATTTGGAGTGGTCAGGTCCACCTATAATCTCATGAACATGTCATGATTTCTATGAGTTCTTGTGCCTTTACATTATCCCGAAAGTGTGCTACATAGGTGTGTTGGGAAAAATGAGTTATGAGACTCCCTTTATAAATTTTAACGTCCTTTCGATACCAGATGATCTTGCATAGGACAAAATAAACTAATAAGAAGACTTTCTTCGTCAATCAAAACCTGGTGAATTTCTGTGTGATATAAATGAGATGTTTCTAGAAGTTGTTAGGGAAACTACTATCTCAACATACTTGTAACAAAAATGTATACTACCTCTCTCTAATTATTCATCCTTACTGTCAGGGAAGTGCATCAACATTTCATTTACATGGATAAATATTTTATAATATCAACACTTGAAGATGTGATCAAGTTTTACCAACATAAATAACTAGGAGAGTCCAAAATAATTGACATAGAGTGAAATACTTAAATTCCTCAACAGGGGTCCAAAATTTGGGTAACAAATGGCTCTAATTAGAGACACCTTTTTATAGAAAAAAGTAGAGAACTCTATAATTTTAGGCAAAGATCAGTGCTATAATATATTGGGCGACAGAGTTAGAGAGCATGAGTATAAGGATTTTCTTTGCAAGTGGGTGGTGGGAAATAGGGAGACAAACAAAAATGGGAAAGCCAAAATTTTCTACAACCTACAATAAGCCAAAATTTTCTTTACAAAAATGAGACAGGGGAAAAAGCCCCTATCCCCGGAAATGCTTGAGTCACTCAAATGAAACCATTAACTGTCTAAGAGAAATGTGTACCACTACAAAAAAGGAATGCATACCCATGGGACACTTGTAGAGGAAAACATAATACACACACCAGATGGAGGCTCGCTAAAATGAATAAACCATGATGCACAAGCTCACAACCAAAAAACAATCTTCCATTAAACACTTATGGAGGCAAAAAGAATGTATCTATGTCACATTGTATAGGTTGACTAAAAGCAATGTCTTCTTCATTACTTTGCATGACTCTTTCAGAAAGATGAATTAAACCCTTTATAGGACACCCTTTATATAGTCTGTGATGATGGCCAAAATTAGCCGAGGAAACATTTGTATCAAATGCATGTATTCCAAATGATAACTCATTTTTTAACATTACTTGATCAGAGCTAGGAAATATATGGAAAGCATGCATGTCTTTATTTTTAGAAATTAAAGGATCCAAGAGCAAGCCATCCTTTACCTCACCCATGCACAAGTTGTGTTTACTATCTGCTTCTTTTATGAAAACACAAAACACAAGTGTGAGATCTCCCTTGTGGATCCTCTTCCTTGCCTTCACTAATATGTTTTTCAAATTTGCAATAGGCTACACATGAGGAATCATCTTGAATAATTTCATCATCACATAGATCAACTACTTGATTCTCCATACTAACACAAGATGCTTCAGTTTTAATAATGTATAGTGATACAACTTTGGATTCCTCAAGAATAAAACTTTCATTTTGTGAATCATGCAATGTATTAAGATTTGTATTAACTAACCCTTGATTGCTGCATTTTATGAGAATAGGATCAAGTTTTGTGGAAAAGGGATTCTTCTTCCTTTCTCATATAACCAAAAACTTCATTGGAAAGAGATGAAGACTGAAAATATAAATCATCCATACCTTGATGAGCATCAATCATACTGTCCCTTTGTGTAGAGATTTCTTCCTTATGTAAGACCTTTCCTTCACTCTTTACTCAAGGCGGTTCAAATAATGACACTTATGTATCTCTTTGGGAGTCGTTAGCATCACAAGTGAATGTATCTGCTTCAAATTTAATGATATTTCCATTTTCATTTATAATCCCACAACGGAAGTCATTATTTGAGTCCAATAAAGACCATCTTGGAATGAAAAAAACTTTGTCTTTATCTTACAATTCCTCATTGGGAGGGGCAAATGGTTGCTTTTTAAATTTTGCCTATGTATTGGTAGAAATATTTAGTCTCTTCATCTTTTGCATGCTAGAATCATTCTTTCTTCTATTGGTTTTGACTCCAAGGAATTGATGATTCTATTGATGTTATGTCAAATCTTGATCTCCAAAAATAGAAAGGTTATAAGATGTTGGCTCTTTATTTCTCAAATTTTGTTTTAATCTTTTCTCTACATTGATATGGAAAAACAAAAAGAATGAGAAACAAAATAGAGATTCAATTCCAATGAAATAAAACCTTTGCAATCAGAGAACAAATTCCATTCACAGACAATATTCTTTGCAAAAAAAGTTTCCAAATCTCATTATTTCCAATCTACCTTCGTGAAGAGAAGGTTACAAATCTATAGGCACTAATATGCCTAAAATAATAGATTTGGAAATATTTTCCAAATCTCCATGTGAGATGGAATATAAAAACTAATATTCTTTTCCAAATGTCAATGTGAGATGGAAAATAATAACAAATAAAACTATATACTAATTTATGCTAACCTCCTAACAACTAGGAAACTAACATTTGCTTTTTACATTAGACCTTTTATTTTTGACATTTACATAGGAGGATTAAAACTAAAAAATAATAATACTAAGCGAATAACTTACATATATCTTATGCATACCCTACAAATCCTCATCATTCCTCTCAACAATATTGTCATTTGACTCCAATACTCACAAAAGAGAAGGAAACTCCTGAGATAATTGATGGTGAGAGATCCAACGGGCTTGATGTGGAAGTTGACCTTGCCTTGCAACAAGGTAGAAAACCCTTTTTCTCTCCATCTAACCCTAGATCCCACATTTTTCGCTCACATTGCATAGTCATTTTCTATTATAGTAAAGGATCATTGCATCCACTCAACACTTGAACCTTCTTGAGCCTAGTGGATCATCTTCCTTCCAATGTAAGAGGAGATAAACCTGAACTTCATAGTTCCCATTTAAGATAGTGAACCCTATTTTCTTCTTTACATAAATATCTTGCAATTGTGATGTAGTGGATCATTAGATCATAGATCAATGAACAAAAAAAACAATTAACCTTATATTTTTATTTACTTTTTGGTAGGCTAATTTGGTGATGTAAATTTCTCATGCTTCCACCCTCTTATTTTAATAGAAGCTATTTTTCCAATCATAGAATCTGTATGAGATATGATATACTCTAAAGAAGTGGCATGGGTTGGTTGATGTAAATTAGGTTTTCTTGTATTTGAAGAGGACATCAAGGAATTGATGGAGGAGTTAACTAGTTTTTTGGTTGTCCATGTTCTTCATATAGGTTTTCATGAATAGTGAAGTAGGATTTTAAATCTTTAATTTTTTTTAAAAATATTCAAATCAAAATAATTTTCTATTTAATTCAATTTTTACACTAAAAACTTGTAAAAAATTAACTTCTTGAGCTCACATATGGTATGGAAGCATTTTTATGGTAGCTTATGTATCCAAGAATATGTTCACACTTTTTATCTCTCATGGTTTAAAGTTGTAAGTGTAAGAGGCCAAGTTCAAATGAGATCAATTTCTTTGAAGTAATGTTTTATGTCAAACAAATGCAAGCACATTATGAATCAATAGTGACCAGCATAGTCTCACTCTCTACCAATGCATAACATGAGCATGATATAAGGGTAAGTGCACAAAGACGGGGGCCAAAAAGTTGTCAGTCAACTTTTTTGGTCACCAAAAACTATGTGGTGTGTTCCATATATGTTATATGGTGTACACCTTATAGTTTGGTGTTCTTCAGCCTAAGACTTGGGAAAACCAAACCTATATGGCCATGCCATATATGGTGTGTGCCATATGGGATGCAAAAAGTATGCCTTTGGACCAACATGACATAAACCCTATATGGAAGGTGCCATATGTTATGCATCCAGGAAACATATCCATTCTCTATCACTTTGTGTGTGTGTATGTCTGTGTGTGTGTTTAAAGCCCTCAACCCTAATACCTAAACCCTAAATCCTAAGCTCTAAACCCTCTCCCACATCTCTCTATCTCTCTAAGATCAAATACCTAAGCCCTAAACTCTAATACCCATTTATATATAAACCCTAAACCCTAAAACCTAAGCCCTAAATGATATATAATAGTCCCTAAACTCTAAATTCTAAGCCCTAATCTCTCTCTCTCTCTCTCTCTCTCTCTCTCTCTCTCTCTCTCTCTCTCTCTCTCTCTCTCTCTCTCTCTCTCTACCTTAAACCTAAATACCCAAACCTTGCACTAGTTCCTAAACCCTAAATATTAAGTCTTGAGCCCTAAAACCTATACCCTAAACCCCAAAATAGTACCTAAAACCTAAATCAAAATCCTTAATCCCTTAGAAGGAGGGATATAGGGTTTAGGGCTAAGGGTTTTGGGTTAATGTACTACTATAGGATCTAAGACTTATGGATTACAATTTAGGGAGAGGTAGAGAGGGGGAAAGAGATACATAGAAAGGGAAAGTGGGGAGAGGTTGAGAGAATAAGAAAGGGAAAGGTAGAGGAAGGGACAGAGGGGAGAGAAGTTTTAGGGCTTAAGGATTTTAGTTTAGGGTTTAGCACTTTGAGCTTAATGAGACAAATCAAAAGTGACAATGGAGGTGTGATGTCCCCATTCCTAAAATATAATTTAATAAATAAATAAATAATAAAATTAATGAACAAATAAATAATGAAAAATTATTATTAAATTATTAATATTTATAGTATTAAATTATTAAAAAAGAATATAATATATATATATATATATAATATTAAGATTAATATAATAAACAAATAGTAATAATAATATAATAATAATAATAATGGTAGTAAAATTAAAATATTAAAAAGTAATAATAACAATAAACAAATATAATTGCAAGAAACAAAATAGCCATAACAATTACAAAGGAACACTAAAATTGATCTATTACAAAGGCATCGGTGGTTATAGATAACTACGACCATTGAATATAAAATACATTTAGAAATCAAACTATACATGATCAATAAACTTGTAATGCTACTTAAACTCTTAACATCTAATGTCCATTTTAATAATGTAGAAACATGATATCTTTAATTAAAAACATGAAATCTTTAATTGAATAAATGAACCATTTAAGCTATATAACCACTACAGATTTTTACATAGAATTTGAAATTAAATAATACAGTAATAATTCTCTAAATTTACCCATCATATGAATTTGCAGGGAAATTAAATTTTATGAAACATAATTATAGATTACAATAATTTGTCTTATAAAAAAACAATAATTTAATTATGAAATAGCTTTGAGATACAATAGTAGTATATCCTTTTCACTTTTGCAAATACATCATTCTTCTTGAGTACAATAGGAGGAGTACAATGTTAATTAAATTAAATACACAAGTAACATTTTTTTAATACCCTTTCTTTCAACTTAAACTTCATCTTTCACCATACAACAAATCCTGCAACATAAAAACATCATCCACATGACCATGGAGGCTCACCTCCCAACCTAGGCCATTTTATGGTAACCCTCGAACTAGGGGAAACAACAATGGGTAGGTGACAAACAAGCAAACTCACAAAACATACAAATTACACATTGAGACATATACATGCAGAATTTTACTCCCTTTTTTCCCAAGCTCACACAAAGGATTCCAACAATTGGATCCATAGATGGGTGAAGGTGGAAAATTCTCTTATGGAGACACCTATCTTATAACAAAACAAGAATTCTCAATAAATTCTCACATGGCTTCACAAGACCCTTCCAAACATACAGCTCAATTCCATGAGCATCAACACATCCCTTATGACCCCCATACAAACATAAGAAGGCCCTCAAGGATGCCCATACATCCAAGTTCTCATACATAAAGAATTCCCAACTAGGCCCTTCACCCTAAGTCCTCCTCAAATCCTCCCAAGGATGATGAGTAAACTTGCACACCCATAAACATGAAACAAATCAAGAAGACAAAACAAGATTGAAGTCAAAACTCACAATGTAACCACTCAATACAAGATTCACACACAAGTTACTACAATTTACAAATTTCACACAAGCACATCTTTTCAATGCATATACAAATTAATTACATGATAGTACCACCAACCTTCTCCTAAGCAATGGAAAAATGGAAACTTGAAGAAGAGCTTCCCTTGAATCCTAGCTTGCTTTCCTTCTCAATTCCACTAGCCAAAATCTCCCTCTAATTCTCTTCTCACTCCACCATTCTAGCATACCCAAGATGATCAAGTGTCCTTTCCTAAGTCTCTCTCCCCTAAAAGACATTCAAACATTCCTCTCTCATTCCCTCTCCCCAACACAAATTAAGTTTCTAGATTCAAGATAAAATGACACTTGCCCTTGCTAAAGAAATGGAATGAAATCCAACACATGGGAAAGTGAGGCAACCTAGAGAACATTTCCATTTTCGTCATAACCAAAAATGGCCCATTTAGAGAGACAAAATGGAGGCCTAGGGAAGTGGAAATGGTAGAATTAGGCCCCCTAACCCATGTACTAGCTTTGGGCACTAAAATCCAATCTAAACTACACTTTGGGAATCCACAGAACCCCTCAAAAACTCCAGTTAAACTTGCATCCGAAAATGGAGTATTGATAACATAGATTTTGGTTCCCTAGACCACCTACCTAGCTTAGGAATACTCAAGACCAAACTAAAGAGAGGGTGGGGTCCATATTTCACTCAAGCATGCCATATCATCACAATGGTGTGAAGTGACACCTCACATAAGTACACATCACATAACACACTTGGCATGCTTAATGGACAAATTACATTTATATTTTTTCAAAATGAAATTTACTTTCAAACATGTATTTACAAATATTATCAACCACATACACACATGCATCACATTTACGAATAAAATCAAGTTACAACGAGGTCATTCTCTTCTTAGAGCCGACCTTGGTTTCAAACTGATTGCACTTAGATCCATTCTTGTTTCCCCGTTTTACAACCATGGTCACAACCTACACACTCAATTTAGATACCGCATAAATCTAATGCATATATAGTCATATCAAACAAGAAGCAAATACAATAATAGCATCTATACTCAATGCATAAAGAAACTGTATATCATGAATCATAAAAATATTCTTAAGTTAACCATCGAACCATTGCACTATCAAAATTTACTATTCTATAAGATAACTGTTATACACTAAGTTTGCACCTTTGCCTCAAGCTCTCTTGGTCTTCATAACTCAGTATAACATGGGAATCATCTTTAGGTTGTGGGACCTTTGCTAATTGAGATGAGACCTCCAAGTTCTAGGTTAGTTCCTCTTGGATAATCACCTTAATTTGCTTCTAGACATGAAATTAAATCTTTTGAGGGAAAGGGATAGAAGGAATACTTATAAAGGGAAATGACTGAAAGCAAACTACCTACTAGGTGATGCACTGAAACTAGGGTTTGGATCTTAGTATGTAGGAATGAAATCAATGAAAAGCTCAACTCTAGTAGGTCACAACTTATTGAATAGGCTTGCATAAGTATTTCATAACAGGGCCTGAGAATAAGACACAACTTATGACCTACAAACAGACATTCACTTCTACAACTCGGTGTAGGATTGAGACAAGACTGTTAAGGGGGCTAAGGTATACCCACAAGAACATCTAAATCAGATCAAACACAGTAACACACAAAATTGTAGAAAGCAAGAGGGATCAGGAACCCTAAAATAATCATTGAAAACATGCATATACTTTGATCCAATAAGAGATAATCCAAACAAGGAAGCATAGGGATATGAAGGATTGTCACAAATACCTCTGCAATATTTGAATCATCAATGGGAGAAATACAATTGTATGAGCTAGAGGGTAGAAATGATACCACAGATGGCCTTTAAGAAAAGATGAAATTTCTTCTACAAATTGTCTAACTCTTGAGCACTAAAGGCTCCAAAACAATATATACATACTTTTGCATGCAGGCAAGAGTCAAAAACCTAACTAGGGTTACAAAGGTTTACAATAAAATATCAAACCCTAGGTGTCCTTCTGATCATTAATGTAACTCTACAAATATCTCCACTGATCAGATATTCATGTTTGCATGTTGATTTTGTACTGAGCCCTCCTGCACACACAACAACCTTGATCCATCTAGCCACTTGCAACTCCACTAAGCCATGAAGGCTTCAAATCCAATCCTGGTATGATACCTAGGTTTACAATGATTAACCCTGCAAAAGGTGGGGCCAAGCTCATTAAAGCTTCAACAAGATGTGGTACCCTATGAAATCCATGGTGCTAACAATTAGATTGTCTACACATCATCTTCTCAACCATCCCTGTCCTGAGGAATTCAATTCCAGTTACCCATTTGTCGTGCATGGCTACAAAATGCAAACCCTAGCAAAGCCTTCACAGAGAAATATTTAAATTTGAATATCAACGGCTAGCCTGGTCATTTTAAAATGTAGCCATCGATTGCAAAATCTTCTAGGTGTATGCACCCAAAAATGGTCGCCTAGACTTTGGGCCCCATTTATTCGATTTATCAATCCTGAATCATTTTATCAATAATCAATATTTTTCAACATTATCAATCTCTTGATCAAGTCTTAAATTTGATCATATATTGGACTTTTATCCTTGGGCTAACCATTTATCCTAAGTTTTTATTTACTTAAAAGGAATATTTCCTCCCCTTTTAATAAATAAAAAGCCCCACCTTTTCCCCCTTATCCTAAGTTGCACAAATAAAGCATTATTCCTATTTTACAAAAAGGAAAAAAGTACTTTTTGTCTCACATGAGGCTCAAAAGTCAACACTTCACTCTCATTGGAGGATACTTGTGCACATGGATTGCTCCTCTTTCAAGCTCCACTGCTGATTAAGACCTTTTGCCTCTTAATCTCCATGGTCCATTCCTTTGCATTTCTTATAAAAGGAGAGCTCTCTCCTTCATTTATATACCATGTTTTTATGCTAATGTTATGCTGCAGGTTTTAGGTGCATTGGGAGCTTTTGAGGATATTGAAGACTTGTTGCTTTCATCATTTAGTTGCATATTTGCTTTCTTAGTTGCATGATAATGGCATTCTTAGTATAGATTTCCTTTTATGCAATAGAATAAGCTCACATAGTCTAAATAGGAGGCATTGTAACACTTGTTATTTACTTTCATAGATTAGTTGCATTGTACTTTCCTTTCATAGCTTAGATTGCATTCTCATTTAGATTTGCATTGCATTGCATATTTGATTCTTGGAGATATTGGCATTGTTGCCCTTGTCTTCACTTGAATCTCTCATTGTGTGGTTGACTAGCAAGGTCACAAGCTTGTAGCTCTAGCTGAGAGCAAATTTATCATAGTCCCTCGCAACTCCATGCATAGAGAGCTATGAGCCACTTTGTGAGGCCTCATTCTTGAGCAACCTTGCATGTAATGGTTCATAGAAGTGCACCATTTTAGTGTGTACACTAGGCAGATGAATGGCCCAGATGCGCTAAAAAATTTACTTAAAATCACCCCTTGACAAGTCAAATGCCACCATGGAAGTTAGCGACCAATAACAAATGAGAAAATTAGCATCTTTGACAAGTTATTGGACCCACGTCCCTAAGAACACCATCGGAAAGCTGTCGCCATACCGTCATCATAACAATTGAGCATCTTAAGTCTCAAATATAATGACAACCACATGATCTAATCATGTTTTACCTTCTTTAGAAACCCCTGACCCCACGGGCCCACTGACATCGGCCATGTTGCACATCAAACAACCAATCAAATACTACCCCCTTGGATACACATTGTAACTTTCTAACATCGGACCCACTGCTTGAGATATCGATCTAACAGTGGGCACTTAATCTCATAGCCCCAGAATATTCTTTACACTTTTATGCTAGCCACTAGATCCTTATAGACTGGGAATCCTCTGAAAAATGGACCCATGATAGATTCAGTCATTGCCATGTGGACCAACCAAATTTGAGCATGTCAGTACATAAGGACCCACTAGAGGAAGCTCTGACAATAAATCAAGATCGATGGTCAGCGCATGATCTGATGCTCTGAAAAAAACCTATGAGAACACACAACGGCCATAGATCTTTCTAACTGGGACCCTCTGTTATCTGAGACCACCAAAATATTCAACGATTGCGTGACTGAAGGGAAGCTAACCGCATGCCGAATCGCTGACTGCTATGGACTTAACAGTCGAATTCTAGGCTATTACATGAACAAGTCATTCACAGGATCGTTGAATAAAAGATAACACCGCCGGAGAACTTAGTGGTCACACGAATAAAGAGAAGCTAACATTCGCCAGGTTGCAGGATATTTTGCGGTGATCGAGAAACAATCAACGATTATGAGAATTGCCATATTCGCTAAGTCGTGAGAAGAAAAGACAACCGCCGGAAAGAAAAGGAGAACTGGTGATTGGTCCAAAAGATTAAAGCGCACATGCCAAAAAGAGGACTTAAGTGGCCAAGATAAAGTAACTACAAATTAGAAGAAAGGCTTAGGGGTTTTCAAGGGTTTTGAACACCAACAGCTAGTTTATGAATTTTTCCAAGGGTTTCCTTCTAGCCAGAGACCTAAAAGATTTTACAGAGACCAGGGGAAAAGAGGTAAACCTATGAATTTTTTTGGTGAATTTGACAAGATAAAAATAGAGGCCTTTAAGAAAAGATGAATTTTGGCCAAATTTGTAGAATGGGAAATTTAGGGCAACATTTTGGCAATTTTTGCTAGATGTCATCCTGCTAGACATGGAAAACCAGTGACCTTGACAATCCATTGGGCATGGGGTCATTCTGAACACAAAACTCAAAATTCTCTCAAAGTGGCAGAACTGGAACTATGCTCAGAGCACTTCTTGAAAAGCAGGAAACTATACTAGAAAGCAAGGAAAGAAAACAGGGAAACTTTTTACAAGATTTGCAGAGAGGGATTAACCTCAAAACAAGGTTTCAAGTGGAAACCATTCACAGATATAGGTAAGGGGACTCCCTCCATATTTGATAGTTGAAAATCATTGGAGCCCCTGCATTCTATGATTACAAATGGTCCACCCCAAAAGGAATCAAATTTTGTGTGCTTGCCAAGTCTTGACCTGAACTCATCCCATTTGAGGACTATGTCTCCAACCTTGAAGTCTTTGGCTTTGGCTCTTCTATCAAATTTATTCTTTGTCTATATCTAATGGAATTCTATATCTTGCATTGACTTTCCTCTGAGTTCTTCTAATTCCATTAATTGAGCATATCTGATCTGTAAGGGATCCTCTTCATCAAACAGGGCATATTGAGTAGCTAAGTCCACAGCTGGTAATTCTGTTGAAATGGACAACTTAGCCTCTTTTCCATACACTAACATGTAAGGATAATTACCAATGATTTTCTTTAGGGTAATCCTGTCTAACCACAAGGCAGATTTGAGCCTTGTATGCCAATCCCTCTGATTGTCTTGAAGAGTCTTCTTGATTATTCTAATCAAATTCTTATTGGTTGATTCTACTAATCCATTGCCTTGAGGGTAATAATTTGAATTGGTATTCAGATAGATGCCATTCTTGACTGCCCACTCTGAGACTTTGAGACCTGTGAATGCCAAGGCATTATTTGAAATGATGGAATCAGAAGTGCCAAACCTATGAACTATGTCATCATAAAAACTCAATACAACACTCTCATTTTCTTCTTTTAAAGAAATTGCCTCCATCCATCTGGTGAAATAATTAGTTGCAGTAATTATCCACTTATGTCCTGCACTAGATGGAGAATTAATCATTCCTATGAAATCTATACCCCACTTCATAAAGGGCTGATCTATTCTGACTGGCTGTAGGGGCAAGGCTGCAAGCCTCTCTTTTCCTGCAAACATGGCATACTTGATGCATTTCCTAACATAATCATGACTATCCTTAAAGATAGATGGCCAATAGTATCCAGCCCTCATGATTTTAAAATTAGTAGTCCTAGGAGAAAAGTGACCTCCAGAAGGTCCATCATGAAACTTAAAAAGGACATCAGCTATCTTTTCTGAATCTATGCATCTCAAAAGGACACCATTGTGATCCTTTCTAAAAAGAACATCATCAATCAGCACAAAAGGAATAGATTATAACATATAATACCTTCTTTTTGTTGAATCCAAACCTATAGGACATCATCCTATCTTCAAGTAATTGATCATATTAAGCAACCATCTTGTTACCCTGGCTTGTTCTTCTATAGAATGCACCACCAGAGATGCATCCATTTGCTCTAATTTCTTTGCACTTTCATCCCTTGCCAAATGTTCACAAAGACCTCTTCCTCTAACCAGCTTGGTAGTTTGAATATCTATGTCATATTCCATCACCTTGGTGATCCAGCCAACTCTTTTCTCATTTAGGTCCTTGGAAAGCAAAAACTCTTTGACACTTGGATGAGTAACTTTTAAATGTACCTTGCTATGGGTCAATAGATATTTGAACTTTTTAAGGTTCTTTACCACAGTGAGCACATGTTTTTCTACAAAAGAGTATCTCTATTCATACTCTTCTAGACCTTTGCTAAAGAAAGCAATAGGCTGCTCCAATCCATCTGCATTTTCTTGAGTCAACATTGCAGATATGGCATCATGACCTCCATAAGCATAAAGGATAAAATCCTTACTGAAATTTGGGTTTAGGAGGGTAGGGGCCTCTGTTAAGGCCTCCTTGATGGCTTAGAAATTGACTCTCCCTTCTTTGGTCCAACTAAAAGTTGAACTCTTCTTTAACATGGCTGTTAGGGGCTTTAGTAAATCTGCAATGTCAGGCAATAATCTCCTAACAAAATTAATCTTTCCTATGAAAGATTGGAGACTTTTCTTGTGATGTGGTAAGGGTAGCTCTAAGATAGTTTCAATTCTCTTAGGATCTACTGTAATTCCCTCTTCAGATACCACATACCCCAATAATTTTCCTTCATGAACTGCAAACACACATTTCTTGGGATTAAGAGATATCCCAAATTCTCTACACCTTTCAAAAATCTTTCTCAAATGTTTGATATGATCTACTACATGCTTTGAATAGATAGTTATGTCATCCAAGTAGACCAACACAAAATTATACATTAGGCTCTTAAAGGCCATATCCATTGCCTTTTGAAATGTAGCTCCTGCATTTGACAAACCAAAGGGCATCTTTTGATAAGCCATAGTTCCCCACTTGGTTGTAAATGTAATCTTATATTGATCCTCTTCATTCACCAAGATTTTATTGTACCCTAAATAGCCATCCAATAATGAAAATCTCTCTGAACCAGAGACACATTGTAAGATTTGTTCCATAGAGGGTAGTGGATGGTGGTCCTTTAATGAGGCCCTGTTAAGATCCCTAAAGTTAACGCATAACCTTAGTTCCCCATTCTTCTTCCTAACAGGAACAAGGTTGGAAACCCAACTAGTATGCTTGAGGGGGAAGATGATACCACTTTCTATCAATTTGAGCACTTCTTTATGCATAAGTGGCTCAAGCTTAGGATTAACAAGCCTTTGCTTTTGCCTCACTAGTTTGGCATTAGGTTCTAATTCAATAGTGTGCTAAGCAAGGGCTGGATCAAAACCTTTGAGATCCTCATATTTCCATGCAAAAACATCACTGAATTCTTTGAATAACTGAGTGTACGCTTGCTTTTCCAATTCAGTGTTCACTTTTCCAAATTGTAAGCTCTTACCTAGTTCCAACTCTAATTCAACATAATGTTCTTGTTGAACTACCAGGCCAACCTTGTTTTAATTGACTTCATCATCCTTGTTGAAGATAGTCTCTAAAGTAACAAGACCTCTAGCCATCTTATTAGACTTGAGTTGTATCACTTGATCACCATAGCTTTGTGATAGCCTATCTTGATTATGCTCTGAAAAAACATCTTCTTCAAAAAAGAATCGTAGAATTTGTTCATCATTGTCAAACACCTGCCAATTGACATCATTATTAGGAATAGAGGTTTTGAAAATCACTTTGATATGCTACTAATCCACTTCTTTTGAAATGCTATTTGAGATGTCATATTGGGATCCAATAGCAGCTAATGTATCTACATTTTGATTTAACTTTCTAGGGATAGCAACAATATTGAAAGCATGGAAATCTTCAATTACATCCCAAATAAGATTTTCTTGGACCTCTGAAGCTCTCTCATCTAGAAGAATATCAGGTATACCCTCTATCTTTGTGTTGGCTTCACTAATAGTTTGGAAGTCACTACTATCAAATATAGGGCAGTTTACATTGATGGTATTGGATACATATGGCTCTATATGGTGTGTTGCTAAGGGTTCTGACTTAATGGTGACCTTGGTCCCATACCTTGTATGAAATAACATGTGAGACCAATCAGAAGATAGATATCCTCCTATCTTGGCTGTAAAATCCCTTGAAAGACATATAGCTAATAATGCAGGGAGATCTATGATATTTATATCTAGGAGGATAGAGAAATTAGGACTAACATGCAAGATTAGACTAGTATCCTTAGCCACACCTATAGTATTGATTGAGGATCCATCAAGTTGGGTAACCTTCTTTTGGAAGGGCTCATATTTTAGTCCTAATTGGTCAGCTACTTTCTTGGGCATTACAGTGCTAGTAGCTCCACTATCTACCATACAATTATGTACTAAAGAATCTCCAATGATTAAAGATACATAAAAGGGAAGTGGCTTTGAGTCCCTACCTTGTGTGGTATTGGCCTTGGAGTTTCTACTTGGAGCCTCCTTTTCTTGATCGGTGTTAACCAACACTGGCTTTGTAACTTCTTTTGTAGGTTGAGGAGTTGCTACCTCTGACATAGCCTTCTTCAAAATTTCAGGCTGTCCTAGAAGAACCAAAGAGTCCCACATGGACATGGTGACATTCACCTTCTTCATGTTGTCTACAATATTATAAGGTGTCACAGTGTGTATTCTTTGTTGTGTCTTTGGCATGATGGGCTCTACCTCTTTGGAATGCTGGCCTTCTTTGCTTGTAATGATAGGAGTCTCCTTAGGTGTGATGGGAGTAACTTGCTATAGTGGCTTTGTAGATGTAGTAGCTTTGGCATTGGAATTTTCTCTCTCCATGTCTTGAGCTCTTCTCTTTGCTCTTGTATAGGCAACAAAAGCAACCTCATCATTGACTCCATTGAAGTCTAGTTGTTCCCAATTGAAAAGAGTAGTCTCAACCTCATGTGATTCTTGTTGAGGCACTGACCCACTGGATGCAACCTCTGATTGAGCTTGTGAGGCATTTTGAACCATTAGAGCTTGGTTCATCCATCCATTTGAACATGTAGCCTGATTATGAGGATGATTAAAAGGAAAACACCATTCATTATCCATAGCCATATTGTTTTGACTAGGAACCATATCCCTCATTGGATTAGCAGAATTTAGAGGTGCAGGGTTATATGGTTGAAATGGTCTCTGATTAAAACTTTGTCTTTGTCCTTGATAGCCTCCTTGGTATGGTGGCCTATTTTGTTGATAAGGCTATCCTTGATTCTGATATTGCTGATTAGGACCTTGGCCTTATGTCTGAAATGGTGGTCTAATTCCTTGACCTTGCTTCTTTAGATTTGTGACCTCTTTAGTCAAGGTCTGCAACAAGTTAGTCACTTCTTGCTGACTACTTTGTTAGCTATTCTTTATTTCTTGTAGCTCTTGAGAGAAGCTAGTTGTTAACTCTTGGCCACTAGTACTAGCCCGAGGTGCCAATATGGTGGGAATAGGGGTAAATGGGGGTACTTGGGCAGGTGCAATGGGCTGAAGGCTAGGAAAAATGTGCATTAGAGGCCTTCTAGCAATCATGCCTGCTTGAATTAAACAATTTTCAGCCCTGACAGCTATGTCAAAAGCTTGGGGTAGAGAAGTACCACCCATAGACTAGATCATGATAGAAATTTGACCATTTAGACTTTGTAAATAGTAAAGGAATGCATGGTTAGCTGACGGTCTCACTAAGACTGGGATTCTATTCCATGTTTTAAGGAATCTACTATTGTAATCTGTCATTTGCTCTTGAGGGTCTCTCTTAATAGTTGTTAACTACTCAACTAGAGACAAATTATCTGATTTATCCTCAAAATGTTTACTTAATGCATCCCCTAACTCATCCCAAGAAGTAATAGAACCAATAGTCAGAGTTCTAAACCATTCTAGAGCCTTACCTTTTAAAGAGGCTGCTAATAACTTTGTGGCCACATCTTCTTGAGTAATGTTGTGTATGCTACAGATGGTGATCACATCTCTGATGTGTTCAAAAGCTATTTTCTACCCTTCAGCTGTGAAATCAGGTATACTCTTAAGTGCCACCAAAGGTGCATCATGATGTTGAGCAAAGGCCAATGGGCTGCCTTGGTTGAATGGTGCAAAAGAAAACTATCTTGCCATTGTAGGTATTTGAATCTGGAGATTGACAACTATATGACTTGTATTTGCTACTTGATTGGAATCTTCTTCTAGATCTCTGGTTAGAGATTTTCCTCTTCTTCTAGAATGAAAGGGAAAAGGTCTCCTTTCTGAGGTGTCAAGAGGTGTAGACTAAACTCTTCTTGTAGGAGATGTCCTTTGAGTTGACCTGCGTTTATGACTTCTCTTTGAGGGAAACTCTAAAAATTGGGTAAGCTTGGAGATTCTAGTCTCAATATTTCTCATAAAACTTTGAACAAGGTAGCCTGCATCCTTGAAATCAGTGGAGTCGCCAGATATACTCGATAGAATGACTTCTAAAAGCCTGTTTTATGCAATCTGCATATCAAAGATAGCATAACTTTCAAACAATGAACTTAATCTTTTACTGTCCTATTGGGCATGCCAGAATTGTTATACACCAAGTTTGTGCCTTTGCCTCAAGCTCTCTTGGTCTTGATAACTCAGTATAACATGGGAATCATCTCTAGGTTGTGGGACCTTTGCTAACTGAGATGAGACCTCCAGGTTCTAGGTTGGTTCCTCTTGGATAATCACCTTAATTTGTTTCTAGACATGAAAGTAAATCTTTTGAAGGAAAGGGATAGAAGGAATACTTATAAAGGGAAATGACTGAAAAAAAACTACTTACTAGGTGATGCACCGAAACTAGGGTTTGGATCTCAGTATGTAGTGATGAAATCAATGAAAAGCTCAGGTCTAGTAGGTCACAACTTATTGAATAGGATTGCATAAGTATTTCATAACAGGGCCTGAGAATAAGACTCAACTTATGACCTGCAAACAGACATTCACTTCTACAACTCGATGTAGGATTGAGACAAGACTATTAAGGGGGCTGAGGTATACCCACAAGAACATCTAAATCAGATCAAACATAGTAACACACAAAATTGCAGAAAGTAAGAGGGATCAGGAACCCTAAAATAATCACTGAAAACATGCATATACTTTGATCCAATAAGAGATAATCCAAACAAGGAAGCATAGGGACATGAAGGATTATCACAAATACATTTCCAATATTTGAATCATCAATGGGAGAAATACAACTGTATGAGCTAGAGGGTAGAAATGATACCATAGATGGCCTTTAAGAAAAGATGAATTTTCTTCTACAAATTGTCAAACTCTTGAGCACTAAAGGCTCCAAAACAATATATACATACTTTTGCACGTAGGCAAGAGTAAAAAACCTAACTAGGGTTACAAAGTTTTACAATAAAATATCAAACCCTAGGTGTCCTTTTGATCATCAATGTAACTCTGCAAATATCTCCACCGATCAAATATTCATCTTTGCATGTTGATTTCGTACTAAGCCCTCCTGCAGACACAACAACCTCGATCCATCTACCCACTTGTACTTCACTAAGCCATGAAGGCTTCAAATTTGATCCTGGTATGATACCTGGGTTTACAATGATTAACCCTATAAAAGGTGGCGCCAAGCTCATTAAAGCTTCAACAAGATGTGGTACCCTATGAAATCTATGGCATCGACAATCAGATTGTCTACTTATCATCTTCTCAACCATCCTTGTCCTGAGGAATTCAATTCTAGCTACCCATTTGTCGTGCATGGCCACAAAACACAAACCCTAGCAAAGCCTTCACAGAGAAATATTTAAATTTGAATATCAACGGCTAGCCTGGTCATTTTAAAACATAGCCGTCAATGCAAAATCTTCCCAGTAGATGAACAACCCAGATGCGCTGAAAAAATTACTTAAAATCCCCCCTGATAAGTCAAATGCCACCGTGGAAGTCAGCGACCAATAAAAAATGAGCAAATCAGCATCTCTAACAAGTCACTAGACCCACGTCCCTGAGAACACCATTGGATGACAGTCACCATACCGCCATCATAACAATCAAGCATCTTAAGTCTCCGGTATAATGATGACCACACAATCTGATCACATTTTACCTTCTTTAGAAACCCCTGACCCCACGGGCCCACTGACATCAACCACATTGCACATCAAATAGCCAATCAAACACCACCCCCTTAGATACACATTGTAACTTTCTGACATCGAACCCACTGCTTGAGATACCAATCTAATGGTGGGCACTTGATCTCATAGCCCTAGAATATTCTTTATGCTTTTACGCTAGCTACTAGATCCTTATAGGCTAGGACTCCTCTGAAAAATGGACCCACTATAGATCCAGTCATCACCACATGGACCAACCAAATTTGAGCATGTCAGCACATAAGGACCCATTGGAGGACGCTCTGATGATAAATCAAGATCGACGGTCGATGCATGATCTGATGTTCTGACACAAACCTATGAGAACACATGTCGGCCATAGATCTTGCTAACTAGGACCCTCTATTATCTAAGACCGCTAAAATATTCAACGATTGCATGATTGAAGGGAAGCTAACCGCCAGCCAAATCGCTAACTACTATAGACTTAACCGCCGAACTCTGGGCTATTACACGAACAAGGCATTCACATGATCGCTGAATAAAAGATAACATCACTGGAGAACTTAGCGGTCACACGACTAAAGAGAAGCTAATGTTTGCCAGGTCGTAGGATATTTTGCGGTGGCCAGGAAATAATCAACGATTATGAGAATCATCGTATTCGCTAAGTCATGAGAAGAAAAGACAAGCACTGGAAAGAATAGGAGAACTGGTGATTGGGCCAAAAGATTAAAGTGCACATGCCAAAAAGAGGACTTAAGTGGCTGAGATAAAGTAACTGCAAATTAGAACAAGGGCTTAGGGGTTTTCAAGGGTTTTGAACACCAACAGCTAGTTTATGAATTTTTCCAAGGGTTTCCTTCTAGCCAGAGACCTAAAAGATTTTGCAGAGACTAGGGGAGAAGAGGTAAACCCATGAAATTTTTTGGTGAATTTGACAAGATAAAAATAGAGGCCTTTAAGAAAAGATGAATTTTGGCCAAATTTGTAGAATAGGAAATTTAGGGCAACAATAACATGACAAATGCAGAATCTAGAATACATATATCATAAGGTAAGCATGAAACCATTACAAGCATATAAAGACTACAAATAACATCATCGGCATATATAATAACCATCTCATAAGGTCTAATGATAGGAAAAAAAAATCCAAAATACGTCCAGTGTCTCTAAACAAGTATCAACAAGGTAGGCCAAATGTCAAAACAATAGTCAAGGTAGGATGGGTCGGAGTGGGACCTCACATCCTCCCCCGCTAGGCATGAACTTCCTCTTGGAGTTCATCAAAATAGATGGGGATACTGAGCTCTCTAAGCATGACATAATATATTCTAATAGAGTTTGAAAATGAGAAAATGTCTTTACTCTTTTGTTAAAAATTTAACTAAAAGGAAATCTAACATTTTTATAAATAATTCATTAATTTTCCAAGATTACTAAAGATTTCAACATAATTTAGGTTAAGCTGTAATGCCATTTTTACGATGACCAGTATACTGGCCACATATATTGGCCCCATAAAAATAACATTATCAAGTTTTTTTTTTTAAATAATGATTTAGTTTGAACTAAAAAATGAAAGGACAACTAGGGTTACACATACTACTCGCTTGATACATAACTAAAATAGAAAGTCTAGTCACCTAATGTCACATAGGGAAATCATGGCATGGGTTGGCATGCCTATTATTCGTAAAATGAATTGTTGACATATAGGTAAGCTTAAAACTCCTAACTAGGCTTGGCATAAAAAGATCCAATAGGTATGTCAAAGTTTGACTTTCCAATAAGAGTAACAAAAAGTCTCCTAACTCAAAACTAGGGAAAGAATACAACATAATCGTTGAATAAGGATCTAGGTTAAATTATGGGGTTCATACCCCTAGAAAAGAATGAGAATCATTCAAATGAAGATAGAATTAAAATTATAATATTATTATTTTCCCCTAAGAGATTTATAAATAATTATATGGCATTCACTCATATCCCATTAGAAAGAGAACAAGGTCTTTAATCAAAACACAAATAATAATAAATTATTTCACAATCTAAAAATAAAACAAGATATAAGCTTCTTCTTTTTTCTCTTTAATTCTTCAATCCAAAATTTAATAATAATAAATTAAAATATTATAAATGATACTAGCTTTAAATCCAATAAAGTTCAATTTGACAATCTCTAGAGAAATGGGATTAAATACTAAATCTAAATTAAACATACTCTATTAAATTCCACAAGGTATACAAAAGTCACTAAATTTACATAGCTAAAAATTAAAAAAAATACACTAATATCTAAAGTGATAATAACATTTAAAGTGACACTAACTTAAATCCATTTCAAATAATAAAAGGAGTTACTAAGGAAAGTCTCCAAGTAGAAAACCTAACCAGGTTTTGTCATAAATAAGTCCTTGGTTTAATCTAGGTTCAATATGAAAATATAGTCTCTAAGATTCTAGAATCAAAATAATGTTACCTACTAGGGTTAAATACATGGTCACATATGTTACTAAGATAGACTTAAAAGATAATTATTAGAGACGAGTTATAGTATCACCTAGGCGATTTATTATAATGTTCTTTTATTACCCCTAAGGGTTTCTAAGGAATTAAATTAATCTCCTTTAGGAAACCCAAATATAATAGGAGAAATATGGTCAAAATTTACTTAATAAATACTTAGGATATATCACAACTTAAGCATTATTCATTCTATGTTTTTTCATTCTTAATCTCTTCATTAATAAATTAATACAAATTACCAAAGGAACAATTTTAAAAGAAATATTCCATTTAAGCTTCCTATTTAAAATATAATAATATATCATTGATTAATTAGTCCATTTGTCCAAATAAACCTTGAGTTCACTTCGCTAAGTTGAATCATAAAACTATAAACCCTTATGAAATTAACACCTACTTAACATATTATAAGCCTAACTTTACATTTGTTTTCATTAGAATAACTCACTTCATCTGATGACTTATGTCAAATTTCATTTTAATGGTAAAATGACTATTATTAAATAATAATAAAAATTGTAGTAAATCCCATAATGGTTTCGGGTTTATAATGACTTTGAAATCATTAAAGAGATAAGTCCATTTATATAGACCATCCTTCACTCTAAAATTTGCGTTAAACAAGGATCTAGTGTACAACTATAATCAAATTACTATAGCTCTAATTTATAAAAATTATAAACATATAGACTTATTATTCCATTCTTCAAAAGTCACTAACATAATTATGACAATTACGATAAAGTTTAATAAAATTGTTTAGAGAAATTTAATGACAAATTATAAATCCTAAAGTTTTGATGATGTCCAATAAATAAATTTTAACGAAACAATTTAGTGTTGCCTTTCTAAAGAAACGAGAAAGAAATAAAATAAAACCTATCAATTTAAATTTATCTAAAACTTGCCCCATTTAAGATAAATTACAACTTATAAATATGAATGAAATTTAACGGTGACGATCTCAAGTTCTCCATTTATACAATTTTAATCAAAGATTAGATGAAAAAGACGTATTTGACATTATTTTCCTATTTATTTTCAATAACGTCTAATTATCAAATTTAAAGTGTACAATAAGTACTAAATCACATTTTAACAAAATTTATTTAAAATTCCTTTAACCAATTCTACTAAACGAAAATATCAAATATTTTTGGCCCACAAAACTTTTTAAATTAAAAATTTTACCAGTTCATTATTACAATCTTTAATAAGATTTAGCACTAATTCAAGGTATTAAATTAATTAAACTAATTTTGTTCTATATCAATTAAGAGATCAATGTCATCATTAGTAATCAATATTAAGTTCTATAGTTTAACCATTCATAATCTAAATTTCTTTTTAATAAAATAAATAGATATTTCTACTAAAAGAATTAAAACTTAACAATAACATTCTACACAATATTAATTCTTTAACATATAAATTTTCCAATCTCCACTTCCACAATTTATCTTTTGCAAAATAATGAAAGAATAAAAGGCAAACGTTACAACGGTATTATATTTTATGTTATGTATGTGAAGCCTAATCAGACTCAGGTTCTTTCTGCACAGTTTCCCCCCAGATTTATCTACGAGGTCAAGGAGCAGTGCCCCCTGTGGGGGCCCTTTGGGGCAGCACCCCTCGAGGCCAAAAATGACTTAATATAGTAAAGGGTCAGCCATTTTTTTTTTTGAGTCAATAATTCTTCCAAAATTAACCTTAGTATTATATTTAAAAGTCTAGACACATAATTAATTTAACATGCCAATTTTCCTTTTCACTATTACCAAAATTATCCTTTTGCAATTTAATGGTAGACTTAGTGTTTAAATGACAATATAAATAAACAATTAAATTTATACAACATAAATTCTATAACTCAAATTTCTAAAATGATATACATATTAAAACAACATAAACTTAATAAAAATTTTTAAAAAATTTATAGATTGGTTCGTTAATACAATTTTTATAAAATAACACAAATCCAATTTATTAATTTGACTAGCATAATTTCCTCTAAATCATAATTTTCAAAAAACTTTCATTTAATTAATTCCATCTTTTGAAAGCAATCTTAAAGTATTACTAATAATTTAATATGAAGGTAATAGCCATTACCTTAAAACAATCAATTCATAATTTTAAATTATAAGTAATATGAAAGCACATGTTCAAAGGAATACAATAGTGCAAATTATAAACCATTAATAAAATAAAGATAAAATAAAACTTAAAGGCTCCCCAAACCCTAATCTGAATTTAGGGTTGAGGCCTCTTAAAAACATGAGAAACCCTAAAATTTCTCATTTGTTCACTTGCAGATTTGAGGGAGAAGATGAAGATTACAGAGACATTTTTTTTTGTGTTCTCATATGAGAACAAGTGTATATGCACATTCATGGTGTGCATATACACACCAATTTTCATATGGGAGTGAGAAGAAGTTGTGGAGGGAGTTCCTTTAGAACCCATAAGGCTTCTCCCTCTCTATTGTTACCGGATCTACAATGATCTCTTCTCTATATTTGCTTACGCACAAGAGTTCTTTTTTTTTTTTTGAACAGTATTTTGTTCATCCCATTCTTCATTTAATGGTAGTTAAAATGTCTATGTTAACTTGTATTTTGTAAATAAAACTATAATTTTTAATATTATTTCTTTTTTTGCTAGGGTTTGTAACCCAGCATAGGACCAGAGTTCGGCGACCATGTCTCAGGTTTTTTTTTGGGCTCTGTCCCGAATACTAGTGCCGATAAATATACACAAAATGGGGGCTCTTGTGTTGCCACAGCACCATGGTGGTGCTGTTGCAACACTCGCGTGTTGTAGTCAGTACCACGGTGGTGTTACTGCAGCACCAGTGCGCTGCAGTGGCTTCCCACCACCGCGCCAATGGCAAGGGAGCTGTAGGGTTTGGGGGGGGGTTCGGCCCCCTTACCAATATCTATTTTATTTTATGCTTTTTCTTTTATCTTTTTTTTTTTTATAATAAATGGTGCATTTCAAAAATCACAGGTTAATAATTTTTGTTTAGAGATATTATAATTATTTTTTTCATAGTAAGGTTATTTTCTTCTATTTATATTTAATAATATATACATTAGTATATATATTGTTATATATATACTAATCAGATTACTTTTTACTAATCTGTTTATATAGGCTATTATTTTTTGAGTACTAAAATTTTATGTAGATATTAATTTATGTATAGATATAAAAGGTGCAGATATAATGAAACCAATTTTGTAATGTAAAATAATTGATCATGTATATTGTGGGTTTCATTGATCATAAGCATATATATATATATATATATATATATATATATATATATATATATATATATATATATATATATATATATATATATATATATATATATTTAAAATAATTACATTCTAGTAAATAGAATATTTTACTGATCACTAAATATTTCATAGTTTTAACAATGTTCTAAATTCATAAACTTAAACAACTAACATGTGAATGTCTGTTCATATATGCAAATGACCTTGAAATCTTCATTTTTCTGCAACTCTAAGTTTAGTTTATTTACATGCTAAATTTCTGCATTTAACAAAGCAATGAATGTAGGAAATTTCTTTAATTTATTAAATACATAATTTTTACAGGAAGAGTAACCTCATAATAATTTTCCAGTCAGGAATTCATTACTAGCATTAACATAGAAATTTGTAGACATATGTAATCAGGGATTATTTCTTTTTTTTTAAAACATCATATAATAACATATGCAGAGAAATGTAACAGCCTAGGTCCTAGAGCTGTAACCCTGCTCTGATACCATAATGTAATGCCCAAAATCCACTAGGCATTACACAGCTACATAAACTCTTAACATAATCTAATGTCCATTTTAATAAGGTAGAAACATGATATCTTTAATTAAAAACATGAAATCTTTAATTGAATAAATAAACCATTTAAACTATATAACCACTACGGATTTTTACACAGAATTTGAAATTAAATAATACAGTAATAATTCTCTAAATTTACCCATCATATGCATTTACATGGAAATTAAATTTTATGAAACAGAATTATAGATTACAACAATTTGTCTTTTAAAGAAACAATAATTTAATTATGAAATAGCTTTGAAATACAACAGTAGTATATCCTTTTCACTTTTGCAAATACATCATTCTTCTTGAGTACAATAGGAGTACAATGTTAATTAAATTAAATACACAAGTAACATTTTTGTAATACCCTTTCTTTCAACTTAAACTTGATACTTTAACTTAAACTTCATCTTTCACCATACAACAAATCCTGCAACATAAAAACATCATCCACATGACCATGGAGGCTCACCTCCCAGCCTAGGCCATTTTATGGCCACCCCCAAGCTATGGGAAACAACAATGGGTAGGTGAATAACAAGGAAACTCACAAAACATACAAATTACACATTGAGACATATACATGCAGAATTTTGCTCCCTTTTTTTCCCAAGCTCACACAAAGGATTCCAACAATTGGATCCATAGATGGGTGAAGGTGGAAAATTCTCTTATGGAGACACCTATCTTATAACAAAACAAGAATTCTCAATAAATTCTCACATGCCTTCACAAGACCCTTCCAAACATACAACTCAATTCTATGAGCATCAACACATCCCTTATGACCCCCATACAAACATAAGAAGGCCCTCAATGATGACCATACATCCAAGTTCTCATACATAAAGAATTCCCAACTAGGCCCTTCACCCCAAGTCCTCAAATCCTCCCAAGGATGAGGAGTAAACTTGCACACCCATAAACATGAAACAAATCAAGAAGACAAAACAAGATTGAAGTCAAAACTCACAATGTAACCACTCAATACAAGATTCACACACAAGTTACTACAATTTACAAATTTCACACAAGCACATCTTTTCAATGCATATACAAATTAATTACATGATAGGACCACCAACCTTCTCCTAAGCAATGGAAAAATGGAAACTTGAAGAAGAGCTTCCCTTGAATCCTAGCTTGCTTTCCTTCTCAATTCCACTAGCCAAAATCTCCCTCTAATCCTCTTCTCACTCCACCATTCTAGCATACCAAAGATGATCAAGTGTCCTTTCCTAAGTCTCTCTCCCCTAAAAGACATTCAAACATTCCTCTCTCATTCCCTCTCCCCAACACAAATTAGGTTTCTAGATTCAAGATAAAATGACACTTGCCCTTGCTAAAGAAATGGAATGAAATCCAACACATGGGAAAGTGAGGCAACCTAGAGAACATTTCCATTTTCGTCATAACCAAAAATGGCCCATTTAGAGAGACAAAATGGAGGTCTAGGGAAGTGGAAATGGTAGAATTAGGCCCCCTAACCCATGTACTAGCCTTGGGGCACTAAAACCCAACCTAAACTACACTCTAAGACTCCACAGAACCCCTCAAAAACTCTAGTTAAACTTGCATCGTAAAATGGAGTATTAATAACATAAATCTTGGTTCCTTAAACCACCAACCTAGCTTAGGAATACTCAAGACCAAACTAAGGAGAGGGTGGGGTCCATATTCCACTCAAGCATGCCATATCATCACATTGGTGTCAAGTGACACCTCACATAAGTACACATCACATAACACACTTGGCATGCTTAGTGGACAAATTACATTTATATTTTCTCAAAATAAAATTTACTTTCAAACATGCATTTACAAATATTATCAACCACATACACACATGCATCATATTTAAAAATAAAATCACGTTACAATGAGGTCGTTCTCTTCTTAGAGCCGACCTTGGTTTCAAACTGATTGCACTTAGATCCATTCTTGTTTCCCCATTTTACAACCATGGTCACAACCTGCACACTCAATTTAGATGTCACTACCACATAAATCCAATGCATATATAATCATATCAAACAAGAAGCAGATACAATAATAGCATCTATAATCAATGCATAAAGAAACTGCATATCATGAATCATAAACATATTCCTAAGTTAACCATTGAACCATTGCACTATCGACATTAACTATTCTATAAGATAACATGACAAATGCAGAATCCAGAATGCATATATCATAAGGTAAGCATGAAACCATTACAAGCATATAAAGACTACGAATAACATCATCAGTATATATAATAACCATCTCATAAGGTCTAATGATAGGAAAACAAAATCCAAAATACATCTAGTGTCTCTAAACAAGTATCAACAAGGTAGGCCAAATATCAAAACAATAGTCAAGCTAGGATGGGTCGAGATGGGACCTCACAAAACAATACTGACTATAATAAATGGTAGACAATTTGAAATATATAGGCAATAATATTTTCAATGTTAAGTGGTTGGGATATCATAATCTCCTGTCATTAAATATCCATGAAAGGATATTGAAAGTGAAAAATAAATAGCAGACACAAAGTGTAATAAACAAATACACAACACTAGTATTTATCCCGGTTCACCACAAAATGTGGCCACGTCCAGGCTGTAGAGTATTGTATTAATATAAAAAAAGACTGTTTACAAATGAGTAGGAGCAACATATATAAAGGCTCCAATATTATTACATAATGAAGAGTCTTCAAATTGAAGAGTCATAATAAAAGGGAAAAGATTATGACTATTGGCCTTCACTTCTCAACAAATTCCTACCTGAAGGACAACCAATGCTACAACTGATCACCCAATACCCTTCTTAAATGCTAACTTATCTTTTCTTCACAAGCCCAAGAGAAGTCCTTTCACATTTGAACTTCTCTTTGGCAACAACCTTTGTGAATATATCTACCAGATTGATCTTGGTATCAATCTTAACAACTTTTAGCTTTCCTTCTTCAGCTGCATGATGAACAAAGTGAGCATGTGCATCATTTTCTTAGAGTGACATTGTGATGAATGATTATGAGCCATAAAGATAGCGTTGCATCTATCACAAAATAGATTATACTCATTTTGATGAACTTTCAATTCACCAAGCAATCCGTGAAGCCAAATCATTTCCCTTGCACCTTTGGAAAGAGCCAAGTATTCAACCTCAACTAAAGAAAGAGAAATGCAATGCTGCAACCTTGAAGCCCAACTAATGGCAGCTCCTACAAACATGAAGGTATATCCATTGGTAGACCTTCATTTATCCAAGTCTCCAGCATGATCAAAATCAGTGTAATTTTGTAGCTGAACCTTATTTCCTCCAAAGCATAATGCATAATCTGAAGTTCCTTTTAGATACCTTAGTATCCACTTAACTTCTTCCCAATGAGCCTTCCTAGGATTTCTCATGAATCTACTCACAACTCCCACAGCATGAATAATGTTTAGGGTGAGTAGAAACCATTGCATACATAATGCTTCCAACTGCAGATTTATAAGGACTTTTCTCCATGAAGTCCTTTTCTTCTTGTGTTTTTGGACACAATTCAGAACTTAAGCATAAATGTGCATCAAGAGGAAGATGAGCAACTTTAGCATTAGCCATGCCAAACCTCTCAACAACTTTATCAATGTATTGTTTTTGAGATAATGTGATTTCATTCTTCTTCCTGTCTCTTGTGATCATTATACCAAGAATCTTCTTGGCTGCCCCTAAGTCCTTCATGTCAAACTTTCTTGCCAATTTATCCTTTAACTCATTAACTATTCTTTTATTTGTGCCAGCTACTAACATGTCATCGACATAAAGAAGGAGAATGACAGACTCACCATTAGGAAGTTTCTTAAAGTAGACACATGGGTCTGATTCACATCTCGTGAAATTGTTTTCAACCATGAAGCAATCAAATTTTATATACCACTATCTTGGGGCTTGCTTGAGGCCATACAAACTTCAATTTAGCTTGCAATAAAGTTTCTCTTGTCCCTTCTTGATGAATCCTTTAGGCTGCTCCATATATAAATCTTCTTCTACATCACCATGTAGGAATGCAGTCTTTACATCAAGTTGTTCCAACTCAAGATCCCACGTTGCTACTAATCCCAAGACTATTTAGATAATTGTCATCTTGACAACTGGTGAGAAGATCTCATTAAAATCTATCCCCTTTGCTTGATCAAACCCCTTTACCACCAATCTGGCCTTGAAGCATTTTGTGCAGGCATCTTCTTCTTTTAACCAGTATACCCACCTATTCCTAAGTGGTCTTTGATTTGGTGGAAGAGAGACCAAGTCCCAAGTTTGATTTTTAAGTAAAGAATCCATCTCCTCATGCATCCCTAGTTTCCATTTATCACTGTTGACATATTTGAGAGAAGCTTTAAATGTTGATGGTTCTGAAAATTATGAAACAAGAATTGAAGGCTCTACTTCTTTAGCAAAAAATAACTCATAATCAGAGTATTTAGCTGGCATTTTCCTTTCTCTAGTATATCTCCTTAATTGGGGTTCTACACTTTCTGATTGATCTTGAACTAGTTCAAATAGAGAACCAGAGATTGAAGTTCTTTTAATTCCCTATTTAATTCCTTGTCTCTTAGTTTCATTGCATCCTCCAAATTCTTCTATGCTTGTCCAAAATCCTTTGCAATCTCAAAAGATGCAAAATTGTTGTGTCTCAGTCCCAAATCGCAAACTCCCTAAGTGTTCTACTCAAAGAC